>CM041776.1:452936080-453676957 GCA_023374045.1 Limonium bicolor | reverse complement strand
CCATTTCGGTGCCATGGAGTTTCTCCATTGAAGGAGCTTGAGCTTGTTTTTACATATTGTTACTCTCCTTGACTTCTAGGTAAGGAATCTCAAATAAAAACTTCATTTCCTCCTTGTTTTTGTCATGTCCGAAAATATATTGAAGGAGCTTTTTATGTGACTTTGTTCTAGCTTCATTCCAACTCTTCATGGACTAGGTGGAGTCCTCTCTTGCTAGATATTCAAACTCTCTTCAAAGAGCAAGGTAAAACAACTACATTAATGTTTTTGAAACAATGTAAAACTAGGGTTTACAATGAGATGGAGCTTATAGCTTGAATACTCATTATAATGTGTATATTGTTTAGAACTTGTCAAAGAATCAAGTACTCTATCGGTTTTCTAAAGGAAACAAGAAAGAAGTTATTTTGCAAAGAGGTAAATCTACTAACCTAATGTTGTTTAATGCCTTAGGAGAAATGAGCTTATAAATGCTTATTAAAACTACCTAAAGAGCCAATGGTGAATGACTTAGTAAAGTGTTCCAAGAGCTTAGTAAAAGGCATATGTGTTGTTGAGTGTATTTGCAGGTTAAAGGCAAATATATTGTGGAAATTCAGTGTTTATGATTTGTGCATTTAAGGGCCTAAGAGCCATGTCATTTAAGGGCCTAAGTGCCATGCAATTTAAATTGTGCACTATATTGTGATGTAGTGCCTTGTGAGTGAAGTTTGTGTATAATAAGTACTTGATGGATTTTTAGTGTTCTTGGTTGTTTGTTGGTAAAAACAATGTGTTTTGGTTTAGTAATGTTCTAGGAGAACCTATGTGAAAGTTAGGTAACAAATGTGAAGTTCTAGGTGTTAAAATGAGTTTGATAAGTTAAGGAGTATTTAAAATGGTTAAGTGCGTTCTTGTGTAGGAAACATGCATTAAGGTGATTTAGGATGTAACAAGGACTTAGGCATGAGCTTGAGATTTTAGTATGTACCAAAGTCATTTTGGGACTTAGGTAAAGACTTAGGCAAACTTTGGTAAATAAGAGAAGTGTACTTAGGAAAAGTTTCAAGAAGGATATAAGGATTAGTGTGAGAGATGATGCTTGGGAGATGATGTTAAGATAAGGAGAAAACATTTGGGGATAGTAGTTATCATGGGTGAGAAACACCATTTAGAAACCTAGTGTAAAATGTTGTAAGTGTTAGGAATTTTGTGAAGAAATAAGTAAAGGTTTAAGGAATTAGAAAATGAGTTTCATGAAGTTGTATGTGGATATAAGGGTACCAAAGGTTGTTAGGGAAGCATTAGGAGCTTTGGAGGAATTTGGTTAAGTGTTTAAAGGCTTAGAAATTGAGTATAATGGCACGTCCGAACTTCCGTCCGAACTTGGAAGCTCGGACATGCCTGTTACGCTTACAGTTTTCTGGATTTTAGGTAGTGTCCGAACTACCGTCCGAATTTGGAAGTTCGGACGCACCTGTTATTTCCTAGGGATTATCCTCGAACTGTGTCCGAACTTGGGAAGTCCGGACACATGTTCGGACGTATGGACTTCTGGTTAGGATTTTCCTCGACTCATGTCCGAACTTCCGAAGTCCGGACACAAGTTCGGACATGTGTCTGTTTTCTGTCTAAAAACCACGGCTTGTGTCCGAACTTGGAAGCCCGGACACAAGTTCGGACAGGCCACTGTATGGACCAAAAATTATTGTTTTAAGATGGGAATTGTTATCTAAAAATAGTAGTTGGTTAGTAATGATATAATAAGGTTATATAAGACATGTTAGGTGGGTTTTAAAGGCAATTAAAAGGATGAAAAGATGTAACAAGTGTAAATAAAAATAAACTAGTAATGTTGAGTAGATAATGTTAATAATGGATTAGTGCGTTAATTAACCGACGTTACTAATGTGTTAGGATTCTCTCAAGGTGGAAACGAAACGAGGCAAGGACCAAGGTATGGTTTTCTTGCAGTCTGTTGTCTAGCGGTTTACACTGGTTTGTGTGTTGTATGTTTTCTGTGTTTACAACGTTATAAGATTTAACATGTAATGAGTTTACAGTTGTTTCATATTATTGTGATGTGATGTTGTGACTCAATTCCCTTGTGTGTGGTCTAACATGACTTACACCTATTGTGTGTTGATTGTTAAGTTCCTCTATGAACTTCTAACAAGTGTTAACAGGGAAGTGAGGAATCCGGTTATCCGGTCATGCATGTAAGTTAAGAGAGATATCTGAATCAGATTCGACTCTTATGTTGTTAAGATTGTTCTCCTTAATTTGGCGTTCGATCTCCCGCTAGCTTCTTCCAAAGCTTACCTATTCTGATTATGATCGGTTTAGTGGGAACCTGTGTTTGTGTGGTGTGTTCGGGTCACTAAATCCGAACCATCTGTGACTTAAGTTGCTCGTTCGTCTAACAGAACGGTAATGAGTGTGTTTAACGAGCTTAACATGAGGGTGAATCACTCTCTAGGCTCTTATGTTATTTGACCCTTGTGGTTTGTTATTGTGGAACGAAGATCCACCAGTGTATGTGATGATGAGCTATGCACCATTGATGCTATGCTCCATGTTATGTTATGTTATGTATATAATTGAATGCCATGTTATAATGACAAGTAGCTGCGCGTATCCCGGTAGCCGATGGGCTGCGCGTTAGCCATACCAGCCAAGGGTTGCTGACCCCCTCGGGGGATCCATATTTCTTATACTGCAGGATGAGGATCGAAGAAGCGGAGTGGCTTTAGATCCTAGGATGTAATTCCTTTTGTATACTTTTGGATGTTGGCCCGGGACGCGCCTGTGCTCCTGTGGCATTATATACTTTGGGTGTTGCAGTTTACAGTGACGTGTTACAGTGAAGGATGTATGTAGTACTCGGTATTGTATATAATGTATTTATGTTTTCGTTTTATGCTCGGGAGTCTGATCATCAGACCGGTACAATTGTATTTATTCTGCCTTGTCAACCACGTGGGTGGTTGACGGCGTTGTAGCACCGAAGCGTTAGTTACTGTTTAGTTATTTATTTCCGCTGCGATTTCATTTAGTATCATGTGCGTATTAGGGGTGTTACACCCGAGTAAGAGAGGACTTCCATCTCTCTGGCGTTCTTTCCCAAGTTATAAAACAGGGATTGTGGAGGGCGGGAAGGATATAGTATTTCCAGCACACACTGGTAATACCCCACTAGCGTATCTCTCACGCTATCACTCAACCCTTAACCCAAAGTACTAAAATCCTAACTCGGTACTTCCTAAGCTCGGTAATTCAGTCATCAGAGCGATACTTCGCTCTGATACCACTTTTTGTAACACCCCATCCAACAACAACACATAACAACATTCTGCAGCGGAAAATATACTTCATCAAATAACTTAACTCGTTGGTGTTACACGCCGTTAACCACCCACGTGGCTAACAAGGCTATTACATACACATTGTACCGGTCTGATGGACTAGATTCCCGAGCAATTGTACATCACTATACTTTTTCATTAACAACCAACATGCATAAGCCTTCCAACTGTACCGAGTATTTACAACTGATGCCGGTAACAATTCCGGTCTTACTACACCTACTGTACATATACAATCTAAACGATTACCCATGTACAACGACTACCCCGTCCTACTCTCGAACGGCTTCCAGCTCTTTGTACCTGAAATAGAAAAAGAAGAGAAAGGGTGGCCCCCAAGGGGCTCAGCACCGTTGCTGGTATGGTAATCCCGCAGCCCACATGCTACCGGGCCACGCACAACTAATTGTCGTCTTAGCATGCGGTTGATTATATTTAAATCATGCATGTAACTTAAAACACACAACACGAATCATTTCACCTCAATGGGCTCAACAAACAGATAACATATCCATACTTGATAAGTCACTCATAGTGTTCATTACCCCTAGAGTGTTTCTCCGCTAATGGAGCTACTTCCTTAATAGATGACACTTACCCATTAATCGGGTTATCCTTAAACGCCTCTTATCACAAACTGGGATTCATATCCATGATCCACATACTCCACATCTTACAACATATAACATGCATCACATGACAACACATAATAACACTTTTCACGTTTCGACGTGCACATAATAAGATCGCAATAGAAATTGCATTACATCAACATCACATAACATAACGGGAACGGTCCTCTTAGGAACCGACCCAAACATTGTTAATTCACTGGTGAGCCTAGAGAATGATGTCACCCTCATGATAAGCTCGTTATACAACACTCATTACCGTCCTAATAGTCGGACGAGTAACTTAAGTTAAGATGGTTCGGGTTTTGTGGCCCGAACACACCACACAAACACATGTTCCCCCTAAACCGGTCATAAGTCAGAATAGCTAAGCTTTGGAATAAGCTAATGGGAGATCATAACCCGTGAGGGAAACAACCATAACAGAGAGAAGGGTAAGGCTAAGAAGGATACCCACTCCCAAACAACGCGCGACCGGCCTAACCGGATTCCTCACCACTGTTAGTACATACTTACTTTTAGATATTAGTTAGAATCCCACTATGGAGTCTATCACATCTACACACCATACAGTATTACAACTGGGTTAAACACACAAGGGAGATCCCTATGTACACACAAACAAACATCACATAATCAACTCACGCATAGCCGTGGTTAGAACGTCCCATGGTTCGGGTCGTTTAATCCGAATACCGAACTCTCATGTGATCCTAGACTCAGTTAACTAAGGTTAACACTTCCGAGGTTAAATGGTATCGGAGTTGAACACGCCACATAAATGAATTATTGTAAACTCATTACATGTTTTATCTTACAACGTGGCAAACATACAGAAAAACACATTGGCATACAAGCCGGTGTAATCCGGTAGGACACAGGTTGCAAGAAAACCATACCTGTCACCGGAGTCCACTTTATCGTGTCCACTTATGTTCCTCGAGCAATTCTCGAACAACTGATATCATTACATGTACTTTTATTAACATCGGGGTAACATGATTGTTTAAAGTCTAATGCTTATAACTTATCCCCGTTAACTTAGTTAAATAACTTCACATTTTTAACTTGTTTTACTTTCACATTTTTCTCCAACTTTCCACCTACTTAATTGTCCTTATAACTCACCTAACATGTCTTAAACAACCTTATAACATCATTACTAATCAATCCCCATCATTACATATCATTTTATAACCTTAACATTTAAATCATCTTACTTAACTTAATCTCAAGTCCATATATATTTTGTAACACCCCTACTCTATTCGGCTCCTAATCATCTTACTTAACAATATAATCGCAGCGGTAATCTCAACAATTGACTACTGGTCACCGTTCTTGCTCGCCCATATGAGTAATAACGTGCTTCCTGATAAGCTCTTAAATACGAAACATTTTCTCGCAGTGACAACAAGAGATAGATCTAAACTCCCAAAACCAATATAAAATACATTCACAGTGAGCTTTCTACGTATCCAAAACCTATACATGTTTCTAGGTTCGTATTAAAATGCAACAGTGCATGTTTAATAACTGTAATCAAACTACCCAGCGCGTCACCTCTTTGCCGACACCGGAAGTTGCATACCTGCAAAAATGGTAGTTTGTGGTATGGAATCAGCCCCTGCTGAGTATGTTATTACCTGACTGTCATGCACCCTCGGACCATTCAGTTATTTGGTCGAGAGTATGCAATTCGTTTCCATACAAATAGTTCAATGTTGAAACTGTAAAACAACAATATATATTGCAGTAATCTCAAATAACAAACAAGCCCCCGGCTTCACACATCACATCGTAATAAACCACTGAAAGCGTTTACAGCGCTTATATGAGTACAGAGACTCCATTCCAACAAACACTTAATATTTCATAATTGAGTTCAGCGACTCACTCGACCAGACACCCAACCACAATCCACACATGAGTACGGTGACTCGACACAACCAGTTCACAACACACAATATGAGCACAATGGCTCGTTCAAACAAATCCACCAACATACCACACATAACCACAAAGCACAACCAATGAACAACAAGGCGAAGTAACGAGAATTATAAACGAGTATGAACTCTCGTCTTTGGCATGCAAGCCCAAATAGTGTTCGCCTAATGTACGAGTTAATATAGTCGTTCGTAATTGTTCAGTCATGTCTAATGACAACGTCTCGTTAGAACGACGTGTCTCTAAGTTACCCATCTCTTATGGCGGGTCACCCACGGCAATAGCCACTCCAGCGGTAGAGTCTCCGTCCTACGAACAATCTGTAGTTCGTTGGAAATTTATCCAGATACTTACGGCTACCACACGGTGTCCTAGTATCGTTAATGGATCACAGTTCACAGCAAGAGCCACATCCTTGATAAACTTATCTATACCATCGCATCGCTTTACTATTCTTTTTTTTTAACACAGCAGACCAAGGTCGTAGTCCAATCCTGAGTATGTCGACTCGGGATCCAGTGCTAGATACGAGAGCGGCGTTAAAGAGGCCAATGCTCCGTATATAAGTCTCAGATATTTATATATCTTATTATCCTAATGCTACAACGTTTTACTTACGTTCCTTATATTACACATATAAGATAGCATCATTGCCGCTAGTTCGTTTTATAATATGTTCATATATACGAACGGTACTGTTATCGCACAACAGTAAATATAAGGCGGCATTAATACAACTCAAGCATATTAATTACACAAGCAGACATTCAATCTTATCACAGATTTTCAACAATGTCTGAACTGAGGAAATCCTCAGAGACAGTCAAGCCACATAAATAACATACCGTTCACACTGCTGAGTATTACGGTGGAGTATGAATCAGCTAAAGTCTCTGGAGATCCTCGAGACGCCTCTAACAATCTATCAACATGCATCACACTATGCATCAACATCTCATATTAACAATACACTACGGCACCCCGTACGTTATTAATCTACCCCGGTTTATTCCCCGCTGTTAACTAATAACATTTGTCGAGTTTTCGGTTTAACTCGGGATTAGGAAAAACGCTATATCACATGCGTGGTTACGTCGAGTATATTAATACTTTATAGTTGAATTTTGTTATCGCATGTAACTTAATGTACCCTTGTATATCATGTAGTTTTCTACATTGTATGTATAATTCTTAATCATGCATTATACATTTCGCCTTAGTATTTATTTCCTAAGGTTTGTTTTCCCACATTTAATGGAGTATAATTCATATGTAACAGTACTTTTGGATTATATAATCCTCATTTCCATGTACACTCCTAACATTAGAACTTCCATATCTAATGTTTGTAATTCCTTTTTCCCTTTACCGTATATCATTTTAATTATGATATTACATGGTCATTAAACCATATTATATTTTTCTACTCCATAACATATATTATTTGTATATGAATTATGGGACTTATTCGTTATATGGAAGTCTTTATATATATATATTCATTCCTTTAATGAATACCTCTTATATTATAAATGTTATACCTCTTATAACACTTAAAACCATATTATAAATTTCATTCAAAAATATTAATATTTCGAACAGCACCTATGTTCCTTAATTATTTACAAAATCCACCACATAATTTATACCATGTTATATTATAGTTATATAACATATATTTGACAACTATGTCATTAAGACAATTATAACTTATAGTTATATATTGCTAATAAATACCAAACAGCCCTTAAAACTCTCGGTATTAATTAATTCCCACCAAACTTCCATAATTTACAACTCAACCCCAAATTATATTTCCTTGTTACACTTATAGTATATACCTTATATTATAATCCTTATTCTTAATAATTATAACCCATGGTTATATTTCTCAAAATAACCGAACAGACCCCATGGTCTATTTAAATTATTTTTCCACCACTTAACTTTCTATATTCACCAATTTCCCCTCTTTATAACATATAGTTTTCTAATTCCATTAAAATCATATATTATCTATGTCCTTATAAAACCTTGTATATAATTCCAAAAATCACCAAACTATACCAAAAGGTTATAAACATTATTCCTAACCTTATACTTTCTCTAAATCTCGATTTTACCACATGTGTACCCATTTGTAACAATATTATGAAATACCTTATATTATACTTATTTAATTCATATTAACTCCAAATTTAACCAAATCAATTCCTAAAAATTCCTAATAACCTAAGGTTTGTACTAAACTCCTCTTAGTACCCCCAAGTTTTCGGAAATCACAATACCACCCCAAGTCTTATAAATCTTTTACAATTTAATAAGTATCTTATTATAAGGTAGTATTTTAATTTCTAAAATTCTCCAAAGTTGTCAAAGCCTCCTATATAGTCAACTTTGACTTCTAATACCAATTGGGACTCAAACTTTCGGTAATTACCAACAATACCCCATATTTTCTATTTTTACAATTTTGACCCAAAACTTTATAAAATGTTATAATTTTTATTAAATTCATTTAAAAACCCTAAATCCTCTAAATTAAGCCCACGGCTTTCTAAATTCCTAGTAATTACGAATTGGCCCCAATTTTAATTATAAGCATAAATAAAACTAAATAAGCTTATAAACTTAAATTAAAATGGCCTAATGACATGGCCTTATTACAACCTTGAACTTGCAAAATAAATTACACAATAAATGTCTCAAAATATAGCATATATATTCGGCCTCACCATGGCTTAATTATTTTTCCACATAATGTCATAATTTGACCATTATGTTAATTAAATCTCTTAAATGACTAGCTTAATTTATCTTAGCCATTTTTTCCATTTTAGGTCAATATGACCTATATTTGAAGTTTCACTCTCGGCCATGTATATATATATACTTGGAAATTACAAAAATCATAAGTTTAAGGTGTTTATACCTTGATTATTCCTTGTATGGGCTCGGTCACTTGTAGGAAAATTCACCACTTGATTTAGACATGTTTAATACACAAAAACAAGATATGGTTACACTCCAAGCTTGAGCTTAACCATAAGGAATAATTAATGTAAGATTTAAGGCAAAAATCACCTTAAAAATGCAAGGAGTGTTCAAGGTGGTTTCGATCTGAACCAAACACACCACAAGGTGTTAGATCCACCATATTGACATAGGAAATAGTTAGATCACGAAATGCTACCTTGTTATTAGGTTTTACCTTGGAAAAATGCCTTAAAAGGGAGTATTTCTCTTGGATCTTGGTCACCCTTGCTCCAAATGGCTAACCAACTGAATGAACATGTAAATATGAAGATTATGAGTGTATAAACTCATAAAAATCAGAGGAAGAAAACCGCATGAAGAGTGGAGATCCTTAAGGTATGTTTTTACCTTAAAATGTAGATTTGAACAACCTTGGTCCCTCTACTGGTCTCAACCGAGTTTAGCTCTTGTTATAACCTTAGAACACTGAGAATAAGCCATAGGAATTGATGAGCCACGAAATCTAGGTGTTGGTAGTGAAGAGATGAAGAAAAAGGGCTAAAAATGACATTAAAACACTTACCTTAAGAACTTAGGAGCTAGATTTGCCTTCCATGCTCAAGAACAAGCTTTGAGAGCTTCAAAGGAAGGGAGGAACTCGGCTGGGCAGAAGGAAATCGGACAAGGAAGGAAGGAGAAGGTGAGAAAGGTGGGAAATAATGTAAAAAGTAAAGGTTACTATTCTAAATTGGAGATTAGGTAGTAATTTGTCCCCAAAATCATTGTATGCTGTCTCCTCTCTTATTGCAGCCGATCTCCATGGTCCAAATGAGTCAATTAATTGACCATTGACCATGCTTGGTCAATATTGACTCATGCGGGCCCCACTTTAGGGTTTTATTAATATTTTAATATTAAATTTGTAAAAATTCGTAAATTTCTGGAATTAAATTCCTAATATGATATAATATGACAAAATATCATATTTAAGGTAATTATAATTTTTAAGCCCATTAAAAATCAATTAAAAGGCAATCTCACAAAAACGTGCTTTAAGGAGTTTTAGCGCACATTTTTGTGTCACAGGGTGTTCCTGAGCTTAGTTCTCCTTGAGAATGGTTTTATTGTGTTCCTTGCTTCATTATAATACTTAGGAATCCACTTTGGATCCTATTTGAGGTCATACAATCTTTATGGTGTCTTAAAGCACATTTTTGGCTTTACCGATCTTAAGGCGTGTTTTGCCTTGTTGAGATCCTTTAGATTGTTCCCCAATAATATTTAGATGTTTAATAATCATCTTTGATCATTAATAAATCATTTAATTATATTTTAAAGGTTAGGGGTATTTCAGTCTACCCCCCTTAAAAGGGCTTCGTCCCGAAGTCCTTAACCCTATACAGTTCACCTAAGGAATCAAGTTCCACTAAGTAACCAAACAGTCCATTGCTAGGGAGTAACTCCCACTAGGTTCAGACCTAGTCTATACATACAGCATATATCAAGTAGTCAACTCATGGTATAAGCTCATTCGTTTCATAGCACTCAACAAGGTGCACATCCAATTCATCCACAAAAGTACTCAGCGGTACTATTTATATATTCAACCAGGTACAAAACTCATAGTACACCGCACTAGACAAGGTGCAAAACTCATGGTACACAGCACTAGACAAGGTGCAAAACTCATAAAGTACTCAAAGGTGTTTGCAAGGGATACTCCACGCATCCCTATCTACATGTTAGTATCTCGCGAGGATACTCACACATCATTCCACATGTATGTGTGCACATATAGTTAACGTTGACAACTCACAGGGAAGCAGTCTTAAAGACCAGGACTTGACGATCCCCAACCCAACCAACGTCTACTACCCGCGGACACACCGGTTTGATCATAACGAAGGACACTGCGGTCCACGGCTCCTCGGGCAGTCACCTTATTTCCTTAGTCACCCACAGACACGGTCTAATGACAAAGGCTCTGCGGTCCACGGTTCTATGGGTGATGTCACTCGCAGACACACCGGTCTAATGCGAAGGACTCCACGGTCCACGGCCTTCGAGTGACGCCTAAATTCCAATTTATTCATATCTGTGTCCACTTGTAGGAAGTTTCGAGATCATTCAACCCCGACGTGGTCAGCGTCAGTGTTGAACTATCTCTCACCTCAATTTGTGTTCGGTTTCCCTTGATCGGACCAGGATCAAGTTCAACTTCCCACGTCAAATTCAATCAATCAATTGTTTATTCACTTCTAATCTGTTTCCTCTTGTATTTGCCACCTGTTCATAGATACACAAGTCAACTAGTGTAATTAACCTAATCACCGCATATAGGTCATGTATCCTAACCATGTACCAAGTTCACTCGACTTAATTATTCATACAATTCTAGAGGTTACCACCACTAGGCATACATGGTCTCATGCCGACTCACTCATCGCATTCCACAATCGGTTTCATACCGAGTCAAATCATATGATATGGAGCTTTTACTCCTTTATTTGACATCTCCCATAGAAGCTACCAGATAGACCTACTTGAACTCTCAACGGAGATACAAGTTAGGCGTTATGTGTTTATGTTCGCAACGTTTGCATAAATAATCGGAATAGATAAGAACACTCATCTGTTCTCCCTTTCCTATTCGTCACGACAATGCGAACTAAAATAATATATATATATATTCATACACATAATACATCACAATATATAATACAGTCATGACACTTGTACTCTACGTACAATAATAGTTTGCAGCATGTGTACCATGCGCTACGTACCCTACGTACGGTATATTTTAGGCGTGCGAAATCGCTCTACCCCCCTTAAAATGATTACGCCCACGTAATCTACGAATATATCATCGTGAAGTAATAAGTTCAAGATGTTCCATTCCAGTGGAATTATTCGTGCACTAATGTGTTACATATTTCATTACCCCTTTTTCCATAGGGTCGGGCTTTAGCCCCTCAGGTTATACCGCCTACCTCGCTTAGGTGTATGTATATTCATATACGGTTTGATCGGAAGATGTAAACACATCATTTGTGTTCCTCAAACCTGCTAGGTATGTCAAACCTAAGCAATATGGGCCCACTCGCTCCGCAAGCAGTCTGCCCAACTACTATATGGTTAGTTTACCCCTTTTTGGTAGTAGTTTCATGTCCGTTCCAAGTCCATGTGACGGTGTTTTCTACACAGTCTTCCATAATTATGGGAATGGTGTAATTTATTCGGCTGCGTGGTATCGTTAGTCACACACGCTTATTCTTTCAATTTAGCCATTTTATTCAGCTCTCCTGAATTCTATACATGCTCATGGTATATTCCCATGAGTTCATGCCACCCTACCGAACTATCCTTCGGTAAAAGGGTTGTCGAGCTATGCTCTAACATCTAGTGCTTGCAGTAGTAGTCTGATATGCGCATCTAACAGGCGCCTCATGACTCTAAGTTATCTCCCTCTGGAATGAGTTCGTTCTTTGGGTACCTTGTAGGTCTGCTTTTGCTAGTGTGAACTCGTATCCCTCGTGTGTTGGCACTTTAGTGTCCATCTATATGGTTCATTTCTCTTCTCGATTAGGGGAATCCATTTGTTTATCTGATGTTCCACCTTCTGATTCTTACCAGCATAATTCGGTTAACAGTTATTCTAATGGTTGCTTGTTGCGCACCATGTACCAGTCGATTGGACGGTTATCCGCCGTTGCGGTTTGCACGACTGTGGGTTTTAGCCTGGTATTCATTCTCTGTTCAAACCTAATTGGTACTACATACTAACGTTTATGGCTTGAGCATGTGGTTATTATTATTTAATGCGACATCATCGCAGCGCCCTCAGCGCGTGGTATAACTCTCTTTGTGCCCCCTTTTTGGGTAGCATATAATCACAAGGGTTTCTCTAAGATAACTTCCTTAAATACCACAATTCCTTTTCTCATTCATGGGTTCAACTTGCCATTACCATTAAATTGGCCTTAGTTTCCTCGTTTACTAAAATCCCCAAAACTTATGTTTAACTCCTCCACTGTGGAGTTGCGACCTTATGTCACTTTATTATCAAGCTATCCTTGATTTTCCTAACCTTGCTAGTTTGACTGAGATCTCTCTGTCGTTACATGGTTTACCTAGTCAGAGTTCCATTCGCTGGCTTAGACGTAGAGTTGATTACCTCCTGGGTCCTACACTACTCGTTTACATGCATGGGGTACCATACTGATACATTACTACTTACCCAACCAACCTAATATAGTTTGTCAGGCCCACAAGCTCCTAGGAGTGTGGTCGTCCCATGTCTCGTTTAGTGCACTCGTAGCGTTCGTACCCGGTGATTATCGTACTCTTAGTCCCGGTAATTTATGTTTAAGTGACTATGCTGCCAATTCTTAACCTTTGATGTCAGAATGGCCCTAATATTAGGTTATATGGTTTCGTTTATTAATGTGTGTTTCCTTTACCTTCCCTAAGATATATGTTTGCGACTTATCGCCCGAATTCTGGTTTCCACACGCTCGCCATCTGGTATCTGTGAGTGGGGTTCAGTAACTACTTATTACCTCTCCCGTTCACTCCTAGGCTGTTAACGCCTTCAGATATGAGTTTTCAGTATTCGAACTCCACCCAATCTATTGGGTTACACCCTATGGTGTTTCGGACTCCATGATGAAGGTTGACACCTCGTGTTTCCCCTGTCTTATGGTAGTCCTGTTAGTCTGATATTAATCAGTACTTGTGATTCATCACCCTTGTTCCCCTAGTTTTGGGTCACTTTGGTGGTACTAAGTATCCTCGTAGGCCTATGCCATACGATATTCAGCCTCAATACTGATTCTGATAGTTAAATGATTGTTAGTCTTGTTGTTTAATTTATTCCTAGTTGGTTAATACTTTCTCCTGAGGTTACAATTGGTACCCACAACTTAGTGGTTTCGCTAATCATTCTTCATTGTGTGGTCCTTACTCTTATTCAACTCATATTTCCTCCATCCTCTTTGAGGTAACGGTATCTTCCGTCATCAGGCAATTTTCACTTTTTAGTTTATATCCACTGCCCTCCATACGGGAGTCTAGCAGCATACTGGATCAACAACACTTCCGGTGTGTTGTGCGGGCATTACATCGGCCCCCTTTTTATTGCACGTTCACATCTGCCTATTAATTTTTTTTTAAGGTCCTGACTCATATAGCTCACTTCTTGCCCTCTGGCAATGTTCGATGGTAGTGGTTAACACGAGTGTCACGCACTCTCTAAATATGGTTATATTGGTCCTGAAGACCCGTCACTCCCACCGGTAATGATTGACGTTTAATGTCCATACCGGCACTGGGGTTAGACTTGTAGGCACTAATTATTGTTATTCTCGTTCACTCCCTTTTAATATTCTACTAAATGGTATATTGTTTTTTTTTTGGTTTAATGGTCAGACCGGCTAGGTCTTCTCGAGGTTCTATCGACCTCAAACCCAAGGGTTTCGTACCCCTGCCCTTAAGGAGGTTGTGTCCTGCTTTATTGCATTACGGACTTACATAAGATTTAGTGTTTATTGGTAACCGCCTGGACCACCACGTCTTTTAGGGTTAGTTACTGTCGCTGCACTTGCTGTAGCAAGTGCGCAAGGTAGGTTGAAATTTAGTACTTTGGTTAGTGTGGCACTTGTAGTGGCAAGTGCGCCATGCAGCCTGCGCCACCGGTACGGTGTGTCAGTGCAGTGCTATTCCCTAGTCGGGTTCCTGTTTAAGTCAAAAGTTCTTATTCAAATTTATATAGTCTCACTCCCGCACTCGTTCCCACAAGCTTGTCATGGAAATAAAGTCTTACTTTCCTCACGAGGCGTTGCATGATAGCAATTTGACGAGTTCTTGTTCCTACAGTTCTCAAGATTTCTCCTCATGCACGTCGGGCCATCTTGAACCTTCAGTGTTGCATGGTTTAGAGTTACTCGCTTCGGGTGAGACTTCAAAAAGGTAATTCCTTCCATCTATTACATATCTTTAAACTAATCATTACTCGTCGTTTCCATTTCCTTTTCCCCCAAGCGCACTGACCAGTGCTTTCTTGGATATAGGACAGGGTTGCTTTGCTTATAGCAAGTTAGCCCCATTAGTCCTACAGGAAATTTTCTCCTCAAACTCGGTCCATTATTTATCACATCCTCATATGGTAGACATTATGTCATTACCAGGACCCCCGGTCCTAAGCATTACATCAAAACACAAGTCTTATTCTCTACATTTAACATAATCTTCTTAGCATCCACATCGGGTCTTTCCGATCAGGAGAGTTATCTCGTGGTGTTTCTCATTTCATTGCCTCACTAGATAGTACTCGGGATACGGGCTGCGGCGGGTGGGGGTACCATGGCAAATTTCCCGGGATGCTCTCCCATCAAGTGCGAGTGGTTCATACCATCTTCGCGTTACTTGGGGTTGCTGGACCTTCACCACCTTCCGCTGCTCCGTGTTCTTCCTTAGTATTGTTACCCTGACCTCTCTCTGACATAAGTCAAGAGGACGGGTTAGACCTTTACTTGGTCTAATACCGTAGTTTCGGTCATTAATTATTGAAGTGCCTCCACGGTTATGGTGTGCAAGCTTTAAGCATTGCATCAACCCGCAAGGTCACGTATCCTCACAACGTTTCCCGTATTCCCAAAACCTATGCTCACTGTATAAATCCTACTATCTCTTGTCATCAGAGCGGTACTCCGCTCTGATACCACTTTTGTAACACCCCTACTCTATTCGGCTCCTAATCATCTTACTTAACAAT
Source organism: Limonium bicolor (assembly GCA_023374045.1). Lineage (NCBI taxonomy): Eukaryota > Viridiplantae > Streptophyta > Magnoliopsida > Caryophyllales > Plumbaginaceae > Limonium > Limonium bicolor. The sequence continues at coordinate 453,661,280 of CM041776.1, read as the reverse complement.
ATAATCGCAGCGGTAATCTCAACAATTGACTACTGGTCACCGTTCTTGCTCGCCCATACGAGTAATAACGTGCTTCCTGATAAGCTCTAAATACGAAACATTTTCTCGCAGTGACAACAAGAGATAGATCTAAACTCCCAAAACCAATATAAAATACATTCACAGTGAGCTTTCTACGTATCCAAAACCTATACATGTTTCTAGGTTCGTATTAAAATGCAACAATGCATGTTTAATTAACTGTAATCAAACTACCCAGCGCGTCACCCTCTTTGCCGACACCGGAAGTTGCATACCTGCAAAAATGGTAGTTGTGGTATGGAATCAGCCCCTGCTGAGTATGTTATTACCTGACTGTCATGCACCCTCGGACCATTCAGTTATTTGGTCGAGAGTATGCAATTCGTTTCCATACAAATAGTTCAATGTTGAAACTGTAAAACAACAATATATATTGCAGTAATCTCAAATAACAAACAAGCCCCCAACTTCACACATCGCATTGTAATAAACCACTGAAAGCGTTTACAGCGCTTATATGAGTACAGAGACTCCATTCCAACAAACACTTAATATTTCATAATTGAGTTCAGCGACTCACTCGACCAGACACCCAACCACAATCCACACATGAGTACGGTGACTCGACACAACCAGTTCACAACACACAATATGAGCACAATGGCTCGTTCAAACAAATCCACCAACATTCCACACATAACCACAAAGCACAACCAATGAACAACAAGGCGAAGTAACGAGAATCATAAACGAGTATGAACTCTCGTCTTTGGCATGCAAGCCCAAATAATGTTCGTCTAATGTACGAGTTAATATAGTCGTTCGTAATTGTTCAGTCATGTCTAATGACAACGTCTCGTTAGAACGACGTGTCTCTAAGTTACCCATCTCTTATGGCGGGTCACCCACGGCAATAGCCACTCCAGCGGTAGAGTCTCCGTCCTACGAACAATCTGTAGTTCGTTGGAAATTTACCTTTTGTAACACCCCTACTCTATTCGGGTCCTAATCATCTTATTTAACAATATAATCGCAGCGGTAATCTCAACAATTGACTACTGGTCACCGTTCTTGCTCGCCCATACGAGTAATAACGTGCTTCCTGATAAGCTCTTAAATACGAAACATTTTCTCGCAGTGACAACAAGAGATAGATCTAAACTCCCAAAACCAATATAAAATACATTCACAGTGAGCTTTCTACGTATCCAAAACCTATACATGTTTCTAGGTTCGTATTAAAATGCAACAGTGCATGTTTAATTAACTGTAATCAAACTACCCAGCGCGTCACCCTCTTTGCCGACACCGGAAGTTGCATACCTGCAAAAATGGTAGTTTGTGGTATGGAATCAGCCCCTGCTGAGTATGTTATTACCTGACTGTCATGCACCCTCGGACCATTCAGTTATTTGGTCGAGAGTATGCAATTCGTTTCCATACAAATAGTTCAATGTTGAAACTGTAAAACAACAATATATATTGCAGTAATCTCAAATAACAAACAAGCCCCCAGCTTCACACATCGCATTGTAATAAACCACTGAAAGCGTTTACAGCGCTTATATGAGTACAGAGACTCCATTCCAACAAACACTTAATATTTCATAATTGAGTTCAGCGACTCACTCGACCAGACACCAACCACAATCCACACATGAGTACGGTGACTCGACACAACCAGTTCACAACACACAATATGAGCACAATGGCTCGTTCAAACAAATCCACCAACATTCCACACATAACCACAAAGCACAACCAATGAACAACAAGGCGAAGTAACGAGAATCATAAACGAGTATGAACTCTCGTCTTTGGCATGCAAGCCCAAATAATGTTCGTCTAATGTACGAGTTAATATAGTCGTTCGTAATTGTTCAGTCATGTCTAATGACAACGTCTCGTTAGAACGACGTGTCTCTAAGTTACCCATCTCTTATGGCGGGTCACCCACGGCAATAGCCACTCCAGCGGTAGAGTCTCCGTCCTACGAACAATCTGTAGTTCGTTGGAAATTTACCTTTTGTAACACCCCTACTCTATTCGGGTCCTAATCATCTTATTTACAATATATATCGCAGCGGTAATCTCAACAATTGACTACTGGTCACCGTTCTTGCTCGCCCATACGAGTAATAACGTGCTTCCTGATAAGCTCTTAAATACGAAACATTTTCTCGCAGTGACAACAAGAGATAGATCTAAACTCCCAAAACCAATATAAAATACATTCACAGTGAGCTTTCTACGTATCCAAAACCTATACATGTTTCTAGGTTCGTATTAAAATGCAACAGTGCATGTTTAATTAACTGTAATCAAACTACCCAGCGCGTCACCCTCTTTGCCGACACCGGAAGTTGCATACCTGCAAAATGGTAGTTTGTGGTATGGAATCAGCCCCTGCTGAGTATGTTATTACCTGACTGTCATGCACCCTCGGACCATTCAGTTATTTGGTCGAGAGTATGCAATTCGTTTCCATACAAATAGTTCAATGTTGAAACTGTAAAACAACAATATATATTGCAGTAATCTCAAATAACAAACAAGCCCCCAACTTCACACATCGCATTGTAATAAACCACTGAAAGCGTTTACAGCGCTTATATGAGTACAGAGACTCCATTCCAACAAACACTTAATATTTCATAATTGAGTTCAGCGACTCACTCGACCAGACACCCAACCACAATCCACACATGAGTACGGTGACTCGACACAACCAGTTCACAACACACAATATGAGCACAATGGCTCGTTCAAACAAATCCACCAACATTCCACACATAACCACAAAGCACAACCAATGAACAACAAGGCGAAGTAACGAGAATCATAAACGAGTATGAACTCTCGTCTTTGGCATGCAAGCCCAAATAATGTTCGTCTAATGTACGAGTTAATATAGTCGTTCGTAATTGTTCAGTCATGTCTAATGACAACGTCTCGTTAGAAACGTGTCTCTAAGTTACCCATCTCTTATGGCGGGTCACCCACGGCAATAGCCACTCCAGCGGTAGAGTCTCCGTCCTACGAACAATCTGTAGTTCGTTGGAAATTTACCTTTTGTAACACCCCTACTCTATTCGGGTCCTAATCATCTTATTTAACAATATAATCGCAGCGGTAATCTCAACAATTGACTACTGGTCACCGTTCTTGCTCGCCCATACGAGTAATAACGTGCTTCCTGATAAGCTCTTAAATACGAAACATTTTCTCGCAGTGACAACAAGAGATAGATCTAAACTCCCAAAACCAATATAAAATACATTCACAGTGAGCTTTCTACGTATCCAAAACCTATACATGTTTCTAGGTTCGTATTAAAATGCAACAGTGCATGTTTAATTAACTGTAATCAAACTACCCAGCGCGTCACCCTCTTTGCCGACACCGGAAGTTGCATACCTGCAAAAATGGTAGTTTGTGGTATGGAATCAGCCCCTGCTGAGTATGTTATTACCTGACTGTCATGCACCCTCGGACCATTCAGTTATTTGGTCGAGAGTATGCAATTCGTTTCCATACAAATAGTTCAATGTTGAAACTGTAAAACAACAATATATATTGCAGTAATCTCAAATAACAAACAAGCCCCCGGCTTCACACATCGCATTGTAATAAACCACTGAAAGCGTTTACAGCGCTTATATGAGTACAGAGACTCCATTCCAACAAACACTTAATATTTCATAATTGAGTTCAGCGACTCACTCGACCAGACACCCAACCACAATCCACACATGAGTACGGTGACTCGACACAACCAGTTCACAACACACAATATGAGCACAATGGCTCGTTCAAACAAATCCACCAACATACCACACATAACCACAAAGCACAACCAATGAACAACAAGGCGAAGTAACGAGAATCATAAACGAGTATGAACTATCGTCTTTGGCATGCAAGCCCAAATAATGTTCGTCTAATGTACGAGTTAATATAGTCGTTCGTAATTGTTCAGTCATGTCTAATGACAACGTCTCGTTAGAACGACGTGTCTCTAAGTTACCCATCTCTTATGGCGGGTCACCCACGGCAATAGCCACTCCAGCGGTAGAGTCTCCGTCCTACGAACAATCTGTAGTTCGTTGGAAATTTATCCAGATACTTACGGCTACCACACGGTGTCCTAGTATCGTTAATGGATCACAGTTCACAGCAAGAGCCACATCCTTGATAAACTTATCTATACCATCGCATCGCTTTACTATTCTTTTTTTTTTAACACAGCAGACCAAGGTCGTAGTCCAATCCTGAGTATGTCGACTCGGGATCCAGTGCTAGATACGACAGCGGCGTTAAAGAGGACAATGCTCCGTATATAAGTCTCTGATACTTTATATATCTTATTATCCTAATGCTACAACGTTTTACTTACGTTCCTTATATTACACATATAAGATAGCATCATCGCCGCTAGTTCGTTTTATAATATGTTCATATATACGAACGGTACTGTTATCGCACAACAGTAATAATAAGGCGGCATTAATACACAACTCAAGCATATTAATTCACACAAGCAGACATTCAATCTTATCACAGATTTTCACACAATGTCTGAACTGAGAAATCCTCAGAGACAATCAAGCCACATAAATAACATACCGTTCACACTGCTGAGTATTACGGTGGAGTATGAATCAGCTAAAGTCTCTGGAGATCCTCGAGACGCCTCTAACAATCTATCAACATGCATCACACTATGCATCAACATCTCATATTAACAATACACTACGGCACCCCGTACCGTTATTAATCTACCCCGGTTTATTCCCCGCTGTTAACTAATAACGTTTGTCGGGTTTTCGGTTTAACTCGGGATTAGGAAAAACGCTATATCACATGCGTGGTTACGTCGAGTATATTAATACTTTATAGTTGAACTTTTGTTATCGCATGTAACTTAATGTACCCTTGTATATCATGTAGTTTGCTTCTACATTGTATGTATAATTCTTAATCATGCATTATACATTTCGCCTTAGTATTTATTTTCCTAAGGTTTGTTTTCCCACATTTAATGGAGTATAATTCATATGTAACAGTACTTTTGGATTATATAAATCCTCATTTCCATGTACACTCCTAACATTAGAACTTCCATATCTAATGTTTGTAATTCCTTTTTCCCTTTACCGTATATCATTTTAATTATGATATTACATGGTCATTAAACCATATTATATTTTTCTACTCCATAACATATATTTATTTGTATATATGAATTATGGGACTTATTCGTTATATGGAAGTCTTTATAATATATATATATTCATTCCTTTTAATGAATACTTATATTATAAATGTTATACCTCTTATAACACTTAAAACCATATTATAAATTTCATTCAAAAATATTAATATTTCCGAACAGCACCTATGTTCCTTAATTATTTACAAAATCCACCACATAATTTATACCATGTTATATTATAGTTATATAACATATATTTGACAACTATGTCATTAAGACAATTATAACTTATAGTTATATATTGCTAATAAATACCAAACAGCCCTTAAAACTCTCGGTATTAATTAATTCCCACCAAACTTCCATAATTTACAACTCAACCCCAAATTATATTTCCTTGTTACACTTATAGTATATACCTTATATTATAATCCTTATTCTTTAATATAATTATAACCCATGGTTATATTTTCTCAAATAACCGAACAGACCCCATGGTCTATTTAAATTATTTTTCCACCACTTAACTTTCTATATTCACCAATTTCCCCTCTTTATAACATATAGTTTTCTAATTCCATTAAAATCATATATTATACCTATGTCCTTATAAAACCTTGTATATAATTCCAAAAATCACCAAACTATACCAAAAGGTTATAAACATTATTCCTAACCTTATACTTTCTCTAAATCTCGATTTTACCACATGTGTTACCCATTTGTAACAATATTATGAAATACCTTATATTATACTTATTTAATTCATATTAACTCCAAATTTAACCAAATCAATTCCTAAAAATTCCTTATAACCTAAGGTTTGTACTAAACTCCTCTTAGTACCCCCAAGTTTTCGGAAATCACAATACCACCCCAAGTCTTATAAATCTTTTACAATTTAATAAGTATCTTATTATAAGGTAGTATTTTAATTTCTAAAATTCTCCAAAGTTGATCAAAGCCTCCTATATAGTCAACTTTGACTTCTAATACCAATTGGGACTCAAACTTTTGGTAATTACCAACAATACCCCATACTTTTCTATTTTTACAATTTTGACCCAAAACATTATAAAATGTTATAATTTTTATTAAATTCATTTAAAAACCCTAAACTCCTCTAAATTAAGCCCACGACTTTCTAAATTCCTAGTAATTACGAATTGGCCCCAATTTTAATTATAAGCATAAATAAAAAAATAAGCTTATAAACTTAAATTAAAATGGCCTAATGACATGGCCTTATTACAACCTTGAACTTGCAAAATAAATTACACAATAAATGTCTCAAAATATAGCATATATATTCGTCCTCACCATGGCTTAATTATTTTTCCACATAATGTCATAATTTGACCATTATGTTAATTAAATCTCTTAAATGACTAGCTTAATTTATCTTAGCCATTTTTTTCCATTTTTAGGTCAATATGACCTATATTTGAAGTTTCACTCTCGGCCATGTATATATATATACTTGGAAATTACAAAAATCATAAGTTTAAGGTGTTTATACCTTGATTATTCCTTGTATGGGCTCGGTCACTTGTAGGAAAATTCACCACTTGATTTAGACATGTTTAATACACAAAAACAAGATATGGTTACACTCCAAGCTTGAGCTTAACCATAAGGAATAATTAATGTAAGATTTAAGGCAAAAATCACCTTAAAAATGCAAGGAGTGTTCAAGGTGGTTTTGATCTGAACCAAACACACCACAAGGTGTTAGATCCACCATATTGACATAGGAAATAGTTAGATCACGAAATGCTACCTTGTTATCAGGTTTTACCTTGGAAAAATGCCTTAAAAGGGAGTATTTCTCTTGGATCTTGGTCACCCTTGCTCCAAATGGCTAACCAACTGAATGAACATGTAAATATGAAGATTATGAGTGTATAAACTCATAAAAATCAGAGGAAGAAAACCGCATGAAGAGTGGAGATCCTTAAGGTATGTTTTTACCTTAACATGTAGATTTGAACAACCTTGGTCCCTCTACTGGTCTCAACCGAGTTTATCTCTTGTTCTAACCTTAGAACACTGAGAATAAGCCATAGGAATTGATGAGCCACGAAATCTAGGTGTTGGTAGTGAAGAGATGAAGAAAAAGGGCTAAAAATGACATTAAAACACTTACCTTAAGAACTTAGGAGCTAGATTTGCCTTCCATGCTCAAGAACAAGCTTTGAGAGCTTCAAAGGAAGGGAGGAACTCGGCTGGGCAGAAGGAAATCAGACAAGGAAGGAAGGAGAAGGTGAGAAAGGTGGGAAATAATGTAAAAAGTAAAGGTTACTATTCTAAATTGGAGATTAGGTAGTAATTTGTCCCCAAAATCATTGTATGCTGTCTCCTCTCTTATTGCAGCCGATCTCCATGGTCCAAATGAGTCAATTAATTGACCATTGACCATGCTTGGTCAATATTGACTCATGCGGGCCCCACTTTAGGGTTTTATTAATATTTTAATATTAAATTTGTAAAAATTCGTAAATTTCTGGAATTAAATTCCTAATATGATATAATATGACAAAATATCATATTTAAGGATAATTATAATTTTTAAGCCCATTAAAAATCAATTAAAAAGGCAATCTCACAAAAACGTGCTTTAAGGAGTTTTAGCGCACATTTTTGTGTCACAGGGTGTTCCTGAGCTTAGTTCTCCTTGAGAATGGTTTTATTGTGTTCCTTGCTTCATTATAATACTTAGGAATCCACTTTGGATCCCATTTGAGGTCATACAATCTTTATGGTGTCTTAAAACACATTTTTGGCTTTACCGATCTTAAGGCGTGTTTTGCCTTGTTGAGATCCTTTAGATTGTTCCCCAATAATATTTAGATGTTTAATAATCATCTTTGATCATTAATAAATCATTTAATTATATTTTAAAGGTTAGGGGTATTTCATATTTATCTTTCTAACCATCAATACTCTCTTAATGGCATACCACTAATACCACTTAACGTTCTTAAAATTAATTTTTTTTAAGGTCCGACCGACCCACCGACCGACCCACCCCCTGGGTCGGCTGCAGAGAACATCCAAATTCACAGTTTCAGCCCGACCGACCCAGACTGGGGTCGGTCCCCTAGGTAGGTCGGCTGCAGAAACTTCCCATACATTGACAAACTTTCTCCAAATTTTTCCTCAAGCCTCCTAATGTGTTCTAACATCATTTGGCACATCAAACACACCTTTAGCCATGTACTAAACTCTTTAAATCACACACCAAAACCATCTTATCATTCACAAATTTCTTACAAAATTCTTAGCACTTGGAATGTTTTCTCATTAAGATTTCTAGGTGGTATTTCACCTATAATGACCACTATACCAAGGTGTTTCCTCTACACCTTAACATCATCTCTCAAACTTCTTTTCTTACTAACTAAATCTCCTTTTCACATCTTACCTAAACATCATTTCTTCCTTGTACATCAACATTAACTAAACCTAACAAACTTCTCCAAGACTTTATTACATCCCAAAAACACTCATTGAATTCCTAGAACTTCCAAGACAATACCAAAATCCTTGTAACACTCTACTACACCTTAACACATGTTTTCTTCTCTAATAAACATTCATCCATTCCTCACATTTCCTAGTTCACCCAAATTCATTTAAGCACTTAAAACTTCTTGTACTTTGTCCAAATTTTGCCATGGGTTCTCCTAGCATATTGTCATACCAAAACACATTGTTTTTCACCATTAAGCATTCAAGAACACCTAAATCCATCAAGAACACTATCACACACAAAACTTCACCAAATTTACACTACATCACAATATAGTGCATAATTGAAATTGCTTGGCACTTAGGCCCTTAAATAACATGGCTCTTAGGCCCTTAAATTGCATAAACCTTAAACACTGAATTTCCACATAGTATATTGCCTTTAACCTGCAAATACACTCAACATCACATATGCCCCTTAATAGTTTCCTTGAGAGCATTTTACTAGCTCATTTACCATTGGCTCCTTAGGTATTTTATTAAGCAAATCAAGCTCATTTTCCTAAGGCATTTAAACTACATTGAGATAGTTGTTTACCTCTTTTCTTCAAGATTTTTACTTGAACACTCTTGTTCTTCCTTGTTTGGAAATCGGCAAGAGGACTTGGTTACTTGTCAATGTTCTAATCAATATACATATAAGGGTAATGAGCTTAAGAATTCACACTTAAACTCATTTACAAACCCTAGTTTAACATAAGTGTTTTAATACACTAAAATGATATTTACCTTTGAATTTGAAAGAGAACTTGAATATGTAACAAGAGAGGTCTCCACCAAGCCCTTGAATGGTTGGAATGAAGCTAGAACATGGCAAGATGAAGGCACCATAAGTGGTGATTTTCGGCCACACACTAAAACAAGAGGAAATGTTGTTTTTCTTTGATTTTCCTTACCTTGAAGCAAAGGAGAATGTCAAGGCATGAAAAGGTGAGCTCAATCTCCTTCAATGGAGAATCTTCATGGCACAAAAATGGAGTTCTTGAAGATTTGAAAAGAGAGAAGTGTAGAGCTTGACCTAACTAAGACAAATATGGTCTTGGAATTTGATTTGGTGCATAGAGCTAGAAGTTACAAGCATTCAAAGATGGATAATGGTATATGGCCGTAGCAAAAGCGTGAATGGAGAAGAGGAAGAGAGGTTGGAGACGGTGGGAACAAAGAAGGAAAGAAGATAATGAAGGAAAGGTGAGTTTGTAAGATATTTATGCTTAAAGTAAATAGTAACTTACTTTATCATTACTTATTTACTTGTTAACTAGCAAAGGTGTGACTCACCTTATAAAAACCGGCCCCCTTTATGTTACTAAGGGCATTTTAGTCTTTGTTGGCCAATTTAATTACTTATACAAACATATGTTACAAACTAGCTTATTTTAGTTACTATTCACTAAAACAAGGCACATAGATGTGAAATTTTTGATTTCCCATTGATATAGACTTCCAAATGTGATACTATATAGTACACATGTTAATTAAAGAGTAATGATGGACATTTAGTCATTCAAAACTCATTTACAAGACAATTTTTCAAAAACGTGCTTTAAGACTCCTTAAAGCACTTTTTGTGTTTTAACTTGTTTTCCAGCTTGGTTTTCTTTGGTAATTGATTTAATATGATCATTAACATATTTATAAGGTATAGTTATGACCATTAGGTCTTATACAGATTTATCCCAAGCTTAGAGCACATTTTGCTCTTATTGACTTTAAGGTATATTCTTGTGTTTTGTTTGGTTTAACTGTCTACCAAAGTTTCCTAAGGACTTAATTAGCCTTATTAAATCATAATTGAATATTATTAAGTCTTGGTAGGCTCTTTGGGTCCTAACCAAGTTCACTCCTAGCTTAGAGCATGTTTTTGCTCAAACTGTATATTAGTGCTTTATTGCATTTTACTATGGTTTAAATTGTTCACTGATGTTTCTAAGGCACTTTTTAGCCTTTACATACCATAGCTTAATATTTAAACCACATATCAAGGTTTGGGGTATTTCAATATCCAAGCCTCCCTGACCCAAACCCCTTAGCCATGACGTGTGTGTGTATGTAGTGTTAGAACTTAGGCTGTTTTTAAGTTCTAAACACTTTTACTGGTTTGTGTGCGAATTTTTGGACTAACTCTTTGGTGACTATGGGCTTCCCTCTGATGAAAGCAAAAGGGGGAAGCGGTGAATCCCGTCTGGTGTATGGGTGACTCTGTTGTTGTTTTAAACTGCTTTTGGATTTTTGTTGCTGGACCATGTGGTCTAGTATCGTAACTGCTTTATATACTACGCCGTATCTTAACTGCTTTATATACTACGCCCTATCCTGCCTATTACACTGCCTATTTAATGTTTGCTTGCATGGAGTCCCTCTACGATTAAGGGGGAACCTAAATGGAGTCTTTGCACTGAATTACTATTGCTGCTATTAAGGGGGAACTTTGACAGGGTCGGTTCCCCTAGTCCTTTGTGTTTCTGTTTCAGGATTGACTCCATCGGGATTCACGGCGGTTTGCTATCATCAGCAACAAGGGGGAAACTGTTAGGACATCAGAGTGTTGCAGAGATAGCCAATCACCTCAACAGAGTCAATCATCCTTAGACAGACACAAAGAGTGAGCCACTTCAATGGAGTCCACGAAGCTAAGGAGGCTTCACAGACTCTCCCGTGCTGTTGCGAATAATAAGGAGTCAACTCGGGAATGCCTCAACGCCACAACGGTCATGAAGTCTTCCCTTAACACCCGAAGATCGCGGCCCAAGTAAGAAGACTACTCAAAGACAATGGAAGTTGCCCACTAAGTTAGTTCCGGTATTTTCGGAACTAACTCCCTCGACCTACCGGTTGTATTGATAGTATAAATAGGATGTGTAATAGCTAGTTTTAAGCGTGCTTTTATTGAGAGATATTTCAGAGCTTAGAGAGAGAGAGAATTGCTTTGTAAGCCAGAGAGAGAGAGAAGAATATGTACCAAGTTAGTTAGAGCATTTAGATAGACTCTTCCTAGGAAGATCCTAGTTTCGCTACGCTTACCATTGATCTGATCAGAAAGTGTATTGGGTGAGTGAGTGAAAAACCGCTAAGTAGATCCCTTCTACTTAGTGGACATTTGTAAGTTGTTTTACTTGACCAGGAAATGAAATAGCTTATTTGTGTAACTTGCTGAGCCCCATAGAGTCCTTCCTTCCTTCCAGCATCGTTTCGTTTCAATTACCGCAAAATCTTCCGCACCCTTAGTTTAATCAATTCGATTGAGTGCCTCTACATCACAGAGTGTTGCTCACTTACAAATGGCTGATTGAGTCAAACCAACTCTTAGACTCACACCTTTGGTTGGTTTGAGTTAGCCACCCGATCCTATAACCTTCCATTTACTAATGCTATGACATAAAATATATAAAATATAATTGCAACTCATCTATATAATATATTTCCCCATAGTTAAGTAAAATAATTATTTAGCACTATTTCCAATCCCAACTGAATTAGTAAAACTATAACCAATTTACATATAATAATAATAACAATTAATTTCTATAATATTTTTAGCTTAATTTTTACGGGTATTTCATTAACATACCATTTACTGTCGTAATTGCTAGCGTGAAGTAATCACGCTCACCCTCTACCCTCATAGCTCTAGTCTCGTAACTCTAGAACATAGCGCTAAGTATTAATTACTATAATTCAATTGATTCGGTATTCCAAATAACGGTAATCCCCCCGGTAAATAACCCCTTAGTTGGTTCGTCATTATTACCCGGGTTTTCAAATGTATTCAAGATTAGTTAAAATCATACTCTAATTATATTACGAGTAATATGTAGTATTAGTTTACTACTTAGGATTTTTAATCCATATAATATCCGATTTAATCATAGGTTATTACTCTTGTATGTATATAACAATATACTTTGTTATTATATATTATAATTGACCTTATACTATTATTAAACTTTAAACTCTCATTTAGGTTATGAGTTGGTCAACTTGACTCTCTTTGGTCAATTAAGTTGACTTGGTGAATTTGTGTTGACTTGGTCTGAAATACCCCTAACCTTAAAAACTTAATTAAATGATCTAGTAATGATCTAAGAAGGTTAATAATCATCTTAATACCATTGGGGAACAATATAAGATCTCAACAAGGCAAAAACATGCCTTAAGATCGGTAAAGCCAAAAATGTGCTTTAAGAAACCATAGAGATTGTATGACCTCAATTAGGATCTAAAGTGGATTCCTAAGTATTATAATTCAGTAATGAACACTATAAAACTATTATCATAGGAAACCAAGCTCAAAAACATGTTCTAACACAAATTGTGCTTTAAAAGTCCTTAAAGCACGTTTTTGAGAAAATTGACTTTCTGAGTGGGTTTGGAGTGGCGTTAGGCATTGGATTAGACTTTGTTATACTAATTTACTATAATGTACCACATTATAAGGTCTAATTCCAAGATTTTCAAAAAAATCACAAATATGGCATTCAGTTGTGAATAATGACCGACATAGTGCATTTTTAAGTAATGTTGACCAAGTCTAGTCAATGGTCAAGACTTGACCCATATTTATCCTAAATGAGGTGGCAGCATTAAGTGTGGAGGACAGCACATTAACCTTTAACCAAAATATCTAGCCAATTTGGTGAATCACCATTTTACTATTCCATTTATTACTTTTCATTCCTTAAAACACAAATTCCTTCCTTATCTTTCCTCTTGTCCCATTCCAGCCAAGCACACAGCAGTTCCTTAAGCTCTCAAGCTATGTTCTTGAGTATTCAAGGCAAATCTAACTCATTTCCACCTAAGGTAATGGTTTAAGGCATATTTTAGCTCTTTTTCTTCATCTCTTCATCACCTACACATGGAGCTTATAATCTATCACTTTCCATGGCTTAATCTCAGTATTTTAACCCTTGAAAAAGAGCTATTCTCGGCTGAAGCAACCCATGGGACCAAGGTGGTCAAAATTTCCATTTTAAGTAAAACATACTTAAGGAGTTTCTTTGTCATCTGGTTTGCTTGGTTGTTGTTTCTATGAGTTTATATACTCATGGAATCTTCGTATGTATTTTCCATGCGTGTTGGTTCATGTTTAGCGTCCTTGTGAGTCAACCCCTTGGAGAGTGGTGGCTGAAAACAAGGAGAAAATCATACTTGGAGGCTTTTGCCAAGGTAAAATCTATTACCATAGCACCTTGCTATTGTCTAGCTATTCCCCATGTTTTTATGGTGAATTTAACACCATGTGGAGTTCTTTATTCAGGCTGAAACCTTCTTCAGACTACGTTTCCTTTTAAGGTGATTTTTGCCTTAAATCTTACATTTAATTGTTCCTTATGGTTAGCTCATGCTTGGAGTGTAACCATATCTTATTTTGGTGTATTAAACATGTTTAAGTGCTGGGTTGAATTTTCATCCAAGCTGCCAAGAGGGTATTAGGTCATTAAGCACCTAAATCAAGGTATAAATACCTTAAACTTATGTTATTATGATTTTTCAGATCATATAAAATATGTGTCGTGAGAGGAGTTAATTAAATGGTTGATTTTAACCTAAGTATGGAGAAAAATGACTTAGATAAATTAAGCTAGTCATTTAAGTGGTTTAATTAACATAATGGTCAAATTATGACATTATGTGGAAAAATAATTAATGTTAAAGTAAGGCTGAGAGTTAATAGTAAATTTTAAGCTATTTATGTGTAATTTTATGTTATAAAGCAAAGTTGTAATAAGGCCATGTCATTAGGCCATTTTAATTTAAGTTTAAAAGCTTATTTAATTTAATTTATGCTTATAGCATTAAGTTTGGGGTCAAATGATAATTACTAGTAAAATATAAAGCCGTGGGCATAGATAAAAGGAATTTAGGGTATTTAAATGAATTTAAATAAAATTATAACATTTTATAAGGTTTTGTGTCAAAATTGTAATTATAGGAAAGTTTGGGTTATATGTTGTAATTACCGAGAGTTTAGGCTCAAATTGGAATTTAGAAGTCAAGGTTGACTATATTGGAGACTTTGACCAAATTTGGGAATTTATTGAATTAAATACTAGCTTATAATAAGCTAGGTATTAAATTGTAAAAGATATATAAATATTGGGGTGGATTGGTGATTTCCGAAAAATCTGGGTACCAAATGGGGTTTAAAACCGACCTTGGTTTATTAGGAATTTTTAGGAATTTATTTGGTTAAATTTGGAGTTAATATGGATTATATAAGTATAATATATGCTATTTTATATCATTGCTACATATAGGTAACATATGTGGTAAAAACAATAAATATTGAGAGTATAAGGTTAGGAATGATGTTTATAACCTTTTGGTATAGTTTGGTAATTTTTGGAATTATATATGAGGTTTTATGAAGATATATGTATAATATATAGTTTTGATGACATTAGAAACTATATGTTATAAAATGGGGTTATTTTGTGAATATGGAAAGTTAGTGGGTTGGAAATTAATTTAGAACAGACCTAGGGTCTGTTCGGTTATTTTGGGACTTTATAACCATAGGTTATAATTATATTAAGGTTTAAGGATTATAATATAAGGTATATATTATAAGTGTGACAATGGAATATAATTTGGGGGGTGATTTGTAAATTCTGAAAGTATGGTGGAATTTAATAAAAACCGAGAAGAGTATGGTATGATTGGTATTTTCTAACAACTTATAACTATAGTTATAATTGTTTTAATGACATAAATGTCATAATATATGTTATATAACTATAATATAACATTACATATATTATGTGGTGGATTTTGTAAATATTTAAAGAACATGAGTGCTGTTCGGTAATAATGGGTATTTTAGTATGAGAATTTATAATATGGTTTTTAATGTTATAAAGGTTGTAACATTTATAATATAAGGAATATTCATTAAAAGAGAATGAATATATTATAATGAATTACCATATAATAAATAGTCCCATAATACATATATATAAATAAATATATGTTATGGAGTGAAAAATATAATATGGTTCAAATAACCATATAATATCATAATTGAAATGATATAGAGTAAGAAGAAAAGAATTATAAACATTGGATAAGGAAATTCTAATGTTATGTTGTTCATGAAATAATAAGGAGTTATATACTTCAAAGTATTTTCAAATATGAATTATACAACATTACACTTGGAAAAACGAACCTTAGGAAATAAATACTAAGGTGAGATGTATAATGTATGATTAAGATTATACATGCAATATAGTGATAAACTATATAATATACAAATGTGTATTAAATTACATGCGATAACAAACGTTTAAAGTTAAGTATATTAATATACTCGACGTAATCACGCATGTAATATGGCATTTTTCCTAATCTCGAGTTAAACCAAAAACTCGCCAAACGTTGTTAGTAAATAACGGGGAACGAACCGGGAGGGATTAGTGATGGTACGGGGTACCGTAGAGTAATGTCGTTATACATGATGCTAATATGTAGCGTTATGTATTATTAGACTGTTAGAGACATCACGTTGGAGCTTCGGATCTAGCTGATTCATACTCCACGGTCTTATAATCCCGGTGCACGGTATGTTATTATATGGCTTGATTGTCTCTGAGGATTTCCTCAGTTCAGACATTGTGTGAAAATTTGTGTTAAGATTGAATGTCTGCTTGTGTGAATTAATATGCTTGAGTTGTGTATTAATGCTGCCTTATTATTATTACTGTTGTACGATAACAGTACTGTTCGTATATATGAACATATTATAAAACGAACTAGCAGCAATGATGCTATCTTATATGTGTAATATAAGAAACGTAAGTAAAACGTTGTAGCATTAGGATAATAAGATATATATATTTTATTCAAGACTTATATACGGAGCATTGGCCTTTTTAACGCCGCTCTCGTATCTAACACTGGATCCCGAGTCGACATACTCAGGATTGGACTAACGACCTTAGTCTGCTGTGTTAGAAAAATGGTAAGACGATGCGATGGTATAGATAAGTTAATCAAGAGGATGTGGCTCTTGCTGTGAATTGTGATCAATTAACGATACTAGGATGCCGTGTGGGTAACTATAAGTATCAAGATAAATTTCCAACGGACTACAGATGGTTCGTCGGTCGGAGACTCTACCGCTGGAGTGGCTACTGCCGTGGGTGACCCGCCATAGGAGATGGGTAACTTAGAGACACGTCGTTTTAACGAGACGCTGTCATTAGGCATGACTGAACAATTACGAACAACTATATTAGCTCGTACAGTAGGCGAACATTATTTGGGCTTGTAATCCAAAGACGAGAATCTATACTTGTTTATAATCCTCGTTGTTTCGCCTTGTTGTTTAATGGCTATGCTGTGTGGTTATGTGATATAGGTTAGTGGATTTGTTGAAATGAGTCGTTGTACTCATATGTGTGTTGTGAATCGGTTTAATTGAGTGGTTGTACTTATATCTATGTTGTGAACTGGTTGAGTCGAGTCGCTGTACTCGTGTGTGGATTATTGTGGATTGATTGGTCGAGTGAGTCGCCGTACTTAATTATGAACTATTAAGTGTTTGTTGGAGTGGAGTCTTCGTACTCATATAAGCGTTGTAACGCTGTAACACCCCAACCGCTAATCCTATGCTTACCGTCCAATCATCCCATAATCCAGAGTTACTCGCAGCGGAATTACTACTACTTACTACGGCGGGTGAAACAATGCCGCTAACCGCCCATACGGCTAGCTAGGCTACTAATACTTACAGTCACGGTCTGATGAACAATAGTTACCGAGCTACTAAAACCAACTTACCCATTACAAAATGCTAAGTGCTTACATCAAGGGATCACCGAGTATTTAAGTGTATACAATTACATTTCCACCTCTAAGTTTCCAAAAGAATGAGTTTAATTACCTACTCATCTATACCAATGCTCCATTCTATCCATGTCCAAAAAGGTGTACCCCATGGTACACCGGCTATTCAAAACTACAGCCCTGTACTACTCAGAACACCGATCACAATTTCAGTGTTTACATACAAAAAGAAGACAAGAAATTAAACTTCAACTTCCTAGTCTTCATCCTTCGCGGGTACCTGCGTGTAGTAAAAACATCGCCCCAAGGGGCTCAGCAAAAGCTGCGCATAAACTCCGCATATACCGCGTGCTAGCTAGGGCACGCCGACTATTTGACGTCCACTAAACATGCAGTTCATTACTTTCATACTTACATGCTTTGCATACAACATACATACATTTCCAAATACAATATTCATTCAAGGCAACAATACAATAGTGCATACAATACTTACCTTCACAAGGTTAGCCAAATTGTGCATCCGGGTTAATCGGGATGCATATTACTCTTTTACTCATTCACAATACTTACTTTTACTTACACTTACTTACTTCCATTCACATACTTACTCATTCTTACTTACTTACTTATACTCAAGTTAAGTCGTCGGGACCTCCGGCCTTGGGGACTACTCCGTCCCACATCCGGGATTTACTTGACTCACCAATCCGGGATGCTACCCATTTAAGGGGTTTGGGCCGCGGACCAGCTTAAGAGTCAGGAATTGGAGCCAACCTCTCGTGACTCCGCATCCTCACGCGTGGCCGAAACTATATCGGACTTCTACTCATTCCAATTTAATTACCAAATTAAGTTAGGTTGGTTAGCTTGTTAGGAACAAGTTAGAAGTCCAAACACATTGATAATCGGTCACAATACAATACAACATACATACACACATTTATCATCATCCATACATTTCATGAATTATACAAACTAAGATTTAAAGAAATTATACAACATCATACAACACTACATATTCACAAGTATGCATATTAACTCCGATTCGTGCATTTATCTTATTTGGTGACCAATTAGCACACAACACACAAATCAGAGTAACCAAGATAGCATACGGGGCATGAGGAATTCATACCGTTCACCGTTGTACGTGTTTCCAAACGTTCCTCCGGTGTTCACAAATCAAATCCTATTATATACATACAATTGAATGATTAATCTAACTATCATCAACTTAAGTCCTACTTACTATGTCCTTATACTTCTTACACTTACACATTACTTACTTATCTTTCATTACCTTAAGTTTCATTTTCTTACTTACTATTGGCATGCTTACATACATGTACATATATATATATATATATATATATATATATATATATATATGGGCTAACATACATATATATATATATAATTATTATTAAATTAAAATAATTTTTTTAATTTTTTTTTTTTTGACAGGACCGGACTTGCGACCTACCTTGCAAGTCCGGTCCATTCCAGTAGCTCAAATTACGGAAATTCTTCTGGTCGACCGGACTTGCAAGTCCGCAAGTCCGGTCCATTCCAGAAGGTTTCGTCGGGGAATTTTTCTGGTCCGACCGGACTTGCAAGTCCGGTCGATTCCAGTAGCTTTCTGACGGAAAATTTTCTGCTCCGACCAGACTTGCAAGTCCGGTCGCAAGGTAGGTCGGGCCCAGTATTTGCATTTTCATTTCTGTTTTCAGTCCTCTCTTTTACCCATTACTTCCCCATTGTTCCTACACTTATTCCCACATGTTATAACACTAATTAAACCTCCTAATACACCTTAGTTCATTCATTAACTCCTTACACAATTCTATACTCATTCACTCACATAATTTTCCAAGTTTCATACAACACTCAAACTAGTTTCTTCTCTAGTTACATCTTGCTACAGATTTTAGCACTTACACTCCTCTTCTATATCTCTCTCGTCTAATGCCATTTCTAACACTCCTTATGCATTTAGAATACATTATTTATCTCTCTCAACTTACCCTCTACCTTCCTCAAACAAAATCTGTTACACACTCACATTAGTCACCTAGTTTTAATCCTCTAAGTGTTCTAATCCTAGGCAAATTTTGCCATAGTCTCCCTTATAATTTTATACACTCACCACATTGTTTCGCTCACATCCCATTACTCAATTCACCTGTTTATATACCATATCAAAATACAAGCTCCCATATACAATACCAATACTAAAACACTCATAAAAATTCCTGCACTCAAACACTAATTCCCAATCTGTTTTCAACAAGTTTTACACATCTTTTAAAGCTTCAAAATACTTATATTCTCTTACACATTATACCACTAATGCATTATCATTTTACAATACACATTTCCATTCTTAAAAATCTGTTACATACTCATTTACAAGACTACACAAGGACAAGTATATTACCTTGTTATTTCACAAGCTTCTTCTTTCTTTCTCCTTCCTCTTTCTCTACCGGTTTTGAAGTCTCAATCCACTAACACTACAACCATTCACATACACCATTCAATACTATGAACTAACCCTAACCATTAATCAAGCTTTAATCTAGGTTTTAGGGTTTAGAAAATTTATTACCTTCCAAGAGCACAAGAGCTGTTTGGGATAGCTCAAGAACAAGGTTTCTCACACCACCAAAATGCCAAAATCGGCTGGACATACAAGAGACCAAACAAGGTTTAGTCTAAATTTTCGTTTTGCCATTTAGGCTAGAAAAAGATGGAGTTTTTGAAGATATTTTTACCTTAGAAGAACAAGGAGAACAAGGGCCTTCTAATGGTGGTGTTGAAGCTCCAAATGGGACATACCCATAAAAACGAAAGTGGGTGTTTTCGAATTTTGGAAAGATGAAAATGTAGCTCTTGAGGAGAGGATTACAATGGTGGTTTTTATAATTTTTGGAGGAGTGTGGAGGGAGTTACAAAGGAGAGAAGTTAGTGTTTGTGTGGGTTCCCTTCTTTCACCATGGAAATCGCATGGGTTGAAGAAGAAGAAGAAAAGAGAGGGTGAGGGGGCTTGTTCACGTGAGAGGGAGAGAATGGGTAGGAGAGAGAGTATGTGAGAGTGAGAGTTACTTTTGTGTTTTTAATTATTTTGTCTTTAGTTAATAAGAGAAGAGTAGGTGTGTGTATATATGTAAAATCGGACAACACAGAGAGAGCATGGGGTTTTGAACTTTATTTACAAAGTTGGACACATAAGTTTGTGTTATTTATATTTCTACCCCACAACTTCCCGTTTTTGACAGTTTTTACTAAACTCTCGTTTTATTGATTTTATTGGTTCTAAAGCTTCACTAATATTTATTAATGATTATTTAGTTGACCAAAATTGTTACGAGTCTATTTGACCCGCTTAAAGTCACGTTTTCCCGGTTACCTCGAAAAACGCGCTTTAAGGTTCGGTAATGTTTTTAAACCGTTTTAAAGATCCGTTTTCTTCGGGATTTGTTCCCTTATGATTATTTATACTTAATTAAGCTTCTAAATTACTTATTAGCCTAATTAATTACTGTTTCTAATTACGGGGTATTTCAATCTACCCCCCTTAAGAAACTTTGCCCTCAAAGTTGCTCAAGGTTAATAGCTTATAATTCTACTCATTATGCAAACCAATTGCCATAATGCATCTTACTACACCTATGAGGTGTTTACTTCTTTCACATTGCAAACATACACACTTCAAGCATCATACACAACCTGCATACACAATTCACATACACAATCCATCATTCTCATTCATACCATACCACATTCGCATTACACAAATACATTACACATTACACATACAAGTCCATACACTACGCATTACACATGCATACATACACGTTCCAAATTCACTTGCACTACATGTGCCATACAAAAGTCTATTACAATACCTACACACTAAGCAATGCTTACCCCGAAGCAATGCAAAGCAAAAGGGCTCTACCCCCCTTAAAAGGGGTACGCCCCGTACCCATATACTAACACTAGACTCTCTAGTCTATGAACAACTGTGGGTACTTAGCCTTCATGGCATCTTCCAACTCCCATGTCGCTTCTTCGACATCGTGGTTAGACCATAGGACCTTCACCATTCGTATCGACTTATGGCGAGTGTCTCTGGTCTTCCTATCCAAAATTCTCACTGGGGTTTCAACATATCTCATGTTCGGTTCGATAGATAGTCTCTCGGGCTCCAACACATGAGAAGGATCAGCAATATACTTCTTGAGTTGTGACACATGAAATACATCATGGACACGTCCCAAGTCCTCAGGTAGTGCTAACCTGTAGGCTACTGAGCCAACTCTTTCGGTGATAGTGTACGGCCCTACAAATTTTGGGCTTAGCTTGCCCTTCTGACCAAAACGGAAGACACCCTTCATAGGTGAAACGCGCAAGAACACTTGGTCGCCCACGGCGAACTCAAGGTCGCGTCGTCGCACATCCGCATAGGATTTCTGTCTATCTTGGGCTGCCTTCATATTAGCTCGGATCTGCTGAACTTCAGCTTGTACTTGCTCAAGATACTCCGGTCCTATGATGACCGCTTCGCTTGACTCATCCCAACATAAAGGTGTACGGCAAGGTCTACCGTATAGAGCTTGGAAAGGCGACATCTTAATCGAGGCGTGATAACTATTATTATACGAGAACTCGATAAGATGAAGCTTATCTAACCAACTCCCCTGAAAGTCTAAGGCACATGCCCGAAGCATGTCCTCCAATGTCTGGATGGTCCTTTCTGTCTGACCGTCGGTTTGAGGATGGAAGGCGGTACTCAACTTCAATTCTGTACCCAGCGCTTCCCTGGTAGCTCTCCAGTATCTCGAAAGAAATCTGGTGCGCGATCAGATACTATGGTCTTTGGGACTCCGTGGTGTCTGATAATCTCCTTGTCGAATAACTCAGCTAGCTTCACAACCTTCCAGGTGTCCTTCATCGGTATGAATCTGGCGACCTTGGTAAGGCGATCAACTACAACCCAGATCATGTTGAGTCCTCCCCTAGCAGGTGGGAGTCCTACAACAAAATCCATGGAGATATCATGAAATTTCCACTCCGGAACTGGCATCGATTGTACCATTCCGCCCGGTCTACGGTGTTCGAATTTTACCTTTTGGCATGTTAAGCATCTCAATACAAATTCCGTCACATCTGACTTCATTCCAGACCACCAGAAGTACCTCTTCATGTCTTTGTACATTTTGGAGGCTCCCGGATGGACTGATAAAGTAGAACTGTGTGACTCTCGCAGGATGCGATCCCTTAGCTCTGCATTGCTTCGGGGGACGCATAGCCTGCCATTCAACCGAATCAAACCATCTTCATGTAGCTTGAAGTCATACTTTTTCTTTTCAAATGTACCATTCTCAATCTTTTGTCTGATTTCGGTTAGGTAAGGGTCGCTCAACTGAGCATCTCGCACCTCGTCAACCAAGCTAGAAGAAGCGAGTAGCGAATGGAGCGAGTGTGCTCGACGGCTCAGGGCGTCGGCTACAACGTTTGCCTTCCCTTCCTTATACTGTAGATTAATGTCATAATCTGAAAGAAATTCCATCCATCTTCTTGTCTCAGGTTCAATTCTTTCTGCGTGAATACATACTGTAAGCTCTTGTGGTCAGAGTAGATGGTGATGCTTACCCCATAGGTAGTGTCGCCATATCTTCAAGGCGAAGACAATGGCTCCTAACTCTAAGTCGTGAGTCGGGTAATTCTCCTCATGCTTTTTCAGCTGGCGGGAGGCATAAGCAACAACCTTGCCATGCTGCATGAGTACGCACCCCATTCCTTTGCCTGATGCATCACAGTATACCTCAAATCCCTCTGTGCCCTCTGGAAGAGTAAGGATGGGCGCTGAGGTCAATGAGTCCTTAAGGCTCTTAAATGATAGCTCGCACTCGTCTGTCCATACAAACGGTGCATCTTTCTTCATCAGTGTAGTCATGGGCTTAGCGACTTTCGAGAAGTCCCTTACAAATCTCCGGTAGTAACCGGCTAGGCCAAGAAAGCTCCTAATGTCGGTAACAGTCTTGGGCCTAGGCCATGATCGTACAGCTTCTATCTTAGAAGGGTCAACTGAGATACCTGCGCTCGAGATGACATGTCCGAGGAATGATACCTGATCAAGCCAGAACTCGCATTTGGAGAACTTCGCATACAGCTGGTTCTCGCGCAGTGTCTCTAGTACTTTCCTCAAGTGGGTTTCATGTTCCTCTGCTGATTTAGAATATACAAGGATGTCGTCGATGAAGACCACAACCGAAGTGTCTAACTGCTCACTGAATAGTCGATTCATGAGGTCCATGAATTTAGCTGGTGCATTTGACAAACCGAATGGCATCACTGTGAATTCGTAGTGGCCATATCTGGTACGGAATGCCGTTTTCTCAATGTCTTGTTCCTTGATTGCAATCTGATGATACCCTGAACGGAGGTCGATCTTGGAGAAGACTGAAGCTCCTTTCAGCTGGTGGAATAGGTCGTCGATGCGTGGCAATGGGTATTTATTCTTGACTGTAACCGCATTCAGCTCGCGGTAGTCAATACAAAGTCGGAGGCTACCGTCCTTCTTCTTCACGAAGAGAACCGGTGCTCCCCAGGGTGATACGCTCGGGCGTACAAACCCTTTGTCTAGAAGGTCTCTCAACTGTTCTTTCAATTCGGTCATCTCTGCTGGTGCCATGCGGTACGGTGCCCTAGCAATGGGACCGGTACCTGGCAATAGATCAATTTCGAATTCCACTGCTCTCGGTGGTGGCATGCCGGGTAGCTCCTTAGGGAATACATCGGGATACTCGGATACTATGGGTACTTCATCACTGAACTCTGGATCTCGCTCCAGGTCTTGTACATAACAAAGATACACTTCTTGGCCCTTTCTGAGCTCCCGGTACATGGCCATGGCAGATATAAGGGTGGTCGAAGGCTCTCTCGGTCTCTGGCGGTAAGATACGGTAACCCCCGAAGGACTCTTGAGCAGCAAACGATGCTCGGCGCAGAGGATTCTACCCTTGTGCCGCTCCAACCAATTCATCCCAATGATTACGTCGAATCCCAATCCATTGAATTCGATGAAGGAAAGGGGAAACGATTCGCCTTTGATTTGGATTGTGGCTGATTGATAGTATTTGGTGCACTTTACTCGCTCCTTCGATGGGAGAGTAACCATGAAGTTCGGTAGCTCATCCGCATCTAGCTTCAACCTCTTCACAAAGGATGGTGATACGAAAGTGTGAGAGGCGCCGGAGTCGAATAATACATTGGCATCAATGCCATTTACTGGGAATGTTCCCGTTAAGATAGTGCCGCTTCTGCCGGCTTGTGCTTCGGTGAGGATGCTCAGGTTACCTTCGGTACCGAGCCCACAACCTATTGAAGTCACAATTGGATAAGTATTGATGGTGGACACAAGTGGAATTTAAGTCAACACTGCTCTTTATTGATAAACCAACCATCATACAAACCGTGTCTCTAATACACGTTACTAATACATTAATGGTACTATGAATTTAATACTTCCTAAAGGTAAGGTTCAGGCGTCCTTGTTTCATGTGTGTGGCATTGATTATTGCCGGTGGTGCTGTATTCAGCTTGATCTTATTGATACCGTGATACAACATCCTAGAGTTTCCACCCATGATTAGGACATCTCCTGATCTCAATACCAGTTTCTGTGCAAGGTCCACACGCTTCTGCTCGCTATACAGGAATACGGCGTCATCACCAATGGACCAAGACACTACGGGCACTCCCTGTTCAAGAGATTCCGCTGTCTCGTCCTTGTCTTGGTGTAACCCAAGTCGTCCTTCTTTTTCATAGAAGTTGACGATACAGAGGTCGCTTCAAGTGCGGGAATCGGTTCTTGTTACATTGTTGTGCAAGTTCTACTGCTTGCGTGACGAGTGTCTGAAACTCTGGAGGTATTGTCGGTGGCGTCGCTCCGTCATGTTGTCGTGTCTCCTGGTATGTCTTGGTATAAGGGTTCCAATCCTTTCCCAAGCACATCATCTTCAGCTTCATCTTCGCTCCACCGGGGAATTCGGGTGTGTAAAATCCTCCTTGACCCGTTCCTAGCTCGTTGATCGTCGGATGATTGAGATTTGTGCCTCGGGTGTCAGGTATCCCTTTAATAAAATCATACCTGGTCGGATGACCTGACACTGTTCGCTGGTGTAGTAGGGGTTGGTGATGTCGATCTCTTCTTGATTCAGGTTAACCGGTATCGGATAACAGATACTAAAGCTTCCTAAGGTTACAAATTTCATCTACGGTGAGTACTAGTTCAACTACTCCATTTCATGCTCAATACACACTTCAATTCATTTACTCATGCATTCACTCAAATAATTACTCTACTACTTAGTCATGCTACTTCAAGGATTAAAGGTTTAGATTAATTACCTGGGCCGGACTTCGAACCGGACCCATCACGGTCAATCACGTGCAGAACAGGCTGCCTCTGGGGTGCGCCCCTCTGAGGACCCCGGGATCCCTGTCCCTGTGGTGCCTGCTGGGCCGGTGCATCGCCAGATGCCACCTCCTTGCCCTCTCTCTGTTTGTAGTTCTGGAAACTTCCCTTTGGCTTTGTGCTCTCTGGGCATCTATTGGCTGTGTGGCCTACCTTCTGACAGTTGTAGCATTTGATTTCTCTCCCATAGCAATCCTTGCCGGGATGGTCTAGGTTGCACTTTCTGCACACATACGTGCGGCCATCGGAGAAGGCTTTGGTGGAACCGGAGCCAGAACCTAAGGTTAGAGGGTTAGCACATGTGTGCGTGGATATACTAGATATAATACGGATACGAATACGAATTGGAAATAGAAGTTTACCCTTAGGTGGGTATGATCTCAGTGGCTTAGCTGCCACCGGTGCAGAAGAACCAAGTTGAAGAAGCTCAACTGGTTTGCCCTGCTCAGCATGGGCACTGCTCTCACTTGGGAATTTCTTTTGGGATTGTTGAAAGAAATTTCCCTTCTTCTTTTTCCAGCTTTTACCCTGGTTCTGCTCCTCGCCATTGGGGTTCTTGTTGTTGGCCTTGCGCTTCAGTGCGCTTTCTTCATCCCGCAATTGGCAAGTGATCTCAACGCGAGAAGCCGCGTGATAACACTCCTGAAGTTTCAGGTATTAGCCGGGATTCTCATTTATGAAAGGATAAGGAAAAGATTCAAGGAATTCAAGGAATTAAGGAATTGAAATGATACTAAGGGTTAACTGATATTTACCTGAAGGGAGGTAAATCTCGTGTAGCCCATACCGTACCGAAGGCGATGGCTCAGACCGCCATAGAAGCGATCGACCAACACCTGGCCGGTGTATCCTAGATCAGGGAGAGACGGAGAATGGAGGTGAAGGTGCGGTAGGTAGTACTCGTCCACAGACATCTTGTCTGTCATCTTTAAGGCATCCAGCTCTAGCCTTTTCTTAGTCTTTACGTGCTCAGGGTAGTACTTTGAACGGAGGAGAGAAGTGAAAGACTCCCAGTCAAAGGTGGGGTCGTTGACGTGCTCTTGCTTGATTAGCTTCCACCAATCCATGGCTGCATCTTTCAGATAATAAGCAGCAACTCTGACTCGAACTCCAGCAGGAGCTTCGAGGGTCTCAAAGCAGTCTCCATCTCGGCGATGTATGCTTCTAGCTTAGCCGGATCACTCTCGCCCCTAAAGCAAGGAGGGCGGAGTTCCGCTACAGCTTTTACCCAGTTAGCTTCTCTGGGTGGAGGGGGAGGGATTGGCCCCGCTTGAGTTTGGTTCTGCTGAGTTTGTTGTACAGCCTGGATTACTTGGGGCAGCATCTGTGCTACCGTGGCGGCGACGATCTCAGCTATCGTCTGCGCGCCGGTTCCATCTGAGGCTTCGCCTCTAGGTCGGCCTCGGCCTCGTCCTGACATCTGAATGTTTAACAGTTACATTAGGCTTGCAAGATGTGACTCAAAGGTCTTGGAATTTAAGCAAGGTATCGTTCCTAAGAACGTCAAGGGTATCCGTTATTAACAACGGTAGTTCCTAGTTAGGTTTCTAAGTATCCGTCTTAAGACGGTTGAAATCCTAACTCGGTAATCCCCTATGCTGGTACTATGGACATCAGAGCGTAACTACGCTCTGATACCACTTTTTGTAACACCCCAACCGCTAATCCTATGCTTACCGTCCAATCATCCCATAATCCAGAGTTACTCGCAGCGGAATTACTACTACTTACTACGGCGGGTGAAACAATGCCGCTAACCGCCCATACGGCTAGCTAGGCTACTAATACTTACAGTCACGGTCTGATGAACAATAGTTACCGAGCTACAACCAACTTACCCATTACAAAATGCTAAGTGCTTACATCAAGGGATCACCGAGTATTTAAGTGTATACAATTACATTTCCACCTCTAAGTTTCCAAAAGAATGAGTTTAATTACCTACTCATCTATACCAATGCTCCATTCTATCCATGTCCAAAAAGGTGTACCCCATGGTACACCGGCTATTCAAAACTACAGCCCTGTACTACTCAGAACATCGATCACAATTTCAGTGTTTACATACAAAAAGAAGACAAGAAATTAAACTTCAACTTCCTAGTCTTCATCCTTCGCGGGTACCTGCGTGTAGTAAAAACATCGCCCCAAGGGGCTCAGCAAAAGCTGCGCATAAACTCCGCATATACCGCGTGCTAGCTAGGGCACGCCGACTATTTGACGTCCACTAAACATGCAGTTCATTACTTTCATACTTACATGCTTTGCATACATACATACATTCCAAATACAATATTCATTCCAAGGCAACAATACAATAGTGCATACAATACTTACCTTCACAAGGTTAGCCAAATTGTGCATCCGGGTTAATCGGGATGCATATTACTCTTTTACTCATTCACAATACTTACTTTTACTTACACTTACTTACTTCCATTCACATACTTACTCATTCTTACTTACTTATACTCAAGTTAAGTCGTCGGGACCTCCGGCCTTGGGGACTACTCCGTCCCACATCCGGGATTTACTTGACTCACCAATCCGGGATGCTACCCATTTAAGGGTTTGGGCCGCGGACCAGCTTAAGAGTCAGGAATTGGAGCCAACCTCTCGTGACTCCGCATCCTCACGCGTGGCCGAAACTATATCGGACTTCTACTCATTCCAATTTAATTACCAAATTAAGTTAGGTTGGTTAGCTTGTTAGGAACAAGTTAGAAGTCCAAACACATTGATAATCGGTCACAATACAATACAACATACATACACACATTATCATCATCCATACATTTCATGAATTATACAAACTAAGATTTAAAGAAATATACAACATCATACAACACTACATATTCACAAGTATGCATATTAACTCCGATTCGTGCATTTATCTTATTTGGTGACCAATTAGCACACAACACACAAATCAGAGTAACCAAGATAGCATACGGGGCATGAGGAATCATACCGTTCACCGTTGTACGTGTTTCCAAACGTTCCTCGGTGTTCACAAATCAAATCCTATTATTACATACAATGAATGATTAATCTAACTATCATCAACTTAAGTCCTACTTACTATGTCCTTATCTTCTTACACTTACACATTACTTACTTATCTTTCATTACCTTAAGTTCATTTTCTTACTTACTTACGATTGGCATGCTTACATACATACATATATGTATATATATATATATATATATATTATATATGGGCTAACATACATATATTTATATATATTATTATTTAAATTAAAATAATTTTTTTTTTAATTTTTTTTTTGACAGGACCGGACTTGCGACCTACCTTGCAAGTCCGCTCCATTCCAGTAGCTCAAATTACGGAAATTCTTCTGGTCGACCGGACTTGCAAGTCCGGTCGCAAGTCCGGTCCATTCCAGAAGGTTTCGTCGGGGAATTTTTCTGGTCCGACCGGACTTGCAAGTCCGGTCGCAAGTCCGGTCGATTCCAGTAGCTTTCTGACGGAAATTTTCTGCTCCGACCAGACTTGCAAGTCCGGTCGCAAGGTAGGTCGGGCCCGTATTTGCATTTTCATTTCTGTTTTCAGTCCTCTCTTTTACCTTACTTCCCCATTGTTCCTACCTTATTCCCACATGTTATAACACTAATTAAAGCTCCTAATACACCTTAGTTCATTCATTAACTCCTTACACAATTCTATACTCATTCACTCACATAATTTTCCAAGTTTCATACAACACTCAAACTAGTTTCTTCTCTAGTTACATCTTGCTACAGATTTTAGCACTTACACTCCTTCTACTCTCTCTCGTCTAATGCCATTTCTAACACTCCTTATGCATTTAGAATACATTATTATCTCTCTCAACTTACCCTCTACCTTCCTCAAACAAAATCTGTTACACACTCACTTAGTCACCTTTTTAATCCTCTAAGTGTTCTAATCCTAGGCAAATTTTGCCATAGTCTCCCTTATAATTTTATACACTCACCACATTGTTTCGCTCACTCCCATTACTCAATTCACCTGTTTATATACCATATCAAATACAAGCTCCCATATACAATACCAATACTAAAACACTCATGAAAATTCCTGCACTCAAACACAAATTCCCATCTGTTTTCAACAAGTTTTACACATCTTTAAAGCTTCAAAATACTTATATTCTTACACATTATCCACTAATGCATTATCATTTTACAATACACATTTCCATTCTTAAAAATCTGTTACATACTCATTTACAAGACTACACAAGGACAAGTATATTACCTTGTTATTTCACAAGCTTCTTCTTTCTTTCTTCCTTCCTCTTTCTCTACCGGTTTTGAAGTCTCAATCCACTAACACTACAACCTTCACATACACCATTCAATACTATGAACTAACCCTAACCATTAATCAAGCTTTAATCTAGGTTTTAGGGTTTAGAAAATTTATTACTTTCCAAGAGCACAAGAGCTGTTTGGGATAGCTCAAGAACAAGGTTTCTCACACCACCAAAATGCCAAAATCGGCTGGACATACAAGAGACCAAACAAGGTTTAGTCTAAATTTTCGTTTTGCCATTTAGGCTAGAAAAAGATGGAGTTTTTGAAGATATTTTTACCTTAGAAGAACAAGGAGAACAAGGGCCTTCTAATGGTGGTGTTGAAGCTCCAAATGGGACATACCCATAAAAACGAAAGTGGGTGTTTTCGAATTTTGGAAAGATGAAAATGTATCTCTTGAGAAGAGGATTACAATGGTGGTATTTTTATAATTTTTGGAGGAGTGTGGAGGGAGTTACAAAGGAGAGAAGTTAGTGTTTGTGTGGGTTCCCTTCTTTCACCATGGAAATCGCATGGGTTGAAGAAGAAGAAGAAAAGAGAGGGTGAGGGGGCTTGTTCACGTGAGAGAGAGGAGAGAATGGGTAGGAGAGAGAGTATGTGAGAGTGAGAGTTACTTTTGTGTTTTTAATTATTTTGTCTTTAGTTAATAAGAGAAGAGTAGAGTGTGTGTATATATGTAAAATCGGACACACACAGAGAGAGCATGGGGTTTTGAACTTTATTTACAAAGTTGGACACATAAGTTTGTGTTATTTATATTTCTACCCCACAACTTCCTGTTTTTGACAGTTTTTACTAAACTCTCGTTTTATTGATTTTATTGGTTCTAAAGCTTCACTAATATTTATTAATGATTATTTAGTTGACCAAAATTGTTACGAGTCTATTTGACCCGCTTAAAGTCACGTTTCCCGGTTACCTCGAAAAACGTGCTTTAAGGTTCGGTAATGTTTTTAAACCGTTTTAAAGATCCGTTTTCTTCGGGATTTGTTCCCTTATGATTATTTATACTTAATTAAGCTTCTAAATTACTTATTAGCCTAATTAATTACTGTTTCTAATTACGGGGTATTTCAATCTACCCCCCTTAAGAAACTTTGCCCTCAAAGTTGCTCAAGGTTAATAGCTTATAATTCTACTCATTATGCAAACCAATTGCCATAATGCATCTTACTACACCATGAGGTGTTTACTTCTTTCACATTGCAAACATACACACTTCAAGCATCAACACAACCTGCATACACAATTCACATACACAATCCATCATTCTCATTCATACCATACCACATTCGCATTACACAAATACATTACACATTACACATACAAGTCCATACACGCATTACACATGCATACATACACGTTCCAAATTCACTTGCACTACATGTGCCATACAAAAGTCTATTACAATACCTACACACTAAGCAATGCTTACCCCGAAGCAATGCAAAGCAAAAGGGCTCTACCCCCCTTAAAAGGGGTACGCCCCGTACCCATATACTAACACTAGACTCTCTAGTCTATGAACAACTGTGGGTACTTAGCCTTCATGGCATCTTCCAACTCCCATGTCGCTTCTTCGACATCGTGGTTAGACCATAGGACCTTCACCATTCGTATCGACTTATGGCGAGTGTCTCTGGTCTTCCTATCCAAAATTCTCACTGGGGTTTCAACATATCTCATGTTCAGTTTGATAGATAGTCTCTCGGGCTCCAACACATGAGAAGGACCAGCAATATACTTCTTGAGTTGTGACACATGAAATACATCATGGACACGTCCCAAGTCCTCAGGTAGTGCTAACCTGTAGGCTACTGAGCCAACTCTTTCGGTGATAGTGTACGGCCCTACAAATTTTGGGCTTAGCTTGCCCTTCTGACCAAAACGGAAGACACCCTTCATAGGTGAAACGCGCAAGAACACTTGGTCGCCCACGGTGAACTCAAGGTCGCGTCGTCGCACATCCGCATAGGATTTCTGTCTATCTTGGGCTGCCTTCATATTAGCTCAGACCTGCTGAACTTCAGCTTGTACTTGCTCAAGATACTCCGGTCCTATGATGACCGCTTCGCTTGACTCATCCCAACATAAAGGTGTACGGCAAGGTCTACCGTATAGAGCTTGGAAAGGCGACATCTTAATCGAGGCGTGATAACTATTATACGAGAACTCGATAAGATGAAGCTTATCTAACCAACTCCCCTGAAAGTCTAAGGCACATGCCCGAAGCATGTCCTCCAATGTCTGGATGGTCCTTTCTGTCTGACCGTCGGTTTGAGGATGGAAGGCGGTACTCAACTTCAATTCTGTACCCAGCGCTTCCCTGGTAGCTCTCCAGTATCTCGAAAGAAATCTGGTGTCGCGATCAGATACTATGGTCTTTGGGACTCCGTGGTGTCTGATAATCTCCTTGTCGAATAACTCAGCTAGCTTCACAACCTTCCAGGTGTCCTTCATCGGTATGAATCTGGCGACCTTGGTAAGGCGATCAACTACAACCCAGATCATGTTGAGTCCTCCCCTAGCAGGTGGGAGTCCTACAACAAAATCCATGGAGATATCATGAAATTTCCACTCCGGAACTGGCATCGATTGTACCATTCCGCCCGGTCTACGGTGTTCGAATTTTACCTTTTGGCATGTTAAGCATCTCAATACAAATTCCGTCACATCTGACTTCATTCCAGACCACCAGAATTACCTCTTCATGTCTTTGTACATTTTGGAGGCTCCCGGATGGACTGATAAAGTAGAACTGTGTGACTCTCGCAGGATGCGATCCCTTAGCTCTGCATTGCTTTGGGGGATGATAAGTGTCCAAATGAGCATGATTTATAGGTGTATTTCATATATAATATTAGCACTTTTCTTGCTCATTTCTCCACTTCGGTTAGTTTTCCTCTAGTTTATGTTTTATTGTTTATCTCACAAATTTATTGGTTTAACATGAGGAAAACCAAGCTGGGAGTAAGTAGATAAGAGACAACACATAGACGCAAACGGCTCAGAAAACGGACTTATAACGAAGAATGTAGAGCCGGTCAAACAGAGCACGCGAGAGTCACGCGGTGGACTGTGCAACCGCCCCCTAAGTCGCGGACGTCACAAGAGCAACCGCCGGCGGACGAGGCTGAGTCAACCGCCACTTAATGGGCGGTGAAGGAGGCGGACGGAGAGGCAAACCGCCTCGCGGTCAATACAGAGGCTACCGCCTCTTAACTCGCGGACAACACTGAGGCAACCGCCTCGCGGTCACCATAGAGGCTACCGCCTCTTAAGCTCGCGGACAACACAGGAGTTACCAGCAGGCGGACACCAACAGGACCGTGACTAATTATCAGTCGCGACCAGTATCTTCTTCGCGCCGTCGTCGTCTGCAACTCGCCCGACTCGCCCGCAACTTATCCATCTACTCTGCACACGCTCTGTCCCCTGCAATCAATGAAGGAACAATCAATGAAGCAATCAATGCTCTTCATCTGCAATCAAACTCGTACGGATCCTAACCTCTATATAAACCCACCACCTTAACTGCATAATACACACCACGCACGACGGGAGTCTGAAGAAACACCATTCGCTTCCACTTATTTCCTCCCGTATCACCACATCATTCCACACTCACGCAGTAACAAAAGAAATAGAAGAGCAGCAGTGAGAGCGAGAACAGACCAGTTCTTCCTCTGAATTAATGTCAAAATCTATCTGTGTAATCTTCTTATCTCCGTTAATGTCTGAGTAATTTTCTTTGTATCCTAGGATGGGGGTTTGATTTCTAATATTACGTAATTAATATTTATCACCTGTCTCTCATTTAACTTGTTTTAATTCCTTTAACTAATATTGCTAAATGCTTTGCGCGACAAACGACTGCATTTATTTGGTAACTATCAACATATGATTTTGAGATAGTCTAGGTACCACAAAGGAATTAATCTTAGTATTTACACTCCGGACTGAGCAGGAAAATATTAAGGCTTTTATTAAGAGTTCGTAACTGACAATTATTAACTCTAATAGGCAATAAATAATTGAGACAAGGTTTAAATATGTTTAAGTAATTTAGGAAATTCCCCCGCTATCCTAGGATACATTTTTCCATCCACATCACTTAATTCACCTTTTAACTGTTTTTATTATTTCTGTATTAATTTAACAACAAATCAAGCTTGCCTCCGGCTAAACCCCTTTTTACAGTTTTTAAGTAACTACCAAGACTAGGGTAAATTGAACAATCTCCCTGTGGATACGACACTCGTTATATACTACGACCGGGAATTGTTTGCAGCCCGACGTTTATAATTTGAGTTTTTAATTTCTTTTTTTATGTAAATTACACCTGTTCTAAACCACTCAGAAATAACATCTGCAAATTGGCGCCGTTGCCGGGGAGATTGATTCCATCAATTTCCCTAGTTTCCGGTAGTTCACTGTTATATAGTAATAATTGTAATATATTAATTGTTAATTATGGACATCTGAATTGGACATCGGACTTCTGACCTGACTTGGACATTTGACTTCGGACTTTGGACATCTAACTCCTAACATCTTAATATTATTGTCATTTCGTTCCATTGTCATTTCGTTCCATTGTCCTTTCTTTCCATTGTCTCTAACTACTAACTTTAAATTTCCTGTCATTTCGTTCCATTGTCCTTTCTTTCCATTGTCCTTAACATTTCATTTCCATTGTCCTTAACATTTCTTTCCATTGTATACTAACTACTAACTTATAATTTCCAGTATACTAACTCCTAACGTTTATCAGCCTAACCAATATTTCTGTCTTTCTTATTTTATTTACTAACTAATTTTGCAGCTTCTGACAAACCACAAGTTATCTTCTGTGCATGCCAAACACTCGAACCCGAGGCTCTCCACCAATCAGTCCGAGCCCCGAACCCGAGCGTACTTTATTTCAAGCGCAGAGAAACCTGAGAAACCAAGCCATGGCCAATAACGAAGTTATAAATGAAATGGACCATGCAATTCAACCAGAACACCGTGCCCTATCTGATTATCACCAACCTAACACCGAAGGAAGAGCATCAGCATAGTTCTCCCGAACTAACACCAGAAGAAGCCGGACGATGGGTTTTCAAAACCCACTACATCACCGCCGTCCGGGATCTAGGCAAGTTTAGTGGAGCGAACCCAGATGAAGCCCCAAATCATCTGAGTCTCTTCCTAGACTTCTGCAATTCCTTTAGTCAAACCGGCAATCGTCAAAGAAAGAATCCGTCTACAACTATTTCCTCACTCGTTGTCGGATTCAGCAAACCGGTGGTACCGAAGCCTTCCCTCCCGATCAATCACCACATGGCTTCAAATGGCCCAAAAATTCCTTGCCAAATTACTACCCCCCAGTAGAACGAGGCCAATTGATCGGTGAATCAACACTTCTGTCAGGAACCGGAGAAAGTTGTACCGACGCATGGGACAGATTCAAAGATATGCTAATGAAATGTTCCCACCATGGTCTTGACGATCAATCCCTCTGCCTGTCATTCTTCAACGGTCTGGATGATGGGAACCGACTACTCGTCAATTCCTCTGTAGGAGGAAGTTTCATGATGAAATCTAAAAGGAATGGATCTTCTCGAAACCATGACGAGCAATACAAGACAGTGGACGAGATCCAAAGGCCGAACACCGCGAGTGGCAGGCCTACTCCATGTTGAGCCTACAGATCATTTATCGGCTCAGATCTCGTCCCTTGCAAAGATGGTGGAAAAGCTAACAACATCACAAAACGAAATTGTAAAAACAATAGCTTCCCCACCTACAAGTTCAACCACCAGTTCCACCTACAGAACGATGTGTCATATGCGCTGGTCCTCATGAACACATCAGTGTGAAGGTAAAGGACAGTACGAGGATGCAAACTTCATAGGAAACCGTCCCGGTAACTCCTATAACAACAACAACTTCAACAACAACTATCCATGGAGAAATCACCCCAGAATTTCTCATGGAAAATAATGATCAAAACCAAGGAGGGCAGAAAACAACTCCAACACCTATCAGGGGAACAGACCCCAACCAAACTCTAATAGGGTTATAGAGCACAAGGTGCCCCTCCAGGTTTCCAACAACAACAACAAACAACAACAACAACCATCATCATCATCTCTTCTGATCCAAACGCAGAACTCAAAGAGATGATGAAGGGTTTCATGTCCATAACTCAGAACCAGCTCTCTGCACAAGAAGCCTTCAACCAGAAAATCGAAGGAAAATTCAATCAACTTGCAGAACATCTTGCTCGAAGACCGCCAGGGGCTCTCCCCAGCCAAAATGAACCAAATCCAAGAGAGCAAGCCAAGTGCATCTATGTGAAGGAGCACGATGAAGAAAAGACGGAGGTGGCTACAACAGCTAAAGTTCCAGAACTACACCCTTCCCTCCAAGAGTGGGTTGTAGCAATCGAAACTTCCAAAAGGAATGTAGCTGAACTTGAAAGCACCGCCAAAGTCTATAAAAATCGTATTCAATCTGAGAATACCTACCTCGAGAACTTGGTAGCCGGTTATGAAAATGAGAAGCTCGAATTTGAAGAAGAAGGAGAGGAGGTTAAGGCGATAACCTTGAGAAGCGGTAAGAAAACCGACGAGATTCACATCCCGCAACAATCAGAAGAATCCAAAGAGGATAGTGAAGAAAAAGCTGAGTTCCCAGCAGAAAAAACATCTCCCCACCATCCTCACTATTCCCCAGCTTCAGAACCTTCTTCACAAGAACCGCCTATACCATTTCCTCGCCGATTCCAGAAGCAGAAATGGATAATGAATATGGTAAGTTTCTAGCAATGCTGAAGCAACTAAACGTCAACATACAGTTTGTAGACCTCATTGCCAAAATGCCAAACTATGCCAAATTCCTCAACACCTCATATCCAACAAAACTAAATTGGCCGAAGTCGGTACGGTACCTCTCAATGTAGCTTGCTCAGCTACTCTACAAAAACCACTACCATCAAAATGCAAT
The DNA here is from genome assembly GCA_023374045.1 of Limonium bicolor. Classification (NCBI taxonomy): domain Eukaryota; kingdom Viridiplantae; phylum Streptophyta; class Magnoliopsida; order Caryophyllales; family Plumbaginaceae; genus Limonium; species Limonium bicolor. Next base: position 453,623,922 of record CM041776.1, on the reverse strand, counting down.
GATCCGGGCAGCTTCACCATTCCAGTCACAATTGGTAGCACCTCATTTCCATACTCCCTATGTGATCTGGGTGCTTCCATAAATTTAATGCCCCTCTCCACTTTCAAAAAGTTGGGAATTGGAGAGATGAAAAAGACTAAGATGACCCTGCAACTGGCAGATGGTTCGGTAACATACCCAAGCGGAGTGGTGGAGGATGTTATCATTAAAGTGGAGAACTTACTTCCCATGTGATTTTGTCATTCTAGACATCGAAGAGAACTCCACTACACCTCTCATCCTTGGACGACCATTCCTTGCCACAGCCGATGTGCACATTTGGGTAGCCCAGGGGAAAATCACCCTTCAAGCTTACAATGAAAAGCTGGAGTTTGCATCAGGAAGATCTCCAGATAGCAAATCCAAAGATCTCAAGTTTGTGAGGGATACTCAATCATCATCATCCCCACTTCTGTTTATCACCCTTCCAGACGGCATGTCTATCACAGAGATACCACCACCAATCCCGGACGAAGAGTGGGATAAGAAAAGAAAACATGCATCCGGTGGACTCTCAAAAAAACCATCGAGTCATGCTTTGGATCTCCTCCTCATAACCACCCCCCATGATCGATCTAACAAAACAGCGTCTAGCTAAAGACGTTAAAGAAGGGCAGCTTTCCGGGAGGCAACCCGGACGAACTTATCTTTTATATGCTTTTCATGCTGTTTTAATTTTCAGATTCCCTTCAATTTTATTTTTGCTAACTTTTAACCCGTTTATAGTATGGTTGCTTCTAGTGTTTTATGCAGGTGCAATTTCATGTCTACACCGCAACCAAGCTACGCTACTTGAGGCTGAAGCTCAAGTGTGGGGGAAGTCCAAACACGCTAGCAAAAATAAAATCAGGGGAGTACTAGTTTCTTTAAACTTGCTTTTATTTAAATAAATATGCAGAGGAGAAATTATATGCTTCAATGAATATTCGTGAGCTTTGTGTTGTCTCTATTTTATCTACTTACCGAAAAGGTCTTCTGAAACTTTCCCTTGTTTTTTCTGGTGAACAATGAGGACATTGTTCAATTTAAGTGTGGGGGAGTGTGCCCTTTTCGGTGACATTTTGTGCTAAAATGCTTAATCTCTCTGCTTATCTTGCGTTTGTTCAAATTCAATATCGCGGACCCTTTTTATGTGGGTTGTTCTCTTTAGGAATAAATACTGTTATGAATTGTGGGATAAATGGTACAAAAATGGTACAAATTTTAAAAAATTTTGATTACTTTTGAGGAGCATTTTTATGCGGTATGACCAAATGATCTGAAATGGTTGGATTTTTATTACTCAGGGGTTCTTTCTGTCTTCTTTCTTAGGGATTGCTAAGGGGTGCTTCTCTGTCAAAAAGGAAAAAATAAAATAAAAAAGGGACTTGTGAGACACCATTGGTAACCAACAAAGAGAGTTGAGTGTTCTTAAATACAAAAGGCTTGATGCCTACATATTATCTTCTCATTTCGTATGCAAAAGTGAAACAAATGCATAAATCTATTTTTCCTTTTGTTTTCTCCTCAAATGCCCATTCTTGAGAGAAGTTGGCCATGGTAAAAGTGCTCAAAGTCACCTTAAATCATGAAGCATTGAAGTACTCCGGATCATACCCCGAAACTCTTATTTTTATTTTTGCCCTGAGTACACCTATGCCACCAGTAGGTGATGGATCACACTCCTCTAAAAAGTTTAAGATCATGTACTATTGAGTTCTTTATCCTACCCTTCATAATAATATTTGTTAATATTGAGCATTCCCTACTTGGGTACGTAGTTTTGCTTGAGGACAAGCAAAAAGATAAGTGTGGGGGTGTGATAAGTGTCCAAATGAGCATGATTTATAGGTGTATTTCATATATAATATTAGCACTTTTCTTGCTCATTTCTCCACTTCGGTTAGTTTTCCTCTAGTTTATGTTTTATTGTTTATCTCACAAATTTATTGGTTTAATATGAGGAAAACCAAGCTGGGACTAAAGTAGATAAAGAGACGAACACATAGACGCAAACGGCTCAGAAAACGGACTTATAACGAAGAATTTAGAGCCGGTCAAACAGAGCCACGCGAGAGTCACGCGGTGGACTATGCAACCGCCCCCTAAGTCGCGGACGTCACAAGAGCAACCGCCGGGCGGACGAGGCTGAGTCAACCGCCACTTAATGGGCGGTGAAGGAGGCGGACGTGAGAGCGGCAACCGCCTCGCGGTCAATATAGAGGCTACCGCCTCTTAACTCGCGGTCAACACAGAGGCTACCGCCTCTTAACTCGCGGACAACACTGAGGCTACCGCCTCGCGGTCACCATAGAGGCTACCGCCTCTTAAGCTCGCGGACAACACAGGAGTTACCAGCAGGCGGACACCAACAGGACCGTGACTAATTATCAGTCGCGACCAGTATCTTCTTCGCGCCGTCGTCGTCTGCAACTCGCCCGACTCGCCCGCAACTTATCCATCTACTCTGCACACGCTCTGTCCCCTGCAATAAATGAAGGAATCAATCAATGAAGCAATCAATGCTCTTCTTCATCTGCAATCAAACTCGTACGGATCCTAACCTCTATATAAACCCACCACCTTAACTGCATAATAGACACCACGCACGCACGACGGGAGTCTGAAGAATATTTTCACCACACTCATTCGCTTCCACTTATTTTCCTCCCGTATCACCACATCATTCCACACTCATGCAGTAACAAAAGAAATAGAAGAGCAGCAGTGAGAGCGAGAACAGACCAGTTCTTCCTCTGAATTAATGTCAAAATCTATCTGTGTAATCTTCTTATCTCCGTTAATGTCTGAGTAATTTTCTTTTGTATCCTAGGATGGGGGTTTGACTTCTAATATTACGTAATTAATATTTATCACCTGTCTCTCTTATTTTAACTTGTTTTAATTCCTTTTAACTAATATTGCTAAATGCTTTGCGCGACAAACGACTGCATTTATTTGGTAATTATCAACATATGATTTTGAGATAGTCTAGGTACCACAAAGGAATTAATCTTAGTATTTACACTCCGGACTGAGCAGGAAATATTAAGGCTTTATTAAGAGTTCGTAACTGACAATTATTAACTCTAATAGGCAATAAATAATTGAGATAAGGTTTTAAATATGTTTAAGTAATTTAGGAAAATTCCCCCGCTATCCTAGGATACACTTTTCCATCCACATCACTTAATTCATCTTTTAACTGTTTTTATTATTTCTGTATTAATTTAACAACAAATCAAGCTTGCCTCCGGCTAAACCCCTTTTTACAGTTTTTAAGTAACTACCAAGACTAGGGTAAATTGAACAATCTCCCTGTGGATACGACACTCGTTATAGTACTACGACCGGGAATTGTTTGCAGCCCGACGTTTATAATTTGAGTTTTTAATTTCTTTCTTTTATGTAAATTACACCTGTTCTAAACCACTCAGAAATAACAATCTGCAGGGGACGCATAGCCTGCCATTCAACCGAATCAAACCATCTTCATGTAGCTTGAAGTCATACTTTTTCTTTTCAAATGTACCATTCTCAATCTTTTGTCTGATTTCGGTTAGGTAAGGGTCGCTCAACTGAGCATCTCGCACCTCGTCAACCAAGCTAGAAGAAGCGAGTAGCGAATGGAGCGAGTGTGCTCGACGGCTCAGGGCGTCGGCTACAACGTTTGCCTTCCCTTCCTTATACTGTAGATTAATGTCATAATCTGAAAGAAATTCCATCCATCTTCTTTGTCTCAGGTTCAATTCTTTCTGCGTGAATACATACTGTAAGCTCTTGTGGTCAGAGTAGATGGTGATGCTTACCCCATAGTGGTAGTGTCGCCATATCTTCAAGGCGAAGACAATGGCTCCTAACTCTAAGTCGTGAGTCGGGTAATTCTCCTCATGCTTTTTCAGCTGGCGGGAGGCATAAGCAACAACCTTGCCATGCTGCATGAGTACGCACCCCATTCCTTTGCCTGATGCATCACAGTATACCTCAAATCCCTCTGTGCCCTCTGGAAGAGTAAGGATGGGCGCTGAGGTCAATGAGTCCTTAAGGCTCTTAAATGATAGCTCGCACTCGTCTGTCCATACAAACGGTGCATCTTTCTTCATCAGTGTAGTCATGGGCTTAGCGACTTTCGAGAAGTCCCTTACAAATCTCCGGTAGTAACCGGCTAGGCCAAGAAAGCTCCTAATGTCGGTAACAGTCTTGGGCCTAGGCCATGATCGTACAGCTTCTATCTTAGAAGGGTCAACTGAGATACCTGCGCTCGAGATGACATGTCCGAGGAATGATACCTGATCAAGCCAGAACTCGCATTTGGAGAACTTCGCATACAGCTGGTTCTCGCGCAGTGTCTCTAGTACTTTCCTCAAGTGGGTTTCATGTTCCTCTGCTGATTTAGAATATACAAGGATGTCGTCGATGAAGACCACAACCGAAGTGTCTAACTGCTCACTGAATAGTCGATTCATGAGGTCCATGAATTTAGCTGGTGCATTTGACAAACCGAATGGCATCACTGTGAATTCGTAGTGGCCATATCTGGTACGGAATGCCGTTTTCTCAATGTCTTGTTCCTTGATTGCAATCTGATGATACCCTGAACGGAGGTCGATCTTGGAGAAGACTGAAGCTCCTTTCAGCTGGTGGAATAGGTCGTCGATGCGTGGCAATGGGTATTTATTCTTGACTGTAACCGCATTCAGCTCGCGGTAGTCAATACAAAGTCGGAGGCTACCGTCCTTCTTCTTCACGAAGAGAACCGGTGCTCCCCAGGGTGATACGCTCGGGCGTACAAACCCTTTGTCTAGAAGGTCTCTCAACTGTTCTTTCAATTCGGTCATCTCTGCTGGTGCCATGCGGTACGGTGCCCTAGCAATGGGACCGGTACCTGGCAATAGATCAATTTCGAATTCCACTGCTCTCGGTGGTGGCATGCCGGGTAGCTCCTTAGGGAATACATCGGGATACTCGGATACTATGGGTACTTCATCACTGAACTCTGGATCTCGCTCCAGGTTGTACATAACAAAGATACACTTCTTGGCCCTTTCTGAGCTCCCGGTACATGGCCATGGCAGATATAAGGGTGGTCGAAGGCTCTCTGGTCTCTGGCGGTAAGATACGGTAACCCCCGAAGGACTCTTGAGCAGCAAACGATGCTCGGCGCAGAGGATTCTACCCTTGTGCCGCTCCAACCAATTCATCCCAATGATTACGTCGAATCCCAATCCATTGAATTCGATGAAGGAAAGGGGAAACGATTCGCCTTTGATTTGGATTGTGGCTGATTGATAGTATTTGGTGCACTTTACTCGCTCCTTCGATGGGAGAGTAACCATGAAGTTCGGTAGCTCATCCGCATCTAGCTTCAACCTCTTCACAAAGGATGGTGATACGAAAGTGTGAGAGGCGCCGGAGTCGAATAATACATTGGCATCAATGCCATTTACTGGGAATGTTCCCGTTAAGATAGTGCCGCTTCTGCCGGCTTGTGCTTCGGTGAGGATGCTCAGGTTACCTTCGGTACCGAGCCCACAACCTATTGAAGTCACAATTGGATAAGTATTGATGGTGGACACAAGTGGAATTTAAGTCAACACTGCTCTTTATTGATAAACCAACCATCATACAAACCGTGTCTCTAATACACGTTACTAATACATTACATGGTACTATGAATTTAATACTTCCTAAAGGTAAGGTTCAGGCGTCCTTGTTTCATGTGTGTGGCATTGATTATTGCCGGTGGTGCTGTATTCAGCTTGATCTTATTGATACCGTGATACAACATCCTAGAGTTTCCACCCATGATTAGGACATCTCCTGATCTCAATACCAGTTTCTGTGCAAGGTCCACACGCTTCTGCTCGCTATACAGGAATACGGCGTCATCACCAATGGACCAAGACACTACGGGCACTCCCTGTTCAAGAGATTCCGCTGTCTCGTCCTTGTCTTGGTGTAACCCAAGTCGTCCTTCTTTTTCATAGAAGTTGACGATACAGAGGTCTGCTTCAAGTGCGGGAATCGGTTCTTGTTTACATTGTTGTGCAAGTTCTACTGCTTGCGTGACGAGTGTCTGAAACTCTGGAGGTATTGTCGGTGGCGTCGCTCCGTCATGTTGTCGTGTCTCCTGGTATGTCTTGGTATAAGGGTTCCAATCCTTTCCCAAGCACATCATCTTCAGCTTCATCTTCGCTCCACCGGGGAATTCGGGTGTGTAAAATCCTCCTTGACCCGTTCCTAGCTCGTTGATTCGTCGGATGATTGAGATTTGTGCCTCGGGTGTCAGGTATCCCTTTAATAAAATCATACCTGGTCGGATGACCTGACACTGTTCGCTGGTGTAGTAGGGGTTGGTGCTGTCGATCTCTTCTTGATTCAGGTTAACCGGTATCGGATAACAGATACTAAAGCTTCCTAAGGTTACAAATTTCATCTACGGTGAGTACTAGTTCAACTACTCCATTTCATGCTCAATACACACTTCAATTCATTTACTCATGTATTCACTCAAATAATTACTCTACTACTTAGTCATGCTACTTCAAGGATTAAAGGTTTAGATTAATTACCTGGGCCGGACTTCGAACCGGACCCATCACGGTCAATCACGTGCAGAACAGGCTGCCTCTGGGGTGCGCCCCTCTGAGGACCCCGGGATCCCTGTCCCTGTGGTGCCTGCTGGGCCGGTGCATCGCCAGATGCCACCTCCTTGCCCTCTCTCTGTTTGTAGTTCTGGAAACTTCCCTTTGGCTTTGTGCTCTCTGGGCATCTATTGGCTGTGTGGCCTACCTTCTGACAGTTGTAGCATTTGATTTCTCTCCCATAGCAATCCTTGCCGGGATGGTCTAGGTTGCACTTTCTGCACACATACGTGCGGCCATCGGAGAAGGCTTTGGTGGAACCGGAGCCAGAACCTAAGGTTAGAGGGTTAGCACATGTGTGCGTGGATATACTAGATATAATACGGATACGAATACGAATTGGAAATAGAAGTTTACCCTTAGGTGGGTATGATCTCAGTGGCTTAGCTGCCACCGGTGCAGAAGAACCAAGTTGAAGAAGCTCAACTGGTTTGCCCTGCTCAGCATGGGCACTGCTCTCACTTGGGAATTTCTTTTGGGATTGTTGAAAGAAATTTCCCTTCTTCTTTTTCCAGCTTTTACCCTGGTTCTGCTCCCGCCATTGGGGTTCTGTGTTGGCCTTGCGCTTCAGTGCGCTTTCTTCATCCCGCAATTGGCAAGTGATCTCAACGCGAGAAGCCGCGTGATAACACTCCTGAAGTTTCAGGTATTAGCCGGGATTCTCATTTATGAAAGGATAAGGAAAAGATTCAAGGAATTCAAGGAATTAAGGAATTGAAATGATACTAAGGGTTAACTGATATTTACCTGAAGGGAGGTAAATCTCGTGTAGCCCATACCGTACCGAAGGCGATGGCTCAGACCGCCATAGAAGCGATCGACCAACACCTGGCCGGTGTATCCTAGATCAGGGAGAAGACGGAGAATGGAGGTGAAGGTGCGGTAGTACTCGTCCACAGACATCTTGTCTGTCATCTTTAAGGCATCCAGCTCTATCCTTTCTTAGTCTTTACGTGCTCAGGGTAGTACTTTGAACGGAGGAGAGAAGTGAAAGACTCCCAGTCAAAGGTGGGGTCGTTGACGTGCTCTTGCTTGATTAGCTTCCACCAATCCATGGCTGCATCTTTCAGATAATAAGCAGCAACTCTGACTCGAACTCCAGCAGGAGCTTCGAGGGTCTCAAAAGCAGTCTCCATCTCGGCGATGTATGCTTCTAGCTTAGCCGGATCACTCTCGCCCCTAAAGCAAGGAGGGCGGAGTTCCGCTACAGCTTTTACCCAGTTAGCTTCTCTGGGTGGAGGGGGAGGGATTGGCCCCGCTTGAGTTTGGTTCTGCTGAGTTTGTTGTACAGCCTGGATTACTTGGGGCAGCATCTGTGCTACCGTGGCGGCGACGATCTCAGCTATCGTCTGCGCGCCGGTTCCATCTGAGGCTTCGCCTCTAGGTCGGCCTCGGCCTCGTCCTGACATCTGAATGTTTAACAGTTACATTAGGTTTGCAAGATGTGACTCAAAGGTCTTGGAATTTAAGCAAGGTATCGTTCCTAAGAACGTCAAGGGTATCCGTTATTAACAACGGTAGTTCCTAGTTAGGTTTCTAAGTATCCGTCTTAAGACGGTTGAAATCATAACTCGGTAATCCCCTATGCTTGGTACTATGGACATCAGAGCGTAACTACGCTCTGATACCACTTTTTGTAACACCCCAACCGCTAATCCTATGCTTACCGTCCAATCATCCCATAATCCAGAGTTACTCGCAGCGGAATTACTACTACTTACTACGGCGGGTGAAACAATGCCGCTAACCGCCCATACGGCTAGATAGGCTACTAATACTTACAGTCACGGTCTGATGAACAATAGTTACCGAGCTACTAAAACCAACTTACCCATTACAAAATGCTAAGTGCTTACATCAAGGGATCACCGAGTATTTAAGTGTATACAATTACATTTCCACCTCTAAGTTTCCAAAAGAATGAGTTTAATTACCTACTCATCTATACCAATGCTCCATTCTATCCATGTCCAAAAAGGTGTACCCCATGGTACACCGGCTATTCAAAACTACAGCCCTGTACTACTCAGAACACCGATCACAATTTCAGTGTTTACATACAAAAAGAAGACAAGAAATTAAACTTCAACTTCCTAGTCTTCATCCTTCGCGGGTACCTGCGTGTAGTAAAAACATCGCCCCAAGGGGCTCAGCAAAAGCTGCGCATAAACTCCGCATATACCGCGTGCTAGCTAGGGCACGCCGACTATTTGACGTCCACTAAACATGCAGTTCATTACTTTCATACTTACATGCTTTGCATACAACATACATACATTTCCAAATACAATATTCATTCCAAGGCAACAATACAATAGTGCATACAATACTTACCTTCACAAGGTTAGCCAAATTGTGCATCCGGGTTAATCGGGATGCATATTACTCTTTTACTCATTCACAATACTTACTTTTACTTACACTTACTTACTTCCATTCACATACTTACTCATTCTTACTTACTTACTTATACTCAAGTTAAGTCGTCGGGACCTCCGGCCTTGGGGACTACTCCGTCCCACATCCGGGATTTACTTGACTCACCAATCCGGGATGCTACCCATTTAAGGGGTTTGGGCCGCGGACCAGCTTAAGAGTCAGGAATTGGAGCCAACCTCTCGTGACTCCGCATCCTCACGCGTGGCCGAAACTATATCGGACTTCTACTCATTCCAATTTAATTACCAATTAAGTTAGGTTGGTTAGCTTGTTAGGAACAAGTTAGAAGTCCAAACACATTGATAATCGGTCACAATTACAACATACATACACACATTTATCATCATCCATACATTTCATGAATTATACAAACTAAGATTTAAAGAAATTATACAACATCATACAACACTACATATTCACAAGTATGCATATTAACTCCGATTCGTGCATTTATCTTATTTGGTGACCAATTAGCACACACACACAAATCAGAGTAACCAAGATAGCATACGGGGCATGAGGAATTCATACCGTTCACCGTTGTACGTGTTTCCAAACGTTCCTCCGGTGTTCACAAATCAAATCCTATTATATACATACAATTGAATGATTAATCTAACTATCATCAACTTAAGTCCTACTTACTATGTCCTTATACTTCTTACACTTACACATTACTTACTTATCTTTCATTACCTTAAGTTTCATTTTCTTACTTACTATTGGCATGCTTACATACATACTATATGTATATATATATATATATATATATATGGGCTAACATACATATATATATATATATTATTATTTAAATTAAAATAATTTTTTTTTTATTTTTTTTTTTGACAGGACCGGACTTGCGACCTACCTTGCAAGTCCGGTCCATTCCAGTAGCTCAAATTACGGAAATTCTTCTGGTCGACCGGACTTGCAAGTCCGGTCGCAAGTCCGGTCCATTCCGAAGGTTTCGTCGGGGAATTTTTCTGGTCCGACCGGACTTGCAAGTCCGGTCGCAAGTCCGGTCGATTCCAGTAGCTTTCTGACGGAAAATTTTCTGCTCCGACCAGACTTGCAAGTCCGGTCGCAAGGTAGGTCGGGCCCAGTATTTGCATTTTCATTTCTGTTTTCAGTCCTCTCTTTTACCCATTACTTCCCCATTGTTCCTACACTTATTCCCACATGTTATAACACTAATTAAACCTCCTAATACACCTTAGTTCATTCATTAACTCCTTACACAATTCTATACTCATTCACTCACATAATTTTCCAAGTTTCATACAACACTCAAACTAGTTTCTTCTCTAGTTACATCTTGCTACAGATTTTAGCACTTACACTCCTCTTCTATACTCTCTCGTCTAATGCCATTTCTAACACTCCTTATGCATTTAGAATACATTATTTATCTCTCTCAACTTACCCTCTACCTTCCTCAAACAAAATCTGTTACACACTCACATTAGTCACCTAGTTTTAATCCTCTAAGTGTTCTAATCCTAGGCAAATTTTGCCATAGTCTCCCTTATAATTTTATACACTCACCACATTGTTTCGCTCACATCCCATTACTCAATTCACCTGTTTATATACCATATCAAATACAAGCTCCCATATACAATACCAATACTAAAACACTCATAAAATTCCTGCACTCAAACACTAATTCCCAATCTGTTTTCAACAAGTTTTACACATCTTTTAAAGCTTCAAAATACTTATATTCTCTTACACATTATACCACTAATGCATTATCATTTTACAATACACATTTCCATTCTTAAAAATCTGTTACATACTCATTTACAAGACACACAAGGACAAGTAATTACCTTGTTATTTCACAAGCTTCTTCTTTTTCTTTCTCCTTCCTCTTTCTCTACCGGTTTTGAAGTCTCAATCCACTAACACTACAACCATTCACATACACCATTCAATACTATGAACTAACCCTAACCATTAATCAAGCTTTAATCTAGGTTTTAGGGTTTAGAAATTTATTACCTTCCAAGAGCACAAGAGCTGTTTGGGATAGCTCAAGACAAGGTTTCTCACCCACCAAAATGCCAAAATCGGCTGGACATACAAGAGACCAAACAAGGTTTAGTCTAAATTTTCGTTTTGCCATTTAGGCTAGAAAAAGATGGAGTTTTTGAAGATATTTTTACCTTAGAAGAACAAGGAGAACAAGGGCCTTCTAATGGTGGTGTTGAAGCTCCAAATGGGACATACCCATAAAAACGAAAGTGGGTGTTTTCGAATTTTGGAAAGATGAAAATGTATCTCTTGAGAAGAGGATTACAATGGTGGTATTTTTATAATTTTTGGAGGAGTGTGGAGGGAGTTACAAAGGAGAGAAGTTAGTGTTTGTGTGGGTTCCCTTCTTTCACCATGGAAATCGCATGGGTTGAAGAAGAAGAAAAGAGGGGTGAGGGGGCTTGTTCACGTGAGAGAGAGGAGAGAATGGGTAGGAGAGAGAGTATGTGAGAGTGAGAGTTACTTTTGTGTTTTTAATTATTTTGTCTTTAGTTAATAAGAGAAGAGTAGAGTGTGTGTGTATATATGTAAAATCGGACACACACAGAGAGAGCATGGGGTTTTGAACTTTATTTACAAAGTTGGACACATAAGTTTGTGTTATTTATTTCTACCCCCAACTTCCCGTTTTTGACAGTTTTTACTAAACTCTCGTTTTATTGATTTTATTGGTTCTAAAGCTTCACTAATATTTATTAATGATTATTTAGTTGACCAAAATTGTTACGAGTCTATTTGACCCGCTTAAAGTCACGTTTTCCCGGTTACCTCGAAAAACGCGCTTTAAGGTTCGGTAATGTTTTAAACCGTTTTAAAGATCCGTTTTCTTCGGGATTTGTTCCCTTATGATTATTTATACTTAATTAAGCTTCTAAATTACTTATTAGCCTAATTAATTACTGTTTCTAATTACGGGGTATTTCAATCTACCCCCCTTAAGAAACTTTGCCCTCAAAGTTGCTCAAGGTTAATAGCTTATAATTCTACTCATTATGCAAACCAATTGCCATAATGCATCTTACTACACCTATGAGGTGTTTACTTCTTTCACATTGCAAACATACACACTTCAGCATCATACACAACCTGCATACACAATTCACATACACAATCCATCATTCTCATTCATACCATACCACATTCGCATTACACAAATACATTACACATTACACATACAAGTCCATACACTACGCATTACACATGCATACATACACGTTCCAAATTCACTTGCACTACATGTGCCATACAAAAGTCTATTACAATACCTACACACTAAGCAATGCTTACCCCGAAGCAATGCAAAGCAAAAGGGCTCTACCCCCCTTAAAAGGGGTACGCCCCGTACCCATATACTAACACTAGACTCTCTAGTCTATGAACAACTGTGGGTACTTAGCCTTCATGGCATCTTCCAACTCCCATGTCGCTTCTTCGACATCGTGGTTAGACCATAGGACCTTCACCATTCGTATCGACTTATGGCGAGTGTCTCTGGTCTTCCTATCCAAATTCTCACTGGGGTTTCAACATATCTCATGTTCGGTTCGATAGATAGTCTCTCGGGCTCCAACCATGAGAAGGATCAGCAATATACTTCTTGAGTTGTGACACATGAAATACATCATGGACACGTCCCAAGTCCTCAGGTAGTGCTAACCTGTAGGCTACTGAGCCAACTCTTTCGGTGATAGTGTACGGCCCTACAAATTTTGGGCTTAGCTTGCCCTTCTGACCAAAACGGAAGACACCCTTCATAGGTGAAACGCGCAAGAACACTTGGTCGCCCACGGAACTCAAGGTCGCGTCGTCGCACATCCGCATAGGATTTCTGTCTATCTTGGGCTGCCTTCATATTAGCTCGGATCTGCTGAACTTCAGCTTGTACTTGCTCAAGATACTCCGGTCCTATGATGACCGCTTCGCTTGACTCATCCCAACATAAAGGTGTACGGCAAGGTCTACCGTATAGAGCTTGGAAAGGCGACATCTTAATCGAGGCGTGATAACTATTATTATACGAGAACTCGATAAGATGAAGCTTATCTAACCAACTCCCCTGAAAGTCTAAGGCACATGCCCGAAGCATGTCCTCCAATGTCTGGATGGTCCTTTCTGTCTGACCGTCGGTTTGAGGATGGAAGGCGGTACTCAACTTCAATTCTGTACCCAGCGCTTCCCTGGTAGCTCTCCAGTATCTCGAAAGAAATCTGGTGTCGCGATCAGATACTATGGTCTTTGGGACTCCGTGGTGTCTGATAATCTCCTTGTCGAATAACTCAGCTAGCTTCACAACCTTCCAGGTGTCCTTCATCGGTATGAATCTGGCGACCTTGGTAAGGCGATCAACTACAACCCAGATCATGTTGAGTCCTCCCCTAGCAGGTGGGAGTCCTACAACAAAATCCATGGAGATATCATGAAATTTCCACTCCGGAACTGGCATCGATTGTACCATTCCGCCCGGTCTACGGTGTTCGAATTTTACCTTTTGGCATGTTAAGCATCTCAATACAATTCCGTCACATCTGACTTCATTCCAGACCACCAGAAGTACCTCTTCATGTCTTTGTACATTTTGGAGGCTCCCGGATGGACTGATAAAGTAGAACTGTGTGACTCTCGCAGGATGCGATCCCTTAGCTCTGCATTGCTTCGGGGGACGCATAGCCTGCCATTCAACCGAATCAAACCATCTTCATGTAGCTTGAAGTCATACTTTTTCTTTTCAAATGTACCATTCTCAATCTTTTGTCTGATTTCGGTTAGGTAAGGGTCGCTCAACTGAGCATCTCGCACCTCGTCAACCAAGCTAGAAGAAGCGAGTAGCGAATGGAGCGAGTGTGCTCGACGGCTCAGGGCGTCGGCTACAACGTTTGCCTTCCCTTCCTTATACTGTAGATTATGTCATAATCTGAAAGAAATTCCATCCATCTTCTCTGTCTCAGGTTCAATTCTTTCTGCGTGAATACATACTGTAAGCTCTTGTGGTCAGAGTAGATGGTGATGCTTACCCCATAGAGGTAGTGTCGCCATATCTTCAAGGCGAAGACAATGGCTCCTAACTCTAAGTCGTGAGTCGGGTAATTCTCCTCATGCTTTTTCAGCTGGCGGGAGGCATAAGCAACAACCTTGCCATGCTGCATGAGTACGCACCCCATTCCTTTGCCTGATGCATCACAGTATACCTCAAATCCCTCTGTGCCCTCTGGAAGAGTAAGGATGGGCGCTGAGGTCAATGAGTCCTTAAGGCTCTTAAATGATAGCTCGCACTCGTCTGTCCATACAAACGGTGCATCTTTCTTCATCAGTGTAGTCATGGGCTTAGCGACTTTCGAGAAGTCCCTTACAAATCTCCGGTAGTAACCGGCTAGGCCAAGAAAGCTCCTAATGTCGGTAACAGTCTTGGCCTAGGCCATGATCGTACAGCTTCTATCTTAGAAGGGTCAACTGAGATACCTGCGCTCGAGATGACATGTCCGAGGAATGATACCTGATCAAGCCAGAACTCGCATTTGGAGAACTTCGCATACAGCTGGTTCTCGCGCAGTGTCTCTAGTACTTTCCTCAAGTGGGTTTCATGTTCCTCTGCTGATTTAGAATATACAAGGATGTCGTCGATGAAGACCACAACCGAAGTGTCTAACTGCTCACTGAATAGTCGATTCATGAGGTCCATGAATTTAGCTGGTGCATTTGACAAACCGAATGGCATCACTGTGAATTCGTAGTGGCCATATCTGGTACGGAATGCCGTTTTCTCAATGTCTTGTTCCTTGATTGCAATCTGATGATACCCTGAACGGAGGTCGATCTTGGAGAAGACTGAAGCTCCTTTCAGCTGGTGAATAGGTCGTCGATGCGTGGCAATGGGTATTTATTCTTGACTGTACCGCATTCAGCTCGCGGTAGTCAATACAAAGTCGGAGGCTACCGTCCTTCTTCTTCACGAAGAGAACCGGTGCTCCCCAGGGTGATACGCTCGGGCGTACAAACCCTTTGTCTAGAAGGTCTCTCAACTGTTCTTTCAATTCGGTCATCTCTGCTGGTGCCATGCGGTACGGTGCCCTAGCAATGGGACCGGTACCTGGCAATAGATCAATTTCGAATTCCACTGCTCTCGGTGGTGGCATGCCGGGTAGCTCCTTAGGGAATACATCGGGATACTCGGATACTATGGGTACTTCATCACTGAACTCTGGATCTCGCTCCAGGTCTTGTACATAACAAAGATACACTTCTTGGCCCTTTCTGAGCTCCCGGTACATGGCCATGGCAGATATAAGGGTGGTCGAAGGCTCTCTCGGTCTCTGGCGGTAAGATACGGTAACCCCCGAAGGACTCTTGAGCAGCAAACGATGCTCGGCGCAGAGGATTCTACCCTTGTGCCGCTCCAACCAATTCATCCCAATGATTACGTCGAATCCCAATCCATTGAATTCGATGAAGGAAAGGGGAAACGATTCGCCTTTGATTTGGATTGTGGCTGATTGATAGTATTTGGTGCACTTTACTCGCTCCTTCGATGGGAGAGTAACCATGAAGTTCGGTAGCTCATCCGCATCTAGCTTCAACCTCTTCACAAAGGATGGTGATACGAAAGTGTGAGAGGCGCCGGAGTCGAATAATACATTGGCATCAATGCCATTTACTGGGAATGTTCCCGTTAAGATAGTGCCGCTTCTGCCGGCTTGTGCTTCGGTGAGGATGCTCAGGTTACCTTCGGTACCGAGCCCACAACCTATTGAAGTCACAATTGGATAAGTATTGATGGTGGACACAAGTGGAATTTAAGTCAACACTGCTCTTTATTGATAAACCAACCATCATACAAACCGTGTCTCTAATACACGTTACTAATACATTACATGGTACTATGAATTTAATACTTCCTAAAGGTAAGGTTCAGGCGTCCTTGTTTCATGTGTGTGGCATTGATTATTGCCGGTGGTGCTGTATTCAGCTTGATCTTATTGATACCGTGATACAACATCCTAGAGTTTCCACCCATGATTAGGACATCTCCTGATCTCAATACCAGTTTCTGTGCAAGGTCCCACGCTTCTGCTCGCTATACAGGAATACGGCGTCATCACCAATGGACCAAGACACTACGGGCACTCCCTGTTCAAGAGATTCCGCTGTCTCGTCCTTGTCTTGGTGTAACCCAAGTCATCCTTCTTTTTCATAGAAGTTGACGATACAGAGGTCTGCTTCAAGTGCGGGAATCGGTTCTTGTTTACATTGTTGTGCAAGTTCTACTGCTTGCGTGACGAGTGTCTGAAACTCTGGAGGTATTGTCGGTGGCGTCGCTCCGTCATGTTGTCGTGTCTCCTGGTATGTCTTGGTATAAGGGTTCCAATCCTTTCCCAAGCACATCATCTTCAGCTTCATCTTCGCTCCACCGGGGAATTCGGGTGTGTAAAATCCTCCTTGACCCGTTCCTAGCTCGTTGCATCGTCGGATGATTGAGATTTGTGCCTCGGGTGTCAGGTATCCCTTTAATAAAATCATACCTGGTCGGATGACCTGACACTGTTCGCTGGTGTAGTAGGGGTTGGTGATGTCGATCTCTTCTTGATTCAGGTTAACCGGTATCGGATAACAGATACTAAAGCTTCCTAAGGTTACAAATTTCATCTACGGTGAGTACTAGTTCAACTACTCCATTTCATGCTCAATACACACTTCAATTCATTTACTCATGCATTCACTCAAATAATTACTCTACTACTTAGTCATGCTACTTCAAGGATTAAAGGTTTAGATTAATTACCTGGGCCGGACTTCGAACCGGACCCATCACGGTCAATCACGTGCAGAACAGGCTGCCTCTGGGGTGCGCCCCTCTGAGGACCCCGGGATCCCTGTCCCTGTGGTGCCTGCTGGGCCGGTGCATCGCCAGATGCCACCTCCTTGCCCTCTCTCTGTTTGTAGTTCTGGAAACTTCCCTTTGGCTTTGTGCTCTCTGGGCATCTATTGGCTGTGTGGCCTACCTTCTGACAGTTGTAGCATTTGATTTCTCTCCCATAGCAATCCTTGCCGGGATGGTCTAGGTTGCACTTTCTGCACACATACGTGCGGCCATCGGAGAAGGCTTTGGTGGAACCGGAGCCAGAACCTAAGGTTAGAGGGTTAGCACATGTGTGCGTGGATATACTAGATATAATACGGATACGAATACGAATTGGAAATAGAAGTTTACCCTTAGGTGGGTATGATCTCAGTGGCTTAGCTGCCACCGGTGCAGAAGAACCAAGTTGAAGAAGCTCAACTGGTTTGCCCTGCTCAGCATGGGCACTGCTCTCACTTGGGAATTTCTTTTGGGATTGTTGAAAGAAATTTCCCTTCTTCTTTTTCCAGCTTTTACCCTGGTTCTGCTCCTCGCCATTGGGTTCTTGTTGTTGGCCTTGCGCTTCAGTGCGCTTTCTTCATCCCGCAATTGGCAAGTGATCTCAACGCGAGAAGCCGCGTGATAACACTCCTGAAGTTTCAGGTATTAGCCGGGATTCTCATTTATGAAAGGATAAGGAAAAGATTCAAGGAATTCAAGGAATTAAGGAATTGAAATGATACTAAGGGTTAACTGATATTTACCTGAAGGGAGGTAAATCTCGTGTAGCCCATACCGTACCGAAGGCGATGGCTCAGACCGCCATAGAAGCGATCGACCAACACCTGGCCGGTGTATCCTAGATCAGGGAGAAGACGGAGAATGGAGGTGAAGGTGCGGTAGTACTCGTCCACAGACATCTTGTCTGTCATCTTTAAGGCATCCAGCTCTAGCCTTTTCTTAGTCTTTACGTGCTCAGGGTAGTACTTTGAACGGAGGAGAGAAGTGAAAGACTCCCAGTCAAAGGTGGGGTCGTTGACGTGCTCTTGCTTGATTAGCTTCCACCAATCCATGGCTGCATCTTTCAGATAATAAGCAGCAACTCTGACTCGAACTCCAGCAGGAGCTTCGAGGGTCTCAAAAGCAGTCTCCATCTCGGCGATGTATGCTTCTAGCTTAGCCGGATCACTCTCGCCCCTAAAGCAAGGAGGGCGGAGTTCCGCTACAGCTTTTACCCAGTTAGCTTCTCTGGGTGGAGGGGGAGGGATTGGCCCCGCTTGAGTTTGGTTCTGCTGAGTTTGTTGTACAGCCTGGATTACTTGGGGCAGCATCTGTGCTACCGTGGCGGCGACGATCTCAGCTATCGTCTGCGCGCCGGTTCCATCTGAGGCTTCGCCTCTAGGTCGGCCTCGGCCTCGTCCTGACATCTGAATGTTTAACAGTTACATTAGGCTTGCAAGATGTGACTCAAAGGTCTTGGAATTTAAGCAAGGTATCGTTCCTAAGAACGTCAAGGGTATCCGTTATTAACAACGGTAGTTCCTAGTTAGGTTTCTAAGTATCCGTCTTAAGACGGTTGAAATCCTAACTCGGTAATCCCCTATGCTCGGTACTATGGACATCAGAGCGTAACTACGCTCTGATACCACTTTTTGTAACACCCCAACCGCTAATCCTATGCTTACCGTCCAATCATCCCATAATCCAGAGTTACTCGCAGCGGAATTACTACTACTTACTACGGCGGGTGAAACAATGCCGCTAACCGCCCATACGGCTAGCTAGGCTACTAATACTTACAGTCACGGTCTGATGAACAATAGTTACCGAGCTACTAAAACCAACTTACCCATTACAAAATGCTAAGTGCTTACATCAAGGGATCACCGAGTATTTAAGTGTATACAATTACATTTCCACCTCTAAGTTTCCAAAAGAATGAGTTTAATTACACTCATCTATACCAATGCTCCATTCTATCCATGTCCAAAAAGGTGTACCCATGGTACACCGGCTATTCAAAACTACAGCCCTGTACTACTCAGAACACCGATCACAATTTCAGTGTTTACATACAAAAAGAAGACAAGAAATTAAACTTCAACTTCCTAGTCTTCATCCTTCGCGGGTACCTGCGTGTAGTAAAAACATCGCCCCAAGGGGCTCAGCAAAAGCTGCGCATAAACTCCGCATATACCGCGTGCTAGCTAGGGCACGCCGACTATTTGACGTCCACTAAACATGCAGTTCATTACTTTCATACTTACATGCTTTGCATACAACATACATACATTTCCAAATACAATATTCATTCCAAGGCAACAATACAATAGTGCATACAATACTTACCTTCACAAGGTTAGCCAAATTGTGCATCCGGGTTAATCGGGATGCATATTACTCTTTTACTCATTCACAATACTTACTTTTACTTACACTTACTTACTTCCATTCACATACTTACTCATTCTTACTTACTTACTTATACTCAAGTTAAGTCGTCGGGACCTCCGGCCTTGGGGACTACTCCGTCCCACATCCGGGATTTACTTGACTCACCAATCCGGGATGCTACCCATTTAAGGGGTTTGGGCCGCGGACCAGCTTAAGAGTCAGGAATTGGAGCCAACCTCTCGTGACTCCGCATCCTCACGCGTGGCCGAAACTATATCGGACTTCTACTCATTCCAATTTAATTACCAAATTAAGTTAGGTTGGTTAGCTTGTTAGGAACAAGTTAGAAGTCCAAACACATTGATAATCGGTCACAATACAATACAACATACATACACACATTTATCATCATCCATACATTTCATGAATTATACAAACTAAGATTTAAAGAAATTATACAACATCATACAACACTACATATTCACAAGTATGCATATTAACTCCGATTCGTGCATTTATCTTATTTGGTGACCAATTAGCACACAACACACAAATCAGAGTAACCAAGATAGCATACGGGGCATGAGGAATTCATACCGTTCACCGTTGTACGTGTTTCCAAACGTTCCTCCGGTGTTCACAAATCAAATCCTATTATATACATACAATTGAATGATTAATCTAACTATCATCAACTTAAGTCCTACTTACTATGTCCTTATACTTCTTACACTTACACATTACTTACTTATCTTTCATTACCTTAAGTTTCATTTTCTTACTTACTATTGGCATGCTTACATACATGTACATATATATGTATATATATATATATATATATATATATATAGGGCTAACATACATATATATATAATTATTATTAAATTAAAATAATTTTTTTTTAATTTTTTTTTTTGACAGGACCGGACTTGCGACCTACCTTGCAAGTCCGGTCCATTCCAGTAGCTCAAATTACGGAAATTCTTCTGGTCGACCGGACTTGCAAGTCCGGTCCATTCCAGAAGGTTTCGTCGGGGAATTTTTCTGGTCCGACCGGACTTGCAAGTCCGGTCGCAAGTCCGGTCGATTCCAGTAGCTTTCTGACGGAAAATTTTCTGCTCCGACCAGACTTGCAAGTCCGGTCGCAAGGTAGGTCGGGCCCAGTATTTGCATTTTCATTTCTGTTTTCAGTCCTCTCTTTTACCCATTACTTCCCCATTGTTCCTACACTTATTCCCACATGTTATAACACTAATTAAACCTCCTAATACACCTTAGTTCATTCATTAACTCCTTACACAATTCTATACTCATTCACTCACATAATTTTCCAAGTTTCATACAACACTCAAACTAGTTTCTTCTCTAGTTACATCTTGCTACAGATTTTAGCACTTACACTCCTCTTCTATATCTCTCTCGTCTAATGCCATTTCTAACACTCCTTATGCATTTAGAATACATTATTTATCTCTCTCAACTTACCCTCTACCTTCCTCAAACAAAATCTGTTACACACTCACATTAGTCACCTAGTTTTAATCCTCTAAGTGTTCTAATCCTAGGCAAATTTTGCCATAGTCTCCCTTATAATTTTATACACTCACCACATTGTTTCGCTCACATCCCATTACTCAATTCACCTGTTTATATACCATATCAAAATACAAGCTCCCATATACAATACCAATACTAAAACACTCATAAAAATTCCTGCACTCAAACACTAATTCCCAATCTGTTTTCAACAAGTTTTACACATCTTTTAAAGCTTCAAAATACTTATAT
This sequence comes from Limonium bicolor, assembly GCA_023374045.1. Lineage (NCBI taxonomy): Eukaryota > Viridiplantae > Streptophyta > Magnoliopsida > Caryophyllales > Plumbaginaceae > Limonium > Limonium bicolor. Next base: position 453,602,772 of record CM041776.1, on the reverse strand, counting down.
TCTCTTACACATTATACCACTAATGCATTATCATTTTACAATACACATTTCCATTCTTAAAAATCTGTTACATACTCATTTACAAGACTACACAAGGACAAGTATATTACCTTGTTATTTCACAAGCTTCTTCTTTCTTTCTCCTTCCTCTTTCTCTACCGGTTTTGAAGTCTCAATCCACTAACACTACAACCATTCACATACACCATTCAATACTATGAACTAACCCTAACCATTAATCAAGCTTTAATCTAGGTTTTAGGGTTTAGAAAATTTATTACCTTCCAAGAGCACAAGAGCTGTTTGGGATAGCTCAAGAACAAGGTTTCTCACACCACCAAAATGCCAAAATCGGCTGGACATACAAGAGACCAAACAAGGTTTAGTCTAAATTTTCGTTTTGCCATTTAGGCTAGAAAAAGATGGAGTTTTTGAAGATATTTTTACCTTAGAAGAACAAGGAGAACAAGGGCCTTCTAATGGTGGTGTTGAAGCTCCAAATGGGACATACCCATAAAAACGAAAGTGGGTGTTTTCGAATTTTGGAAAGATGAAAATGTAGCTCTTGAGGAGAGGATTACAATGGTGGTATTTTTATAATTTTTGGAGGAGTGTGGAGGGAGTTACAAAGGAGAGAAGTTAGTGTTTGTGTGGGTTCCCTTCTTTCACCATGGAAATCGCATGGGTTGAAGAGAAGAAGAAAAAGAGAGGGGGCTTGTTCACGTGAGAGAGAGGAGAGAATGGGTAGGAGAGAGAGTATGTGAGAGTGAGAGTTACTTTTGTGTTTTTAATTATTTTGTCTTTAGTTAATAAGAGAAGAGTAGAGTGTGTGTGTATATATGTAAAATCGGACACACAAGAGAAGCATGGGGTTTTGAACTTTATTTACAAAGTTGGACACATAAGTTTGTGTTATTTATATTTCTACCCCACAACTTCCCGTTTTTGACAGTTTTTACTAAACTCTCGTTTTATTGATTTTATTGGTTCTAAAGCTTCACTAATATTTATTAATGATTATTTAGTTGACCAAAATTGTTACGAGTCTATTTGACCCGCTTAAAGTCACGTTTTCCCGGTTACCTCGAAAAACGCGCTTTAAGGTTCGGTAATGTTTTTAAACCGTTTTAAAGATCCGTTTTCTTCGGGATTTGTTCCCTTATGATTATTTATACTTAATTAAGCTTCTAAATTACTTATTAGCCTAATTAATTACTGTTTCTAATTACGGGGTATTTCAATCTACCCCCCTTAAGAAACTTTGCCCTCAAAGTTGCTCAAGGTTAATAGCTTATAATTCTACTCATTATGCAAACCAATTGCCATAATGCATCTTACTACACCTATGAGGTGTTTACTTCTTTCACATTGCAAACATACACACTTCAAGCATCATACACAACCTGCATACACAATTCACATACACAATCCATCATTCTCATTCATACCATACCACATTCGCATTACACAAATACATTACACATTACACATACAAGTCCATACACTACGCATTACACATGCATACATACACGTTCCAAATTCACTTGCACTACATGTGCCATACAAAAGTCTATTACAATACCTACACACTAAGCAATGCTTACCCCGAAGCAATGCAAAGCAAAAGGGCTCTACCCCCCTTAAAAGGGGTACGCCCCGTACCCATATACTAACACTAGACTCTCTAGTCTATGAACAACTGTGGGTACTTAGCCTTCATGGCATCTTCCAACTCCCATGTCGCTTCTTCGACATCGTGGTTAGACCATAGGACCTTCACCATTCGTATCGACTTATGGCGAGTGTCTCTGGTCTTCCTATCCAAAATTCTCACTGGGGTTTCAACATATCTCATGTTCGGTTCGATAGTCTCTCGGGCTCCAACACATGAGAAGGATCAGCAATATACTTCTTGAGTTGTGACACATGAAATACATCATGGACACGTCCCAAGTCCTCAGGTAGTGCTAACCTGTAGGCTACTGAGCCAACTCTTTCGGTGATAGTGTACGGCCCTACAAATTTTGGGCTTAGCTTGCCCTTCTGACCAAAACGGAAGACACCCTTCATAGGTGAAACGCGCAAGAACACTTGGTCGCCCACGGTGAACTCAAGGTCGCGTCGTCGCACATCCGCATAGGATTTCTGTCTATCTTGGGCTGCCTTCATATTAGCTCAGATCTGCTGAACTTCAGCTTGTACTTGCTCAAGATACTCCGGTCCTATGATGACCGCTTCGCTTGACTCATCCCAACATAAAGGTGTACGGCAAGGTCTACCGTATAGAGCTTGGAAAGGCGACATCTTAATCGAGGCGTGATAACTATTATTATACGAGAACTCGATAAGATGAAGCTTATCTAACCAACTCCCCTGAAAGTCTAAGGCACATGCCCGAAGCATGTCCTCCAATGTCTGGATGGTCCTTTCTGTCTGACCGTCGGTTTGAGGATGGAAGGCGGTACTCAACTTCAATTCTGTACCCAGCGCTTCCCTGGTAGCTCTCCAGTATCTCGAAAGAAATCTGGTGTCGCGATCAGATACTATGGTCTTTGGGACTCCGTGGTGTCTGATAATCTCCTTGTCGAATAACTCAGCTAGCTTCACACCTTCCAGGTGTCCTTCATCGGTATGAATCTGGCGACCTTGGTAAGGCGATCAACTACAACCCAGATCATGTTGAGTCCTCCCCTAGCAGGTGGGAGTCCTACAACAAAATCCATGGAGATATCATGAAATTTCCACTCCGGAACTGGCATCGATTGTACCATTCCGCCCGGTCTACGGTGTTCGAATTTTACCTTTTGGCATGTTAAGCATCTCAATACAAATTCCGTCACATCTGACTTCATTCCAGACCACCAGAAGTACCTCTTCATGTCTTTGTACATTTTGGAGGCTCCCGGATGGACTGATAAAGTAGAACTGTGTGACTCTCGCAGGATGCGATCCCTTAGCTCTGCATTGCTTCGGGGGACGCATAGCCTGCCATTCAACCGAATCAAACCATCTTCATGTAGCTTGAAGTCATACTTTTTCTTTTCAAATGTACCATTCTCAATCTTTTGTCTGATTTCGGTTAGGTAAGGGTCGCTCAACTGAGCATCTCGCACCTCGTCAACCAAGCTAGAAGAAGCGAGTAGCGAATGGAGCGAGTGTGCTCGACGGCTCAGGGCGTCGGCTACAACGTTTGCCTTCCCTTCCTTATACTGTAGATTAATGTCATAATCTGAAAGAAATTCCATCCATCTTCTCTGTCTCAGGTTCAATTCTTTCTGCGTGAATACATACTGTAAGCTCTTGTGGTCAGAGTAGATGGTGATGCTTACCCCATAGAGGTAGTGTCGCCATATCTTCAAGGCGAAGACAATGGCTCCTAACTCTAAGTCGTGAGTCGGGTAATTCTCCTCATGCTTTTTCAGCTGGCGGGAGGCATAAGCAACAACCTTGCCATGCTGCATGAGTACGCACCCCATTCCTTTGCCTGATGCATCACAGTATACCTCAAATCCCTCTGTGCCCTCTGGAAGAGTAAGGATGGGCGCTGAGGTCAATGAGTCCTTAAGGCTCTTAAATGATAGCTCGCACTCGTCTGTCCATACAAACGGTGCATCTTTCTTCATCAGTGTAGTCATGGGCTTAGCGACTTTCGAGAATAATATTATTTTAATTTGGGGTTATTTCACGGCTAGGCCAGAAAGCTCTAATGTCGGTACAGTCTTGGGCCTAGGCCATGATCGTACAGCTTCTATCTTAGAAGGGTCAACTGAGATACCTGCGCTCGAGATGACATGTCCGAGGAATGATACCTGATCAAGCCAGAACTCGCATTTGGAGAACTTCGCATACAGCTGGTTCTCGCGCAGTGTCTCTAGTACTTTCCTCAAGTGGGTTTCATGTTCCTCTGCTGATTTAGAATATACAAGGATGTCGTCGATGAAGACCACAACCGAAGTGTCTAACTGCTCACTGAATAGTCGATTCATGAGGTCCATGAATTTAGCTGGTGCATTTGACAAACCGAATGGCATCACTGTGAATTCGTAGTGGCCATATCTGGTACGGAATGCCGTTTTCTCAATGTCTTGTTCCTTGATTGCAATCTGATGATACCCTGAACGGAGGTCGATCTTGGAGAAGACTGAAGCTCCTTTCAGCTGGTCGAATAGGTCGTCGATGCGTGGCAATGGGTATTTATTCTTGACTGTAACCGCATTCAGCTCGCGGTAGTCAATACAAAGTCGGAGGCTACCGTCCTTCTTCTTCACGAAGAGAACCGGTGCTCCCCAGGGTGATACGCTCGGGCGTACAAACCCTTTGTCTAGAAGGTCTCTCAACTGTTCTTTCAATTCGGTCATCTCTGCTGGTGCCATGCGGTACGGTGCCCTAGCAATGGGACCGGTACCTGGCAATAGATCAATTTCGAATTCCACTGCTCTCGGTGGTGGCATGCCGGGTAGCTCCTTAGGGAATACATCGGGATACTCGGATACTATGGGTACTTCATCACTGAACTCTGGATCTCGCTCCAGGTCTTGTACATAACAAAGATACACTTCTTGGCCCTTTCTGAGCTCCCGGTACATGGCCATGGCAGATATAAGGGTGGTCGAAGGCTCTCTCGGTCTCTGGCGGTAAGATACGGTAACCCCCGAAGGACTCTTGAGCAGCAAACGATGCTCGGCGCAGAGGATTCTACCCTTGTGCCGCTCCAACCAATTCATCCCAATGATTACGTCGAATCCCAATCCATTGAATTCGATGAAGGAAAGGGGAAACGATTCGCCTTTGATTTGGATTGTGGCTGATTGATAGTATTTGGTGCACTTTACTCGCTCCTTCGATGGGAGAGTAACCATGAAGTTCGGTAGCTCATCCGCATCTAGCTTCAACCTCTTCACAAAGGATGGTGATACGAAAGTGTGAGAGGCGCCGGAGTCGAATAATACATTGGCATCAATGCCATTTACTGGGAATGTTCCCGTTAAGATAGTGCCGCTTCTGCCGGCTTGTGCTTCGGTGAGGATGCTCAGGTTACCTTCGGTACCGAGCCCACAACCTATTGAAGTCACAATTGGATAAGTATTGATGGTGGACACAAGTGGAATTTAAGTCAACACTGCTCTTTATTGATAAACCAACCATCATACAAACCGTGTCTCTAATACACGTTACTAATACATTAACATGGTACTATGAATTTAATACTTCCTAAAGGTAAGGTTCAGGCGTCCTTGTTTCATGTGTGTGGCATTGATTATTGCCGGTGGTGCTGTATTCAGCTTGATCTTATTGATACCGTGATACAACATCCTAGAGTTTCCACCCATGATTAGGACATCTCCTGATCTCAATACCAGTTTCTGTGCAAGGTCCACACGCTTCTGCTCGCTATACAGGAATACGGCGTCATCACCAATGGACCAAGACACTACGGGCACTCCCTGTTCAAGAGATTCCGCTGTCTCGTCCTTGTCTTGGTGTAACCCAAGTCGTCCTTCTTTTTCATAGAAGTTGACGATACAGAGGTCGCTTCAAGTGCGGGAATCGGTTCTTGTTCACATTGTTGTGCAAGTTCTACTGCTTGCGTGACGAGTGTCTGAAACTCTGGAGGTATTGTCGGTGGCGTCGCTCCGTCATGTTGTCGTGTCTCCTGGTATGTCTTGGTATAAGGGTTCCAATCCTTTCCCAAGCACATCATCTTCAGCTTCATCTTCGCTCCACCGGGGAATTCGGGTGTGTAAAATCCTCCTTGACCCGTTCCTAGCTCGTTGATCGTCGGATGATTGAGATTTGTGCCTCGGGTGTCAGGTATCCCTTTAATAAAATCATACCTGGTCGGATGACCTGACACTGTTCGCTGGTGTAGTAGGGGTTGGTGATGTCGATCTCTTCTTGATTCAGGTTAACCGGTATCGGATAACAGATACTAAAGCTTCCTAAGGTTACAAATTTCATCTACGGTGAGTACTAGTTCAACTACTCCATTTCATGCTCAATACACACTTCAATTCATTTACTCATGCATTCACTCAAATAATTACTCTACTACTTAGTCATGCTACTTCAAGGATTAAAGGTTTAGATTAATTACCTGGGCCGGACTTCGAACCGGACCCATCACGGTCAATCACGTGCAGAACAGGCTGCCTCTGGGGTGCGCCCCTCTGAGGACCCCGGGATCCCTGTCCCTGTGGTGCTGCTGGGCCGGTGCATCGCCAGATGCCACCTCCTTGCCCTCTCTCTGTTTGTAGTTCTGGAAACTTCCCTTTGGCTTTGTGCTCTCTGGGCATCTATTGGCTGTGTGGCCTACCTTCTGACAGTTGTAGCATTTGATTTCTCTCCCATAGCAATCCTTGCCGGGATGGTCTAGGTTGCACTTTCTGCACACATACGTGCGGCCATCGGAGAAGGCTTTGGTGGAACCGGAGCCAGAACCTAAGGTTAGAGGGTTAGCACATGTGTGCGTGGATATACTAGATATAATACGGATACGAATACGAATTGGAAATAGAAGTTTACCCTTAGGTGGGTATGATCTCAGTGGCTTAGCTGCCACCGGTGCAGAAGAACCAAGTTGAAGAAGCTCAACTGGTTTGCCCTGCTCAGCATGGGCACTGCTCTCACTTGGGAATTTCTTTTGGGATTGTTGAAAGAAATTTCCCTTCTTCTTTTTCCAGCTTTTACCCTGGTTCTGCTCCTCGCCATTGGGGTTCTTGTTGTTGGCCTTGCGCTTCAGTGCGCTTTCTTCATCCCGCAATTGGCAAGTGATCTCAACGCGAGAAGCCGCGTGATAACACTCCTGAAGTTTCAGGTATTAGCCGGGATTCTCATTTATGAAAGGATAAGGAAAAGATTCAAGGAATTCAAGGAATTAAGGAATTGAAATGATACTAAGGGTTAACTGATATTTACCTGAAGGGAGGTAAATCTCGTGTAGCCCATACCGTACCGAAGGCGATGGCTCAGACCGCCATAGAAGCGATCGACCAACACCTGGCCGGTGTATCCTAGATCAGGGAGAAGACGGAGAATGGAGGTGAAGGTGCGGTAGTACTCGTCCACAGACATCTTGTCTGTCATCTTTAAGGCATCCAGCTATAGCCTTTTCTTAGTCTTTACGTGCTCAGGGTAGTACTTTGAACGGAGGAGAGAAGTGAAAGACTCCCAGTCAAAGGTGGGGTCGTTGACGTGCTCTTGCTTGATTAGCTTCCACCAATCCATGGCTGCATCTTTCAGATAATAAGCAGCAACTCTGACTCGAACTCCAGCAGGAGCTTCGAGGGTCTCAAAAGCAGTCTCCATCTCGGCGATGTATGCTTCTAGCTTAGCCGGATCACTCTCGCCCCTAAAGCAAGGAGGGCGGAGTTCCGCTACAGCTTTTACCCAGTTAGCTTCTCTAGGTGGGGGGGAGGGATTGGCCCCGCTTGAGTTTGGTTCTGCTGAGTTTGTTGTACAGCCTGGATTACTTGGGGCAGCATCTGTGCTACCGTGGCGGCGACGATCTCAGCTATCGTCTGCGCGCCGGTTCCATCTGAGGCTTCGCCTCTAGGTCGGCCTCGGCCTCGTCCTGACATCTGAATGTTTAACAGTTACATTAGGCTTGCAAGATGTGACTCAAAGGTCTTGGAATTTAAGCAAGGTATCGTTCCTAAGAACGTCAAGGGTATCCGTTATTAACAACGGTAGTTCCTAGTTAGGTTTCTAAGTATCCGTCTTAAGACGGTTGAAATCCTAACTCGGTAATCCCCTATGCTCGGTACTATGGACATCAGAGCGTAACTACGCTCTGATACCACTTTTTGTAACACCCCAACCGCTAATCCTATGCTTACCGTCCAATCATCCCATAATCCAGAGTTACTCGCAGCGGAATTACTACTACTTACTACGGCGGGTGAAACAATGCCGCTAACCGCCCATACGGCTAGCTAGGCTACTAATACTTACAGTCACGGTCTGATGAACAATAGTTACCGAGCTACTAAAACCAACTTACCCATTACAAAATGCTAAGTGCTTACATCAAGGGATCACCGAGTATTTAAGTGTATACAATTACATTTCCACCTCTAAGTTTCCAAAAGAATGAGTTTAATTACCTACTCATCTATACCAATGCTCCATTCTATCCATGTCCAAAAAGGTGTACCCCATGGTACACCGGCTATTCAAAACTACAGCCCTGTACTACTCAGAACACCGATCACAATTTCAGTGTTTACATACAAAAAGAAGACAAGAAATTAAACTTCAACTTCCTAGTCTTCATCCTTCGCGGGTACCTGCGTGTAGTAAAAACATCGCCCCAAGGGGCTCAGCAAAAGCTGCGCATAAACTCCGCATATACCGCGTGCTAGCTAGGGCACGCCGACTATTTGACGTCCACTAAACATGCAGTTCATTACTTTCATACTTACATGCTTTGCATACAACATACATACATTTCCAAATACAATATTCATTCCAAGGCAACAATACAATAGTGCATACAATACTTACCTTCACAAGGTTAGCCAAATTGTGCATCCGGGTTAATCGGGATGCATATTACTCTTTTACTCATTCACAATACTTACTTTTACTTACACTTACTTACTTCCATTCACATACTTACTCATTCTTACTTACTTACTTATACTCAAGTTAAGTCGTCGGGACCTCCGGCCTTGGGGACTACTCCGTCCCACATCCGGGATTTACTTGACTCACCAATCCGGGATGCTACCCATTTAAGGGGTTTGGGCCGCGGACCAGCTTAAGAGTCAGGAATTGGAGCCAACCTCTCGTGACTCCGCATCCTCACGCGTGGCCGAAACTATATCGGACTTCTACTCATTCCAATTTAATTACCAAATTAAGTTAGGTTGGTTAGCTTGTTAGGAACAAGTTAGAAGTCCAAACACATTGATAATCGGTCACAATACAATACAACATACATACACACATTTATCATCATCCATACATTTCATGAATTATACAAACTAAGATTTAAAGAAATTATACAACATCATACAACACTACATATTCACAAGTATGCATATTAACTCCGATTCGTGCATTTATCTTATTTGGTGACCAATTAGCACACAACACACAAATCAGAGTAACCAAGATAGCATACGGGGCATGAGGAATCATACCGTTCACCGTTGTACGTGTTTCCAAACGTTCCTCCGGTGTTCACAAATCAAATCCTATTATATACATACAATTGAATGATTAATCTAACTATCATCAACTTAAGTCCTACTTACTATGTCCTTATACTTCTTACACTTACACATTACTTACTTATCTTTCATTACCTTAAGTTTCATTTTCTTACTTACTATTGGCATGCTTACATACATGTACATATATATGTATATATATATATATAATATATATGGGCTAACATACATATATATATATATATATAATTATTATTTAAATAAAATTTTTTTTTTTTGACAGGACCGGACTTGCGACCTACCTTGCAAGTCCGGTCCATTCCAGTAGCTCAAATTACGGAAATTCTTCTGGTCGACCGGACTTTCGCAAGTCCGGTCCATTCCAGAAGGTTTCGTCGGGGAATTTTTCTGGTCCGACCGGACTTGCAAGTCCGGTCGCAAGTCCGGTCGATTCCAGTAGCTTTCTGACGGAAAATTTTCTGCTCCGACCAGACTTGCAAGTCCGGTCGCAAGGTAGGTCGGGCCCAGTATTTGCATTTTCATTTCTGTTTTCAGTCCTCTCTTTTACCCATTACTTATTATTGTTCCTACACTTATTCCCACATGTTATAACACTAATTAAACCTCCTAATACACCTTAGTTCATTCATTAACTCCTTACACAATTCTATACTCATTCACTCACATAATTTTCCAAGTTTCATACAACACTCAAACTAGTTTCTTCTCTAGTTACATCTTGCTACAGATTTTAGCACTTACACTCCTCTTCTATATCTCTCTCGTCTAATGCCATTTCTAACACTCCTTATGCATTTAGAATACATTATTTATCTCTCTCAACTTACCCTCTACCTTCCTCAAACAAAATCTGTTACACACTCACATTAGTCACCTAGTTTTAATCCTCTAAGTGTTCTAATCCTAGGCAAATTTTGCCATAGTCTCCCTTATAATTTTATACACTCACCACATTGTTTCGCTCACATCCCATTACTCAATTCACCTGTTTATATACCATATCAAAATACAAGCTCCCATATACAATACCAATACTAAAACACTCATAAAAATTCCTGCACTCAAACACTAATTCCCAATCTGTTTTCAACAAGTTTTACACATCTTTTAAAGCTTCAAAATACTTATATTCTCTTACACATTATACCACTAATGCATTATCATTTTACAATACACATTTCCATTCTTAAAAATCTGTTACATACTCATTTACAAGACTACACAAGGACAAGTATATTACCTTGTTATTTCACAAGCTTCTTCTTTCTTTCTCCTTCCTCTTTCTCTACCGGTTTTGAAGTCTCAATCCACTAACACTACAACCATTCACATACACCATTCAATACTATGAACTAACCCTAACCATTAATCAAGCTTTAATCTAGGTTTTAGGGTTTAGAAAATTTATTACCTTCCAAGAGCACAAGAGCTGTTTGGGATAGCTCAAGAACAAGGTTTCTCACACCACCAAAATGCCAAAATCGGCTGGACATACAAGAGACCAAACAAGGTTTAGTCTAAATTTTCGTTTTGCCATTTAGGCTAGAAAAAGATGGAGTTTTTGAAGATATTTTTACCTTAGAAGAACAAGGAGAACAAGGGCCTTCTAATGGTGGTGTTGAAGCTCCAAATGGGACATACCCATAAAAACGAAAGTGGGTGTTTTCGAATTTTGGAAAGATGAAAATGTAGCTCTTGAGGAGAGGATTACAATGGTGGTATTTTTATAATTTTTGGAGGAGTGTGGAGGGAGTTACAAAGGAGAGAAGTTAGTGTTTGTGTGGGTTCCCTTCTTTCACCATGGAAATCGCATGGGTTGAAGAAGAAGAAGAAAAGAGAGGGTGAGGGGGCTTGTTCACGTGAGAGAGGAGAGAATGGGTAGGAGAGAGAGTATGTGAGAGTGAGAGTTACTTTTTGTTTTTAATTATTTTGTCTTTAGTTAATAAGAGAAGAGTAGAGTGTGTGTGTATATATGTAAAATCGGACACACAGAGAGAGCATGGGGTTTTGAACTTTATTTACAAAGTTGGACACATAAGTTTGTGTTATTTATATTTCTACCCCACAACTTCCCGTTTTTGACAGTTTTTACTAAACTCTCGTTTTATTGATTTTATTGGTTCTAAAGCTTCACTAATATTTATTAATGATTATTTAGTTGACCAAAATTGTTACGAGTCTATTTGACCCGCTTAAAGTCACGTTTTCCCGGTTACCTCGAAAAACGCGCTTTAAGGTTCGGTAATGTTTTTAAACCGTTTTAAAGATCCGTTTTCTTCGGGATTTGTTCCCTTATGATTATTTATACTTAATTAAGCTTCTAAATTACTTATTAGCCTAATTAATTACTGTTTCTAATTACGGGGTATTTCAATCTACCCCCCTTAAGAAACTTTGCCCTCAAAGTTGCTCAAGGTTAATAGCTTATAATTCTACTCATTATGCAAACCAATTGCCATAATGCATCTTACTACACCTATGAGGTGTTTACTTCTTTCACATTGCAAACATACACACTTCAAGCATCATACACAACCTGCATACACAATTCACATACACAATCCATCATTCTCATTCATACCATACCACATTCGCATTACACAAATACATTACACATTACACATACAAGTCCATACACTACGCATTACACATGCATACATACACGTTCCAAATTCACTTGCACTACATGTGCCATACAAAAGTCTATTACAATACCTACACACTAAGCAATGCTTACCCCGAAGCAATGCAAAGCAAAAGGGCTCTACCCCCCTTAAAAGGGGTACGCCCCGTACCCATATACTAACACTAGACTCTCTAGTCTATGAACAACTGTGGGTACTTAGCCTTCATGGCATCTTCCAACTCCCATGTCGCTTCTTCGACATCGTGGTTAGACCATAGGACCTTCACCATTCGTATCGACTTATGGCGAGTGTCTCTGGTCTTCCTATCCAAAATTCTCACTGGGGTTTCAACATATCTCATGTTCGGTTCGATAGATAGTCTCTCGGGCTCCAACACATGAGAAGGATCAGCAATATACTTCTTGAGTTGTGACACATGAAATACATCATGGACACGTCCCAAGTCCTCAGGTAGTGCTAACCTGTAGGCTACTGAGCCAACTCTTTCGGTGATAGTGTACGGCCCTACAAATTTTGGGCTTAGCTTGCCCTTCTGACCAAAACGGAAGACACCCTTCATAGGTGAAACGCGCAAGAACACTTGGTCGCCCACGGTGAACTCAAGGTCGCGTCGTCGCACATCCGCATAGGATTTCTGTCTATCTTGGGCTGCCTTCATATTAGCTCGGATCTGCTGAACTTCAGCTTGTACTTGCTCAAGATACTCCGGTCCTATGATGACCGCTTCGCTTGACTCATCCCAACATAAAGGTGTACGGCAAGGTCTACCGTATAGAGCTTGGAAAGGCGACATCTTAATCGAGGCGTGATAACTATTATTATACGAGAACTCGATAAGATGAAGCTTATCTAACCAACTCCCCTGAAAGTCTAAGGCACATGCCCGAAGCATGTCCTCCAATGTCTGGATGGTCCTTTCTGTCTGACCGTCGGTTTGAGGATGGAAGGCGGTACTCAACTTCAATTCTGTACCCAGCGCTTCCCTGGTAGCTCTCCAGTATCTCGAAAGAAATCTGGTGTCGCGATCAGATACTATGGTCTTTGGGACTCCGTGGTGTCTGATAATCTCCTTGTCGAATAACTCAGCTAGCTTCACAACCTTCCAGGTGTCCTTCATCGGTATGAATCTGGCGACCTTGGTAAGGCGATCAACTACAACCCAGATCATGTTGAGTCCTCCCCTAGCAGGTGGGAGTCCTACAACAAAATCCATGGAGATATCATGAAATTTCCACTCCGGAACTGGCATCGATTGTACCATTCCGCCCGGTCTACGGTGTTCGAATTTTACCTTTTGGCATGTTAAGCATCTCAATACAAATTCCGTCACATCTGACTTCATTCCAGACCACCAGAAGTACCTCTTCATGTCTTTGTACATTTTGGAGGCTCCCGGATGGACTGATAAAGTAGAACTGTGTGACTCTCGCAGGATGCGATCCCTTAGCTCTGCATTGCTTCGGGGGACGCATAGCCTGCCATTCAACCGAATCAAACCATCTTCATGTAGCTTGAAGTCATACTTTTTCTTTTCAAATGTACCATTCTCAATCTTTTGTCTGATTTCGGTTAGGTAAGGGTCGCTCAACTGAGCATCTCGCACCTCGTCAACCAAGCTAGAAGAAGCGAGTAGCGAATGGAGCGAGTGTGCTCGACGGCTCAGGGCGTCGGCTACAACGTTTGCCTTCCCTTCCTTATACTGTAGATTAATGTCATAATCTGAAAGAAATTCCATCCATCTTCTCTGTCTCAGGTTCAATTCTTTCTGCGTGAATACATACTGTAAGCTCTTGTGGTCAGAGTAGATGGTGATGCTTACCCCATAGAGGTAGTGTCGCCATATCTTCAAGGCGAAGACAATGGCTCCTAACTCTAAGTCGTGAGTCGGGTAATTCTCCTCATGCTTTTTCAGCTGGCGGGAGGCATAAGCAACAACCTTGCCATGCTGCATGAGTACGCACCCCATTCCTTTGCCTGATGCATCACAGTATACCTCAAATCCCTCTGTGCCCTCTGGAAGAGTAAGGATGGGCGCTGAGGTCAATGAGTCCTTAAGGCTCTTAAATGATAGCTCGCACTCGTCTGTCCATACAAACGGTGCATCTTTCTTCATCAGTGTAGTCATGGGCTTAGCGACTTTCGAGAAGTCCCTTACAAATCTCCGGTAGTAACCGGCTAGGCCAAGAAAGCTCCTAATGTCGGTAACAGTCTTGGGCCTAGGCCATGATCGTACAGCTTCTATCTTAGAAGGGTCAACTGAGATACCTGCGCTCGAGATGACATGTCCGAGGAATGATACCTGATCAAGCCAGAACTCGCATTTGGAGAACTTCGCATACAGCTGGTTCTCGCGCAGTGTCTCTAGTACTTTCCTCAAGTGGGTTTCATGTTCCTCTGTGATTTAGAATATACAAGGATGTCGTCGATGAAGACCACAACCGAAGTGTCTAACTGCTCACTGAATAGTCGATTCATGAGGTCCATGAATTTAGCTGGTGCATTTGAGACAAACCGATGCATCACTGTGAATTCGTAGTGGCCATATCTGGTACGGAATGCCGTTTTCTCAATGTCTTGTTCCTTGATTGCAATCTGATGATACCCTGAACGGAGGTCGATCTTGGAGAAGACTGAAGCTCCTTTCAGCTGGTCGAATAGTCGTCGATGCGTGGCAATGGGTATTTATTCTTGACTGTAACCGCATTCAGCTCGCGTAGTCAATACAAGTCGGAGGCTACCGTCCTTCTTCTTCACGAAGAGAAACCGGTGCTCCCCAGGGTGATACGCTCGGGCGTACAAACCCTTTGTCTAGAAGGTCTCTCAACTGTTCTTTCAATTCGGTCATCTCTGCTGGTGCCATGCGGTACGGTGCCCTAGCAATGGGACCGGTCCTGGCAATAGCATTTCGAATTCCCACTGCTCTCGGTGGTGGCATGCCGGGTAGCTCCTTAGGGAATACATCGGGATACTCGGATACTATGGGTACTTCATCACTGAACTCTGGATCTCGCTCCAGGTCTTGTACATAACAAAGATACACTTCTTGGCCCTTTCTGAGCTCCCGGTACATGGCCATGGCAGATATAAGGGTGGTCGAAGGCTCTCTCGGTCTCTGGCGGTAAGATACGGTAACCCCCGAAGGACTCTTGAGCAGCAACGATGCTCGGCGCAGAGGATTCTACCCTTGTGCCGCTCCAACCATTCATCCCAATGATTACGTCGAATCCCAATCCATTGAATTCGATGAAGGAAAGGGGAAACGATTCGCCTTTGATTTGGATTGTGGCTGATTGATAGTATTTGGTGCACTTTACTCTCTCCTTCGATGGGAGAGTAACCATGAAGTTCGGTAGCTCATCCGCATCTAGCTTCAACCTCTTCACAAAGGATGGTGATACGAAAGTGTGAGAGGCGCCGTCGAATAATACATTGGCATCAATGCCATTTACTGGGAATGTTCCCGTTAAGATAGTGCCGCTTCTGCCGGCTTGTTCTTCGGTGAGGATGCTCAGGTTACCTTCGGTACCGAGCCCACAACCTATTGAAGTCACAATTGGATAAGTATTGATGGTGGACACAAGTGGAATTTAAGTCAACACTGCTCTTTATTGATAAACCAACCATCATACAAACCGTGTCTCTAATACACGTTACTAATACATTACATGGTACTATGAATTTAATACTTCCTAAAGGTAAGGTTCAGGCGTCCTTGTTTCATGTGTTGGCATTGATTATTGCCGGTGGTGCTGTATTCAGCTTGATCTTATTACCGTGATACAACATCCTAGAGTTTCCACCCATGATTAGGACATCTCCTGATCTCAATACCAGTTTCTGTGCAAGGTCCACACGCTTCTGCTCGCTATACAGGAATACGGCGTCATCACCAATGGACCAAGACACTACGGGCACTCCCTGTTCAAGAGATTCCGCTGTCTCGTCCTTGTCTTGGTGTAACCCAAGTCGTCCTTCTTTTTCATAGAAGTTGACGATACAGAGGTCCGCTTCAAGTGCGGGAATCGGTTCTTGTTCACATTGTTGTGCAAGTTCTACTGCTTGCGTGACAAGTGTCTGAAACTCTGGAGGTATTGTCGGTGGCGTCGCTCCGTCATGTTGTCGTATCTCCTGGTATGTCTTGGTATAAGGGTTCCAATCCTTTCCCAAGCACATCATCTTCAGCTTCATCTTCGCTCCACCGGGGAATTCGGGTGTGTAAAATCCTCCTTGACCCGTTCCTAGCTCGTTGCATCGTCGGATGATTGAGATTTGTGCCTCGGGTGTCAGGTATCCCTTTAATAAAATCATACCTGGTCGGATGACCTGACACTGTTCGCTGTGTAGTAGGGGTTGGTGATGTCGATCTCTTCTTGATTCAGGTTAACCGGTATCGGATAACAGATACTAAAGCTTCCTAAGGTTACAAATTTCATCTACGGTGAGTACTAGTTCAACTACTCCATTTCATGCTCAATACACACTTCAATTCATTTACTCATGCATTCACTCAAATAATTACTCTACTACTTAGTCATGCTACTTCAAGGATTAAAGGTTTAGATTAATTACCTGGGCCGGACTTCGAACCGGACCCATCACGGTCAATCACGTGCAGAACAGGCTGCCTCTGGGGTGCGCCCCTCTGAGGACCCCGGGATCCCTGTCCCTGTGGTGCGCTGGGCCGGTGCATCGCCAGATGCCACCTCCTTGCCCTCTCTCTGTTTGTAGTTCTGGAAACTTCCCTTTGGCTTTGTGCTCTCTGGGCATCTATTGGCTGTGTGGCCTACCTTCTGACAGTTGTAGCATTTGATTTCTCTCCCATAGCAATCCTTGCCGGGATGGTCTAGGTTGCACTTTCTGCACACATACGTGCGGCCATCGGAGAAGGCTTTGGTGGAACCGGAGCCAGAACCTAAGGTTAGAGGGTTAGCACATGTGTGCGTGGATATACTAGATATAATACGGATACGAATACGAATTGGAAATAGAAGTTTACCCTTAGGTGGGTATGATCTCAGTGGCTTAGCTGCCACCGGTGCAAAGAACCAAGTTGAAGAAGCTCAACTGGTTTGCCCTGCTCAGCATGGGCACTGCTCTCACTTGGGAATTTCTTTTGGGATTGTTGAAAGAAATTTCCCTTCTTCTTTTTCCAGCTTTTACCCTGGTTCTGCTCCTCGCCATTGGGGTTCTTGTTGTTGGCCTTGCGCTTCAGTGCGCTTTCTTTCCGCATCCCGCAATTGGCAAGTGATCTCAACGCGAGAAGCCGTGATAACACTCCTGAAGTTTCAGGTATTAGCCGGGATTCTCATTTATGAAAGGATAAGGAAAAGATTCAAGGAATTCAAGGAATTAAGGAATTGAAATGATACTAAGGGTTAACTGATATTTACCTGAAGGGAGGTAAATCTCGTGTAGCCCATACCGTACCGAAGGCGATGGCTCAGACCGCCATAGAAGCGATCGACCAACACCTGGCCGGTGTATCCTAGATCAGGGAGAAGACGGAGAATGGAGGTGAAGGTGCGGTAGTACTCGTCCACAGACATCTTGTCTGTCATCTTTAAGGCATCCAGCTCTAGCCTTTTCTTAGTCTTTACGTGCTCAGGGTAGTACTTTGAACGGAGGAGAGAAGTGAAAGACTCCCAGTCAAAGGTGGGGTCGTTGACGTGCTCTTGCTTGATTAGCTTCCACCAATCCATGGCGGCATCTTTCAGATAATAAGCAGCAACTCTGACTCGAACTCCAGCAGGAGCTTCGAGGGTCTCAAAAGCAGTCTCCATCTCGGCGATGTATGCTTCTAGCTTAGCCGGATCACTCTCGCCCCTAAAGCAAGGAGGGCGGAGTTCCGCTACAGCTTTTACCCAATTAGCTTCTCTGGGTGGAGGGGGAGGGATTGGCCCCGCTTGAGTTTGGTTCTGCTGAGTTTGTTGTACAGCCTGGATTACTTGGGGCAGCATCTGTGCTACCGTGGCGGCGACGATCTCAGCTATCATCTGCGCGCCGGTTCCATCTGAGGCTTCGCCTCTAGGTCGGCCTCGGCCTCGTCCTGACATCTGAATGTTTAACAGTTACATTAGGCTTTCAAGATGTGACTCAAAGGTCTTGGAATTTAAGCAAGGTATCGTTCCTAAGAACGTCAAGGGTATCCGTTATTAACAACGGTAGTTCCTAGTTAGGTTTCTAAGTATCCGTCTTAAGACGGTTGAAATCCTAACTCGGTAATCCCCTATGCTCGGTACTATGGACATCAGAGCGTAACTACGCTCTGATACCACTTTTGTAACACCCCAACCGCTAATCCTATGCTTACCGTCCAATCATCCCATAATCCAGAGTTACTCGCAGTGGAATTACTACTACTTACTACGGCGGGTGAAACAATGCCGCTAACCGCCCATACGGCTAGCTAGGCTACTAATACTTACAGTCACGGTCTGATGAACAATAGTTACCGAGCTACTAAAACCAACTTACCCATTACAAAATGCTAAGTGCTTACATCAAGGGATCACCGAGTATTTAAGTGTATACAATTACATTTCCACCTATAAGTTTCCAAAAGAATGAGTTTAATTACCTACTCATCTATACCAATGCTCCATTCTATCCATGTCCAAAAAGGTGTACCCCATGGTACACCGGCTATTCAAAACTACAGCCCTGTACTACTCAGAACACCGATCACAATTTCAGTGTTTACATACAAAAAGACAAGAAATTAAACTTCAACTTCCTAGTCTTCATCCTTCGCGGGTACCTGCGTGTAGTAAAAACATCGCCCCAAGGGGCTCAGCAAAAGCTGCGCATAAACTCCGCATATACCGCGTGCTAGCTAGGGCACGCCGACTATTTGACGTCCACTAAACATGCAGTTCATTACTTTCATACTTACATGCTTTGCATACAACATACATACATTTCCAAATACAATATTCATTCCAAGGCAACAATACAATAGTGCATACAATACTTACCTTCACAAGGTTAGCCAAATTGTGCATCCGGGTTAATCGGGATGCATATTACTCTTTTACTCATTCACAATACTTACTTTTACTTACACTTACTTACTTCCATTCACATACTTACTCATTCTTACTTACTTACTTATACTCAAGTTAAGTCGTCGGGACCTCCGGCCTTGGGGACTACTCCGTCCCACATCCGGGATTTACTTGACTCACCAATCCGGGATGCTACCCATTTAAGGGGTTTGGGCCGCGGACCAGCTTAAGAGTCAGGAATTGGAGCCAACCTCTCGTGACTCCGCATCCTCACGCGTGGCCGAAACTATATCGGACTTCTACTCATTCCAATTTAATTACCAAATTAAGTTAGGTTGGTTAGCTTGTTAGGAACAAGTTAGAAGTCCAAACACATTGATAATCGGTCACAATACAATACAACATACATACACACATTTATCATCATCCATACATTTCATGAATTATACAAACTAAGATTTAAAGAAATTATACAACATCATACAACACTACATATTCACAAGTATGCATATTAACTCCGATTCGTGCATTTATCTTATTTGGTGACCAATTAGCACACAACACACAAATCAGAGTAACCAAGATAGCATACGGGGCATGAGGAATTCATACCGTTCACCGTTGTACGTGTTTCCAAACGTTCCTCCGGTGTTCACAAATCAAATCCTATTATATACATACAATTGAATGATTAATCTAACTATCATCAACTTAAGTCCTACTTACTATGTCCTTATACTTCTTACACTTACACATTACTTACTTATCTTTCATTACCTTAAGTTTCATTTTCTTACTTACTATTGGCATGCTTACATACATGTACATATATGTATATATATATTATATATATATATATATATATGGGCTAACATATATATATTATATATTATTATTTAAATTAAAATAATTTTTTTTTTTTGACAGGACCGGACTTGCGACCTACCTTGCAAGTCCGGTCCATTCCAGTAGCTCAATTACGGAAATTCTTCTGGTCGACCGGACTTGCAAGTCCGGTCCATTCCAGAAGGTTTCGTCGGGGAATTTTTCTGGTCCGACCGGACTTGCAAGTCCGGTCGCAAGTCCGGTCGATTCCAGTAGCTTTCTGACGGAAAATTTTCTGCTCCGACCAGACTTGCAAGTCCGGTCGCAAGGTAGGTCGGGCCCAGTATTTGCATTTTCATTTCTGTTTTCAGTTCTCTCTTTTACCCATTATTTCCCCATTGTTCCTACACTTATCCCACATGTTATAAACACTAATTAAACCTCCTAATACACCTTAGTTCATTCATTAACTCCTTACACAATTCTATACTCATTCACTCACATAATTTTCCAAGTTTCATACAACACTCAAACTAGTTTCTTCTCTAGTTACATCTTGCTACAGATTTTAGCACTTACACTCCTCTTCTATATCTCTCTCGTCTAATGCCATTTCTAACACTCCTTATGCATTTAGAATACATTATTTATCTCTCTCAACTTACCCTCTACCTTCCTCAAACAAAATCTGTTACACACTCACATTAGTCACCTAGTTTTAATCCTCTAAGTGTTCTAATCCTAGGCAAATTTTGCCATAGTCTCCCTTATAATTTTATACACTCACCCATTGTTTCGCTCACATCCATTACTCAATTCACCTGTTTATATACCATATCAAAATACAAGCTCCCATATACAATACCAATACTAACACTCATAAAAATTCCTGCACTCAAACACTAATTCCCAATCTGTTTTCAACAAGTTTTACACATCTTTTAAAGCTTCAAAATACTTATATTCTCTTACACATTATACCACTAATGCATTATCATTTTACAATACACATTTCCATTCTTAAAAATCTGTTACATACTCATTACAAGACTACACAAGGACAAGTATATTACCTTGTTATTTCACAAGCTTCTTCTTTCTTTCTCCTTCCTCTTTCTCTACCTGGTTTTGAAGTCTCAATCCACTAACACTACAACCATTCACATACACCATTCAATACTATGAACTAACCCTAACCATTAATCAAGCTTTAATCTAGGTTTTAGGGTTTAGAAAATTTATTACCTTCCAAGAGCACAAGAGCTGTTTGGGATAGCTCAAGAACAAGGTTTCTCACACCACCAAAATGCCAAAATCGGCTGGACATACAAGAGACCAAACAAGGTTTAGTCTAAATTTTCGTTTGCCATTTAGGCTAGAAAAAGATGGAGTTTTTGAAGATATTTTTACCTTAGAAGAACAAGGAGAACAAGGGCCTTCTAATGGTGGTGTTGAAGCTCCAAATGGGACATACCCATAAAAACGAAAGTGGGTGTTTTCGAATTTTGGAAAGATGAAAATGTAGCTCTTGAGGAGAGGATTACAATGGTGGTATTTTTATAATTTTTGGAGGAGTGTGGAGGGAGTTACAAAGGAGAGAAGTTAGTGTTTGTGTGGGTTCCCTTCTTTCACCATGGAAATCGCATGGGTTGAAGAAGAAGAAGAAAAGAGAGGGTGAGGGGGCTTGTTCACGTGAGAGAGAGGAGAGAATGGGTAGGAGAGAGAGTATGTGAGAGTGAGAGTTACTTTTGTGTTTTTAATTATTTTGTCTTTAGTTAATAAGAGAAGAGTAGAGTGTGTGTGTATATATGTAAAATCGGACACACAGAGAGAGCATGGGGTTTTGAACTTTATTTACAAAGTTGGACACATAAGTTTGTGTTATTTATATTTCTACCCCACAACTTCCCGTTTTTGACAGTTTTTACTAAACTCTCGTTTTATTGATTTTATTGGTTCTAAAGCTTCACTAATATTTATTAATGATTATTTAGTTGACCAAAATTGTTATGAGTCAATTTGACCCGCTTAAAGTCACGTTTTCCCGGTTACCTCGAAAAATGCGCTTTAAGGTTCGGTAATGTTTTTAAACCGTTTTAAAGATCCGTTTTCTTCGGGATTTGTTCCCTTATGATTATTTATACTTAATTAAGCTTCTAAATTACTTATTAGCCTAATTAATTACTGTTTCTAATTACGGGGTATTTCAAACGCTTTCAGTTGGTTTATTGCGATGTGATGTGTGAAGCCGGGGGCTTGTTTGCTATTTGAGTTTACTGCAACATATTTGTTGCTTTATAGTTTTTATATTAAACTACTTGCATGAAAATGAATTGCATGCTCTCGACCAATTAATTGAGGGTGTGAGGGGGCATGACAGTCATGTAGTAACATACTCAGCAGGGGCTGATTCCATACCACAAACAAGTATTTTGCAGGTATGCAGCTTCCGGTGTCGACAAAGAGCGGGACGCGCTGGGTAGTTTAGTTACAGTTGTTTAAATATGCACTGTTGTATTTTGATACGAACATAGAAACATGTATAAGATTGGGGTACTTAGAATGCTCACTATGATTGTATGTAACACCCCATCCATCAACATACACATAACAACATTCTGCAGCGGAAAGTATACTACTTCACATAACTTAACTCGTTGGTGTTACACGCCGTTAACCACCCACGTGGCTAACAAGGCTATTACATTTACATTGTACCGGTCTGATAGACTAGATTCCCGAGCGACTACACGTTATTATCCCTTTTCATTATCAACAACCAACATACAAAAGCCTTCCAACTGTACCGAGTATTTACAAATTGATGCCGATAACAGTTTCGGTCTTACTACACCTACTGTATATATACAACTTAAACGACTACCCATTTACAACGACTACCCCGTCCTACTCTCAAACGGCTCCAGCTCTTTGTACCTGAAATCGGAAAAGAAGAGAAAGGGTGGCCCCCAAGGGACTCAGCACCTTTGCTGGTATGGTAATCCCGCAGCCCACATGCTACCGGGCCACGCACAACTAATTGTCGTCTTAGCATGCGATTGATTTTTGTTTGAATCATGCATGTAACTTAAAACACACAACACCAATCATTCCGCCTCAATGGGCTCAACAACAGATGACACATCCACACTTGATAAGTCACTCATGGTATTCATTACCCCTAGAGTGTTTCTCCTCTAATGGAGCTACTACCTTAATAGACGACAACTACCCATTAATCGGGTTATCCTTAAACGCCTTTTTATCACAAACTGGGATTCATATCCATGATCCACATACTCCACATTAAACAACATATAACATTCCTCGCATAACAAAACATAACAGCACTCTCCACGTTTCGATGTGCACAAGATAACATCGCAATAGGAATTGCTTTACAACAACATCACATAACATAACGGGAACGTCCTCTTAGGAACCGACCCAAACATAGTTAATTCACTGGTGAGCCTAGAGAATGGTGTCACCCTCATGGTAAGCTCGTTATACAATAACAACAACACTCATTACAGTCCTAATAGTCGGACGAGTAACTTAAGTAAAGATGGTTCGGGTTTGGAGGCCCGAACACACCACACAAACACATGTTCCCCCTAAACTGAACATAAGTCAGAATAGCTAAGCTTTGGAATAAGCTAATGGGAGACCATAACCCGTGAGGGAAACAACCATAACAAAGAGAAGGGTAAGGCTAAGAAGGATACCCTCTCCCAAACAACGCGCGACCGGCCAAACCGGATTCCTCACCACTGTTAGTACATACTTACTTTAGATATTAGTTAGAACCCCACTATGGAGTCTATCACATCTACACAAATACAGTATTACAACTGGGTTAAACATACAAGGGAGATCCCTACATTCACATACACAACATCACATAATCAACTCACGCATAGCCGTGGTTAGAACGTCCCAAGGTTCGGGTCGTTTAATCCGAATACCAAACTCTCATGTGATCCTAGACTCAGTTAACTAAGGTTAACACTTCTGAGGTTAGATGGTATCGGAGTTGAACACGCCACATAAATGAATTACTGTAAACTCATTACATGTTTAATCTTACAACGTGGCAAACATACAGAAAAACACATTGGCATACAAGCCGGTGTAATCCGGTAGGACACAGGTTGCAAGAAAACCATACCTGTCACCGGAGTCCACTTTACCACGCCCACTCATGTTCCTCGAGCAATTCTCGAACAACTGATAACATTACATGTACTTTTATTAACATCGGGGTAGCATGATTATTTAATGTCTAATGCTTATAACTTTTTCCCCGTTAACTTAGTTACATAACTTCACTTTTTAACTTGTTTTACTTTTACATTTTAATACATCTTTTCCCCCACTAAATTGTCATTATAACTCACCTAACATGTCTTAAACAACCTTATAACGTCATTACTAATCAATCCCCATCATTACATATCATTTTATAACCATAAACAACATTTTTGGTCCGACCGACCTTACCGACCGACCTTGCACAAGGTCGGTCCATTCCAGAACACATTACCGTCAAAATTTCTACTCCGACCGACCTTGTAAGTTCGGTCGCACGTTCGGTCCATTCCCGAGAGTTTCTTCCCTTTGAAAATCAGCCCGACCGAACTTGCCAAGTCCGGTCCCATGTTCGGTCGATCCCAGAAACTCAATCCGTACACAAAATACAAGCCCGACCGACCTTGCAAGTCCGGTCCCCAAGGTCGGTCCATTCCAGAAACTAATTCTCGCAGGGTAAACTGGGCTCGACCGACCTTGGCAAGTTCGGTCGCAAGGTCGGTCTGCCCCAGACCTTTATTTCCCATTGCCCATTTAACTCCAAACTTCACCTCATATATCATAATAAGTCCTAACCTCATTTGGGCACTTCAAACACATCTTTAGCCATGTACTTAACTCTTTAAATCACACACCAAAACCATCTTATCATTCACAAATTTCTTACAAAATTCTTAGCACTTGGAATGTTTCCTCCTTAAGATTTCTAAGTGGTATTTCACCAATAATGACCACTACACCAAGGTGTTTCCTCTACCCCTTAACATCATCTCTCAAACTTCTTTTCTTACTAACTAAATCTCCTTTTAAACATCTTACCTAAACATCACTTCTTCCTTGTACATCAACATTCCTAAACCTTAAACAAACTCCTCCAAGACTTAAATACATTCTCAAAAACTCACATTGAATTCCTAGAACTTCCAAGATAATACCTAAATCCTTGTAGCACTTAAAATCACCTTAATACATGTTTTCTTCTCTAGTAAAACACTTGTTCACCTTTAGCACTTCCTAGTTCACCAAAACTTATTTAAACACTTAGAACTTCTTACACATTCTCCAAATTTTGCCATAGCTTCTCTTAGCACATTCTCATTCCAAAACTCATGGTTTTCACCATTAAACATCCAAGAACCCGTAAAACCCATCAAACACATTTTATACACAAACTTCACACATTTAGCACTACATCACAATATAGTGCATAAGCTTAAATTGCTTGGCACTTAGGCCCTTAAATAACATGGCTCTTAGGCCCTTAAATAACATAAACCTTAAACACTGAATTTCCCACATAAATAATGCCTTTGACCTGCAAATACATACAACAACACATATGCCCTTTATAAACTCCTTGAGAGCATTTCACTAGGTCATTCACCATTGGCTCCTTAGGTATTTTTATCAAGCAAATCAAGCTCATTTACCTAAGGCATTTAAACTACATTGAGATAGCTTGTTTACCTCTTTTCCTTCACAAACTTCTTTCTTGTTTCCTTGTAAAACCGGTGGGGTGTTTGGTTGTTTGTCAACTTCTAAACAATGTACACATAATAGAATGAGTATTCAAGCATTATGCTTCATCTCATTGTAAACCCTAGTTACATGTATGGTTTTAACACATTAAGGTAATTGTTTTACCTTGGAATTGGAAGAGAACTTGAATAAATATCAAGAGATGACTCCTCCTAGCCCTTGGAAGATTCAAATGAAGCTAAAACAAGCAAGGTGGAAACACCATTGTGAGGTGAATTTCGGTCAACATGAAAACATGGAGGAAACATGGATTTTCTCTGAGTTTCCTTACCTTGAAGCAAAGGAGAACAATAATATGTGAAAAGGTGAGCTCAAGCTCCTTCAATGGTGATTCTCCATGGCACCAAAATTGAGTTCTTGAAGATTTGAAAAGGTAGAAGTGTAGAGGTTGGTCTAACTAAGACAAATATGGTCTTAGAATTTGATTTGGAGCATGGAGTTGGATTTGGCAAAGAAATGAAGATGGAGAAGAGGGGTTGCCATAGCAAATCGTAAATGGAGCTTGGGAGAAGATGAAGAAACCGTGTGAAATGAAAGGAAAGAAGAGAATGAGGTGAGAGAGAGTTCACTTGTTAAGATATTTATGTATAAAGCAAAATAGTACTTTACTTTATAAGCTTTACTTTCCTTATTTGATTTCTTTTACATGTTGGTGACTCACACCTTGAAAAACCGGCCCCCATATAATTAGAAGGGTATAATAGTCTTTGTTGACCAATTTAATTACTTATAACAACATATGTTACAAACTAGCTTATTAAAGTTACTATTCACTAAAACAAGGCACATAGATGTGAAATTTTTGATTTCCCATTGATATAGACTTCCAAATGTGTTACTATATAGTACACATGTTAATTAAAGAGTAATGATGGACATTTAGCCATTCGAAACTCATTTACAAGACAATTTTTCAAAAATGTGCTTTAAGACTCCTTAAAGCACATTTTGTGTTTTAACTTGTTTTCAAGCTTGGTTTTCTTTAATAATTGATTTAATATGTTCATTAACATATTTATAAGGTATAGGTATGACCATTAGGTCCTATACAAATTTATCCCAAGCTTAGAGCACATTTTTGCTCTTATTGACTTTAAGGTATATTCTTGTGTTCTGTTTGGTTTAACTGTCCACCAAAGTTTCCTAAGGACTTAATTTGCCTTATTTAATCATAATTGAATATTATTAAGTCTTGGTAGGCTCTTTGGGTCCTAACCAAGTTCACTCATAGCTTAGAGCATGTTTTTGCTCAAACTGTATCTTAGTGCTTTATTGCATTTACTATGGTTTAAATTGTTCACTGATGTTTCTAAGGCACTTTTTAGCCTTTACATACCATAGTTTAATATTTAAACCACCTATCAAGGTTTGGGGTATTTCATTGTATTTTATATTGGAATTGAAGGTTAGATTTATCTCTTGTTGTCACTATGGGAAATTGTTTCGTATTTATGAATATGTCAGTAAGCATGTTATCACTCGTATGGGCGAGTGAGAACGGTGACACCAGTAGTTCGATTGTTAGGTTACCGCTGCGATTACAATGTTAAGTAATATGATTAGGAGCCGATTAGAGTAGGGGTGTTACATGGTCAATGTTTCCAAGTCAGCAGGTCTATATAAATCATATTATACTCCTTGAATTCTATGATTCATTTGTTTTATCAATTCTTTATAACTTGACATTAGTTCTTAAGCCTAATGTTGAATAATTAAGTCCTCCACTTTATATTATACTTTACCCCTCTTTATACGATTACCACATCATATTATTTAATTCTCCGCACCCCATATATTCATATAATTATGAAATTCATTATATAAATGATATTCCTGATCATTTCATGCAAAACACTTAATTCTCTTATTCGTGCTATTCTTCACAAACTACTATTAAGACTATATTCTTAATACATATAATGTTATATCATTCATTATACTAAACTCTAAAGTTTATTGAATTCCCACATTACTTTATAACCCAACTAGTTTCCACCTACTCTCATTATTTATTTGAATTATAAAATTCCATAACTTATATTCATTCCCACCTTTAATACCGTAACACCCCAACTCAAAACGCCGTACTTAACTCATAAACATCCATTCACTTATATTAACTTTGCAGTGGATTTCTTACAACAATTGGTGTTACCGCTGTTAGTCACCCACGTGACCAACTAGGCTTACTACAATCTCCAAGATCTAGCTACGGTCTTATGGACCCGAATATACCGAACATTAGTACTTACAAGCCTTAACCAAATACATAACAAATCTTACAAACTCTTCACATCCTATACAACTTACTAACTCAAATACCATACGAGAGTACATGCACAACTCGTAGGTCACACTTAAACCCGTAATAACTCTACCCCATCTTACTCTCATGACGGTCGCCTTCTAACGTTCACCTGCGAAATAAAAACAACCCCCAAAGGGGGTCAGCGAAATTGCTGGTACGATCCTCTCATGGCCCCCAAGCTAACGTGGCTACGACGACTAATTGTCGATAGCATGGAGGTTGATTAGATGCACAACATAATAGAAAGTGCAATAAACAACAAGCCAAATATGAACAATCAAAGTTCAAACACAATGAACGACTTAAATGCGTTCCCTTAATTAGTGAGTTAATTATTTAACTCCTTAAGTTATGTTTCCTCTTAATCTCAGTCCAACCTTATCTTACCTCAATCTTAATCCTTATCTTAGTCTTAGAAAACAAACCATTCTTTAAATAGAAATGGTTGTAGCTTATCTCAGTCTTAGAATACAAACTGTTCTTTAAATAGAAATGGTTGTATCTTATCTCAATGTTCATTTTTGTCAGGTCAAAAGCAACCCTAGCCAATGAGCTATTAACTCCATTGGTTGAATGAACAACTTATCTTATAATTTAGGATTTAGGTGATCCTACAGCTCCATCTTAATGCCTCCTACCCTGGACTGGAAATCCAATGTAGCTGAGCCGACATTCGACCCTAGGCAACAAGTCCAAAGACGAGTCCTTAAGCGGAAGTCGGAACTGAATCAGGTACCGACCCCCTTTCCTTAACATGCATGACCGGAGTCAGTCCTGGATTCCTCACTCCCCCCAAGTTCCAGTTAGTAGAAGTCTCAAGACAATGTTTGTTGGTTAAACCTCTTTTGGTTATTAACAAACAAATATTAGGAAGTGTTCCTTGTTCTCATACAAGTGTTTACTAAACATTGTTAGTAAGTTCTCAGAGATAAGTTGTTTTAGTGCATCACATTCACACAACAATATAATAAACTGGTTGCGTGCTTTAACTTGTTTAGTCTACACACATAAACAAGTAGCACACAAGCCGAGGGACACCTCGTTAGCAAGCAGGTCACAAGAAAGACTGTACTGTTCACCGTTGGTCGTTCGGTTGCTTACTCTCCTCTAGAGTCCAAATTCTCAAACCCTAAAACATTGATTGAATTGGGTGGTTAATTACTTTTAATTAACCTAGCTTACTTAATCACTAATGATTTCCAACTAAATACCACTAAGTCATTGTAGTTTAAACTTAATCACTTATGTTACTTACTTCTCATTTTACCTCACACTTGTTCACACCTCCAATGGCCTTAAACGTCCACCAAACAACTCTTAAGAACCTTATAATAGCATTACCCAACAAGCCCCCTTCATTTACCACCTAAAAAGCACACTTCCCTTGTAAAAATGGCTGGTCCGGGTTTGTGTACATGGATATAAACCCGGACCAAGTCACGGTATTAGTTTCTGGACAGTTTTTGATGTGGTCCGGGTTTATGTACTTGGTTATAAACCCGGACCAAGGCTAAACTTGTACAAAATTGCAATTTTCGACTTCTTTTGAACCTCAAATCTTGCCCAATCTTTTCCTAACCTCTCCACAAGTATTCTAACATGTTTTAACATCATTTTAGCACCTTAAAACCCTCCTAATTCATCCATCAAACTCATACTAAATTTCTTGATCTTTCACCCAATTCCTTACAAAAACTCTTAACACTTATAACTTAATTCCTTACACTTCCAATATGTAAATTTTGTCTTAAACTCCAACTAACCTTAGTAGTTCCTTTCAACCAATATAACTACTCCTCAAACATCATTATTCATCCATTTTTCCATCACTAAGCTTTCCAAGGTTATCATGCATCTCCATGCACAAATTCCTCTCCTTTCCATTTGTTACTCATCACTCCTAAACTCTTGAACACACTTATACCTTTATTTCCATCCTCTTAGCACTTTAACATTGTTCTCCCTTTACCTTGACCATACTACACCCTGCTTAGACATTTCTATCTCCCTTACTCAATTTACTCACCATGCTCATGGTTAGACACCCTTATACATTCCTAGTCATTTTCGTTGACCTTTTACAACATTCTCCTACAATTTTCACTTCCATCACCCAAGTCCACTCATTACCATCCAAACTATAACCTTATTAATTCACCACTAGCATCTTCACCACTTACACAAGCTACCAAGATTTCTCATTGCTATATTCCCTGGTTCATACCTAAATCATCTTAAAACATTATACATCATTTCCTCCAGATTTTTGCACAAGACCTACCATTCCTCATACCATGATTTTGGTGTGTTTAATACACCCACCTTACCTCTAATTTCCTCTTAGACAACTCTAGGCTCTTCTAAACCTCAAGAATACCTTTGTTAACTCATTTCCACTCAAATTCCTTTTTAATGAATCCTAGTAAATCCTAGGTCATATCAATTCACAACCACCACTAAACACTTTGTTTTCTACTCAAATTTCGCCATAGCTCCTCTAGTATATTACCATGCCCAAATGCATTGTTTTTCTCATTCAATCATCTCACACACATCAAATCCTTTCTCATCATATTTTCTCACCCAAATCTACTCATTCACAACAAACTCAATATAGTGCAATAATCTTAAATTGCATAGCACTAAGGCTCTTAAATGACATGATTCTTAGGCCCTTAAATGACTTAAACTTAACAGTGAATTTCCCACATTAATAGCTTTCAACCTGCAAATACACACAACAATGCTCCCATAGCAATATAAGTGTTCTCATAAATCACCTTATACTTATCTTACTAACTCATTTCCATTGGCCCCTTAGTCACAAGTTCACAAGCTTGTTTAAATTCTTTCTCCTAGGTTATATAACCCATTACATAATGTAAGCTTTAAGCTACATTAGTACTTATCTAAATCTCATCCCTTAAAACCTTAAGCCACCATTAGGTAAAATATTTACCTTGTTTTTCCAAGCTTTTCACACTTTTCTCATTGGATTGCCTTGCTTGATTTTCGGCAATGACTTTAATTCCCTTGCCAATGTTCTAATTTACATTCAAAATATGTGTTTTAAAGCTTAAAAGTGGATGATTACCTTTGAAGTCTCAAGATATACTTGGGCAATGAATGAAAGAGGACCTCCACTAGTCCTTGGTTATTAAAACAAGCTAGAACAAGGCATAAAACAAGGTATCTTAAGAGGCACATTTTCGGCGATATAGAAAAATGATGGAAAGTTGATTTTTCTTTCACTTTCATTACCTTGGATGAATGGAGAACCAAAAGAGCACTTCAAACTTGATTTTCCTCCATCAATGGAGTTTTCTCATGGCACCAAACTTGATCTTTGAAGGATTTGAAAATATAGAAAGGAAGGCGTTGCTCCAACTAAGAGAAATGTATGCTTAGTTTTTGATTTGGAGCTAAAATGAACATTTGGTGGGGAAATGAAGATGGAGCATGAATGGATCTGCTTGGAACGGTTTTGGAACAGAGAGAAGAAGAAGAAAAAGTTGGTGAAGAAGAGAAATGAAGAAGAGAGGAGAGAGGTAGGCTAGTATAAGATATTTTGCTTTTAAAAAGGTAAATAGTTCTTTTTCACTCTACTTCTTCTTCTTTTCTTATTTGACGAAGCCTATGGTGACTCATCCCCTTAAAAACCGCCCCCCCTAGTAGCTAGGATATTTGTGGTCTTGGTTGATCATCTTATTGACTTATGTTGACTAAAGCTTAAACTAGGTACTATTTGGCACGATTCACAAATTAGTGCACAAATTCGTGAAATTTTTGGTTTCCCATTGATTTAGGCTTCCTAATGTGATACTAATTAGTACACATGTTGATTAAGGTGTAATCATGGGCATTTAGCCACTAAAAACTCATTTCTAAGACAATTTCTAAAAAAGGTGTGTTTAAGCTTGTTTTTGAGCTTGGTTTTCTTTGGTAATTGATTTAACATGTCCATTAGCATGTTAATAAGGTCTTATAATGGTATTTGGGTGCTAATCAAAGTCACTCCAAGCTTAGAGCACATTTTTGCTTAAATTGCCCTTATGGCGTTTTCTTGTGTTTTCCTTGGTTTAAATTGTCTACCAATGTTTCTAAGGCATGTTTTAGCCTTATTACATCATAACATGATGTTTAATTAGCATAATTAGGTTTGGGGTATTTCAATCTACCCCCTTAAAAGAACTTTGTCCCCAAAGTTCCCATGCATCTTATTTTATTAGAATACATGGTTTACCTCATTCCATAGATCATATAAATCATACTTATATGTACTTAATCTTATTGAATCATTAGGTCTGTCATACACTTATACTCAAATATCACGCAACATGCTTAAGCATGTATAGCACTCAAAATTCCCTTCGTTCCTTTTGATGATTAAAACAATCACATAATTTTCATCGTATTCTCCCATGTCACCGGTGAGTAGACAAAGGCACATTCGTCCTCGCCACCATGGGGCAGAATACAAAACAACTATGCTCTCCCCATGTCACCGGTCCGAAGACAAAGGCTCATGTGTCCACGACTTCATGGGCGAGACTTAGTAAAAAAGAAATCCTTTTTACGAGGTCAAGTGAGGAATAATTCCCTCTATTTGAAAATACAATCAACTCCAATTCCATTTTATTCTAATGTCTCTATCCTTAGCGTGATTAATTCTGACCACTGGTAGGGAGTTTCAGGAATCATCCAACCCTGATGTGATCAGCATCAGTGTTGAACCAGCCTTCCACCCCAATTTGTGTTCGGTTTCCCTTGATCTCTAGAAAATCGAGTTCCACCTCCTATGTCATTTTCAAACATCATATAATTCACACATGTCCAATTTTCTATCTTTTTAGTGTTTCTAGTCGTAATCAATACATCTTCAAGGTGTGGACTCAGTCCATCAAACATCCTTAATTCATCTCTTAGTAATTACCTAATGACTCTCATTCCTACTAAGTTCTATATCAGTCTCATAACAATTCTCACCATCTTATACCTCATAGCATTACTATTTCCTGCCTCATACTCCTATCGAATAATATCTCATAGTGTTGTCTTATTCTTATCTCACACTGAAATACCCCAAACCTTGATATGTGGTTTAAATATTAAACTATGGTATTTAAAGGCTAAAAAGTGCCTTAGAAACATCAGTGAACAATTTAAACCATAGTAAAATGCAATAAAGCACTAAGATACAGTTTGAGCAAAAACATGCTCTAAGCTTGGAGTGAACTTGGTTGGGACCCAAAGAGCCTACCAAGACTTAGTGATATTCAATTATGATTTAATAAGGCTAATTAAGTCCTTAGGAAACCTTGGTAGACAATTAAACCAAATAAAACACAAATAAATACCTTAAAGCCAATATTGGTGAAAATGTGCTCTAAGCTTGGGATAAGTTTGGTTAAGACCTAATAACCTTACCAAGACCTTATTTATATGTTAATGAACATATTAAATCAATTACTAAAGAAAACCAAGCTTGAAAACAAGTTAAAACACAAAATGTGCTTTAAGGAGGCTTAAAGCACATTTTTGAAAATTGTCTTGTAAATGAGTTTTCAGTGGCTAAATGACCATCATTACTCTTTAATTAACATGTGTACTACTTAGTATCACATTAGGAAGCCTAAATCAATGGGAAATCAAAAATTTCACAAATATGTGCCTTAGTTTGTGAATAGTGCCCAAATAGTGCTAGTTTTGACTTAAGTCAACTTTAATTAGTTAAATGGTCAACAAAGACCATAAGTATCTTATATATTGAAGGGGGCACGGTTTTTAGTGTGTGAGTCATCACACTTGGCTAGCAAATAAAGAAAAGAAGAAAGAATAAAGTGAAAAGTTACTTTATGTCTTATAACATAAATATCTCCAAACTAAACCTCTCTCCTCACTTTCTCTTCTTTTCTTCTTGGTTCCCACCGTCTCCAACCTCATCCTCCCTTCTCCATCTCGTTTTGCTACAGCAAGTATCCATTCCCCATCTTTGAGTGCTTGTAACTCATGGCTCCAAGCTCCGAATTTAATTCCGAGACTACCATTCTTCTAGTTGGAGCAAGCTCTTCATTTCCCACTTTTTAAGACTTCAAGAGCTCAAGTTTGATTCCATGGAGAATCTCCATTGATGGAGGAAAAGCTCCATTTCTTGCACCTTATTGTTCTTCTTGGTTCTAAGGTAATAAAAGTCAAAGAAAACTAGCATTTCCTCTCATTTTTATTCATGGCCGAGAATCACCATGTAATGGTGTCTTCTCTTGCTTTTGTTTAGCTTCATTCCAAACTTCAAAGGACTAGGTGGAGTCCTCTCTTGCTATTTAATCAAGTTCCCTTGCAAATCCAAGGTAAACATCTCATTTAGTGTTTAAAACACTTATGTTAATCTAGGGTGTGTTCATGAGCT
This sequence comes from Limonium bicolor, assembly GCA_023374045.1. Taxonomy (NCBI): domain Eukaryota; kingdom Viridiplantae; phylum Streptophyta; class Magnoliopsida; order Caryophyllales; family Plumbaginaceae; genus Limonium; species Limonium bicolor. Next base: position 453,568,537 of record CM041776.1, on the reverse strand, counting down.
TAGGTATAATGCTTAATGCTCATTATCCTTACTTGTATATTGCTTAGAAGTTTGACAAGCAATCAAAAACACCTTGCCGATTTTTAATCAAGAAGGGCAAGGAAAAACAAGTGAGGAAGTTTTGAAGAAAGAGAGGTAAATGAGCTACCTTAATGAAGTTTTATGTGTCCTAGGAAATTGAGCTTTAAAATGCTTATTATAAACTACCTAAAGAGCCAATGGGAAATGAATAGCAAACTATCCAAAAAGGAGTTATTAAGGCTATGAGATGTTGTGTTATTTGCAGGTCAAAGGCAATATATTTGGGAAATTCAGTGGTTAAGTTTAATGTATTTAAGGCCTAATAGCCATGTATTTAAGGGCCTAAGTGCCAAGCAATTTAGTTTATGCACTTATTGTTTCTTTATGTAAATTGGTGAGTATTTGTGAGAATACTCTTGATGGATTTTAGGTGTTCTTGAATGAAAAAGGTAAAACCTAAGTGTTGGAGTGAGGATATACAAGAGAGAAGCAATGGCAAAAATTTGGAAAATGTATATGAAGTTCTAAGTGTTTTAAATAAGTTTTGGTGAACTAGGCAGGTAGGTGATTAAGGTGAACAAATGTTTTAGGGAAGAAAACATGTACTAAGGTGATTTAGCGTGATACAAGGATTTAGGTATTATCTTGGAAGTTCTAGGAATTCAATGTTGTTTTTGAGAATGTTGATGTACAAGGAAATGATGTTTATAAGATGTGAAAAGGAGATTTAGTTAGTAAGAAAAGAAGTTTGAGAGATGATGTTATGGTGTAGAGGAAAACACCTGGTTATGGTCATTATAGGTTTAAATCCACCTAGAAATCTTAAGGAGAAAACATTCCAAGTGCTAGGAATTTTGTAAGGAATTTGTGAATGATAAGATGGTTTTGGTGGTGTGATTTAAAGAGTTTAGTACATGGCTAAAGGTGGTGTTTGATGTGCCAAATGATGTTAGAACACATTAGGAGGCTTGAGGAAAATTTGGAGAAAGTTTGACAATGTATGGGAAGTTTCTGCAGCCGCCTACCCCAGGGGACCGACCCCAGTCTGGGTCGGTCGGGCTGAAACTGTGACTTGGATGATCTCTGCAACCGACCTACCCAGGGGTGGTCGGTGTCGGACTTAAAAAAAATTATTTTAAGAATGTTAAGTGGTATTAGTGGTATGCCATTAAGAGAGTATTGATGGTTAGAAAGATAAATATATATGGACTTGAGAGATTAAGTTAAGTAAGATGATTAAATGTTCAGGTTTAAAATGATAGGTAATGATGGGGATTATTAAGTAATGTGTTATAAGATGTTAAGGACATGTTAAGTGAATTATAATGACAATTTAGTGGGGGAAAAGTTGTATTAAAATGTAAAGGTAAAATAAGTTAAAATGTGAAGTTATTTAACTAAGTTAACGGGGGTAAGTTAATAAGCATTAGACTTTAAACAATCATGTTACCACCGATGTTAATAAAAGTACATGTAATATTACCAGTTTCCAGAATTGCTCGAGGAACATAAGTGGACATGATAAGTGGACTCCGGTGACAGGTATGGTTTTCTTGCAACCTGTGTCCTACCGGATTACACCGGCTTGTATGCCAATGTGTTTTCTGTATGTTTGCCACGTTGTAAGATAATACATGTAATGAGTTTACAGTAATTCATATATGTGACGTGTCTAATTCCGAAACCATTTAACCTCGGCAGTGTTAACCTTAGTTAACTGAGTCTAGGATCACATGAGAGTTCGTATTCGGATTAACGACCCGAACCACGGGGCGTTCTAACCACGGCTATGCGTGAGTTGATTATTGATGCTGTGTATGTGAATGTAGGGATCTCCCTTGTATGTTTAACCCAGTTGTAATACTGTATGGTGTGTAGTTATGATAGACTCCATAGTGGGGTTCTAACTAATATCTAAAGTAAGTATGTACTAACAGTGGTGAGGAATCCGGTTTGGCCGGTCGCGCGTTGTTTGGGAGAGTATCCTTCTTAGCCTTACCCTTCTCTTTGTTATGGTTGTTTCCCTCACGGGTTATGATCTCCCATTAGCTTATTCCAAAGCTTAGCTATTCTGACTTATGATCGGTTTAGGGGGAACATGTGTTTGTGTGGTGTGTTCGGGCCTCCAAACCCGAACCATCTTAACTTAAGTTACTCGTCCGACTATTAGGACGGTAATGAGTGTTGTTGTTGTTGTATAACGAGCTTACCATGAGGGTGACACCATTCTCTAGGCTCACCAGTGAATTAACTATGTTTGGGTCGGTTCCTAAGAGGACTGTTCCCGTTATGTTATGTGATGTTGTTGCAAAGCAATTCCTATTGCGATGTTATCATGTGCACGTGGAAACGTGAAGGGTGTTGTTATGTTTTGTTATGCGAGGAATATTATATGTTATAAAATATGGAGTGTGTGGATCATGGAAATGAATTCCAGTTTGTGATATGAGGCGTTTAAGGATGACCCGATTATTGGGTAGTTGTCGTCTATTAAGGAAGTAGCTCCATTAGAGGAGGAACACTCTAGGGATAATGAATACCGTGAGTGACTTATTAAATAGGGATGTATTATCCGCTTGTTGAGCCCATTGAGGCGAAATGTTATGTGTTGTGTGTTTACAGTTGCATGCATGATTTAAATATAATCAATCGCATGCTAAGACGACAATTAGTTGTGCGTGGCCCGGTAGCATGTGGGCTGCGGGATTACCATACCAGCAAAGGTGCTGAGCCCCTTGGGGGCCACCCTTTCTCTTCTTTTCCTATTTCAGGTACAGAGAGCTGGAAGCCGTTCGAGAGTAGGACGGGGTAGACATTGTACATGGGTAATCATGTAAGTTAAATATATACAGTAGGTGTAGTAAGACCGAAGTTGTTATCGGCATCAGTTTGTAAATACTCGGTACTGTTGGAAGGTATGTGTATGTTTTGTTGTTATGGAAAGGGATAATAATGTGTAGTCGCTCGGGAATCTAGTCCATCAGACCGGTACAATGTTTATGTAATAGCCTTGTTAGCCACGTGGGTGGTTAACGGCGTGTAACACCAACGAGTTAAGTTATTTGATGAGGTGTGTATTCCGCTGCAGATTGTTGTTATGTGTTTGTTTGTTGGATGGGGTGTTACAAAAAGTGGTATCAGAGCGAAGTATCGCTCTGATGACTGAATTACCGAGCTTAGGAAGTACCGAGTTAGGATTTTAGTACTTTGGGTTAAGGGTTGAGTGATAACGTGAGAGATACGCTAGTTAGGAGTAACCAGTGTGTACTAGAAACCTACAGTGTCCAACCCACCCTCCACAATCCCTGTTTTATAACTTGGGAAAGAACGCCAGAGAGATGAAAGTCCCCCATACTCGGGAAACCCGATCTGGCTGTTATTAAGTACCTCTATGAGAACGGAGAACCTGTCATACCGGTAGATCCCGAGAAGTTGGAATTCCGGAGACGTTTCTGCCTAAACAATGTTAACCACATTTTATATCAAAGAATGAAGAAACCTATGCATAGGAGAATGGAATTTCCGGCAACCTGGGTTGACATGCCGAGCAGTCGAGGATAACCAGCTTGCAAACGCACTAATCGTGCAACAGGAAAGAAGTGGATTAGTGAAACCCGAGACGAGTGTCTACGGGACCACAGTTGATAATAATACACCAACGGTATACCAACCGACAAAGGAACTACAACGTAGTGCCCAAACAAGAGACAAGTCTCAGCAGCCATGACAAATACGTGGAACGGGCTACAAAGAGGATACAATACTAAGAAAAAGGGGTCTCCCAGAATGGGAAACACCCTAGCCAATGATTATCATGTGAAGATAGTGAGAAGTTGAAGTTACCCAGAGGGTTATTGTCAAGACTGTAAGGTCGAATAAGGGCCAACAAGGCCACCGATGATATGCGGGTAAGACAATACCACAACCGGTATGTGTTGAACCGATAGCCAGTTAGCATGGCGCACTTGCCATAGCAAGTGCTGCTATAACAGGGCTGTTCGGAAATTTATAACCACTACAAAGTACTTGGTAAAGTACCATAAAGTTAAATGTGATCGTCATACAGTGGAAGGGCCTGTTAGCCTAACCTCTGTAATTGTAAGTACACCAGTCAGCAAGAAGCTAGACTTGGCTAAGGTAAGAAGATGTTGTGAAACCATGAAAATTTTCTTTCAAACCCAGATTTATTCAAACTCTTTCCTTTCAAAACCAGATTTTCTTTCAAACCAATATTTATTTCTAACCTTCTTCTAAACCAAACCAAAAACCAAGGGCAGTTGACAAGAATTCAACAATGGATAAACTTGCCCTCGATTAAGTTCGGGAAGCATGGAATGAATATTGTCACGGGACAATATAAGGGAGTTGACAACAGAATACTTCACCTAGGCGTGTGACGGACACTCCGATAGGAGCTTGTGGGCCTGACAGACCTACTTATGGGTTAGTTGGGTAAGTAGTAATGTATCAGTAGGGTACCCCACATATGTATACAAGTAGAGTCCGGAACACGGGAAGTAGTCGACTCCGTACTACGGTCAGCAGTATAAAACAAACAAGAGCTAAGGATTACCATGAATGGTTGAAGTAAAGGAACAAGTCAAGTTAACGAGACTAAAGGAATTAGTGAATGCATTTCAAGGATGTTTAAGAGTCAGGAGGTGCGAAGTGCACTAACTGTTATGTAAAGACATCACACATGTCTTAAGAATTCCGAGGGATAAACATGTTAGCTGGAACGGTGACCCAGCCTGTCCATGGCTAAGCAGATGCCTGATGTGGACACATTAATGTGCAATGAACGGGATGAAACTCCCAGAATGAGTACCTACACTACCAGGAAATGTTGATCTTCACGGGAGGAGATAATAAGCCAGTTAAGAACGCAAACGGCGTGGCTAACGGAATGTACCAATAAGTGTGAACCAGATGTAAAGGCATAACTTAGTAACACCCAGGAGCAATCCTTAAAGGGTGTTCGCACCAACAATTGTTGCACGAAATGGCGTGACAGAAACACAAGGGTTGAAACTAACACCCAATTTAGATATAACTTGTCAGGAGACGGACCGACACTTAAGGGGCATCCTATGATAGGAAACAGAATGTAACGACCTTGTCATGGAGCTCAATATGATATCCAAACTATGTAATGTTGTATAGAGAAATAAATGTGTGTGAACCGTCCACAATGGACAAGCTCGAAGCAGTAAGGCTTATAAGCCACAAATAAAATGTGTGATGTAAATTAGATTGATTGCAAAAGTTTATGTTATATAAGTGAATAGAGTGGAAACGAACCACTGTACTAAGAGTGGGGATACCCCTCGATGCAGTGAAACCGCTGGAGCGGTTTATGTGAACCAAGTTCAAGAAATATGTTAAGGATGGACAATATTATTATTATTTGAGAACAGTTAGTTTAGTAGCTTGTGAAACACCGAGCTGAATAATGCCGGCTTGCGACTCAAATGATCAATGCCCAAGGAGCATTCAGTAGTCATCCAAATGAGTGATGAACCATAATACGAATGATGTAAGTATATGTGTGGAAGTTAATGTGACGTAAATACCATGTAAGTTAGTGTTATACAATAAGCACGGTGCGCAGTAAGCGACCGTTGTATAAGTGTTGTTGAATAATGATGTGGCAGATAAGACCAGTTATGAGTTAAACTCAATAGAGATGCAAGGTAAGTGATGATGAACAAACTCGGCAGTAAGCTAGTAGCCAGTATTACGAGATCGGAATCTCAATGAAACACAGCGTGAATTCTGTTGCGAATCGCATGAGAGATTTGCTGTCAAGAGTTTACGCCTCTGCACTCTGTATGACTGAGTGTTTTGGTATTGCACTTGCTCAGTAAGGATCGAGTGGGATAGCTAGGAATTGGAAACATGTTAATTGTGGAGCAATAATGTTATAATGGCCGATGCATAGGAAATGCAAGGCCGCACCAATAAAGGAGTACTTGTACAAAACCAAATGTGGAGACATGATTAACAGTAAGTGACTACAGTAGCACTAACTGCCCAATATCGGTATGGATTATACCCCAAATGTTGTAAATAGCTGAGAGAGCACTACACACTAGGTAGTAGCTCAATCTCAACCAACAGTAAGTCGGAAGGGAACAAGTCAATCATTGTGAAATACGTAGCTGTATATACAGTAAATTACTATGGAAGTGGATAGAAAGTTTATAACTCACCGAATTCGCTAACGGTAAGAGATACCACCGTCGGTTGAGAAACCATTGTTACCAAGATGAAGGTGACAATTGGGGATGTACAATACAGTAAGAATAACAAATGGGGCAATTAAGCTCTACAGTTATTAGAGTTTCGCAGCAGAAACTAGTGAGCCAGTGATTCAAGTGTGAATGTACATGGTGAGCATGAGTGAATGGCTAATTATTAACGCCTAGAAGCCTATCAGGCCAGAATCGAAACCAACTAAGAGTTTAAACAAACTCCAATGAGAATTCTTGGTTTAGGAACTAAACCGCCAATATGGTTAAGATCCTCTAATCAGAATCCATTGTAATAGACCGCGTGGAAGTTAAAACACTTCACGACGGCAGAACATTTTAAGTGATTGATTACGTGGGCGTAATCCCTTTTAAGGGGGGTAGAGCGCAAAACCACTTAGTGTGTATTACCGTACAAGTGTACGTGATTTATGTTGTGTATAGTTTGTTTTGATGATTGGTGTGTGTGTTATGTAAACATACGCATTCATTCATGGTTAATTATGGTAATTGCGCACAGAAGATGCGAATACCGTTGTGATAAGTGTGTATTTGTTAACAATTGTGTGTGATAGTACAAGTGTGGGAGTAGAGAAACTCCCGGGGGAACAAACCCCGACAGTGTATAAGTGTGAAACGGTGTGTTGTATTTTGATAAATATATGTGTATATATATTATATAGTGACTCATGAAAGGTTATGGAATCGACATAGAACCTAGTGAGAATAAGATTCCCTAGGTAACAACATTAAAGCAAATGAAAATAACTGATAGACGGAGTTCTATCCCTTGGAGATGTTATGATCATGACTAGAATGATTTAAAAGATAGAAAATTGGAAATGAGTGATTTATTTGATGCTTGAAAATGAAGTGGGAAGTGGAACTTGATTTGCATGCGATCAAGGGAAGCAGAACACAAATTGGGGTGGAAGGATAGTTCAACACTGATGCTGATCACATCAGAGTTGGATGATTCTTGAAGCTCCCTATAAGTGGTCACAAATAGCCACGCTAAGAAAAGAAGCAAAGAGCATAAGTTGGACTTGGAGTTGTATGTGTTTTCAAAAAGGATTTTGGATTGGTATATATAAAGCGTCGATAAATACCTTACATAATTAAAGTTTTCTTACTTAACCTCACAAAAAAAAATTTCAAATTTAAGTGAATGTTTTGATCTCCCAAAGGCACGGGGACGGAAGGTGTCCATCGCGACCGGGTTCTGCGGGATCACAGTGTATATCAAAGATATTTTTGGTTGCCATACATGCTAAGACATGTTGTGTGGTATGTGTAATAAATATTATTTTGACCTTGAGTTCCAAAAGTGTATGTTATCAAGACCTATGAGTCTAAATGTTGTTGTGCTACATAGACCTATGTGTCTAAAGGCTGTTATGTTATCGAGACCTATGTGTCTAAATGTTGTTATGTTACCCTAGACCAGAGAGTCTAAGGGTTGTTATGTATGTGTAAATGTTGTTAAGATACCCGACCATTGAGTCCGAGGTTATCTTGTGAATATGTTATGTTATGTATGGATGTGAATGTGTTACCCGGACCATTAAGTCCGAGGTTGTGATGTAAAGTGTGTTTGGTTATGGAAGTTTTATTTCTATAAGTAATCCCCGTATTCTAATCCAAGATGTGTGGGAAGTGTAAACTTCGAGTACAAAGTTCTTTTAAGGGGGGTAGATTGAAATACCCCAAACCTTGATATGTGGTTTAAATATTAAACTATGGTATGTAAAGGCTAAAAGTGCCTTAGAAACATCAGTGAACAATTTAAACCATAGTAAAAATGCAATAAAGCACTAAGATACAGTTTGAGCAAAAACATGTTCTAAGCTTGGAGTGAAATTGGTTGGGACCCAAAGAGCCTACCAAGACTTAGTGATATTCAATTATGATTTAATAAGGCTAATTAAGTCCTTAGGAAACCTTGGTAGACAATTAAACCAAATAAAACACAAATAAATACCTTAAAGCCAATATTGGTGAAAATGTGCTCTAAGCTTGGGATAAGTTTGGTTAAGACCTAATAACCTTACCAAGACCTTATTTATATGTTAATGAACATATTAAATCAATTACTAAAGAAAACCAAGCTTGAAAACAAGTTAAAACACAAAATGTGCTTTTAGGAGGCTTAAAGCACATTTTTGAAAAATTGTCTTGTAAATGAGTTTTCAGTGGCTAAATGACCATCATTACTCTTTAATTAACATGTGTACTACTTAGTATCACATTAGGAAGCCTAAATCAATGGGAAATCAAAAATTTCACAAATATGTGCCTTAGTTTGTGAATAGTGCCCAAATAGTGCTAGTTTTGACTTAAGTCAACTTTAATTAGTTAAATGGTCAACAAAGACCATAAGTATCTTATATATTGAAGGGGGCACGGTTTTTAGTGTGAGTCATCACACTTGGCTAGCAAATAAAGAAAAGAAGAAAGAATAAAGTGAAAAGTTACTTTATGTCTTATAACATAAATATCTCCAAAACTAAACCTCTCTCCTCACTTTCTCTTCTTTTCTTCTTGTTCCCATCGTCTCCAACCTCATCCTCCCTTCTCCATCTCGTTTTGCTACAGCAAGTATCCATTCCCCATCTTTGAGTGCTTGTAACTCATGGCTCCAAGCTCCGAATTTAATTCCAGACTACCATTCTTCTAGTTGGAGCAAGCTCTTCATTTCCTCTCTTTTAAAACTTCAAGAGCTCAAGTTTGATTCCATGGAGAATCTCCATTGATGGAGGAAAAGCTCCATTTCTTGCACCTTATTGTTCTTCTTGGTTCTAAGGTAATAAAAGTCAAAGAAAAGCATTTCCTCTCATTTTTATTCATGGCCGATAATCACCATGTAATGGTGTCTTCTCTTGCTTTTGTTTAGCTTCATTCCAAACTTCAAAGGACTAGGTGGAGTCCTCTCTTGCTATTTAATCAAGTTCCCTTGCAAATCCAAGGTAAACATCTCATTTAGTGTTTAAAACACTAATGTTAATCTAGGGTTTGTTCATGAGCTTAGGTATAATGCTTGCTCATTATCCTTACTTGTATATTGCTTAGAAGTTTGACAAGCAATCAAAAACACCTTGCCGATTTTTAATCAAGAAGGGCAAGGAAAAACAAGTGAGGAAGTTTTGAAGAAAGAGAGGTAAATGAGCTACCTTAAGAAGTTTTATGTGTCCTAGGAAATTGAGCTTTAAAATGCTTATTATAAACTACCTAAAGAGCCAATGGGAAATGAGATAGCAAACTATCCAAAAAGGAGTTTATTAAGGGCATATGAGATGTTGTGTGTATTTGCAGGTCAAAGGCAATATATATGTGGGAAATTCAGTGTTTAAGTTTAATGTATTTAAGGGCCTAAGAGCCATGTATTTAAGGGCCTAAGTGCCAAGCAATTTAAGTTTATGCACTATATTGTGATGTAGTGTAAAATTGGGTGAGTATGTGTGTGAGAATACTCTTGATGGATTTTAGGTGTTCTTGAATGAAATAAGGTAAAAACCTAAGTGTTTGGATGTGAGGATATACAAGAGAAGCTATGGCAAAATTTGGAAAATGTATATGAAGTTCTAAGTGTTTTAAATAAGTTTTGGTGAACTAGGAAGTGTTTGGATGTGAGGATGTGAGGGTCGGTCGGTGGGTCGGTCGGACTTAAAAAAAAAATTAATTTTAAGAATGTTAAGTGGTATTAGTGGTATGCCATTAAGAGAGTATTGATGGTTAGAAATAAATATATATGGACTTGAGAGATTAAGTTAAGTAAGATGATTTAAATGTTAAGGTTATAAAATGATAGGTAATGATGGGGATTATTAAGTAATGATGTTATAAGATTTTAAGGACATGTTAAGTGAATTATAATGACAATTTAGTGGGGGAAAAGTTGTATTAAAATGTAAAGGTAAAATAAGTTAAAATGTGAAGTTATTTAACTAAGTTAACGGGGGTAAGTTATAAGCATTAGACTTTAAACAATCATGTTACCCCGATGTTAATAAAAGTACATGTAATATTACCAGTTGTTCGAGAATTGCTCGAGGAACATAAGTGGACATGATAAAGTGGACTCCGGTGACCGGTATGGCTTTCTTGCAACCTGTGTCCTACCGGATTACACCGGCTTGTATGCCAATGTGTTTTTCTGTATGTTTGCCACGTTGTAAGATAACATGTAATGAGTTTACAGTAATTCATATATGTGACGTGTCTAATTCCGAAACCATTTAACCTCGGCAGTGTTAACCTTAGTTAACTGAGTCTAGGATCACATGAGAGTTCGGTATTCGGATTAAACGACCCGAACCATGGGGCGTTCTAATCACGGCTATGCGTGAGTTGATTAAGTGATGCTGTGTATGTGAATGTAGGGATCCCTTGTATGTTTAACCCAGTTGTAATACTGTATGGTGTGTAGTTATGATAGACTCCATAGTGGGGTTCTAACTAATATCTAAAGTAAGTATGTACTAACAGTGGTGAGGAATCCGGTTTGGCCGGTCGCGCGTTGTTTGGGAGAGGGTATCCTTCTTAGCCTTACCCTTCTCTTGTTATGGTTGTTTCCCTCACGGGTTATGATCTCCCATTAGCTTATTCCAAAGCTTAGCTATTCTGACTTATGATCGGTTTAGGGGGAACATGTGTTTGTGTGGTGTGTTCGGGCCTCCAAACCCGAACCATCTTAACTTAAGTTACTCGTCCGACTATTAGGACTGTAATGAGTGTTGTTGTTGTTGTATAACGAGCTTACCATGAGGGTGACACCATTCTCTAGGCTCACCAGTGAACTATGTTTGGGTCGGTTCCTAAGAGGACCGTTCCCGTTATGTTATGTGATGTTGTTGCAAAGCAATTCTTATTGCGATGTTATCATGTGCACGTGGAAACGTGAAGGGTGTTGTTATGTTTTGTTATGCGAGGAATATTATTTGTTATAAAATATGGAGTGTGTGGATCATGGAAATGAATTCCAGTTTGTGATATGAGGCGTTTAAGGATGACCCGATTATTGGGTAGTTGTCGTCTATTAAGGAAGTAGCTCCATTAGAGGAGGAACACTCTAGGGATAATGAATACCGTGAGTGACTTATTAAATAGGGATGTATTATCCGCTTGTTGAGCCCATTGAGGCGAAATGTTATGTGTGTGTGTTTACAGTTGCATGCATGATTTAAATATAATCAATCGCATGCTAAGACGACAATTAGTTCTGCGTGGCCCGGTAGCATGTGGGTGTGGGATTACCATACCAGCAAAGGTGCTGAGCCCCTTAGGGGCCACCCTTTCTCTTCTTTTCCTATTTCAGGTACAGAGAGCTGGAAGCCGTTCGAGAGTAGGACGGGGTAGACATTGTACATGGGTAATCATGTAAGTTAAATATATACAGTAGGTGTAGTAAGACCGAAGTTGTTATCGGCATCAGTTTGTAAATACTCGGTACTGTTGGAAGGTATGTGTATGTTTTGTTGTAATGGAAAGGGATAATAATGTGTAGTCGCTCGGGAATCTAGTCCATCAGACCGGTACAATGTTTATGTAATAGCCTTGTTAGCCACGTGGGTGGTTAACAGCGTGTAACACCAACGAGTTAAGTTATTTGATGAGGTGTGTATTCCGCTGCAGATTGTTGTTATGTGATGTGATCAGCATCAGTGTTGAACCAGCCTTCCACCCCAATTTGTGTTCGGTTTCCCTTGATCTCTAGAAAATCGAGTTCCACCTCCCATGTCATTTTCAAACATCATATAATTCACACATGTCCAATTTTCTATCTTTTTAGTGTTTCTAGTCGTAATCAATACATCTTCAAGGTGTGGACTCAGTCCATCAACATCCTTAATTCATCTCTTAGTAATTACCTCAGGACTCTCATTCCTACTAAGTTCTATATCAGTCTCATAACAATTCTCACCATCTTATACCTCATAGCATTACTATTTCCTGCCTCATACTCCTATCGATAATATCTCATAGTGTTGTCTTATTCTTATCTCACACATACTTTCATATCGACTCATATCTCATATATTCCTTATTCCTTAAGTCTCCTTAATGCTCTTCACTAATTCTTTTTACTTGTACTCACACCGGAGTTAACAAGATAGGTACTTAATATGTATGGTATTCGCATCTTCTATGCGCAATATCCATTATTAATCTCAAAATGTTTATGTAAAACAAATTCTCAAATTATTTTGTGCTATGCACTTCGTAGTTTATGTACTTAGTACATAAACATACGCTAAGCGATTTTCACTCTACCCCCCTTAAAATGGATTACGCCCACGTAATCAACATTATATCATCCTTGAACATAGGTTCAAGATGTCTAATTCTGACCAAGCATTCTTGCTTCCATGTCATCTATCTTACTTATAATTCGATCAGAGGGTCATAACTATGTTGATGGCTTAGTCTCTGTATCAAGGATTCTTAACGGTACTTATACCATTTTCTTAACTTAGTTTGGTCTAATCTTAAAGGTACTAATCTGCTAGCTTCCGCTGCGCGACTCTGATAATCTTAGGCTAACTGCCTTTCTTATCTCTTAATGTATTGTATATCCTTGTGCCCCCTTACGGTTTAGAAATATTGGTCTTCAGTGGACACGTTATCTTTATATATACACGCCTTAATGAGTTGTAACTCGTCTATCCAGTCTCCCTGAAGATCTAATGTTCATATTATTAGTGTTCTCTCAAGTGTCTAAATCGTTCTTTCCAACTGACCTTTGGTCTGAGGATGATTCTTAATCTGAAACTACTGTTTAGTGCTTATTGCGCCTTACAGTATTGTCTCTAACGTCTTAAGACATGTCCAATGTCTGCACTTAAAAATTCGTGCTCTCGCACATCATAATTCTTAATTATTTGTTCTCTGATTCCTTTATGTTGTTGGTTCAACTGAATTCTTTCTCTTCGACTGTTTGTGGTGGTAGCTGCTCTTGTCTAATCTTGCGTCGTTGACCGTGGTACGGAGTCGACTACTTCCCGTGTTCCTTACACCACTCGTCTACATGCATGGGGTACCCTACTTATACATTACTACTTACCCGACTAACTCATAAATGAGCCTGTCAGGCCTGCAAGCCCCTGTGGGGTGCAGTCGTCCCACATCTCGTTTTAGTATACTCGTAGTGTCCGTTACACGTTTAGCTATTGCTAATAATGAAGTATTCTGGTGTCGATCTCCTCTTTCATCGTTCCATAATAACACTTATTGTTCTTCTTGAACTTAATCAAGGGAAATTCATTTACTATGTTCTTGGGTATGGAATGCTCTAGCTCCTTTCTGTATCCCGTACTGACTCGATCTCTTAGTAACTGAGGTCTCTTTCCATAAAGCCTCTTATCTTGTTTCTCATGTTTGTTCTACTATGTTCTTATGAAATCTTACCTCACACAATCTAGACTACTGGCATCAATGCACAGTTCGTCTACCATCTTATTCCTTTACTTATATCGGTCTTAGTTCATAAATCTAATTGCCTCGGTGTCCCCTTATATAAATATTGTACTCACGACCACTACTACCGTGGTAGTTGGTCTTTACTTTGTTGCCCATTGATGGTGCAACTACTTACTCGTTTATTCTAACATCTTATCTTATACTCAATTCCTTCGTGGTGTAAACACACTGGGGGTTCTCTAATTTTGGTGTTTGGCGGTTGCCGTACCATGTTGTAAAATGGTTATCTCTTAATATGAAGGTGTTCTGCATCAATCTCAGGTTCGTAAGTGTGGAGGGTGATTTTTCGGTATGAGGGGGGTCTACCTAAATATGGTCTGACTAAAAAGCCTAGATCCTAGAAACTGCCATTCTGTGGAGGGTGAAAACCCGTTATTCTTGGCATCCCTCAAATACCTACTAAATCGTCCGTCTTTCCCAGAAAGCATGAAGGGGAGTGCAAGTGTGCACTACACCCGCTCTCGATGGGCTCCATGTGGACTTATGCCCTAAAGGCGGAAGTTGACTAGAGTCGCCACCTAGTTTGACCTAAGGAACTAGGAAGGGAGGAGAAGGGTTCTAGGAACCGTTAATTGACTCTGTGATTTGTTGCCTATGGATAGGACTTATCTGATCAAGCCAGAGATTCTGTGTGGGTTCGTACTGGGTTACACCCCTTAGAAGTGGCAACGACCACGACTTCGGATTGGTGCCCGAGGAAACCTCAGTCTCCAATTGTCGGGATTGTCTTCTTTCAAAACCTTTTTGGAGAGATTCATTTAAAAGCCAAGGATAGGATTAGGACGAGGAGAGAGAAAGAGAGTGGATGAGGTGAACTTTTATGTCAAGCTAGCACCCAGAAAAGGGATAGGTGAATTCGGATGAGTGTAGAATGAGAATTGGAAAAGTCTGAGATTGAGTGAATAGACAAGACTTAGTGTGTGATGGTTTGAAGTTCGTGGGAGCCGAAGAAGGTTTGAGCGTTTTGAGAGATGTGAGAGCCACCGTAGATGGGGAAGGGGGTTTTTTGTTTGGAATGGGGTCGCACCCTAGGTGGGCTGCCTACGTACTCAACTCCCTGTTGAGATCAGACCTTACGTAGTTCACGGTTTTAGGATTTTGGAATTTTGATGTTTGATGTGTGGGATGTTATAGTCTGTGAGACGCTCGGGTCTATGAGACGTTTGAAACCTTAAGATGTCAAAATCTATGAGACGCTCGGATCTGTGAGACACTCGGGTCTGTGAGATGCTCTGGTCTGTGAGATATTCGAATCATTGGGATAACAAAGTCTGTGAGACGCTCGGGTCTGTGAGACAATACGGGGTTGTTTGGAGGTGAGATGGCTGAGTGAAAAATGGCATTTTGATTGATGTGGGGTCGCACCCTGTGTGGGTTGCCTACGTACTCAACTCCCTGTTGAGATCAGACCTTACGTAGTTCACGGTTTTAGGATTTTGGAATTTTGATGTTTGATGTGTGGGATGTTATAGTCTGTGAGACGCTCGGGTCTATGAGACGTTTGAAACCTTAAGATGTCAAAATCTATGAGACGCTCGGATCTGTGAGACACTCGGGTCTGTGAGATGCTCTGGTCTGTGATATTCGAATCATTGGGATAAAAAAGTCTGTGAGACGCTCGAGTCTGTGAGACAATACGGGGTTGTTTAGAGGTGAGATGACCGAGTGAAAAATGGCATTTTGATTGATGTGGGGTCGCACCCTGTGTGGGTTGCCTACGTACTCAACTCCCTGTTGAGATCAGACCTTACGTAGTTCAGGGTTTAGGATTTTGGAATTTTGATGTTTGATGTGTGGGATGTTATAGTCTGTGAGACGCTCGGGTCTATGAGACGTTTGAAACCTTAAGATGTCAAAATCTATGAGACGCTCGGATCTGTGAGACACTCGGGTCTGTGAGATGCTCTGGTCTGTGAGATATTCGAATCATTGGGATAACAAAGTCTGTGAGACGCTCGGGTCTGTGAGACAATACGGGGTTGTTTGGAGGTGAGATGGCTGAGTGAAAAATGGCATTTTGATTGATGTGGGTCACACCCTGTGTGGGTTGCCTACGTACTCAAACCCTGTTGAGATCAAACCTTACATAGTTCAGGGTTTTGGGGATTTGGTAGTTTTGGGGTTTTTGAAGGAATTAGGATTTTGACCTTTTGGGTCTTTGAGGGGTCAATGGGGTTTTGTGGCTATTTCGTGGGGCTTGATGGATTGTCGAGTTTGTTTTGGAGTTTGAGGTGCTTGACTCTATGAGATATTCGAAATCCTAAAATGATGACGTCTGTGAGACATTTGGGCTTGAAAGGATTACCAAAGTTCAAGGGGTTCGGCTTTTTGAGGAGCTGAGGGTTTTCGAGGTGTTTGAATTTGATGAGTCTATTGAGATGTTCGAATCTGTTGAACTGCGAAGAAATTCGAGTCTGTTGAGCTGTTGAGACGGTGAGTCTGTTGAGCTGCTGAGACGGTCGAGTCTGTTGAGCTGTTGAGACATTCGAGTCTGTTGAGCTGCTGAGACGTTCGAGTCTGTTGAGCTGCTGAGACGTTCGAGTCTGTTGAGCTGTTGAGACATTCGAGTCTGTTGAGCTGCTGAGACACTTAGAGATTCGAGACGCTTGAGTTCTCCGGAGTTTGGAGTTTCAAGGAGTTTGAGATTTACGATGTTTGGAATTATTTGGGATGGAAATGAAGTTGAATTGAATTGGGAATGAAAAGAATTTTGAATTGAATTGGATTGAAATCAAATTGATTCTGGATCGGAATTGGATTGAATGGTTTGAAGTTGAATTGATTTGGAATTGAAGTTGAATTGGATTTGAAACTAAACCGGGATCGAATGGAGGTAATGAGCCGGACTTGGGCCTTGAAATGTGGGCCGGATTGGACCTCTGAAATTGGGTCGGGTTGGGCCCTATGAATGATTGGGATTTGGGCTTTTTTTGTTTTGCCTTTTGAATTTGAAATTGGAAGATGATTTGAATCTATGAGACATTGGAGTTTGGAGGAGTTTAATGTTGAGTCAAAGAGCTTTTTGATTTCGAATTCATTAGGATATCTGCTTTTGGAGTATGAGAGGATCGATTTTGGAGAGCGTATGATGAGTGAGTATGAGAGGGATTGA
Organism: Limonium bicolor; assembly: GCA_023374045.1. NCBI lineage: Eukaryota > Viridiplantae > Streptophyta > Magnoliopsida > Caryophyllales > Plumbaginaceae > Limonium > Limonium bicolor. Next base: position 453,551,677 of record CM041776.1, on the reverse strand, counting down.
TTTGGAGTGTGTTTGATGAGTGAGTATGAGAGGGATTGATTTTGAAGTGTGTTTGATGATAGAGTGTGAGAGAGATTGATTTGAAGTGTGTTTGGTGAGAGAGTGTGAAAGAAAATGATTTTGGAGTGTGTTTGATGAGAGAGTGTGAGAGAGATTGATTTGAAGTGTGTTTGGTGAGAGAGTGTGAGAGAGATTGATTTGGAGTGTGTTTGATGAGAGAGTGTGAAAGAAAATGATTTGAAGTGTGTTTGGTGAGAGAGTGTGAAAGAAAATGATTTTGGAGTGTGTTTGATGAGAGAGTGTGAGAGAGATTGATCTGAAGTGGAATTTGACTCATTGGATCTTTAAATTGATTTGGAATTAGATGATTGATTGATTGTGAATTTTATTCTGACTTTAGAGGATGATTTGGAAAATTTAAGAGAAACGGATATTCCTCACATGGACCGTGTCTAGGACCCGTATGCATTGAGGATACCCCAAACCTAGAGCTTTTTTAAAATGGACCTTAAAGGCCCACTAAGAGGGCAACCTGATTGGCTTTCTAGGGCCACCTGTTCCAACCCGTTTGGCTGGTTGTGGACCGAACCTGAACAAAATTATATTTGGGCCAAGAGTTACACAGGCCCAAACAGGATCGATCCATACATTTACAAAATCATAGGCAAGGAATGATGAACAAATAATATATGGAGATGAATTTCCAAGGCTATATAAACAAATATACATGCGGACATAGATTTTAAAAGCTATCCGAATAAAACAAATATATGTAAGAAAAGAATTCAGAATCTGTCTAAGTAATTATATACATGTGGACATGGATTTTAAAAGCTCAAGTTATGTACATATGAAATGAATTTCAGGAGTAGTACGAGAAATGTATATACAAGAACGAATCATCGAAGCTGTCTAGGTGGCGAACCAGAATTATTCAAATCTAAAACTCTCACAACTAACAAGATGAGTCCTACTGTATGGGTTGCTAACCAATTGTTAGTCTTATCCTATTTACTATCTTTCAAAAGTCAATCAAAGGTTGCAAGCAAGAGAATAATGTAACGGTTATGGGATGAAGTCACAAAAATGAATAAGTCACAACACTACAACCGAAAGTGAAACAAACGAATTACAAATTGATACAAATACAAGTGAAAAGTTTAAATCTAAAGCTGCTATGGGGGGTCGCATCGACGCCGCCTCACTTGAGCTGAAAGGATCAGCAAGAAGTGCACCAACCGTTACATGTGTTTTAAGTGGAGACCCTGGTAGTCCAAGCCAAGACCTCGTTCCTCAGTCTTAGAGTAGTTTCCCGTTTCACGAGCATTATGTACATGTCAAAAACACAACCAAGAGGGGAAAACTGCATTAGTCAAAGAACGGAAGAGGATTGGGATGTGTGCAATGGGATCATACGGCCCCTCTCAATGGGAGGAAAGGGGGCAATCTAATCATCTCCCACACCCCAACCGTGAACACAAAAATGAGTTTCAAGCTACCAGCAAATACTATGAATTGTAAGATAAATCAAGCAAAGGGAATGAAACTCAGATTAATTCATCATGCTAGATTATGACTCAAACCAAAGTGTAGTATCAAAGGATGGATTGCGAGTCATTTGGGATCATATGTGGAAAGGATTATATATCATCTCCCTCTAGACAGATAGAATTAATAAGGACATCCAGCCGATGCATGGATTATCTAAACAATTATAGCATAGGGCAACTATAACCCAATTCATGTTCTTACCTAAGCGTGCACGGGACAAATTATTTGCTAGTATCAAATCAGTTTCCAAACCAAACCGATGCGCAAGGGGCAATTAAACATCAAATGATCGAATTATAGTAAAAGGATGAATGATAGAATTTCCAAACCCAATAAAGAAACAGTAAGCCCAAATGCATCAGCATAGCCCAAGGTCATTCCAGGCCAAGCAAGTCCACCACATGCGCAAACCTCAAACCGGTGTACCTCGGTCATAATAGAAAACCGAAGAATGATAAGTACGAAAAAGGTCCAGGTAATAGCACCACAAGCAACATGATTTTCAGCCGAAAGAAATGCGCAAGGTGCCAGGTGACAATGCCATCACGGTAATACAGCTGAATCGTAGTAAAGAGAAGCCTCAAACGGAATTTCCAAACCCAATGGGTAATCATGAAGTCCAAAACCCGACAGCACGGTCCAAAGTTCAAGACCAATCCCAACCAAGGAAGTTCGCATTCAGGACATTTCAATCAATATAAATGAACCTAGCTTAGACAAATCCCAACAAGGCATCAGAAATGAAGTTAGTGGGATTATATTTGACCCACAAGGTAATTTGAAATACCGATTGAATGTTAGTGCAGCAACAACACCAGTAAAGCGGTAATTCCAACAAAAGCAAATTCAAGCATGTGGTCTTTAAATCATTAAGACCGAGTTCATAACCATCAAAAAACCAGACCCACATCTAGTATCGAATCAAGGCATCGGTCTTAAATCCCTCATCTTCGGCTAAAGCCAAAACACAGCTTAAGAGGTAAGTGCGGTGAGTCAGGTATGAGTTCAGTTTCTCACAAAGCACGAGCAGGAAAGAACAAGTAAAACTCGTTCCCAGATTCGAGATTGAGGCAAATAGCCCCGTACTCACTAGCAGAAATTATACAATTGAGTAAACTTTCTCAATCAGGATTCGAACACAGTAAACACCACAACACTGAGATATGTCGATAATCAAGGCAAGGTAAACATATCTATAAAGCATGGATCCCACGTATCCAAACCGGAATCAACAAGGATGAGAAAAACCGACTAAATGATGAAGTTTAAAATAGCCTGCCTGTAACGCCCCTATTAACCATAAATACAGCGGAAATAAAACTCTAAGGCGATTACAGACCATCGGTTCCAAACACCCGGCACCAAACCTCACCAATTACAACTTACAATCTACAAAAGCTACGGTCTGAACTCGAGAAAAACTTAACACAAACATAATAGAAATTAAACACATTAACTCTCCACAAAACCTAGCCCCATCCCAAACGCTCATTCTCTTCGTGGCCACCTGTAAATCAATTCGTACCTGCAAGATGAAACCAAGCAGCCCACCCCGGGAGGGGTGAGTCAGTTCCCTGGAATGGAACTGGTACTATTCTCTAAAACAAAACTTTAATATAACTTGAGAATAAACAATAACTTAAAAACAGCACTTAAACAAAATAGCGAAACAAAACACCCTTTTAAAACACCAAGTCAAACATAACATTTCAAAGGAGACAAATAACAGAAGAGTAAAGTTAGTAAATAACACCAACCAAGAATTAGTGAACAATCATTACTTATGTTAGATCCATTTCCAAGTTTGGAGTAGAAAGACCCATGTAGTCACGAGGACTAGGAATGAATGAGAGAAAACCAAAACAGCAACTCAAGAATGGAATGAAACCAACTGGGAGAGATGGCCCCCACCGCCAAGAACGTCCATTAAGGACAGGGGATATACAGCCCTTACTGTTAACTACGTCCTCTCAGGACAAGGGATATACAACCCTTTACTGTTTACCGATGAAGACTCGCGCACGTCACAGCAACGACCCCACTCATGGATGAAACAAATATCCAAAGTCAAAGAAAGAATACCAAAGATGACCTTTTTCCAAATTCCCACCAGATCACCAACTACCCAGAGCAATACCAAAACACTCAGTCCTACAGAGTGCAGAAGCGTAAACCCCAAGTAATCAATGTCCAGTGGAACAACCGAAGGGAAGGAACCAATACCCAAGTGAGTTTCACATACAAGGCTCAGTTAGTCAGACAAGCTGAGTTAGTCACACAACCATTTCTTTTTTTTTAAATTCCTCTTAAAGTCAAGAAAGTGGTATCAGAGCGTAGTTACGCTCTGAACCCGAGAAAACAAGCCGAGTGAAATACTTAGAATATAGGTGCACTTAAAACTGGGGAATTGGGGTAGAATTGGGAAGTGAGGATTCCAGTAAGGCACGACTCCTAACCCTTCTTAGATTAGTGAATGATTCCTTTCCACATTTTTCTTTTGTGAATGTCTGTTGAGTGTGATGTGTTGTATATACCGTTCCAACAATAAACTACAGAAATATATATATAAGATTGGAACATACTATATTAAGTACGATAAGATTTTGGTTGAGATATCCAAATATTAAGCTATTTTTCAAAAGCATACTCATGGAGAATACATTGCTAAAAATGCAATCCTTTAAAAGCTAGTACACAAATTCCTAGAATTTTAAAGAATACTTTTGGTTGAAAACAGTATACAAATAGAACTTTACATAACTAAATTAGTATTGATATTATGTGAAAGTACTTCAACTCCTTTAAAGTATGAAAATAAATCTCAAGAATTACTTGGTACAAATTGTTGCCTAAAGGTAATGTTTGGATAAATCTTAAGTCTAGAAAATTATTAAGCTAACAAGAACTAGTAGCGTATTAGAAAAGATCAGCATCTGAACTTGTAAAACACATTAAAACTCTATGTTAACTTTAGAAAGAAAACACATAAACATAACACCCTACGGGAAGTGCCTGGTGCGACGAACTCCTAGGCTGAAAGTAGTGGGGGTGCACACCCACTTCTGAAAGTTTAGGGGCTAGACAAGCCTTGTCATCTAACTGTAAATAATCTTCTACGCATGTGATGGATTGTGTTGAACTTGAGGGGAAGTGGTGGTAAGACGTTACCATCATGAAATCTTGAGCTAGGCATATTTCATTGCTAACCACAATGAACAAATCAAAATTTGTATCTAAGATCCAGTATTAAAACTCATAAATGTAAAGGTTTATTGAGTTAAATCTTTGGTGAGAAATACCTATATATGGGGGAAGGGGATTAAGTTTGGGTACTCCAAGATACAACATCCACCCCTGATTGAATATAAAAAAAAAATCAATAAAAGAAGTTACTTAAAGATTGAGTGAATAGAAGAGTAATACTAGACTAAATATCATTGATCCTTAAATACTTGAGTATTGAGCATCTTAAAAAAAAAATAATAAATAAATTTTAGGATAAAGGAATCAGATTTTGGAAGAACTTCCTAAAATTCTGCCTTGGGTGAAATTATGTAAATATATAATAAGTAAATTTATGAAGTAAACACTGAATGATTCGTCTAAAATTTGATAGTTAATGATCATCTAAAATATGATAGTTAATTATAAAAACAATTGAAACTTGAAAAGTCACAGAAAATATTTATTTTATAGAGTTTTAACATATGGTTGGCTATAAACTCTTGAAGATAATTTTGGAGATTATTAAACGATCTGTAATATTATTTAAACTACTCAAGTACGTTAGACCTGATTTATAACTTGTTAATATAATTGATATGATAAATGATCATATATGGACATATAATTCGTATCAGTCATTCAATGAATGGATAATAATCATAAGATAAAATTTTATACCCACCAAGGAAATACAAATACATAACAATCAAGAGATACAGATATATAAACGATCATAGATATAATCAACGGTGCAGTAAATTCAACAAAGCTGGTTAATAAGGTGTTGAATTCTTTGAATGTGCCATTAGTAGCGGTACGAGGGCGTACCTTAGCTCTTTTAAGGGGGATATGCTGGCATACTCCTCCTTCGTTATCTCATCCGGATTATGCCTCGTTGCATTATTAGCAAAGGGAGAACAGTGTTAGCAGAATGAGAGGTGTTTGTATGTGCTTGGTTTTTGCATTATGACTCAGTATGTGACTTTTGATTTTCATCATGTTATATCTTGGTATATCCTGATTCAGTTTGATTTTGAGTAATCTTGAGTGGAATGTTGTTATGGAAATGGATGGAAATAAAGGATTGGTTTGGTATGGAACTTCATTGGAACTTTTATTGTCACAGCACACCCGAAGCGGTGTGATTGCTTATTAGTTGATTTTTAAACTTCGAGGCGAAGTTTCTTTTAAGGGGGATATGCTGAAATACCCCTAAATTAATTTAAATTAATTTAGGGGATTTCTTTTATTAAACCTTTATTAATATTATTAAGTATTAAATTATTTTATGGAATTATGAATATTAAATTATTTTTATGGAATTATGAATATTAAATTATTATATGGAGTTATGAATATTAAATTATTATATGGAATTATGAATATTAAATTAGTATATGGAATTGTGAAATTTATTTAGGGGTTTTCTCCTATTTAACCCTAATTATTATATATTATTATATAGTATTATGAATTTAATAATAAGATTTATAAGTCAATAAATCTTGGAAAATTTATAAACACTCCAATATATTATAAAGATTTTAGAATATTGGGAGCATTGATTTGGAACATAAAGTCAAATAAAATCCTAGAAACCTTAAAGCTTATTAAGCCTTGCTAGGGTTGACTTTTTTGAGAATGGTCAAACTAGTACATGAAACCCATACCAATAAATAGGTTATGGAAAACCATGAAGATCGATAAAAAGAACGTCAAAACGGATCATCCTAGCCAAAGTTATGCTAGGTTGAAGTTTAGAGTCAAAATTTGAAAACTGCCACGTGTCAAGCTCACAGGGTCGCCTGTACTTAGCACGAAAATCGGCCAGAATCCTAACTGCCATCAGTGTTTTTGCCCTAACTTTAAACACCGATATCTCACTCGTCTTTGGGAATTTTTGAGTGCCGTCTTTTGCATTCTCTTCTCCTTCATCTCCTCTTTGCAACCATAACTCACAATAACCCTAAATCATCCTAAATCAACCGGAAATTCGATCCAAAGTAGCCACCCTGCAAAACCGTAACTGCAATTTCCAGTTTTTCCCTTCGAATCAGGTAACTTTGTCTAGCCATAACTTCTTCGTTTCTCATCCAAATTTCGTGTTCTTTAGCTCGTTTTAAAGAGCTCTAATCCCTCTACAACTTTCATGTTGATGACCAAATCTAATTCTTAATCATATGGAAGATATAGGCGTCTAAAGTTCCGACCTCGATCTGGTCGCGTTTTGCCCAGAATTTTTCCAGAAACGAGAGGTAAACTCGTGTTTTCTGACTTCAATATCTTTCTGTATGATGCGAGTTAGGTAGTTCTTGCTACCAAACCGTAGATATACGTTTGTTCTTTCCAATGAGCCCTACTCATAATCTAACTCGTTTTGTACTGCTAGTTATAGATCCTCAAAGTTGGCACCACGAACTGTTTAAAGTTGGAGTCTTTTCCAGATTTTCGAATTGAATTCACTCAATTCGCACAACTCCGGTAAGTTTTATCCAAATTCCTTCAACCTTGCTAAGCTATGTTACATTATCGGTCAAAAACATCATTCAATTGCATCAATTACGCTTTAGATTGAGTGAATTTGAGAGAAACGAATTCGGAACCCTTACGAACCCTAACTTCGAATTGAATTCGGAACTCGATGAATACTGCATGATAATTGGGGAAATCGGTACCATTAGAACCGGAATTTGATTTCGAATCCACAGAAACAAGAATCGTTGAATTTCGTTCTGTAGATCGAGAGATATAGGTGAATTAGTACTCGGTTTCGATTTGAGTTCTCTGAAGAACTCGCGCAATTCAGGCCGTCCGATCTCAGTTAATAAAGATGGACGGCCACGATTAAAACATACGATTTTAAAGTATAAGTTTTTTATATTGTTTCCAGGAATAAACCCTAACTTGTATTAATTTAAGTACCTTCCCGAATGTATTTTGACTTGAAATTTTAACCACAGATTCCTTATAAAGTCTAGTTTATTTTGATATAAATTAATATGGTTTTTGAGTTTTTAATGTAAGATATAATTTTTGCAAGTTTCGGTTATTGTGGAATTATCTGGATAAATTTAAAGGATATCTTTGTGAAATAAAAATTTTATAATATGTCTAAAATGTTATAGTTACTGTATATTAAGTTTGGAATTTTTGGGCAACGGTAAAAGGTTTTAAAAATTGTGTTTATGAGTTTTTCATAAGAATAACCTATAATATAAGGTTTTAATGTAATCAAAATTATAGTATGGTTGTTAATTAACTTTTAAGCTGGGGAAAATAGGGGAACTAAATTAACATTTTATAACAGTAAGTTTATAGATGTTTTTGTATTAGCTTTTAGAGAAGTGAATTATTTACACTTATGTATATATACTTACTTAAGTAGGAACTTATATAAATTAAGGAATTTAATTATCCAACATTTTATTTACCATATATGGGAGTTAATATTCTTAATTAAAACTAAGGAATATATATACACATATATGTAAAAGAAATAAAATAGTAACTTAGGTTAAATCAAGGAGCTAAATTAATCTACATTATATTAATTATATAATATGGTAGTTAATATATTAACTAAAACTAAGGGAAATACTTTATTTATAAACCATAAATCAGTTTTGGTTATGTCTACAAGATATTAGGTATAATTAAATACAATAGAATTTCTTAAAGAGTGTTATGGATAAATCTTAATATATGTAGGTATATGTATATATATAATTACAATAAAAATAGATAAAGGAAATAACATTCCTTGTGAGAAATTATACTAGGAAGGATATATATATATATATACGATAAATAAATAAATAAAAGAAATAAAATACCTTATGGAAAATATAATATGAAGGAATTAATGAGTTAAAATAAAACCTCTACATAATACTAATAATAGAATACTATATGAGGTGGTATTAAGTTATGGTTATGAATTGAGTTTTTAGTTACCCTTGAATTTCTAAGATTTATATAAACAGTATTAAAATACATGTATATATTTAGTCAATGTCCACAATGTAAATCTATAATTGGGTTAAGAAATTAATAAGTTGAAATTTAGGAATATTTGTAATTTGTTTACATAAAGTGTTACACAAATAGATCTTATTATATAATTGATAATAAAATGAATGAAATACTTTTACATTTAAATGTTATTATTATATAAACAATTATAAAGTAAATGAGTTACTTTTACATCTAAATGTGAAGAGGATAAATAAGTCTAGATTTAATCATTTCTTAATATTTATAGTATTGAGTAATAACTTAATATTTTGAGATTAAATCACTAAAAGGATTATGGTAAAAACTATATTAAACTATGATTAGGAAATTACTCTAAATAATAATCCTTAAGTTTCTTAGAATTAGTTAGCCATATAAATACATTTATTACTAATATTCAAGATGTGAGTTTATAAATAAGTGTTGTACATAATAGTTAAAGATTTACTGAAAGGTTTATAAATAGAAATTAGATACATAAACTTTGAACCTTTATTTAGAGGAACTAAGTTACATAAGAGGCTATAAGGATTTACCTTTTGACACGGGAAATATTAATGTGTCATTTGAATATAAGGTATGGGGATTTTTCATAATAGATTATCTTATTAAATAATTAACAATTTCACTTACGAACCAGAATTTAATTCTTTGATAAATTCTACTTTATGTAGATATATTGTCCATCCTAAATACAATAAAGGAATTAATTTATTAAGTTATTCCTTTGAAACCTTTGGTCTTGTAAGTAATATAAAATGTATTTAAGACATAAGTTTATTAAAATTTAGTACAAAGGATTATACATACTCTATGGAGAGAATGTGTGTAAAAATTAAATACTTGGGAAATTTAAAATGTAAGTAAGGATACATAAAAAGGGTTATCTTAAAACACCTTATTATAAAGTTATGGTTAAGTAAATAATATACCTTGTGGATACTAAATGTAAGAGTTCGATAAGTCTAAGTTAATAATAATATAGTTATTTCAATACGAGAGGTAATTCAACATCTTATGGCAAGATTATTAGACGGTTTATAATAGGAAGTCATTCTGAGCTAAGGATATGATAATTGAGTTTAGTGGCTCATTAAGTTATAATAAAAAGTATCTACAACACTATGATTCCAATATACACGATGTAGATCTTAATTAAGTTAAGGGGGAACCTAATCATGATGGTGTATTTGGTAATATTGATAAAGTACATAATATTACATTGTGAATTATAGTATAGTATTCTAAGATAACCTATTATAGGTCATGAGACGATGTTATTCTAAAGTAAGAATAAAAGTATTGAGCTTAAGAAGTTATTGAAATTCTAAGATTGGTTGAACGGTAACATATAAGGCACTTACGTTATAAAGGTCTTTTATGTAGGAATTAGGTAAGTATGGGTAAAGTGGATAAGGGTGGAACAATTAACAAGTGTTAGTAAAATACATTCCTTGGTCTTACAACCTTGGGCTATACAACCTTCTAAAATAAGTCAAAGGCTGTACATAACATTTAAGCGAGGGCTTATAAGGTAATTGAGGTTTGGAAATAAGAGAGGGAATTTATTTAAGTTTTACCTAGGATACGGGTTTTGATAGTAAGTTATCTTTAATGTTCCTCAGAGAATTGTTGAATGTTTGCACGAGTATACTAGAACTGCTACAACATTGACCAGGTACGATTCTCGTACTCAGCTTGATGTGTTTTGGACTTTATGGAATGTGTTGTACGATTTCTCGTACTCAGCTTGATGTGTTTTGGACTTTATGGAATGTGTTGTACGATTTCTCGTACCCAGCTTGATGTGTTTTGGACTTTATGGAATGTGTTGTACGATTTCTCGTACTCCGATCTTTTGCTGATTGACTTGTGGAATGTTTTGGAAAACGCTAACTGACTTTAAGAGGAATCTGTGGTTAAAATTTCAAGTCAAAATACATTCGGGAAGGTACTTAAATTAATTAAACAAGTTAGGGTTTATTCCTGGAAACAATATAAAAAACTTATACTTTAAAATCGTATGTTTTAATCGTGGCCGTCCATCTTTATTAACTGAGATCGGACGGCCTGAATTGCGCGAGTTCTTCAGAGAACTCAAATCGAAACCGAGTACTAATTCACCTATATCTCTCGATCTACAGAACGAAATTCAACGATTCTTGTTTCTGTGGATTTGAAATCGAATTCCGGTTCTAATGGTACCGATTTCCCCAATTATCATGCAGTATTCATCGAGTTCCGAATTCAATTCGAAGTTAGGGTTCGTAAGGGGTTCCGAATTTGTTTCTCTCAAATTCACTCAATCTAAAGCGTAATTGATGCAATTGAATGATGTTTTTGACCGATAATGTAACATAGCTTAGCAAGGTTGAAGGAATTTGGATAAAACTTACCGGAGTTGTGCGAATTGAGTGAATTCAATTCGAAAATCTGGAAAAGACTCGAACTTTAAACAGTTCGTGGTGCCAACTTTGAGGATCTATAACTAGCAGTACAAAACGAGTTAGATTATGAGTAAGGGCTCATTGGAAAGAACAAACGTAGATCTACGGTTTGGTAGCAAGAACTAAACCTAACTCGCACCATACAGAAAGATATTGAAGTCAGAAAACACGAGTTTACCTCTCGTTTCTGGAAAAATTCTGGGCAAAACGCGACCAGATCGAGGTCGGAACTTTAGACGCCTATATCTTCCATATGATTAAGAATTAGATTTGGTCATCAACATGAAAGTTGTAGAGGGATTAGAGCTCTTTAAAACGAGCTAAAGAACACGAAATTTGGATGAGAAACGAAGAAGTTATGGCTAGACGAAGTTACCTGATTCGAAGGGAAAAACTGGAAATTGCAGTTACGGTTTTGCAGGGTGGCTACTTGGATCGAATTTCCGGTTGATTTAGGATGATTTAGGGTTATTGTGAGTTATGGTTGCAAAGAGGAGATGAAGGAGAAGAGAATGCAAAGACGGCACTCAAATATTCCCAAAGACGAGTGAGATATCGGTGTTTAAAGTTAGGGCAAAAACACTGATGGCAGTTAGGATTCTGGCCGATTTTCGTGCTAAGTACAGGCGACCCGTGTGAGCTTGACACGTGGCAGTTTTCAAAATTTTGACTCTAAACTTCAACCTAGCATAACTTTGGCTAGGATGATCCGTTTTTGACGTTCTTTTTATCGATCTTCATGGTTTTCCATAACCTATTTATTGGTATGGGTTTCATGTACTAGTTTGACCATTCTCAAAAAAGTCAACCCTAGCAAGGCTTAATAAGCTTTAAGGTTTCTAGGATTTATATTGACTTTATGTTCCAAATCAATGCTCCCAATATTTCTAAAATCTTTATAATATAATTGGAGTGTTTATAAATTTTCCCAAGATTTATTGACTTATAAATCTTATTATTAAATTCATAATACTATATATTAATATATAATAATTAGGGTTAAATAGGAGAAAACCCCTAAATAAATTTCACAATTCCATATACTAATTTAATATTCATAATTCCATATAATAATTTAATATTCATAACTCCATATAATAATTTAATATTCATAATTCCATAAAATAATTTAATATTCATAATTCCATAAAATAATTTAATACTTAATAATATTAATAAAGGTTTAATAAAAGAAATCCCCTAAATTAATTTAAATTAATTTAGGGGTATTTCACTGCCTCAATTTAGATTGTAAAAGGATTTGAGAAACGAAAGCATAACACGATAGATTAGCGGTGAAGCCAAACCATACGTCATTTCTAGACTCGGACAAGCAACCTCACGTTGGGAGAAAGGCCGGCACTCCCTTTCGAGTTGTAGCTTGTCGAAAAAAAGTAATCGACCACTTACCAAAAACACCGAGAAACATGATGGGGACTATGATCGAAGGTAGATCCCTGAAGTCGTGCATCACCAGGAGCGGAGAGAATGGCGGATGAGGGAGTTCGTCGGTGTCGATATATAAATATGAACACAGGGTATATCACGATTTTGAGTAGGGATTGGGAGTTTCTCAGTTTTAGAAGATGGAGGAAATGATGGTGAGAGAGGAAGAAGTTAGTTGATTTCAAACATTGGAAAGAGGCGTAGAGCTATGCCCCTTGTTCACCAGCGAGAACGAAAAGAATGACAATGTAGAGTGTGTGAGCTCCTTCTTCGCCGGTTGGGATCGCAAAATGACCGGGTGAAGAGAACGAAAAGACTTGGAGTAGCACTCCCGATTCGAGGACTGAAGAAGAAGAGAGGTGGCGATTTGAAGATTTTTTCACAAGCCGGGTTGTAAATTGCTGAAGTTAAGAGAAAAATGGAGGAGATGACTTTGTTTCTGTCTGAGCATTTTTTTGGAATCGATGATCAGATTAGATGGAGGCGGCCAGGGTTTCAATTTTTATTCACCGATGAGTTCGAAGTCGATCCTCTAGGGTCCGGAAGAAGAAGGCCAGGAGTGGGGAGTGTTGTTTTATATAGAAGAAGATTAGGGTTTTTTTACCATAAATGGGCTTTATTTGGAGGTGGGTTAAAAAGAAGAAAATGGACTTGGGTTTGGGTTTGGGCTGCTGGGTTTGATTTGAAGATTGAGCTAAGATCAAAAAGAATGAGAAAGGAAAAGAATCACTAAAATACAACTTCATAGAAATCGGAGGAAACGAAAATAAAAGCTATAACTAGACTTGAGTAATAAACGATAATGTTTAAAAAATATATGTAGAGTAAGACAAAAGGGGTTTAATCGATAAAAATGAAATGCTTTTTTTTTACAAAGTAAGAACATGAAAAATGAAAATAATAAAAGTAAAATAAAGTAAATGAAATGCCCACGACTAAGGAAATAAAACTGAAAATAACTAAATAAAATAAAACGGGAAGTCTAAAACAAATAAATGTTTGAAAATTTCTGTACAATCGGGTTCTTTTCTAAAATGCTTGAAAATTGGTTTGAATTTTTGTCGTAAAACGATGGTTTCATTTTGGCACGCACGTCAATACGTTTTGAAAAAGAAAGGCGACGACCCCTCTTATTGTACTTCTTATTCTGGAATTTGCTTTATGGGGTGAGAATTTTTGGTGTCTACAGATGGCTCCCCTTGATTCAATTCTGCAAGCCCTTGCGGAATTGGATCAAGGTTGACGGCGCCAAAAATTCTCACTGTGGTTTAGGGCATGGTGATGGGCGATCGTGAGTGTATGAATACGATTGAAAGTACGAGGACTTATGACGAGCCTCAGTTAGACCTCTTGATATCTAACCCTAGGACTTATGACGAGCCTAGGATACTAACAATAGGGTTGGCTTGGGGTGCACGAGGACTTAGGAGTGCCTCAACTGGACCTCTTGATATCCAGTCCTAGGGCTTATGACGGGCCTAGAATGCGATTGAGAGTACGAGGACTTAGGAGTGCCTCAACTAGACCTCTTGATGTCTAGCTATAGGACTTATGACGAGCCTATAATACTAACAATCCGATTTGGTTTTAAGGTGCACGAGGACTTAGGAGTGCCTCAACTGGACCTCTTGATATCCAGTCCTAGGGCTTATGATGGGCCTAGAATGCGATTGAGAGTACGAGGACTTAGGAGCGCCTCAACTAGACCTCTTGATGTCTAGCTATAGGACTTATGACGAGCCTATAATACTAACAATCCGATTTGGTTTTAAGGTGCAGGAGGACTTAGGAGTGCCTCAACTGGACCTCTTGATATCCAGTCCTAGGGCTTATGATGGGCCTAGAATGCGATTGAGAGTACGAGGACTTAGGAGCGCCTCAACTAGACCTCTTGATATCTAGCTATAGGACTTATGACGAGCCTATAATACTTTTGAATGCATACCGTACTAGTAGCGTAATAGCTGCCTAGCAGGTGGATGTGAAACGATCTTGCACTAGTAGCGTAACAGCTGCCTAATGAAGGAAAAATAAGGGGACCGCACTAGTAGCGTAATAGCTGCCTAGCGGAGGAAAAGCGACGGGACCGCACTAGTAGCGTAATAGCTGCCTAGCGGGTTATGAGGTGAACGATCTCGCACTAGTAGCGTAATAGCTGCCTAGTGGAGGAAAAAAGCGGGACCGCACTAGTAGCGTAATAGCTGCCCAGCGGGTTATGAAGCAAACGATCTCGCACCAGTTGCGTAGTAGCTGCCTAGTGGAGGAAAAGATTGGGACCGCACTAGTAGCGTAATAGCTGCCTAGCGGGTTATGACGTGAACGATCTTGCACTAGTAGCGTAATAGCTGCCTAGTGGAGGAAAAGATTGGGACCGCACTAGTAGCGTAATAGCTGCCTAGTGGAGGAAAAGATTAGGACCACACTAGTAGCGTAATAGCTGCCTAGCGGGTTATGACGTGAACGATCTTGCACTAGTAGCGTAATAGCTGCCTAGTGGAGGAAAAACGATGGGACCGCACTAGTAGCGTAATAGCTGCCTAGCGGGTTATGAGGTGAATGATCTCGCACTAGTAGCGTAATAGCTGCCTAGTGGAGGAAAAAAGCGGGACCGCACTAGTAGCGTAATAGCTGCCTAGCGGGTTATGAAGTGAACGATCTCGCACTAGTAGCGTAATAGCTGCCTAGTGGAGGAAAAGATTAGGACCGCGCTAGTAGCGTAATAGCTGCCTAGCGGGTTATGAGGTGAACGATCTTGCACTAGTAGCGTAATAGCTGCCTAGTGGAGGAAAAACGACGGGACCGCACTAGTAGCGTAATAGCTGCCTAGCGGGTTATGAGGTGAACGATCTCGCACTAGTAGCGTAATAGCTGCCTAGTGGAGGAAAAAAGCGGGACCGCACTAGTAGCGTAATAGCTGCCCAGCGGGTTATGAAGCAAACGATCTCGCACCAGTAGCGTAATAGCTGCCTAGTGAAGGAAAAAAGTGGAACCGCACTAGTAGCGTAATAGCTGCCTAGTGGGTTAAGATGCATTAGATAGTGAACGAATCTTGTGGGTAGATGCAAATGATATGCAATGTGAGATGGTTAAAAATAAATGCACTGGTTGGATTGAGACTCCCTGTTCTTGGATGGAGAATCTTTTTCTATGAGTTAATGGCTCTAGAGCTGCTTCAAAGCTTCGGGATGGCTTCGACATGGCTTCAAAGATCTGAGATAGCCTCAGCATGTGTTGATGGCTCTGATGTACGTTGATGGCTCCAGCATACACTGATGGCTCCGTTTGACGTGTGATGGCTCCAGCATGCACTGATGACTCTGTTGTGACCATTGGTCTCGGGGTGGTTGGTGGGTTTGATATGGTTAGTGTGTTTTCGACGGGATGTGATCATTTTGGGTGGTTGGTGGGTTTTGATGTGATTGAAATGCTTCAATGTGGTGGGTAGATTTGGTTGAAAATTTTTGAAGTAGTTTGATGGCTCCAGTGATGGATTTATTGTGATTTGATGGGAATTTTTTGTGGACTTTGTAGTGGGTAAAAGGTTTTTCATGGGCGAATGATGAAACAGTTGCATGACTTTATTAGTAGTTCCCATCATGGTTCCAAGATTTCCATAGATGGCTCTGGGATGACCTTGTGTCGATTGAGCATGACGCTTTGGTTGGTTACTTCGAGGACACCGCGGGGAAAAGGAAAGTTCTCGCCTTTGATGTGGTCGCACCCTGAACGGGCTGCCTACGTACTCAATTCCATATTGAGATCAGACCATACGTAGTTCGATACTCTATGAGCAAGGTCTTGGTGACGAAATGGCTCATGTGGAGCTCTAGGGAAGCTCTGAATGTCTGGGGATGGCTCCCGCATGGCTTTTGCTTGGTTTTTTTGGTAGTAGTGTCGATCGGGCTCAAGCATGACACTGGATGGCTCCAGGGTGATGTTCGTATGGCTCTGGATGACTTCGTAATGGTTCGATGTAGCTCAAGATAGCCCAGGATGGCTCCGTAATGGTTCGATGTAGCTCAAGATAGCCTAGGATGGCTCCGTAATGGTTCGATGTAGCTCAAAGATAGTCTAGGATGGCTCCGAAGAGGCTAGATATAGCTCAATGATGGCTCAGGATGGCTCCGGTTGACATCTTTTGATCAAAAGTTATGCTTCAACAACTGCAACTGAAGTCAACTTTCAACGAGACTAGATGGAGTTCTTACCAGTCGGGTGTTGAAGATGAAATGATTATAGTGCATGCAAATATTAAATGCAAGACACGATGCAAAATGCTTATGCAGTTTTTGGAGAGAAGGTACGGTCTGATCTCTATTAATATGAGGTTTACGAATATAAGACATCTTCAGTTTGATCTTGAGTGATTGTTGAGCTAGAATGCGTGAATCATTTTCCTCTCACGGAGGGATACGGGTCAATCTTTCATGAGTATGACCGTGTGTGCAAATGTTGTGATAACACTCTTGATGCTCATAGTAGTATTTTTCCTTAGAATTCCTTTTCGAGGTCATGGACTTTTCGTTCCTCACAAATTCCTCACCTGCAATGGGGTAGGCTGATTATGATTTGGTGGTTTAGTCTAAGAGTCACTCGCACTCTAAAGACCCTGTGAGATTAGGTCACACTCATTCGCTAACGGTCCCTTTGGTAAAACGGGACATGTTGATAACAAGTACGAAACTTATGATTCATGTTTCAGATCCGATACTTTCGGTTAACGCTCATCAACTAACGAGTCAGAGGTCTTTTATTGGGTTATGACGGGGCTGAGGGGTATGATGTATGTCACATGGGACTTGGAGGATTTATTTGGAAGTTGTGGAGCTTTTGTGCAATAGAGGATATGTTTCACCTTCGCCATGGGTGGAATGATTAGACAGACGATCTTTGAGAATCCTTTGTTGGTTTCGGTGAGACATCATTGGTCCTTTTGCTTATTTTCTTCTTCTTTTTTGGTGTACGATTTTCTCATTCTTCTCCTTCCTTTTCGGTGTATGATTTTCGCTTCCTTACTTCCTACTTTTGGAATCGCATTGGCTCATCGACTTTCTCAGACATTTTCTGCTAACTCTTTTGGCTTTCGATTTTGCTTTCAGCTTTGGAGTTTCATTGACTCGCTGGTCTTCTCAAACATTCTATTTGCTGCTTTTGTGAAAGATGGTGGGGAGAGACCATGGCTCTGGCTCCTTTGAGATCCTCTATTGCAAGGGCAAGTTAATATATGTATGTGAGTTGGCATGTTGTGGAGTTCACAGAAAAAGGTTTATCGTGAAAGGATCAGCGGGGCTCACTAAGGGATTATGTACAGGGCAATCAAAGATTTTTGTTTTGTGGAGATTTTTATTCCTAAGTGCCTCGTCATTCTCATTAGTCAATGATTGTTTTCTTACTATTCTCAGATCTTTACATGAATCACAGTTCGTATCCTGTTTATCGACACAGATCTCACTATGTATTGTGCCTCTCCATGTGCTGAAGGAATGCACAAGTCGCTCATGGTTTTACCTCTATTGACTCGCTCTATCTTCCCTTATCGCTCAGTGGATTGTCCAATACCCTCTTTTGGAATTCAAGAGAAAATACCGCTCTTCGCACACTACTCACTCAGTTTGTGGTGCTGATTTTGATTAGACCTTTATGTTCATTGACGGGTCGAGAGTTTAGTGGTTCAGGCACTCTGTTCAATCAATCCCTCAAGATTTTTTCCAAAGGTGTCGTTTCGATACGGGTGTATGCAAATGCGACTATTTACGATGCAATCTATTGTGGTAATATGGAATTACTATGTATATGATGCATAAAATGCTGAAAAACGATGAATGAAGATGGTTGACTTTGAATTTTGACCAAATGTTTTTTGTTGTTGTTTTTGTTTTCTTTTTTTGTATGCAATGCATGAGTGGTAAGGCTACACCTAGTCTCGCTTGAGTCGATTCCAGTTGAGGATCCATGAAGCTCATCCCGTCAATGTCGGCCTGAAGATGGTCTAAATGTTGGGCACGATGTGAGAGAAGCTGTTTCAAAATGGTATTAGGTTGATGATTAGCTCCTGGGGCTTTGGAATTTTAGGGAGTGACCACTCCCGCATGGTGGTCCCGCGATATGACAGTGACTGTATTTTTGGGATTTTTGAAGGTTTGATTTTTTTGGATTTTTGGATGTATGATTTTTTTTATTTGGGATTTTTTTTGGGTATATGATTTTTTGGATGTATGATTTATTGGTATATGCTCTTTTGTTGGTGTTAGTCTCTATGTACATGGCATGCCGAATGGGAAGATGCTTGAATCCCTGGTATTTCTTGCCTATCGCTTCGGGGGTCACGCTTTCACTCGTGGGCAAACGCGGTTACTCACCTGCAAACACAGTCATTATAATAGAAAAAGAATATGACAAATGCGAATGTTAGCATGCTTTGAAAAAATGGGATGAATGCTTGTGTGTGATGTGTTGAGAATGCAACATGTGATTATGCAATTTTTCTCAGATGGGTGTGATTCATGCATGATTAATAAGTATGAAATGACCGAAGATGGGAAGAAGCAATTCGTATGTGCTACAAGAAATCAAGTTTTAGAAAAAAACAGTTTTGAAAATACGTGTTTTCGAAGTGGTGGATTTCCTCAATAGGAATTTTGATGCTCGGCCATTCGCAAATAAAATAGGGAGTGGGGAACCCTATACACATCATGATCTAAAGAAAACTCGGAAGGAATGTATTGACCTATACATGTAATCTATTCAGAAATGACAAGAGAGAAAAGAATCATAGGGGAAAACCTATACACCATTTCTAAAAGTCATTAAAGGGGGGATTCGAGTTAAAAACTTCTTCTGGACTCGTCTACTTTGTCTTCAAGCTTTTGACTAATCGCTCGTTCGTGTTCGGGCTCCTTACTGGCTGTTTGCTCGACTTCGGGCTCCAGGTTGGTTGCACGCTCGTCTTCGGGCTTTAGCAACAAAGTAGCACTGCTATCAAGCAATACGGGTTGGTGTTCTTCTGGCTCTGAGCAATTTGAAACTTGAACGGCCGTTGCTAGTCTTCACATTGCCCGACTCGGGTTGGTGCTCCTCTGATTTTTGGCTTGAACTGTTGTTGTCAATCTTCATGCGGCCCAACTGATCTGATGAGAAATGAGGGACGTTTTTTTTTGGAAAAAGAAAGGTGAATGACCGAGCACAAAATCTTTACGAAAGTCCACCACTTTCGTGAAAACACGAAATGACTAGTACGCTCCACGGTAATGACCGCTGCTCCTGAAGATGGGTTGAACTTCAAAAATAGCGGGTCACGACATGGGGACTAAATCATTTATTTTGAAATACATTTGTGAAAATCAATTTTGAAAACTGTTTTCGAAAACTATTTTGAAATATGATCCATGAAAAATGTTGTTCCGAAATTCGTTTGTGTAAAGTAGGTTTTCTTGAAATCTGTTTGTGAAAATCAATTTTGAAAACTGTTTTCGAAAACTATATTGAAATATGATCCATGAAAAATGTTGTTTCGAAATTCGTTTGTGTAAAGAAGGTTTTCTTGAAATCTGTTTGTGAAAATAGTTTTTGGAACTACATTTGTGAAAACATCTATTCTTTTGCAAACCGTTTGACAAAGTTTGTTTTCTAGAAGACTTTGATTGAAACCGTTTTTGAAAACTGTTTTGGAAATAACAATTTTGAAAATCATTGTTTTTTGAAATCATTTGGAATGGACGACTTTGAAGATATTTCATTGGAGTGTTTGAGCTGGTTTTTTTTTGCCAATTTTTGAAACGTGATCACACATACATGTAAGTGCAAAATAAAAATCGTGGCTGATTTTTTGTGGAGCTGAGTGTGAATGATTGGGATAATCACCTTCCAGGTCAATCAATGCTTCCATACCACCGGGGGAACCGTCATCCCTTCACTGTTCATCTCTCGGGATTTATCTCTGTTATGCCTTGTGGGGCATGTCATCAAGAAAGTCCGGAGTGCTTAAGTTCGAAAGGTCAGGATACCCGAAGTGATACAGTCACACGAGCCACGGCCGGGGATTATCACAACATACTCACTTTTCGGGAAACTTGGGGAAGTATTGCATGGGAACGGGTCTCCCCTCGTCTGCACGATAAGGTGTGTCTAAAGTCCAAATTATTCGCTGACTACGCTATGTCATGTATGGGTATCCGTAAATACGGGATCCGCTATGAATTTGTAGCGCGACATTGGGCTTTAAAGACACCCGTGGTGCAGAGGAATCATGGAGAACTGAGCCCATGCAATCTTCAGGGTAAGGCAAAGGGTGGTCAGACAGACGGCATACAAGGGGGTGACTACCCATAAGCCCATCTTAGACACCGGATAAGGCAGCTGGACACTGAAGGCTCATGGCTCACTATATGCTGGCTTAGACTCGGGTAATGGAGGATATTTTTGGATCATGAGCTTCAAGGCGTTGGTCTTGGACCGTATTACCTCGTGGGTTAACTCCTTCTAGGAAGGACCCAACTCATGGGGAATCAACCGTGGACCGGTTGGGATCCCGTGACTCGTGGACAAATCGGGTGACACAGAGGAATGCATGTCCTATGCTACCCGATGCAACAATGGGTTGACTCCTTCTAGGAAGGCCCATTTACAAAAGCAATAAATAAGCAATAAATATTATGTCATGCATGAAGAGCAGTAAACATATGACAGTAAACACACAACAATAAACACACAAAAGTGAAGCATGCAAATGGTAAAGCACACATATGGCACTCAAGGCCAATCTCGAACTCTAGACTCTCATCCTAACTATCCTCTTAGTACACACTCTAAGTGTGGAGTAGAGTAGTCCTAGCGGCTTTAGAATGAATCTCTTGAAGGTTTTGAAAGAAGTTGGGGAATCCTGACAATTGTGGATGGAGTTCAGTCTTCCTTGACCAAGTTTATGAGAAAAACTTACTCAAGTTTTCCCCAGCAGAGTCGCCATTCTGTGGAGGGTGATTTTTCGGTATGAGGGGGGTCTACCTAAATATGGTCTGACTAAAAAGCCTAGATCCTAGAAACTGCCATTCTGTGGAGGGTGAAAACCCGTTATTCTTGGCATCCCTCAAATACCTACTAAATCGTCCGTCTTTCCCAGAAAGCATGAAGGGGAGTGCAAGTGTGCACTACACCCGCTCTCGATGGGCTCCACGCGGACTTATGCCCTAAAGGCGGAAGTTGACTAGAGTCGCCACCTAGTTTGACCTAAGGAACTAGGAAGGGAGGAGAAGGGTTCTAGGAACCGTTAATTGACTCTGTGATTTGTTGCCTATGGATAGGACTTACCTGATCAAGCCAGAGATTCTGTGTGGGTTCGTACTGGGTTACACCCCTTAGAAGTGGCAACGACCACGACTTCGGATTGGTGCCCGAGGAAACCTCGGTCTCCAATTGTCGGGATTGTCTTCTTTCAAAACCTTTTTGGAGAGATTCATTTAAAAGCCAAGGATAGGACTAGGACGAGGAGAGAGAAAGAGAGTGGATGAGGTGAACTTTTCTGTCAAGCTAGCACCCAGAAAAGGGATAGGTGAATTCGGATGAGTGTAGAATGAGAATTGGGAAAAGTCTGAGATTGAGTGAATAGACAAGACTTAGTGTCTGATGGTTTGAAGTTCGTGGGAGCCGAAGAAGGTTTGAGCGTTTTGAGAGATGTGAGAGCCACCGTAGATGGGGAAGGGGGTTTTTTGTTTGGCATGGGGTCGCACCCTAGGTGGGCTGCCTACGTACTCAACTCCCTGTTGAGATCAGACCTTACGTAGTTCACGGTTTTAGGATTTTGGAATTTTGATGTTTGATGTGTGGGATGTTATAGTCTGTGAGACGCTCGGGTCTATGAGACGTTTGAAACCTTAAGATGTCAAAATCTATGAGACGCTCGGATCTGTGAGACACTCGGGTCTGTGAGATGCTCTGGTCTGAGAGATATTCGAATCATTGGGATAACAAAGTCTGTGAGACGCTCGGGTCTATGAGACAATACGGGGTTGTTTGGAGGTGAGATGGCTGAGTGAAAAATGGCATTTTGATTGATGTGGGGTCGCACCCTGTGTGGGTTGCCTACGTACTCAACTCCCTGTTGAGATCAGACCTTACGTAGTTCAGGGTTTTAGGATTTTGGAATTTTGATGTTTGATGTGTGGGATGTTATAGTCTGTGAGACGCTCGGGTCTATGAGACGTTTGAAACCTTAAGATGTCAAAATCTATGAGACGCTCGGATCTGTGAGACACTCGGGTCTGTGAGATGCTCTGGTCTGAGAGATATTCGAATCATTGGGATAAAAAAGTCTGTGAGACGCTCGGGTCTGTGAGATAATACGGGGTTGTTTGGAGGTGAGATGGCTGAGTGAAAAATGACATTTTGATTGATGAGGGGTCGCACCCTGTGTGGGTTGCCTACGTACTCAACTCCCTGTTGAGATCAGACCTTACGTAGTTCAGGGTTTTAGGATTTTGGAATTTTGATGTTTGATGTGTGGGATGTTATAGTCTGTGAGACGCTCAGGTCTATGAGACGTTTGAAACCTTAAGATGTCAAAATCTATGAGACGCTCGGATCTGTGAGACACTCGGGTCTGTGAGATGCTCTGGTCTGTGAGATATTCGAATCATTGGGATAACAAAGTCTGTGAGACGCTCGGGTCTATGAGACAATACGGGGTTGTTTGGAGGTGAGATGGCTGAGTGAAAAATGGCATTTTGATTGATGTGGGGTCGCACCCTGTGTGGGTTGCCTACGTACTCAACTCCCTGTTGAGATCAGACCTTACGTAGTTCAGGGTTTTAGGATTTTGGAATTTTGATGTTTGATGTGTGGGATGTTATAGTCTGTGAGACGCTCGGGTCTATGAGACGTTTGAAACCTTAAGATGTCAAAATCTATGAGACGCTCGGATCTGTGAGACACTCGGGTCTGTGAGATGCTCTGGTCTGTGAGATATTCGAATCATTGGGATAACAAAGTCTGTGAGACGCTCGGGTCTGTGAGACAATACGGGGTTGTTTGGAGGTGAGATGGCTGAGTGAAAAATGGCATTTTGATTGATGTGGGGTCGCACCCTGTGTGGGTTGCCTACGTACTCAACTCCTGTTGAGATCAGACCTTACGTAGTTCAGGGTTTTAGGATTTTGGAATTTTGATGTTTGATGTGTGGGATGTTATAGTCTGTGAGACGCTCGGGTCTATGAGACGTTTGAAACCTTAAGATGTCAAAATCTATGAGACGCTCGGATCTGTGAGACACTCGGGTCTGTGAGATGCTCTGGTCTGTGAGATATTCGAATCATTGGGATAACAAAGTCTGTGAGACGCTCGGGTCTGTGAGACAATACGGGGTTGTTTGGAGGTGAGATGGCTGAGTGAAAAATGGCATTTTGATTGATGTGGGGTCGCACCCTGTGTGGGTTGCCTACGTACTCAACTCCCTGTTGAGATCAGACCTTACGTAGTTCAGGGTTTTAGGATTTTGGAATTTTGATGTTTGATGTGTGGGATGTTATAGTCTGTGAGACGCTCGGGTCTATGAGACGTTTGAAACCTTAAGATGTCAAAATCTATGAGACGCTCGGATCTGTGAGACACTCGGGTCTGTGAGATGCTCTGGTCTGTGAGATATTCGAATCATTGGGATAACAAAGTCTGTGAGACGCTCGGGTCTGTGAGACAATACGAGGTTGTTTGGAGGTGAGATGGCTGAGTGAAAAATGGCATTTTGATTGATGTGGGGTCGCACCCTGTGTGGGTTGCCTACGTACTCAACTCCCTGTTGAGATCAGACCTTACATAGTTCAGGGTTTTTGGGGATTTGGTAGTTTTGGGGTTTTTGAAGGAATTAGGATTTTGACCTTTTGGGTCTTTGAGGGGTCAATGGGGTTTTGTGGCTATTTCGTGGGGCTTGATGGATTGTCGAGTTTGTTTTGGAGTTTGAGGTGCTTGACTCTATGAGATATTCGAAATCCTAAAATGATGACGTCTGTGAGACATTTGGGGCTTGAAAGGATTACCAAATTTCAAGGGGTTCGGCTTTTTGAGGAGCTGAGGGTTTTCGAGGTGTTTGAATTTGATGAGTCTATTGAGATGTTCGAATCTGTTGAACTGCGGAGAAATTCGAGTCTGTTGAGCTGTTGAGACGGTGAGTCTGTTGAGCTACTGAGACGGTCGAGTCTGTTGAGCTGTTGAGACATTCGAGTCTGTTGAGCTACTGAGAAGTTCGAGTCTGTTGAGCTGCTGAGACGTTCGAGTCTGTTGAGCTGTTGAGACATTCGAGTCTGTTGAGCTGCTGAGACACTTAGAGATTCGAGACGCTTGAGTTCTCCGGAGTTTGGAGTTTCAAGGAGTTTGAGATTTACGATGTTTGGAATTATTTGGGATGGAAATGAAGTTGAATTGAATTGGGAATGAAAAGAATTTTGAATTGAATTGGATTGATCAAATTGATTCTGGATCGGAATTGGATTGAATTGGTTTGAAGTTGAATTGAAACTAAACCGGGATCGAATGGAGGTAATGAACCGGACTTGGGCCTTGAAATGTGGGCCGGATTGGACCTCTGAAATTGGGTCGGGTTGGGCCCTATGAATGAGCTGGATTTGGGCTTATAATTGGGCTTGGTTTGGCCTTTGAAATTGAAATTGGAAGATGATTTGAATCTATGAGACAATTGGAGTTTGGAAGGAGTTTAATGTTGAGTGCAAAGAGCTTTGATTTCGAAGAATTCATGAAGGATATCTGCTTTTGGAGTATGAGAGGATCGATTTTGGAGAGCGTATGATGAGTGAGTATGAGAGGGATTGATTTTGGAGTGTGTTGATGAGTGTGTATGAGAGGGATTGATTTTGAAGTGTGTTTGATGATAGAGTGTGAGAGATTGATTTGAAGTGTGTTTGGTGAGATGTGAAGATGATTTTGGCTGTGTTTGATGAGCGTGTGAGCGCGATTGATTTGCCGTGTGTTTGGTGCGGCGTGTGCGCGCGATTGCTTTTGGAGTGTGTTTGACTGAGCGCGTGTGCCCCTGCTTTTGGCGTGTGTTTGATGCGAGAGTGTGCGAGATTGATTTGAAGTGTGTTTGGTGAGAGAGTGTGAAAGAAAATGATTTTGGATGTGTTTGATGAGAGTGTGAGAGAGATTGATCTGAAGTGGAATTTGACTCATTGGATCTTTAAATTGATTTGGAATTAGATGATTGATTGATTGTGAATTTTATTCTGACTTTAGAGGATGATTTGGAAAATTTTAAGGGAAACAGATATTCCTCACATGGACCGTGTCTAGGACCCGTATGCATTGAGGATACCCCAAACCTAGAGCTTTTCGAAAATGGACCTTAAAGGCCCACTAAGAGGGCAACCTGATTGGCTTTCTAGGGCCACCTGTTCCAACCCGTTTGGCTGGTTGTGGACCGAACCTGAACAAAATTATATTTGGGCCAAGAGTTACACAGGCCCAAACAGGATCGATCCATACATTTACAAAATCATGGGCAAGGAATGATGAACATAATATATGGAGATGAATTTCCAAGGCTATATAAACAAATATACATGCGGACATAGATTTTAAAAGCTATCCGAATAAAACAAATATATGTAAGAAAAGAATTCAGAATCTGTCTAAGTAATTATATACATGTGGACATGGATTTTAAAAGCTCAAGTTATGTACATATGAAATGAATTTCAGGAGTAGTACGAGAAATGTATATACAAGAACGAATCATCGAAGCTGTCTAGGTGGCGAACCAGAATTATTCAAATCTAAAACTCTCACAACTAACAAGATGAGTCCTACTGTATGGGTTGCTAACTAATTGTTAGTCTTATCCTATTTACTATCTTTCAAAAGTCAAAGGTTGCAAGCAAGAGAATAATGTAACGGTTATGGGATGAAGTCACAAAAATGAATAAGTCACAACACTACAACCGAAAGTGAAACAAACGAATTACAAATTGATACAAATACAAGTGAAAAGTTTAAATCTAAAGCTGCTATGGGGGGTCGCATCGACGCCGCCTCACTTGAGCTGAAAGGATCAGCAAGAAGTGCACCAACCGTTACATGTGTTTTAAGTGGAGACCCTGGTAGTCCAAGCCAAGACCCCGTTCCTCAGTCTTAGAGTAGTTTCCCGTTTCACGAGCATTATGTACATGTCAAAAACACAACCAAGAGGGGAAAACTGCATTAGTCAAAGAACGGAAGAGGATTGGGATGTGTGCAATGGGATCATACGGCCCCTCTCAATGGGAGGAAAGGGGGCAATCTAATCATCTCCCACACCCCAACCGTGAACACAAAAATGAGTTTCAAGCTACCAGCAAATACTATGAATTGTAAGATAAATCAAGCAAAGGGAATGAAACTCAGATTAATTCATCATGCTAGATTATGACTCAAACCAAAGTGTAGTATCAAAGGATGGATTGCGAGTCATTTGGGATCATATGTGGAAAGGATTATATATCATCTCCCTCTAGACAGATAGAATTAATAAGGACATCCAGCCGATGCATGGATTATCTAAACAATTATAGCATAGGGCAACTATAACCCAATTCATGTTCTTATCTAAGCGTGCACGGGACAAATTATTTGCTAGTATCAAATCAGTTTCCAAACCAAACCGATGCGCAAGGGGCAATTAAACATCAAATGATCGAATTATAGTAAAAGGATGAATGATAGAATTTCCAAACCCAATAAAGAAACAGTAAGCCCAAACGCATCAGCATAGCCCAAGGTCATTCCAGGCCAAGCAAGTCCACCACATGCGCAAACCTCAACCCGGTGTACCTCGGTCATAATAGAAAACCGAAGAATGATAAGTACGAAAAAGGTCCAGGTAATAGCACCACAAGCAACATGATTTTCAGCCGAAAGAAATGCGCAAGGTGCCAGGTGACAATGCCATCACGGTAATACAGCTGAATCGTAGTAAAGAGAAGCCTCAAACGGAATTTCCAAACCCAATGGGTAATCATGAAGTCCAAAACCCGACAGCACGGTCCAAAGTTCAAGACCAATCCCAAACCAAGGAAGTTCGCATTCAGGACATTTCAATCAATATAAATGAACCTAGCTTAGACAAATCCCAACAAGGCATCAGAAATGAAGTTAGTGGGATTATATTTGACCCACAAGGTAATTTGAAATACCGATTGAATGTTAGTGCAGCAACAACACCAGTAAAGCGGTAATTCCAACAAAAGCAAATTCAGGCATGTGGTCTTTAAATCATTAAGACCGAGCTCATAACCATCAAAAAACCAGACCCACATCTAGTATCGAATCAAGGCATCGGTCTTAAATCCCTCATCTTCGGCTAAAGCCAAAACACAGCTTAAGAGGTAAGTGCGGTGAGTCAGGTATGAGTTCAGTTTCTCACAAAGCACGAGCAGGAAAGAACAAGTAAAACTCGTTCCCAGATTCGAGATTGAGGCAAATAGCCCCGTACTCACTAGCAGAAATTATACAATTGAGTAAACTTTCTCAATCAGGATTTGAACACAGTAAACACCACTACATGAGATTGTCGATAATCAAGGCAAGGCAAACAGATCTATAAAGCATGGATCCCACGTATCCAAACCGGAATCAACAAGGATGAGCAGAAAACCGACTAAATGATGAAGTTTAAAATAGCCTGCCTCAATTTAGATTGTAAAAGGATTTGAGAAACGAAAGCATAACACGATAGATTAGCGGTGAAGCCAAACCATACGTCATTTCTGGACTCGGACAAGCAACCTCACGTTGGGAGAAAGGCCGGCTCCCTTTCGAGTTGTAGCTTGTCGAAAAAAGTAATCGACCACTTACCAAAAACACCGAGAAACATGATGGGGACTATGATCGAAGGTAGATCCCTGAAGTCGTGCATCACCAGGAGCGGAGAGAATGGCGGATGAGGGAGTTCGTCGGTGTCGATATATAAATATGAACACAGGGTATATCACGATTTTGAGTAGGGATTGGGAGTTTCTCAGTTTAAGAAGATGGAGGAAATGATGGTGAGAGAGGAAGAAGTTAGTTGATTTCAAACATTGGAAAGAGGCGTAGAGCTATGCCCCTTGTTCACCAGCGAGAACGAAAAGAATGACAATGTAGAGTGTGTGAGCTCCTTCTTCGCCGGTTGGGATCACAAAATGACCGGGTGAAGAGAACGAAAAGACTTGGAGTAGCACTCCCGATTCGAGGACTGAAGAAGAAGAGAGGTGGCGATTTGAAGATTTTTTCACAAGCCGGGTTGCAGAATTGCTGAAGTTAAGAGAAAAATGGAGGAGATGACTTTGTTTCTGTCTGAGCATTTTTTTGGAATCGATGATCAGATTAGATGGAGGTGGCCAGGGTTTCAATTTTTATTCACCGATGAGTTCGAAGTCGATCCTCTAGGGTCCGGAAGAAGAAGGCCAGGAGTAGGGAGTGTTGTTTTATATAGAAGAAGATTAGGGTTTTTTTACCATAAATGGGCTTTATTTGGAGGTGGGTTAAAAAGAAGAAAATGGACTTGGGTTTGGGTTTGGGCTGCTGGGTTTGATTTGAAGATTGAGCTAAGATAAAAAAGAATGAGAAAGGAAAAGAATCACTAAAATACAACTTCATAGAAATCGGAGGAAACGAAAATAAAAGCTATAACTAGACTTGAGTAATAAACGATAATGTTTAAAAAAATATATGTAGAGTAAGACAAAAGGGGTTTAATCGATAAAAATGAAATGCTTTTTTTTTACAAAGTAAGAACATGAAAAATGAAAATAATAAAAGTAAAATAAAGTAAATGAAATGCCCACGACTAAGGAAATAAAACTGAAAATAACTAAATAAAATAAAAGGGGAAGTCTAAAACAAATAAATGTTTGAAAATTTCTGTACAATCGGGTTCTTTTCTAAAATGCTTGAAAATTGGTTTGAATTTTTGTCGTAAAACGATGGTTTCATTTTGGCACGCACGTCAATACGTTTTGAAAAAGAAAGGCGACGACCCCTCTTATTGTACTTCTTATTCTGGAATTTGCTTTATGGGGTGAGAATTTTTGGTGTCTACAGTAAGTAGGCTAATTTCTCTCACATTCTTTCATCCTTTATGATGTTATTTACCATGTAATTTAGCCGGTTACTGAAGGAGTCATCCGTTGAATCACAAGCTCTTCTGAGCATTGGTCACTTGACGTGCCATACTGTGCACTCACAATGTTTATTTCTGACGATTATTGATTCTTAAATCCTGGGTGTTGGATATGAGGTCTGTCTCTGCAGCCTTCCGTATTACTCAAGTGTATCTGGTATGTTCTAAGGTAATCTCAAGATTTCCAGTTTCCATTTCCTAACAAAAGCGTATTATATCTCTCATAGTGAAAGCCCTTTTGAGGGGTTTATTCCCACCCATGGCCTCTGCAAACTGGAAATTTGACCTACAAAAAGCAAAGAAATAATCCTAGAAAATAATAAATCAAAAGACACTCGGGTTGCAAATATCCCGGTCACTGTGGTAGAGGTTGTGAGACCAGATATCGAACCGTGGGACTATGTGAAAAATAATCTAATCCTAGCAGAGGTAGTAAATCGAGGGGTTTTGTTTTAAAACAAATTATAAATAATAAAATAAGCAGATAAAGTTGACTAATAAAAAGATTAATTAAGAGGAAGATAAAAAGCGGGACTCTGGGTTCATGTTATACTCGTCTGATTAATTATGCTAATCTACTGGTTGATTAAGAATAACTTGGCAAATTCTTTTTAGAGTCTTAAGGACTAAATCCTAGAACCTGAAGACCTCGTTTACCAGAACATGCAAGGTCTGATATGGACTCAAGCAAAACACATGTAAACGGCTAAATAAAAAGAAATATATTTTGCATCTGAAATACTAGACCTCCTCAATCCGATTCAGTTTTTCCACAGACATAACAATTAATACGACCTATCTGTTTATCACGGATCGGATCAAAATAGATTTCGTAAAGCAATTCACTAAACTCATGAAATTTATTAAAAAGCGAGAGCATAACATTAATTGTATCAAAGTATAATTAATTTAAAACCAGTAAAATATATTGCATAATTAATAAAAACTCATAATAACCATTCCCAGAGTATAAATATTCTAGCCTAGTATATTAAATAGATACACAGAAACAAGAGTCGTAGAAATCATCTATAGCCGACTCCTGTATTTGTTCTACTATTTGTATACGTCGGACTAGAGGTGGATATGGTGGAATGAAAAGAAAACAAAATGGCGAAGACGGGAGAAGAGAAATGGGATGGACGTGTGGTTTGTGGTGTAGTGGAGCCGATGGGCTCTGGTGGATCGATGATGGATAGATCCTCGTTTAGCCGAGGAGGAATGGGTTTATATAGTAGAGGAATTTGAAGAAGTAGACAAGGAGGGCGGTGCAGTAGGTGAGTCTCAGTGGAATGAACAAACGGTGCATAATTGAAGGAAAACAGCGGTGCAGTGCCGACATGCGTCCGGCCTTATTTCATCGGACAGGCCACAGATGTCTCTTTTCTGTCGTGTCCGGGTATTTATCCACGGACGTGTCTGATAAAGTGGCGCGCGCTGTTCCCCTTGTGGAATCCGCGGTTTCGTCCGCACAAATATGGCCAGACGTCTCTAACGCATATCCTTAGTCTTGTCCGGCCTTATTTCATCGGACAGGCCGTAGTGTGTGTTGTGTTTGGGTTTTCTTCCATGAACGTGACTATGGACATGGTCCTTGGTTGTGTCCGCCTCTTTGGCCACGGACGTGACTAAGTTCTTTGTTCAGTTTTTTATCCCCGTTTGATATATCCGCTTTTTATATGCCTTTTTCCTACATTTAACACATATAATACATCAGTTCATATCAAAACATAATTCTAGGAAAAATGCAAGATAAGTGAGAAACATTACTTAAAATGCTGCAAATTATAAGGTGATTAAACCTTAATAAGTCTATATGTTTCGCACTTATCAGCCTCACAACAAGGAGAGGTATCCCTACCCTAAAGGAATGGTTCGTTCTTCGCCCCTAACAATGTGCTATCTCATTATTCTCATTGGTGCCCTTTTATGGCAATATTTTCCACAATCTAAGTTATAGGTTTGGTAACCGTTCATGTCTACAAATTGTAGTTCGTTCATAGCTCAAATAAGCTCTCCTACAACTTACTGCGCCTTGGGCTCTGATGTGATTAACATCCTTGGCTCGTAGGCTCTTAGTGCTTAATGTCATTGAGTGAAAGCCGGTGCTCGGTTCACTGCTGTACTCTTACTCATCTGTAGGTTATCCTCATACACTTTGGGTTCTCTAAATTTCTCTTAACCTTTAGATTACATCCTAGCTGTAGTACCAGGTTTCACGGTCAGTTCATTCAGGCGATCTGGCGTTAGCCAGTGTCTGTAACAATCCATTCACTCTCATACACTTACGTCTGTTTACAATTAAGAATTCACTCGTATTAGGCATCTGCCTTGCGGTCTCTAAGTTGGACATCATCCTGGTTATCATACGCTTCCCTCTCAACGCTTCGTTCAACTCTCATTGACTACGCCACCCATTGATGATTAATCATACTTGGGTGTTAATGAGTTAGGTAGCAATGCTAACTGTTGTTCATCAGTTTATCCGGCTCGACTATGCCCGTTCTATGGGGTAGTCCTACGAGCTTTCCTCTTACGGGGGTTGTATGTCTTTAATCCTTAGTAGGTTATAACTTAAGTTCACTTCTTATGTCCCTGTTTTGGGGGTTTACCAACATCTTCATTTAAGAATGCTTATTATTGTTATTCTTAGTGATCATTCTGGGAGTCTTATCCCGTTCTTGTTGAAAGTTTTTATGTCAATTATCTCCATTGTATTCCGTAATGCATTCCTTGTATGTTATTGCTGTAGTAGGTTGTATTGTTGCTAAAATTTTATACCATCTAGCATTCCGTCCAAGTTCAGCTCCCTGCTGACTGGTGTGTCGACTCATCTTATCATGGTCAGGCCGTCAGGCCTTCCCAAGGTCTTATCCTATGGTTCTTATGGATTTACAATCCGGTGTTAATATGTATTACGACTGTAGCGTTCTACTATCTCGCCATGATGGCTTTCCGTATAACTTAACCGTGGTGGCACTTGCTACTGCAAGTGCGCCATGCAAGATGGGCTACCAGTACTGTGTGTGTCAGTAATGGTACTTCCTCCTAATCTTTTTATATCTTTGGTAGTCCTCGGGACTCCTTCGGTGTTCTTTCGTTTTGGATAACTGACCATTTAGCAGTTTCCTGGTTGTTTCGACAGTACTATCACTTATCAGGGCGTTCCTCTTTCTGAGGGAACCCCTTGTTATTTTCTTATGTATTAATCCTCGCTCCGGTTTCCACACATTTTGTCGTGGTTACTAAGTAATGATTCTCCTTCAGGTACTATGTTGTAGACCTTACTCGGTATACAATTTGTATGCGTTTTCATCGTCGTCTGCGTTATGTCGGCCAGGTTTTGTAACCTTTCTCATTGTATGGGGTTTGGAGT
Source organism: Limonium bicolor (assembly GCA_023374045.1). NCBI lineage: Eukaryota > Viridiplantae > Streptophyta > Magnoliopsida > Caryophyllales > Plumbaginaceae > Limonium > Limonium bicolor. Next base: position 453,518,487 of record CM041776.1, on the reverse strand, counting down.
TCCCGTTTCAAACTGAACTTTCCGGTAGTCTTAATTCTCGGCTATATATTATCCCACTGTTATGATCCTTTGGACTACTGTCCGGTATTCTTGTTGCTTATCTATTCCTCTCTATTGCACTTCTGGTGCTTTTCTTATCATTGGTATGGCGGGGTAACTCGACTGCGTAGCATGTCGACCCATGTTACCGGTAATTTCCGTTCTCCCACTGGTAGAATTCTGTTGGTAGCGCCTATTTCCACGTTGCGCCCCAAATTAAAACGTTCAAGTTCTCAAAAACTGTTGTACAACAAGATGTTTCTCGTTTTGCTTACTGTTAACTAACTACCACATCTGGTTTCCCCGAGTAAGAGAAGGCTTTCTTCTCTCTGGTGTTTGTTCCCCCGTATTTCAAGTAAGGGATGTGGAGGGCAGCTTTAGGTACTATGGATATCCGGTAAACACCAGGAAGTCCTAACAAACGCACCTCTCGCTCTATCTCTCAACCCTTAACCCATAACTCAAACTCAACCTCGGTATTCTCCTAAGTTCGGTAATTCCTGTCATCAGAGTGTAACTATGCTCTGATACCACTTTTTGTAACACCCCAACTCAAAACGCCGTACTTAACTCAAAAACCTCCATTCACTTATATTAACTTTGCAGCGGATTTCTTACAACAATTGGTGTTACCGCCGTTAGTCACCCACGTGACCAACTAGGCTTACTACAATCTCCAAGATCTAGCTACGGTCTGATGGACCCGAATATACCGAACATTAGTACTTACAAGCCTTAACCAAATACATAACAAATCTTACAAACTCTTCACATCCTATACAACTTACTAACTCAAATACCATACGAGAGTACATGCACAACTCGTAGGTCACACTTAAACCCGTAATACCTCTACCCCATCTTACTCTCATGACGGTCGCCTTCTGACGTTCACCAGCGAAATAAAAATATCCCCTAAAGGGGGTCAGCAAAATTTCTGGTACGATCCTCTCATGGCCCCGAAGCTAAGGTGGCTACGACTACTAATTGTCAATAGCATGGAGGTTGATTAGATGCACAAAATAATAGAAAGTGCAATAAACAGCAAGCCAAATATGAACAATCAAAGTTCAAACACAATGAACGACTTAAATGCGTTCCCTTAATTAGTGAGTTAATTATTTAACTCCTTAAGTTATGTTTCCTCTTAATCTCAATCCAACCTTATCTTACCTCAATCTTAATCCTTATCTTAGTCTTAGAAAACAAACCATTCTTTAAATAGAAATGGTTGTAGCTTATCTCAGTCTTAGAATACAAACCGTTTTTTAAATAGAAATGGTTGTATCCTATCTCAATGTTCATTTTTGTCGGGTCAAAAGCAACCCTAGCCAATGAGATATTAACTCCATTGGTTGAATGAACAACCTATCTTATAATTTAGGATTTAGGTGATCCTACAACACCATCTTAATGCCTCCTACCCTGGATTGGAAATCCAATGTAGCTGAGCCGACATTCGACCCTAGGCAACAAGTCCAAAGACGAGTCCTTAAGCGGAAGTCAGAACTGAATCAGGGACCGACCCCCTTTCCTTAACATGCATGACCGGAGTCAGTCCCGGATTCCTCACTCCCCCCAAGTTCCAGTTAGTAGAAGTCTCAAGACAATGTTTGTTGGTTAAACCTCTTTCGGTTATTAACAAACTAATATTAGGAAGTGTTCCTTGTTCTCATACAAGTGTTTACTAAACATTGTTAGTAAGTTCTCAGAGATAAGTTGTGTTAGTGCATCACATTCGCACAACAATATAATAAACCAGTTGCATGCTTTATCTTGTTTAGTCGGCACACATAAACAAATAGCACACAAGCCGAGGGACACCTCGTTAGCAAGCAGGTCACAAGAAAGACTGTACCGTTCACCGTTGGTTGTTCGGTTGCTTACTCTCCTCCGGAGTCCAAATTCTCAAACCCTAAAACATTGATTGAATTGGGTGGTTAATTACTTTTAATTAACCTAGCTTACTTAATCACTAATGATTTCCAACTAAATACCACTAAGTCATTGTAGTTTAAACTTAATCACTTATGTTACTTACTTCTCATTTTGCCTCACAATTGTTCACACCTCCAATGGCCTTAAAATTCCACCAAACAACTCTTAAGAACCTTATAATAGCATTACCCAACAAGCCCCCTTCATTTACCACCTAAAAAGCAAACTTCCCTCGTAAAAATGGCTGGTCCGGGTTTGTGTACATGGATATAAACCCGGACCAAGTCACGGTATTAGTTTCTGGACAGTTTTTGATGTGGTCCGGGTTTATGTACTTGGTTACAAACCCGGACCAAGGCTAAACTTGTATAGAATTGCAATTTTTGACTTCTTTTGAACCTCAAATCTTTCCCAATCTTTTCCTATCCTCTCCACAAGTATTCTAACATGTTTAAACATCATTTTAGCACCTTAAAACCCTCCTAATTCATCCATCAAACTCAAACTAAATTTCTTGATCTTTCACCCAATTCCTTACAAAAACTCTTAACATTTATAACTTAATTCCTTACACTTCCAATATGTAAATTTTGTCTTAAACTCCAACTAACCTTAGTGGTTCCTTTCAACCAATATAACTACTCCTCAAACATCATTATTCATCCATTTTTCCTTCACTAAGCTTTCCAAGGTTATCTTGCATCTCCATGCACAAATTCCTCTCCTTTCCATTTGTTACTCATCACTCCTAAACTCTTGATTTAATACCCCGGATCTAAAAATGGTGATTTAATTACTCTAATAAAATTATTAAGGGCCTAATTGTGTCTAGAGAGTATTGGTAAAAAGAATAAAACCAAAAGAAAAGAGAAAATGCGTTAAACGCGAAAAACGCTAAAATGCGCATTAAATGAAAATAAGAGATATATAATATCGTAAGGGTCCGAGATGGATTCCTAAGGCTTTGTTAGGCCTAATTAGTGTACGGGAATGATTCCCGAAGAAAACGGATCCAAATAATGGATTAAAACACTAAATAAGCATAAAAGCACGTTTTTCGAGGAAGCCCGAAAACGTGACTTTAAGTGGTCAAACGGACCCGTAAAAATTATAGTTGATTAAATAACTATAATTAAGTATTAATGGAAGCTTAATAACCATTAAAAATAAAGAAACGAGAAAAATCCGAAAAACGGGCCCGGTTAGTGAATAGTGCCAAACCGGGTAAAATAACGAGCGTTTTACGTCAGAAACTGAAAAACGCTCCAGCTTAACTAGCTAGTGGGGGCCGGTTTTATTAAATAAGAAGCCTCCCCCTCTCATGTTTATTAGTTAGCAAATAAAGAAAGAAAGAAAGTAAAGGAGGAGAGAGAAAAGTAAAAAGTAAAAACATAAAACTATTCCCTCACTCTCTTTCCTCTCACTTTCCCTCCTTCTTCTTTTCTTTCTCCTTCTCCACGATCCCCTTCCTCCCTCTCTGGTGCTGTGCGACATGGGAGCTCAACAAGGGTTCTCCATCTTCTTCTCCTTGCTCAAGTCTCATCTTTGCTCCGAATTGAAAAATAATTGTATATTTGAACTCCTCTCATCAAACTCTACCTTTCCCTCTTTTCAAAATCCCAAAAGCTTGAAGTTCATTTTCATGGGTGTTGCCCATTTGAGGAGAAAAGCACATAAACTTGAAGCTTCCCCTTTCTAGCAAGGTAAAAATATCCATGAAAAAGTCATGTTTCTCCATTTTCCCACCTTGGCCGATTTTGGCTTTTGGTAATGACTAGCTTTCTTCCTTGTTTGAGATATTCTCCAAGCTTTAATGGTGGTGGGAGTCCCTCTTAAGATTCAAGAGTTGAAAACCATTCAAGAAATTCCAAAGGTAAAACCTAATTTGGTGCTTTAAGCATCCTTGTGAATTTTAGTTTATTTGGTGAGCCTAAGGGAGCTCCTTGGTGCTTATTTTGCAATTTGAATGTGGCTAGAGAAATGGGCAAATGAATTGCCTTGGCCGATTTTGAAGGAAGAAGAGGGGAGAAGAGGAGAAGAGAAATAAAAGGAAACTTAAGAAAATTTAAGGTAAGAAACCTATCTTAGTGGTATCCTATATGTATTAGGATTTGGGAAGGGTTAATAAAATGAATGAACCCCACTTGAGTTGTGGTGATAAGGTGCTTGCTTAGAAATAATGCAAGTGAGAAAGCCTTTGTGAGTTAATGCTTGTTTTGGGAGCTATGTATATGATGAATTATGCTTTATGGTGCTTAATGAGTTTTGCTTGATTAATGAGGAAAATATTGAGTGCTGATAGAACCCTTGTGGTTTGGCTAGTTTTAGGATGATTTAAATGGTGGTATGAGTTTGGGCAAGGTTAGAAAAGTAGCCAAGTTATGGCAAAATTTCTATAGAAATTTGAGTGGTTTGAGCATTGTTGTGAGTGAGGAATGACCTAGAGAAGCTAGGTATGTTTAGATATTGAAATGAGTTAGTAAACCACCATAGGAATGCTTGTTCAAAGATGAGAGATTTGTGCAAAAATCTGTAGCAAAAGAGGTTGTTTAAATGCTTGAAGAGTTGTAGAAAAACAAAGAAGATTTAAGGTTTTAAGAGAGAGATATGAACCTTGGTATGAGTTGTGCATTATCCTGGAAGATGTGGAATGGTCAAAATGAAAGAGAGCATAATGCAAAGGGTTGAGGAGAAGTTAGAAATGCACAAGTGTGCATTAGTGTAAAATGAGAATGAAAAATGTGTGAATTTGAGCAAGAGTTTGAGTAAGGTTTGAGCCTATGATTTGAAGAGTTTTAGAGCATGTTTTAAGGTGATTAAATATGTGGAAAACTTGTGGAAAGTTTATGGAAAGATTAAGGGTGGTTTAAGGATTGATTTGGAGTGGAAAAATCAAGTTTGGAGCAGGTTTTAGCAGGGTCCGGGACTTGGTCCTTGGACAAAGTCCCGGACCACACCTAAATTAAGGCCGAGAGTGCAAGTGCTGCTTTGGTCCGGGACTATACTCCAGGACAAGGTCCCGGACCATGTGTAATTTTCACCGAGAGTTAAGTTCGCAATTGGTCCGGGACTTAGGTTAAGGACCAAGTCCCGGACCACCACCAGAAACCTACAGAGAGTGTTTTAAAGGGTTTAAATGATGGGGGTTTGAGTGTTAATGATGTTATAAGATGTTAAGGCCTTGTTTGGTGACATGTAAAGGCCCTTGGAAGTGTAAGAAAGTGTTAGAAGTGATTGAGAAGTGAGAACTCAAATTAACAAAAGTAAAACCGAGATAACGGGATAACGGGGTAAGTACGGGAGTAGCATTTAATAATGTACCGTATGAGCTTAGTATTAAAATAATGTTTGAAACATTATCAGAGAATCGTGCGTTACCCGAGCATGGTGAGATGACACGGTAAAAGTAAAAACCCCGGTGAAAGGTATGATTTTCTCATGCCCCGTATGCTAACCGAGTTACTCTGATTTGTGTGTTTGTGTGCCGGCTTAATCAAGATTAAAGCATGAAAATAATCCCTTGTTTGATTATGCATGCATTGTTGTATGTTGTATGAGCTAACATACTTGTATGCCGGTGTGGTCTAACGTAGTGCATAGACCGACTCTTAGTGAGTATTGATTGACTAGAAACCCGTTGAACGGGTAGTCACATAACCAATGGAAGTATGCAAACACACATAAACTATCGATTTTAGTGTAATGATAACGCAAACATATAAACTCCCTAGAATGTGAGGAGATGTACGGGTTGAGTAAATACCCGATAACGGTTAGGAAACCTTATTGCAACAATCCACGAAATAAATATGAGTGGAGGGATAAACGAACCTCCATCGAGAGGATCGAAGTTAGTCCAATAATGTAAACATATAAGAAAGGTAAAAGAGACCTAAGGGACTATGTGACTCCCTTGAGATACGGTCGACCTCTTATATGAGGATTTTACCCGGTATAAGAAAATATCCGAATGCATAAGCATATGAATGTAAGGGTAACCCTTAAGCCTAAGATTACCCGAATTTAAGTAAAGTTCCCAAAGTCATTAGAAACATCAAGAGTGATGCTTCTAGACTAGTATACATAAAATTATTATAACTCCGAGAGAGGAGTGTATGGGAATGTGAGTAGTCCGAGAGTAGTCGGACCTAAGTAAAAGAGATAGGAACTAAGAGAAGTTCCGTGAGCTAGTTGAACCTTCCCACCATGCTAGACCCAGAGTAGGGTCGAAACCGGGGAAGTAAGACTATGCTAGAGAGCCATGAGTTTTGGCTCAAGTATGTAATAAGAGTAACAAGCGTGACGTAGGAGACCTGTAGTGTCTCGAGAATCTACAAGAGCTTGAGTATGAATAACCCAAGAGTGTGGGTGAGATAATGAGTATAAATAACCCGAGAGAAAGGGGTGAGTATATGTATGAGTAACCCGAGAGAATGGGTAAGTATAAGAATGAGTAGCCCAAGAGAATGGGTGTGTATACGAATAAGTAACCCGAGAGAGCGGGTGAGGTATTGAATAAGTAAACAAGGCATAGTGAGGAATAACCCTCAATGCCTAAGAGTAACCAGTTACCACTAACAACATTGTTATGTTAGTTAGGAATCGTGTTCCGTGATTGGATGTAGATTCCTTGTGTGATATACATATATATTGTATTGCCATGATGCATGTTGTGTGATTAAAATGAACTCCATGTATATCCGACCTAAAGTAGTCGGCGTACCGCGGTTAGCACGCGGTATATGCGAATTTCATATTCAGCGTAAGCTGACCCCCTAGGGGGAACGTTTTTAGTGTGCAGGTACTTGAAGCTGACCACCGTTCGAGAGAGTAGGACGGGGACTGCTATGAAGCATGGGTAGTTAGATAGTAATTACTAATGCATTTGAAAGAGGTGTAAGTCCGAGTATGTTATCGGCATCCGTATATTGTAGACTCGGTATAGTAAAGAAAGGAATTGAGTATTTTGTTGTATGAAGTACTCGGTTGTTCCAGTTCATCAGACCGTTACGGTAAGGAGAAAGGCCTGGTTAGCCACATGGGTGGCTAATGGCGTTGTTTCACCCCTCGTTGTAATTAGAGTTCCGCTGCGTGAGTAGGAGTAATTAGTAACGGTTTAAGAGGTAATGAAGAGATTAACGGTTGGGGTGTTACAAAAATGGTATCAGAGCGAAGTATCGCTCTGATGACTGGAAATACCGAGCTTAGGTAATACCGAGTTAGGAATTAGGGACTTAGGGCTAAGGGTTGAGTGGTAGCGTGAGAGATGCGCTAGATAGGAACTTCCAGTGTGATCTGGATACCTATAGTACCAGACCCGCCCTCCACAACCCCCGCATTAAAAGCTCGGGAAAGAACGCCAGAGAGACGGGAAACCCGACCTGGCAGTTACTTAATTAATGTATCAATATGAACCAGAATCTGTCATGCGGTGGATCCCGAGAACCGGAAATCCCGGAGACGGATCCCGCTGGAACGACAATAACCGCACTTAATGGCGAGGGAACGAGACATCCTAATCCAAGGAGACCAGAATTTGTGGCAGCCCGGGGCGACATGCTTAGCAGTCGCGAGAACCTAGCTGGCCGAGCAGTAGCAAGAAGAAAGCACTAACCGTGCAAGAAGGCGGATTAATGAGAAGCAATGATAATAACAAAAACCGAGACACATGTCTACGGACCGCCATAACTAAATAATACCATCAACGGTACACTAATCGACTAAGAATCTAGTCAGGAGTAGATACACCCACCCTGCCACACCCGAAGAGGTTGCAATACCTAACGGGCACAGCTTAGACAGCTACAAGCATAATTACGGGATATACCCGAATAGGACTACAGAAGTAGTACCTAAATAAGTTAAACCTCGGTAACCACAGGAAGAACGTGGGAACGAGCAACGAGGTAAAGCATAGAATTAAAATAGTTAAGGAACTCCGAGAGTGGAGGAGCACCTAAATGAATGACAGCCACGTCAAGAGGAATGAGAAGCAGCTCCAAGGAGCAGTTATCCAATTAAAAGATCAAGGAAGAGCCGACAAGGCTACCAAATACCATGTGAACAATACCGTGACCGGTATGAGTTAACCCAAAAACCGCCAGTACCGCGCACTTGCCACGGCAAGTGCAGTAATAGCGGGACTAATAAGAAGAGCTTTGGTAAGCGACCAGTACTTAGCAAGTACCAAGACGGCAAGAGAAGCCAATATAGCACCACAAACCCTAAGAATTCTGAAACGAAACCTTGGAAAGGCCTAAAGGCCTGACCACTGTATAAAGAACATACCAGTCTGCAAGAAGTCAGACATAGTAAGAAGCAACCGGCATTGAAATGCCGTGAAGATTTTATTTTCAACTCAAATTTCTTTTCCTTCAGAACATAAATTCTCCAAAAACCCCCAAATTTTAAAACCAAACCAGAGAGCCATGGTAAATTATCATAGGACGATACAAGAGGAGTTGGCAACAGAATACTTCAATTAGGCGTGACCGACACTACAAGTGTACACAAATGAGACATGGAACGACCGCACTCCGAAGGAGCTTGCGGACCTGACAGACCAATTATGAGTTAGTCAGGTAAGTGGTAACGTATCAATAAGATACTCCATGTATGTATACTAGTAGAGTATGGAACACGGGAAGTAGCCCACTCCATACTACGGACGAAAGAGCCAATTCAAACAAAGACAGTTGGACACCTCGAATGACCGAAGAACTTAAGGAAGCTTACCAAGATAAAGGAGTCTAGAATCCAGTAAGGTGACGGACCTAAGGATATAGCGTTAATAAGTGCGAGAAGCACAGAGTATTAAGCACAGACATTGGATATGTCTCAGGAAATACCTAATAACTGGAATGGATACCAGTGTAAGCAATAAGATGAATGCCTTAATTGATCATATCAATGTTTGATAAACGAGATAGAATTCCCACAGTATATCTCACTAAGAGAATAACGACCTAATTAAGTAGGTAAAGGAAAAGTACTAATACTCCACCCAATAACGGGAGACATTACAACCCTAAACGGGATAGTTTGAGTTATACATAGCCGCAAGGCGAAGTCGCAACTGAACATAACCATAAGTACAAGCCAGATGTAATGGCATCACTCAGTAACACCCAGGAGCAATCCGAGAAGGGTGCCGGAGTCAACAGTAGTTGAACGAAACATCGTGTTGAGAACACTAGTGTTTAAGCAAACACTCGGGTAGAACCCGAAGGGATCCCTCGTAATACGGGATACCCTAAAATGCTAGAGGGCATGAATTAGTATCAAAATACTTTAAGGGTCTTCCATGTTTGGAAGCGTGATGAAACTACCATATCAAAACCCAGTAATACCTCCAAACCATTTAATGGTATACGGAGAAGCGGAAACCTGTATAAACAGCCCGCATGGAGCATGGCGAGGCAATGTGGCTTATAAGCCGGTAAACTAACTGCAACTTGTAGATCTAAACGTTGTAAACCTATGCATAGAGGCATAAGAGGAACAGGGGAGAATGAACCACTACCTTAGAGTGGGGATACCACTTGTTATTATGGGGCCTATGGAGCGGCATTTGCGTGAATCCTCCAGAGAAAGGCTACCACCTAGGTATGAAATGTGAAACCGCTAGTGCGGTGTAGTAAAACTTGAGCATGTGTATATTGCCAATGAGTATATGAACTATAGTAGAGTGTAAGGAGGAACCTCGATTGCGGCAATTCTAAACCGTAGAGTAATCAGTTGAGTAGTAAACACTGTATGTGTGTAATATGAACTGCAGAGTAAGCAGTGCGCAAGTGCGCAGAGAGATTTTAAAGGGTAACGTATTTCATTAAGCTAAGTGAGTGGCAAGCCATAGTATAAATGGCGGGAGTACATGAGCGGCAGCTAAAGTAGTAGCGGATGCCATATAAGCGAATGTTGTAACGAGTAGAACATGGTACGCAGCAAGCGACCGTTGAAAGAGTATAACTAGTTAGTGATATGAAGCTGATGAGAAAATACGGTATAGGAGACATAATCATTCCTATCCCATGAGAGATTTACTGTCAAGGGTTTACGCTTCTGCACTCTGTATGACTGAGTGTTTTGGTATTGCACTTGTGCGGTAATGATCGAGTGGGAGAGCCAGGAATTGAGAAATGTCAACGAAGCCTGTTGAGTGAGAATTTAGAGAGATAACCGTGCGGCCGTTGGCCAAAGATGCACGAAGAATGTGGGCAGTAACCCACAGGGCCCAGGATCGATGAATGGTAAATGCAGAGTAGTATGAATGAGGAATTCTTGTACAGAAATAAATAAACAAACATGATTCAGAAGTCATTATCAAATGAGGAAGCACTACATGCTAAGTAGCAGCTTGACCTCAACCGACAATAAGTCGGAAAAAGTAGTGAATAACCACAAAGTATACAGAGTATACAAAAATATAGATTTCTAGAGAATTGGAGAGAAAATCTATAACTCATCGAATTCGCATACGGTAAGTGATACCAAGCGACGATTGAAATACATTGAGAATACCAAAGAGCGAGTTAAGCTCTAGTTATCAGGTCACGCAATAGAAGCTTGTGGACCGTAACTCAAAGGTTAAGTATACCTAGCAATTGTGAGTAATTGCCTAATTCTAAATGCTTTGAAGCCTTAGAGGCTAGAACCGAACCCGGTTATGAGTAAATTAACCGCATTGAAGTTAAAACACTTCATGATACCAGAATTAGTGAACCAATGTTCAGTATAACATATGGTCGGTTACGCGGGCGTAACCCCTTTTAAGGGGGGTAGGGCGAGAAACCGCTTAGAGTATGTTTTACGTTTAGTGCGTAAACTACTATGTGCATAGCACAAAAAGAAATTGTTTTGATGTTTGGACCTCATGTTACATAAACATGTGTACCCATTCATTGTGTAAGTATAAGTATTGTGCATGAGAGATGCAAGTAACGAGTAAGTATTGTGCATGAGAGATGCAAGTAACGAGTATGTAATATTTATGAAAAGAGGAGTAGAGAGACTCCTAGGGAATGAGAATCCCTATAGTATATGTCTAGTGAGATTAGACATGAGTTATGATGAGTATGAATCGGCATGAAACCGATGTGTAACCTGAGAGGGAGTGAGTTCCCTAGGTGATTTTATTTGAGAATGATTGATGGAGTGAGTTCCATCCTTTGGAGTTGTATGTTGTATGTTTTAAGTTGAGTAATAATTTGACTAATGACGCCATGAGTACTGAGTACCTAGGTAAAGGATGTGAAATAAATTGAGAATTATGGATGACTTTAGTTCCGTAACTAAGAGATAAATTAAAATGGATTGTTTTGTGAATATGACTAGGAAGAGTAAAAGATAGAAAACGAAAATGTTTGACTATCTGTTTGTTTGAAACTGACGTGGGAGGTGGAACTTGGTCTGCTAGCGATCAAGGGAAACCGAACACAAATTGGGGTGGAAGGATAGTTCAACACTGATGCTGATCACATCAGGGTTGGATGATTCTTGAAACTCCCTATAAGTGGTCACAAGTAACCACGCTAAGGAAAATTACAGCTACCATAAATTTGATTTGGAGTTGCGTGATGTTTTAAAAAGAATTTTCAAACAGAATTTGAAAATGGATTTTCTTCAAGTATGAAGATGGAAACGAAATTGGTTTTGAAACCGCTATCACCCGCCGATGGCTGTGGCCTTAAGTCTTGATGACCTGTAGAACGGTGGGCGAGTATTAGTTTTGAAACCATTGCACCGTACGTGTGGCGGTCCTAAGTGACCGGTTGGGGCGGTGTCAGTGTGTGATTTTTCCAAAGGCAGCGGGACGGGGAGAGTACCCTGAGATGTTCCTGTGTTGAGTGAGTCAACCAGAGTGCCTGAGGATATGTATATGTGTAATGTTTTGATCAAAACCGAAGGGACCGTGGGCCAGAGAGAGTAAGTGCCCATTTGTCATGAAGCGGCCGTGAACCAGAAAGAGTAAGTGTTCAACGTGACCGGTACCTGAGGGATCAGTAGTATATTACTCGATATGGATTCGAGGACTGTAGTGCCTCCTTGTCTTCGGACCGATTCCATGGAGAGAGTAAAAGATTATTTTTGATTGCTATACATGCTGTGATATATGTGTGGTATGTGTAGTGTGAAATAAGACGGAGTTGTGGAGTCTGTAAGGTTGTACATGTATTATAACCTTGGCATAGTACGCCCATGAGAGTAACCATTTAGATTCACCAACTTTGAGGACAAAGTTCCTAAGGGGGGTAGATTTTAATACCCCGGATCTAAAAATGGTGATTTAATTACTCTAATAAAATTATTAAGGGCCTAATTGTGTCTAGAGAGTATTGGTAAAAAGAATAAAACCAAAAGAAAAGAGAAAATGCGTTAAACGCGAAAAACGCTAAAATGCGCATTAAATGAAAATAAGAGATATATAATCTCGTAAGGGTCCGAGATGGATTCCTAAGGCTTTGTTAGGCCTAATTAGTGTACGGGAATGATTCCCGAAGAAAACGGATCCAAATAATGGATTAAAACACTAAATAAGCATAAAAGCACGTTTTTCGAGGAAGCCCGAAAACGTGACTTTAAGTGGTCAAACGGACCCGTAAAAATTATAGTTGATTAAATAACTATAATTAAGTATTAATGGAAGCTTAATAACCATTAAAAATAAAGAAACGAGAAAAATCCGAAAAACGGGCCCGGTTAGTGAATAGTGCCAAACCGGGTAAAATAACGAGCGTTTTATGTCAGAAACTGAAAACGCTCCAGCTTAACTAGCTAGTGGGGGCGGTTTTATTAAATAAGAAGCCTCCCCCTCTCATGTTTATTAGTTAGCAAATAAAGAAAGAAAGAAAGAGGAGAGAGAAAAGTAAAAAGTAAAAACATAAACTATTCCCTCACTCTCTTTCCTCTCACTTTCCCTCCTTCTTCTTTTCTTTCTCCTTCTCCACGATCCCCTTCCTCCCTCTCTGGTGCTGTGCGACATGGGAGCTCAACAAGGGTTCTCCATCTTCTTCTCCTTGCTCAAGTCTCATCTTTGCTCCGAATTGAAAAATAATTGTATATTTGAACTCCTCTCATCAAACTCTACCTTTCCCTCTTTTCAAAATCCCAAAAGCTTGAAGTTCATTTTCATGGGTGTTGCCCATTTGAGGAGAAAAGCACATAAACTTGAGCTTGAAGCTTCCCCTTTCTAGCAAGGTAAAAATATCCATGAAAAAGTCATGTTTCTCCATTTTCCCACCTTGGCCGATTTTGGCTTTTGGTAATGACTAGCTTTTCTTCCTTGTTTGAGATATTCTCCAAGCTTTAATGGTGGTGGGAGTCCCTCTTAAGATTCAAGAGTTGAAAACCATTCAAGAAATTCCAAAGGTAAAACCTAATTTAGTGCTTTAAGCATCCTTGTGAATTTTAGTTTATTTGGTGAGCCTAAGGGAGCTCCTTGGTGCTTATTTTGCAATTTGAATGTGGCTAGAGAAATGGGCAAATGAATTGCCTTGGCCGATTTTGAAGGAAGAAGAGGGAAGAAGAGGAGAAGAGAAATAAAAGGAAACTTAAGAAAACTTAAGGTAAGAAACCTATCTTAGTGGTATCCTATATGTATTAGGATTTGGGAAGGGTTAATAAAATGAATGAACCCCACTTGAGTTGTGGTGATAAGGTGCTTGCTTAGAAATAATGCAAGTGAGAAAGCCTTTGTGAGTTAATGCTTGTTTTGGGAGCTATGTATATGATGAATTATGCTTTATGGTGCTTAATGAGTTTTGCTTGATTAATGAGGAAAATATTGAGTGCTGATAGAACCCTTGTGGTTTGGCTAGTTTTAGGATGATTTAAATGGTGGTATGAGTTTGGGCAAGGTTAGAAAAGTAGCCAAGTTATGGCAAAATTTCTATAGAAATTTGAGTGGTTTGAGCATTGTTGTGAGTGAGGAATGACCTAGAGAAGCTAGGTATGTTTAGATATTGAAATGAGTTAGTAAACCACCATAGGAATGCTTGTTCAAAGATGAGAGATTTGTGCAAAATCTGTAGCAAAAGAGGTTGTTTAAATGCTTGAAGAGTTGTAGAAAAACAAAGAAGATTTAAGGTTTTAAGAGAGAGATATGAACCTTGGTATGAGTTGCGCATTATCCTGGAAGATGTGGAATGGTCAAAATGAAAGAGAGCATAATGCAAAGGGTTGAGGAGAAGTTAGAAATGCACAAGTGTGCATTAGTGTAAAATGAAATGAAAAATGTGTGAATTTGAGCAAGAGTTTGAGTAAGGTTTGAGCCTATGATTTGAAGAGTTTTAGAGCATGTTTTAAGGTGATTAAATATGTGGAAAACTTGTGGAAAGTTTATGGAAAGATTAAGGGTGGTTTAAGGATTGATTTGGAGTGGAAAAATCAAGTTTGGAGCAGGTTTTAGCAGGGTCCGGGACTTGGTCCTTGGACAAAGTCCCGGACCACACCTAAATTAAGGCCGAGAGTGCAAGTGCTGCTTTGGTCCGGGACTATACTCCAGGACAAGGTCCCGGACCATGTGTAATTTTCACCAGAGTTAAGTTCGCAATTGGTCCGGGACTTAGGTTAAGGACCAAGTCCCGGACCACCCCCAGAAACCTACAGAGAGTGTTTTAAAGGGTTTAAATGATTGGGGTTTGAGTGTTAATGATGTTATAAGATGTTAAGGCCTTGTTTGGTGACATGTAAAGGCCCTTGGAAGTGTAAGAAAGTGTTAGAAGTGATTGAGAAGTGAGAACTCAAATTAACAAAAGTAAAACCGAGATAACGGGATAACGGGTAAGTACGGGAGTAGCATTTAATAATGTACCGTATGAGCTTAGTATTAATAATAATGTTTGAAACATTATCAGAGAATCGTGCGTTACCCGAGCATGGTGAGATGACACGGTAAAAGTAAAAACCCCGGTGAAAGGTATGATTTTCTCATGCCCCGTATGCTAACCGAGTTACTCTGATTTGTGTGTTTGTGTGCCGGCATAATCAAGATTAAAGCATGAAAATAATCCCTTGTTTGATTATGCATGCATGGTTGTATGTTGTATGAGCTAACATACTTGTATGCCGGTGTGGTCTAACGTAGTGCATAGACCGACTCTTAGTGAGTATTGATTGACTAGAAACCCGTTGAACGGGTAGTCACATAACCAATGGAAGTATGCAAACACACATAAACTATCGATTTTAGTGTAATGATAACGCAAACATATAAACTCCCTAGAATGTGAGGAGATGTACGGGTTGAGTAAATACCCGATAACGGTTAGGAAACCTTATTGCAACAATCCACGAAATAAATATGAGTGGAGGGATAAACGAACCTCCATCGAGAGGATCGAAGTTAGTCCAATAATGTAAACATATAAGAAAGGTAAAAGAGACCTAAGGGACTATGTGACTCCCTTGAGATACGGTCGACCTCTTATATGAGGATTTTACCCGGTATAAGAAAATATCCGAATGCATAAGCATATGAATGTAAGGGTAACCCTTAAGCCTAAGATTACCTGAATTTAAGTAAAGTTCCCAAAGTCATTAGAAACATCAAGAGTGATGCTTCTAGACTAGTATACATAAAATTATTATAACTCCGAGAGAGGAGTGTATGGGAATGTGAGTAGTCCGAGAGTAGTCGGACCTAAGTAAAAGAGATAGGAACTAAGAGAGAGTTCCGTGAGCTAGTTGAACCTTCCCACCATGCTAGACCCAGAGTAGGGTCGAAACCGGGGAAGTAAGACTATGCTAGAGAGCCATGAGTTTTGGCTCAAGTATGTAATAAGAGTAACAAGCGTGACGTAGGAGACCTGTAGTGTCTCGAGAATCTACAAAAGCTTGAGTATGAATAACCCAAGAGTGTGGGTGAGATAATGAGTATAAATAACCCGAGAGAAAGGGGTGAGTATATGTATGAGTAACCCGAGAGAATGGGTAAGTATAAGAATGAGTAGCCCAAGAGAATGGGTGTGTATACGAATAAGTAACCCGAGAGAGCGGGTGAGGTATTGAATAAGTAAACAAGGCATAGTGAGGAATAACCCTCAATGCCTAAGAGTAACCAGTTACCACTAACAACATTGTTATGTTAGTTAGGAATCGTGTTCCGTGATTGGATGTAGATTCCTTGTGTGATATACATATATATTGTATTGCCATGATGCATGTTGTGTGATTAAAATGAACTCCATGTATATCCGACCCAAAGTAGTCGGCGTACCGCGGTTAGCACGCGGTATATGCGAATTTCATATTCAGCGTAAGCTGACCCCCTAGGGGGAACGTTTTTAGTGTGCAGGTACTTGAAGCTGACCACCGTTCGAGAGAGTAGGACGGGGACTGCTATGAAGCATGGGTAGTTAGATAGTAATTACTAATGCATTTGAAAGAGGTGTAAGTCCGAGTATGTTATCGGCATCCGTATATTGTAGACTCGGTATAGTAAAGAAAGGAATTGAGTATTGTGTTGTATGAAGTACTCGGTTGTTCCAGTTCATCAGACCGTTACGGTAAGGAGAAAGGCCTGGTTAGCCACATGGGTGGCTAACGGCGTTGTTTCACCCCTCGTTGTAATTAGAGTTCCGCTGCGTGAGTAGGAGTAATTAGTAACGGTTTAAGAGGTAATGAAGAGATTAATGGTTGGGGTGTTACACTTGAACACACTTATACCTTTCTTTCCATCCTCTTAGCACTTTAACATTATTCTCCCTTTACCTTGACCATGCTACACCCTCCTTAGACATTTCTATCTTCTTTACTCAATTTACTCCCCATGCTCATGGTTAGACACCCTTATACATTCCTAGTCATTTTCCTCGACCTTTTACAACATTCTCCTACAATTTTCACTTCCATCACCCAAGTCCACTCATTACCATCCAAACTATAACCTTATTAATTCACCACTAGCATCTTCACCACTTACACAAGCTACCAAGATTTCTTATTGCTATATTCTCTGGTTCATACCTAAATCATCTTAAAACATTATACATCATTTCCTCCAGATTTTTGCACAAGACCTATCATTCCTCATACCATGATTTTGGTGTGTTTAATACACCCACCTTACCTCTAATTTCCTCCTAGACAACTCTAGGCTCTTCTAAACCTCAAGAATACCTTTGTTAACTCATTTCCACTCAAATTCCTTTTTAACGAGTCCTAGTAAATCCTAGGTCAAATCAATTCACAACCACCACCAAACACTTTGTTTTCTACTCAAATTTCACCATAGCTCCTCTAGTATATTACCATGCCCAAATGCATTGTTTTTCTCATTCAATCATCTCACACACATCAAATCCTTTCTCATAATATTTTCTCATCCAAATCTACTCATTCACAATAAACTCAATATAGTGCAATAATCTTAAATTTCATAGCACTAAGGCTCTTAAATGACATGGCTCTTAGGCCCCTAAATGACTTAAACTTGAACACTGAATTTCCCACATTAATTGAAATACCCCTAACCTTTAAAAATATAGTTAAATGATCTTTTAATGATCTAAGATGGTTAATAAACATCTAAATATTATTGGGGAACAATCTAAAAGATCTCAACAAGGCAAAACATGCCTTAAGATCGGTAAAGCCAACAATGTGCTTTAAGACACCATAAAGATTGTATGAGCTCAAATAGGATCCAAAGTGGATTCCTAAGTATTATAATGAAGTAAGGAACACAACAAAACTATTATCAAAGAAAACTAAACTCAGAAGCACCTTGCAACACAAAATGTGCACTAAAACACCATAAAGCACATTTTTGTTAAATTGCCTTCTAAATTGGCTTTTAATGGGCTTAAAGGTTATAATTACCTTTAAATATGATAATATATCACATTATATCATATTAGGAATTTAATTCCACAAATTTACAAATTTTTACAAATTTAATATTAAAATATTAATAAAACCCTAAAAGGGGGCCCGGTTGAGTCAACATTGAATAAGATTGGTCAAGAGGTCAAAATTGACCCCTTGGACCACATGTAATCGGCAGCCACAAGCAAGACGGGCTTGAATTAGCCACTTGCATATACTAAGGACAAGACTCCAACACCACTCCTTAAATTAAGGAGACCACCTTTTTCCTTTCTAATATTATGGATTAGTTTATACACAATTGCTCATTGATTGAAGCAGCCTCAAAACCGTGTGAGACCACCCCTTTCCCCTCCATTAACCGATGGCTCTTATCCCTTGATGAGTCATTAGCCATTACAAATCATTTAATAAGCAAAAGTTGCCTTTTCAATTAATTAAGGCTCATTCCAATCATTCTCTTGCCCTAGCTCCATTCCAGCCGAGCTCACTCACCTTCCAAACTCTCTCAACCGATGTTCTTGAGTTAGGAAGACAACTCCATCTCTTAAGCTCCAAAGGTAATGGTTTAAGGCTTATTTTGGCTCTTTTTCTTTATCTCTTCATTACCTACACTTAGATCTCGTGGCTCATCAACTCCTATGGCTTATTCTCAGTGTTTTAAGGTTAGAACACCAACCAATTTTGGCTGAAGCAAGTATAGGGACCAAGGTTTCCCAAAATTTCATTTTAAGGTAAAAACATACCTTAAGCTTCTCTACTCTTCATCCGATTTTCTTCCTTCGATTTTTATGAGTTTATACACTCATAATCTTCATATTTACATGTTCATTCAGTTGGTTAGCCTTTTGAAGCAAGGGAGGCCGAGATCTAGAGCAAATACCCTTCTTTAAGGCATTTTTCCAAGGTAAAACCTAATACCAAGGCAGCTTGTTGTTGTCTAGCTATCTCCTATGTCTATATGGTGAATTTAACACCTTGTGGTGTGTTTAAATCAGGCTGAAATCCTCTTGAAATTCCCTTGCATTTTAAGGTGATTTTTGCCTTAAATCTTACATTAATTGTTCCTTATGGTTAAGCTCAAGCTTGGAGTATAACCATATATTATTTTGGTGTATTAAACATGTCTAAATGATGTGGTGAATTTTCCTTCAAGTGGCCGAGTTCATACAAGGAGAAAACAAGGTATAACACCTTAAAACTTATGATTTTATGATTTCCTGACCTATATATTAATTATGCCGAGAGGGAACTTAATCATATGGGTTATATTAACCTAGAAATTGAAAAAAATGACTAAGATAAATTAAGCTAGTCATTTAAGAGATTTAATTAACATAGTGGTCAAATTATGACATTATGTGGAAAAATAATTAATCTATGGTGAGGCCGTGAGTTTATACTATATTTTGAGACATTTAAAGTGTAATTTATTTTGCAAGTTCAAGGTTGTAATAAGGCCATGTCATTAGGCCATTTTAATTTAAGTTTAAAGCTTTTTTAGTTTGATTTATGCTTATATAATTAAAATTGGGGTCAAACGGTAATTACTAACAAAATATTAGGCCGTGGGCTTAATTTAGAGGAATTTAGGGTTTTTAAATGAATTTAATAAAAATTGTAACATTTTATAAAGTTTTGTGTCAAAATTGTAAAAATAGAAAAGTATAGGTTAAGTTTGGTAATTACCGAGAGAGTTGAGTCCAAATTGGTATTAGAAGTCAAGTTGACTATATAGGAGACTTTGACCAAGTGTGGAGAATTTAAGGAATTAAAATACTACCTTATATTAAGATAAGTACTCCCTCCCGTTCTAATTATAAGTCGTTCTAGACTTTTTCACCATTTTTAAGAAAAAGTTTAAAAAGACTTGCATACCCTTACTTTTTGTATTGGGAGAATAAAAAAGTAAGTATACTTTATTGGTAAGATAAAAAGTAGAGTGTAATGATAATAATAATTAAAAAAGTAGAAAGGGTAAAAGTAGAAAGATAGATACAAAAAGTCTAAAATGACTTATAATTTGAACATAATTCTAAAGCCTAAAACGACTTATATTTAGAATAGGAGGGAGTATTAAATTGTAAAAGATTTATAAGAGATGGGGCTATAATTTAATTTCTGAAACTTTGGGGGTACTAAATGGGATTTAGTACAGTCCTTAAGTTATTAGGAATTTTTAGGAATTTATTTGGTTAAATTTGGAGTTTATACGAATTATATAAGTATAATATATGATATTTTATAACATTGTTACAAATGGGTAACAAATGGGTAAAAACCGAGATTTATAGAAAGTATAAGGTTAGGAATAATATTTATAACCTTTTGGTATAGTTTGGTAATTTTTGGAGTTATATATAAGATTTCATAAAGACATATGTATAATATATAGTTTTAATTGAATTAGAAAACTATGTATTATAAATTGGGAAGATTTGGTAAATATACAAAGTTTGGTGGTGGGAATTTAATTAAAATAGTCCTAGGGGCTGTTCAAAAATTATAGCCTTTAAAAACTATAGGTTATAATTATTTTAAGGTTTAAGGGTTATAATGTAAGGTATATACTATAAGTGTAACAATGAAATATAATTTGGGATTGATTTGTGATTTATAGAAGTTTAGTGGTTTATAGAAAAAGCCGAGAATATAAGGGCTGTTTGGTATTTTAAAACAATTTACAACTATATGTTATAATTGTTTTAATGACATAAATGTCATAATATATGTTGTATGACTATGATGTAACATTATATTAATTATTTGGTGGATTTTGTAAATATTTAAGAACATAGGTGCTGTTCGGAAGTATTAACATTTTTAAAATGAAATTTATGATATGGTTTTAATGTTATAAGAGTTATAACATTTATAGTATAAGGAATATTCATTGAAAGAGAATGAATATATTATTAAGACATACCATATAATAAATAGTTCCACAATACATGTAAATAAATAAATATATGTCATGGAGTGGGAAAATATAATTTGACTTAATAACCATGTATTTCCATAATTAAAATGACATAGGATAAAGGGAAAAGAACTACAAACATTAGATATGGAATTCTAATGTTAAGAGTATACATGGGATAATAAGGATTTATATAATGCAAAGCATTGTTTACATATGAATTGTACCACATTGAACTTGAAAAAAAAGAGACAAACCTTAGAAAAATAAATACTAAAGTGAGATGTATAGTGCATGACAAAGAATCATACATGCAATAAAAAAAACAAACTATATGATATACAAATATACATTAAGTTACATGCGATAACAAAGTTCAACAATAAGTATATTAATATACGAGACAAGACTACGCATGTAATATAACACCTTTCCAATCTCGAGTTAAGCCGAAAACCCGACAAACATTGACAGTTAATAACGGGGATTAACCGGGAGTTATTAGTGACGGTACGGGGTACCGTAGAATTGTGTTGTTATACGGGATGCTGATCAGTAGCATTATGTATTGTTTAGACTGTTAGAGACGACACACGGAGCATAGGATCTTGCTGATTCATACTCCACCGTAATACAATCAGGGTGAACGGTATGTTGTTACGTGTCTCTGATTGTCTCTGAGGGCTTCCTCAGTTCAGACTTCTATGTGCTCTGTGATAAGATTGTTTGTCTGAATGTGTTAATTAATATGCATGAATTGTGTATTTATAGCTGCTTATTATTTACTGTTGTTGAGTTAACAGTATTGGTTCGTATATATGAACCTATATATAAAACGAACTAGCGGCTATGGTGCTATCATATATGAAATATAAGGATCGTCGGAAAAACGTTGTAGCACTAGGATAATAATATATACATATTATCCGAGACTTTAATACGGAGCATTGGCCTTTTAAAACGCCGCTCTCGTATCTAACACTGGATCCCGAGTTTACAGACTCCGGATTGGACTAATGATCTTAGTCTGCTGTGTTAGAAAAAAATGGTAAAGCGATGCGATGGTATAATTAATTAATGGAAAGATAATAAAGCCAAGAGGATGTGGCTCTTAGTGCGCGCTGTGATCACAAAAACAATACCAGGATGTCCGCGTACGAGTCTGTAAGTATCAAGAAAATTTCCCGTGAGCTAGAATGGCACGTTGGTCGGAGACTCTACCGTTGGAGTGGCTACTGCCGTGGGTGACCCGCCATATTATATGGGTAATTTAGGGACACGTCGTTTTTAACGAGACGTTGTCACTAGGTATAACTGAACACTTAATACAGTTGTGACTTGTACAGTGGCGAACAATATTGGTTTCTACACCATGGACGAGAACTAATACTTGTTTATTGTTCTCGTTGTTTCGCTTTGTTGTTCATTGGTTATACTTGTGGTATATAATGTGTGATGGTTGTGTTATTGTATGGATATTACTGTTAATTGCTTTACAGTTTTGATATTAAAACGGTATTGCATGTAACGAATCTCATGCTCTCGACCAATTAATTGAGGGGTTTGAGGGGGCATGACGGGGCATGTGATAACATACTCAGCAGGGGCTGATTCCATACCACAAACCATTTTTATTTCAGGAGATTAGCTGGTGGGTCGACGCGGGGCGCGACGGTTATGATATTACAGTTGGTTAAAACTTGGTACGGTTTGATACTAATGTTACTTTGGACTCGGGTTGTGTAAACCGAGGTGTATTTTGGTTAGATGCTCACGAGTACGGTTTGTAATAATCGGTTGTTGTTGGATTTGTTTTAAATTATTTAAGTACTACTATCTATCTCTTGTGGTCACTGCGGGAATACGTTTCGCAAGTTGATTATCAGGTAATTCGTTATCACCCGTATGGGCGAGTGATAACAGTGACACCATTAGAGCGATAGTCTGTTATTTACCGCTGTGATATATTTATTATGTGCGACATTTATAGGATAATTAGGAGCCGAATTAGTAGGGGTGTTACAAGAGATAGTAGTTTAAGTACCGTGAGCTTAGGTTATTCACACACCAGTACCAAGGAGATAGTTGTAAATGATGTGAGTTAGGAGATTGTCGGGGACAATGTGTTTTACGCCTTTCAGGGCTATGTGAACTTATGGTTGGGAGCAGTACAGTATTTATACCAAGAGCTGACTTTGATTCTGAATTCTTCAGATGTCTTCTGGAAGACGTTCAGCTGGCAGAGGAAGAGGAGGTGGTGGAAGAGGCGGCGGGCCAGGAGGAGGACCTCCTGAGGCCCCAGCCGTGGGCGTCGCTGAGACGGTAGCTGCCGTCTTTGCTCAGCTAGCCCTGATGGGAGGTGTCCAGATAGGAGCACCACCAGTAGCCCCACCCGTACCCGCACCAAGAGAGCCAAACTGGCTGAAGAGTGTTGCTGACACACGAGTACCTACCTATGACGGGGTAGCTGACCCCACCGTCCTGGAGAGATACATTGTTGAGCACGAGAAGGCCTTCGATGCCATTCATGTGCCTGCTGAGCACCGGGTCGGTATAGCGGCCTTCCATCTGAGGGACGCCGCCAGCACTTGGTGGAGGTCCGTGAAGGCACACTACACCGCTATAGAGGGTTTTGGTTGGACAGGCTTTATGGAATTGCTGAGAGAGAAGTACTATCCTGCTCATTTGAAGCAGAGAAAGAGGGAAGAGTTCGAGGCTCTGAAACAGGGTAGTCTGACAGTAGATCAGTACTACTCCTCTTTTATTGGGCTCTTGGACTTTATCCCGGGAGTTGTTTATTCTGATACGGTGAAAGTTGAGAAATTTAGAGGCGGGTTGCGTTATGCTATCAAGGTCGCCATGGGTGCTGCCTTATACCCTACGATCCAGGTAAAAATTGGTTGACAGATTATACCTTGTAACTCAGTTTGATTTATTACAAGTTCGGGGAACTCATTGATGCATTATAGGAATGCTACGAGGCTGCTTCTCGGACCGAGCTGTTGGTGAACAGCCGGGAGGACAGCCAGGGGCAGAAGCGTAAGGCCCCCGAGAAGGAGACGGAGGTTGCGGCTGGAAGCGAAGCAGCAAGAGTTGGAAGTAAGATCCACCTTTAAGTTATTTAATCCATTTAAATTACTTACTTGTTGCCTGCTTTATACCTGCTGTTCCTGACACTTTGACGATCACAGGAAGAAAAAGTTCTCCTGGAAGGAGAAGAAGAAGGAGCAGGCCAGCCAGAAGGGCAAAGAGAAGGTCCCGATGCTGACCGGGCCTACCTACGATGTCCAGCCTCTTAGATCTGCACCCCCTAAGGGTAAGCGATCTAACCTTGTGAATGAGTTGTGTACTATACTATCCACTACCATCCTTGTATTAATCTGAGCGTGTTATGATAATAGGTTCTGCACCCCAGCGCCACTTTCACTGCAAGCGCTGTGGTAAAGACCACCCGGGTGTTGACTGCACCGGGCAAGCGGTGGACTGCCACCATTGTGGAAATAAGGGCCACAGGTCGTTCGAGTGCTTTGCTAATCCAGAGAGCCGAGCGTACCGCCCGTCGAAGGGGACTCAGAGCGCACCTACTGGAGGAGGTGGAGCTCGAGGTGGCCAGAGGGGGCCGGCGCCCCAAGCCCAGAGGGGGCAGCAGCATCAGCAGCCGCAACAGCAGAACCAGAACCAGAGGAACCCGCCGGGCAACCGTGTGCTGAATGCAGCGGGAGCTTCAGGGCTGGCACTAGTACCCAGCGCGGTGAAGGTTAGCATTTGAAACCTTAACCATTGTATGAAGCATGACTAAGTGTTAAACGCTTTACCTTAGCATGAATGCATGTTTTAATTACCGCTTTAGATAAACAACTTATCTAGGAAACCTGTTACCTCTTAGGAGACTTCGACATCTGCTATCCCACACTTACAAGACAGAGATCACCTAGACCCGTGGAAGAAAGACGGGTACCCTAGTGAGTTGTGTCATGTGTCAGACCGGGCATGATACTTCTCAGAGAATTCCTAACCCTAGATGAGCAAATCGCCATAGTGAATGAGTGTAGAGCTTTGGGTAAGGGCATAGGAGGATTTTATACCCCTGTATTTAATAGTGGTTCTAGAATGAAACTACATGATGTGCTTAGGGAAAGATTGGGATCCACAAGCTAGGGTTTATCGAGAGGTGAGGATGGTAGGTGGCGTATCTATACCTAGGATACCTGAGAGTTTCCTAACCTTGGTGAGAAACGCAATGGATATTGCTCAAGACTGTGGACTTTCCATTACCCGACATGACACCTGACGTTTGCATCATCAACTACTACGAGCAGGGAGGAAAACTTGGATGCACCAGGACCGTGATGAGACGACCGAGTCCATCACCAAGGAATACCGGTTGTGTCATTCTCCATCGGCGATGATGCTGAGTTCATCTATGGAGACCAGAAGAGGATGGATCTAGCAAGCAAGATCATCCTCAAGTCTGGGGATGTGTTGGTATTTGGTGGAGAGGCGAGGCTTGTATACCATGGTATTAAGAGCATTAAGCTCAATACCGCCCCACCAGCTCTAGTGAATGATACCCACATCCGACCTGGCCGTTTAAATTTGACTTTCAGACAGTACTGATGTAATAGCAGTAGCTAAGTGTGTAACCTTGTATAATACAGTTGGATGAATGAAATAAGAGTTTTGTACCTTCAACCATATGTGTTCAGTTTGTTGATACCGTTAATTCATAACTTCAGGCTACGAAAATGGAAAGGAGGGTACCATCTGCATCTTAGATATGGCGCAAGCCAAGGAGTCCGGTAATGTCATCACAGGTATGACAATTACAACCAACAGTAAATTAGTGATTTATTGGGACTCGATGCTAATACGAGAGGTGATCTCAGGTACCTTTCCTGTTGATGGTGTTAGTACTTCCGTATTGTTCGACTCAGGGGCTTCACATTCTTTTATTTCCTCGGCATTTGCTATGAGGCTGGGGGCTGCCCCCGAACAGCTTTCTGACTTTTCAGTCACCCTTCCATCGAAGGAGAAAGTAGGTTGCACCAGGCAGTACTTAGGGTCGGAGATCAGTATTATGAATGAGACTTTTCCCATCGATTTGATTGAGTTTAAGGACTTGGGCTTCGACATTATAGTGGGTATGGATTGGCTACAGAAGCATAAGGGCCGCCTTCATTGTGCAGAGCATCGACTACTACTGAAGGGGCCGAGCGGCAAGACAGTGTCATACCGCAGTGTGAGGAGAGAGCCGACTGTCAAGATCGTGTCAGCATTGTCCCTGATGAAGGACGTTAGGAAGGGCCGACAAGCCTTCCTCTGTTATGTACAGGACACGAGACAGTGCGACGAGATGGATGTAGACATTCCAGTCGTGGCAGACTTTCCCGATGTGTTTCCTGATGAGTTGCCAGGCATGCCGCCTGTGCGTGAGGTTGAGTTCGCCGTCGACTTATTGCCAGGTACGGGCCCTATTGCTAAGGCACCCTACCGTATGGCACCGGCTGAGATGAGGGAGCTGAAGGTACAGCTGGAGGACCTCCTCGACAAGGGATTCATTCGACCGTGTTTCTCCTTGGGGTGCTCCAGTATTATTCGTCAAGAAGAAGGACGGCAGTATGCGACTCTGCATCGACTACCGCGAGCTTAATGCGGTCACGGTCAAGAACAAGTACCGTTGCCACGGATTGATGACTTATTTGACCAGTGAGAGGGGCCAGTGTGTTCTCAAAGATAGATCTCAGATCTGGCTACCATCAGATTAGGATTGCAGAGGGTGACATAGAGAAGACAGCTTTCAGGACACGGTATGGACACTACGAGTTCACCGTTATGCCATTCGGGTTGACGAATGCGCCAGCTATTCATGGATTTGATGAACCGTCTCTTTAGAGAACAGCTTGATAGTTCAGTTGTGGTCTTCATCGACGATATTCTGATCTATTCAAAGACCAGGAAGATCATGAGTTACATTGAGACAGGTTTGAGTATCATGAGAAAGAACCAGCTGTATGCCAAGCTCTCGAAGTGTGAGTTCTGGTTAGACAGCGTGTCATTTCTAGGACACATCATATCAGCAGACGGGATATCTGTAGACCCTGCTAAGATTGAGGCAGTGAAGAGTTGGCCAAGGCCAAAGACAGTTACAGATCCGCAGCTTTCTGGGTTTGGCCGGTTACTATAGAAGGTTCGTGAAGGACTTCTCCAAGAGGCCAAACCGATGACTAATCTCATGAAGAAGGAGTCCCAGTTCTTATGGTCTGCAGAGTGTGAGCAGTCCTTTCAGACACTGAAGGATCTCCTGACATCGGCACCCGTTCTTACTATCCCTGAGGGCACCGATGGGTTCGAGGTATACTGTGATGCCTCTGGAACCGGTCTAGGCTGTGTGCATATGCAGCACGGGAAGGTAGTTGCCTACGCATCCCGACAGCTGAAGAAGCATGAGGTGAATTACCCCACACACAACCTTGAGTTAGGCGCAGTAGTCTTCGCTTTGAAGATCTGACGACATTATCTTTACGGTGTGACAGTCACTATCTACTCTGATCACAAGAGTTTACAGCATCTCTTCTCTCAGAAGGAGCTGAACATGCGACAGAGAAGATGGGTCGAGTTCTTGAAGGACTACGACATTGACCTAAGGTACAAGGAGGGCAAGGCGAATGTAGTAGCCGATGCCCTGAGCCGCAGAGCTCATTCATTATTTACGCTATTAGCGAGCAGCAGTATGATTGATGAGATATGAGCTGCACAGGAGAGTGACCAGTACATGGAGAGTATCAGGCAGAAAATGTTAGAGGGTTGTTTTGAGAGTCAGAAGTATGACTTCGAACTGTGTGATGATGGCATGATTCGACTGAATGGCCGGTAATGTATTCCAGAGTCTTCCCCAGATTTGAAGGAGAAGATACTCCAGGAGGCTCATTGCTCGTCCTTATCCGTCCACCCCGGTTCTTCGAAGATGTACAAGGACTTAAAGGTCCATTTCTGGTGGAGCGGATGAAGAAGGATGTAGCTGACTACGTGACTAGATGCTTGACCTGTCAGAAGGTTAAGTTTGAGCATAGGAGACCCGCGGTTTAGTGCAGTCTATGCCTATTCCTTGCTGGAAGTTCGAGGACATCTCGATGGATTTCGTTGTCGGTCTCCCACCGACTAAGGGAGGACTGAACACGATTTGGGTCATTGTGGACCGTCTGACGAAGGTGGCAAAGTTTGTTGCTATGAAGGATACCTGGAAGGTCCCGAAGTTAGCGGACTTGTTCCAGAAGGAGGTGATCCGGCACCATGGTGTGCCAAAGACTATTGTTTCTGATAGGGACCCTCGATTTTTGTCTAGATTCTGGGGTCAGGTTCAGGAAGCCTTGGGTACGAAGTTGAAGCTTAGTACGGCATTCCATCCACAGACCGACGGTCAGAGTGAGAGGACCATCCAGACACTGGAGGACATGCTGAGAGCATGTGCCTTAGATTTTCAGGGGAGTTGGTTAGAGCGACTACATCTGATAGAGTTCGCCTACAACAACAGCTACCACTCCTCGATACAGATGCCACCGTTTCAGGCACTATATGGTAGACCATGTAGGACCCCTCTATGCTGGGATGAGGCCAGCGAGAATACGCTTCTAGGACCACAATACCTAGAGCAGATTAAGGAGTACGTCCTACAGATTCGTAAGAACATGAAATCAGCTCAGGACCGGCAGAAATCATATGCAGACACCAAGAGGAGGGACATTGAGTTCACTACTGACGACATGGTATTCCTCAGAGTGTCACCCATGAAGGGAATCTTCCGGTTTGGGCAGAAGGGCAAGTTGAGCCCAAAGTATGTTGGACCTTATGCGATTAGGGAGCGAGTGGGCCCGTTAGCCTACAGACTAGATTTGCCAGCAGAGCTCGGGAGGGTGCACGACATCTTTCACATTTCACAGCTGAAGAAGTATGTGCCCCACCCATCGCACGTGTTACAGCCAGAGACTTTAGAGTTGGACCCCGCTCTACGTTATGAGGAAGTACCACTCCGCATTCTCGATACGAAGACGAGAGACTAGGAACAAGACCGTTAGCATGGTCAAGGTTCTCTGGTCGAACCATGAGGTGGAGGAGGCTACATGGGAGTTAGAGGACTCCATGAGAGCGAAGTATCCCGCACTCTTCGAGTAGTAGCTGTGATACTTGTACGGGTTCGTGGTCAAACCCTTTTTAAGGGGGGTAGACACCACTTGGCTTGCGCATATGTTATGCATTAGTCTTGTTTTGTGGTGTTTTTGGTATGCTGCGTCATACATGTTTGTTTGGATGATTGTATGTAATACATTTTATGTATGTGCCTTAGTGCACCTGTTTGAATATATATATATAGTACCGCTGAGTACTTTTGTGGATGAGTTGGATGTGCACCTTGTTTAGTGTTGTGATATGAATGAGTTTATACCATGAGTTTGGCTATTTGATATATGCTGTATGTATAGACTAGGTCTGAACCTAGTGGGAGTTACTCCCTAGCGATGGACTGTTTGGTTACTTAGTGGAACTTGATTCCTTAGGTGAACTGTAGACGATTAAGGACTTCGGGACGAAGCCTTTTTAAGGGGGGTAGACTGAAATACCCCTAACCTTTAAAAATTAGTTAAATTATCTTTTAATGATCTAAGATGGTTAATAAACATCTAAATATTATTGGGGAACAATCTAAAAGATCTCAACAAGGCAAAACATGCCTTAAGATCGGTAAAGCCAAAAATGTGCTTTAAGACACCATAAAGATTGTATGACCTCAAATAGGATCCAAAGTGGATTCCTAAGTATTATAATGAAGTAAGGAACACAACAAAACTATTATCAAAGAAAACTAAACTCAGAAGCACCTTGCAACACAAAATGTGCACTAAAACACCTTAAAGCACGTTTTTGTGAAATTGCCGTCTAAATTGGCTTTTAATGGGCTTAAAGGTTATAATTACCTTTAAATATGATAATATATCACATTATATCATATTAGGAATTTAATTCCACAAATTTACAAATTTTTACAAATTTAATATTAAAATATTAATAAAACCCTAATAGGGGGCCCGCTTGAGTCAACATTGAATAAGATTGGTCAAGAGGTCAAAATTGACCCCTTGGACCACATGGAATCGGCAGCCACAAGCAAGAGGGGCTTGAATTAGCCACTTGCATATACAAGGACAAGACTCCAACACCACTCCTTAAATTAAGGAGACCACCTTTTCCTTTCTAATATTATGATTAATACACTTGCTCCATTGATTGAAGCCTCCAAAACCGTGTGAGACCACCTTTCCCCTCCATTAACCGATGGCTCTTATCCCTTGATGAGTCATTAGCCATTACAAATCATTAATAAGCAAAAGTTGCTTTTCAATTAATTAAGGCTCATTCCAATCATTCTCTTGCCCTAGCTCCATTCCAGCCGAGCTCACTCACCTTCCAAACTCTCTCAACCGATGTTCTTGAGTTAGGAAGACAACTCCATCTCTTAAGCTCCAAGGTAATGGTTTAAGGCTTATTTTGGCTCTTTTTCTTCATCTCTTCATTACCTACACTTAGATCTCGTGGCTCATCAACTCCTATGGCTTATTCTTAGTGTTTTAAGGTTAGAACACCAACCAATTTCAGCTGAAGCAAGTATAGGGACCAAGGTTTCCCAAAATTTCATTTTAAGGTAAAAACATACCTTAAGCTTCTCCACTCTTCATCCAATTTTCTTCCTTCGATTTTTATGAGTTTATACACTCATAATCTTCATTTACATGTTCATTCAGTTGGTTAGACTTTTGAAGCAAGGGAGGCCGAGATCTAGAGCAAATACCCTTCTTTAAGGCATTTTCCAAGGTAAAACCTAATACCAAGGCAGCTTGTTGTTGTCTAGCTATCTCCTATGTCTATATGGTGAATTTAACACCTTGTGGTGTGTTTAAATCAGGCCGAAATCCTCTTGAAGTTCCCTTGCATTTTTAAGGTGATTTTTGCCTTAAATCTTACATTAATTGTTCCTTATGGTTAAGCTCAAGCTTGGAGTATAACCATATCTTATTTTGGTGTATTAAACATGTCTAAATGATAAGGTGAATTTTCCTTCAAGTGGCCGAGTTCATACAAGGAGAAAACAAGGTATAAACACCTTAAAACTTAAGATTTTATGATTTCCTGACCTATATATTAATTATGCCGAGAGGGAACTTAATAATATGGGTTATATTAACCTAGAAATGGAAAAAAATGGCTATGATAAAATAATCTAGTCATTAAAAAGATTTAATTAACATAATGGTCAAATTATGACATTATGTGGAAAAATAATTAATCTATGGTGAGGGCGTGAGTTTATACTATATTTTGAGACATTTAAAGTGTAATTTATTTTGGAAGTTCAAGGTTGTAATAAGGCCATGTCATTAGGCCATTTTAATTTAAGTTTAAAGCTTATTTAGTTTGATTTATGCTTATATAATTAAAATTGGGGTCAAACGGTAATTACTAACAAAATATTAGGCCGTGGGCTTAATTTAGAGGAATTTAGGGGTTTTAAATGAATTTAATAAAAATTGTAACATTTTATAAAGTTTTGTGTCAAAATTGTAAAAATAGAAAAGTATAGGTTAAGTTTGGTAATTACCGAGAGAGTTGAGTCCAAATTGGTATTAGAAGTCAAGTTGACTATATAGGAGACTTTGACCATGAAATACCCCAAACTTAATGAAAATACATAATTGGTCCCTCTAATCTCACAAACGTACAGAACACCGAGAGTTATAGTGGTTCGGCCAATAATCCGGCCTACATCCACTTCTAGACAATATCTTTATTCCCTACTTTGGTATTACAACTTTAGAGAGCTTTCTAGTATTTTCTCTCTCTTCTCATAATGTCTCCCCTTACAAATGAGCCCCCATATCTATTTATAGACTTTCTATGGTGAAGTCTCTCTCTTATTCCTTGTACATGTGTTATCACTTTATTAGAACAACCTTCTTAATTTTGGTACATCTCTCCTTGTAAAGCCTTCCGTTCCCAAAGTGTGAGATGCAGGATCCGGTCACGGGGCACGGGGCCGGAATAAGGGGCCCGATCATGGAGTGCGGGGCCGGAATACGGGACCCGATTATGGAATGCGGGCCGGAATACGGGACCCGATTATAGAATGCGGGCCGGAATGATGTTTGGCGCCCAAACTGGAGCCCGAACAAGGTCCTGAAGGGGTCCCGGGGTCTGGACCGGGATCTGTGGCCTAGACCGCTTTGACCCCCTTGTCTTCGTCATATCTTATCTTGTCATCAGTCCCACAAGTTCTACTTTTTCCTATTTAAAAAAGTGGAACTTACAAAGAAAAATTGAAATTTACATTCTTTCTTCCCTTCTCCTATCTTCTAGTCCCACAAGTTCTTTTTCTTTTAGATTTTACAAAGAAAAATGAACTTACAAAAAGAAAGTTGGTACAGTAAAATCAAAGTCCCACAAGTGTCTTCCTTCTAACAAATTGGAAATTCTGGGACATAAATCTTTGAGACAATATATCTTGATGGATCCCGTAATATTTTGATGGATGGATCCCCTGATGTTCTGATATATAATATTTAAGAAGGCCAGAAATCCAGAAGTCCATAATAAGATCTTCATAAAGAAGGCCAATGGTTCTTATTAAAAGAACCATTCCCTTTTTGAAAGGGTGAAATAATATGATGATTAAGTCTTTGCTTTTACTAGCCAAAGGATGATAATTCCCTTAAAGGGAGAATAAAGATAATATATTTTCCCAATTTTGCTTATGCTAGCCAAAGGATGGTACTTGTGATTCAGGTATGGTGCGGCGTCCCACACCTAACAATGCACCCATTATAGGCGACCAGAGCTCCTGATGGGTCCAGAGATGGGTTTGTTTTGTTTTTTTTTTGTTGGCTCAATGGCCGGGTTTCATTTCAACCCAAAGTGTTACTTTTCAAGGCACAAGTGTCTGCAGCTCGTTGGCCGGTGCTTACTTTCAAGGCATGATAGCCTGCGGCTCGTTGGCCGGTGCTTACTTTCAAGGCATGATAGCCTGCGGCTCGTTGGCCGGTGCTTTCTTTCAAGGCATGATAGCCAGCGGCTCGTTGGCCGGTGCTTTCTTTCAAGGCATGATAGCCTGCGGCTCGTTGGCCGGTGCTTTCTTTCAAGGCATGATAGCCTGCGGCTCGTTGGCCGGTGCTTTCTTTTACTTTCAAGGCATAAGTGCCTGCGGCTCGTTGGCCGGTGCTTTCTTTTACTTTCAAGGCACGAGTGCCTGCGGCTCGTTGGCCGGTGCTTTCTTTTACTTTCAAGGCACAAGTGCCTGCGGCTCGTTGGCCGGTGCTTTCTTTCAAGGCATGATAGCCTGCGGCTCGTTGGCCGGTGCTTTCTTTTATTACCTCAGGGGGTGATCAGTCCCCTGGAAAAAGGGTACCTGCACTTTCTTTATAAACTTATTAGTATGATAGTGCAGAAATGATGCAGACCCTTTGAAATTTTGTTGAGATAGATTTTTTACAAGATACCAAGTGAGCGGCCCTCCTGGGCACTGCCTTCTGCTTGACTGATCTCAGCCTTCACACTGCTGCTCTAGAGATAAAAAATGTTCCTCCAGGGTGACATTTCTAGACAGTGAGCTGGGGTTCTCTCCATAAGGCCAAACAGAACTATTCTCTCTTCTTGATCCAACTGTCATCAGCAAACAGTTCCATCCGATGCGGCACTAGTGGACCTGTGGCCGAAGCAATTAGCTTGTAGAGATGTAACTGATAGGCACCCATAAAATGTTGAAGCTGCACTTTTTCCAAACTTCCGCGTTCTTGTCGTAGAACATAGCAGCTCCTAACCCAAATTTAGCGACAGAGATTGTCTCTCCATTTCCTCATTCCTTCACTTTATTGATGCACTTGCGGGAATCCAAAGGCTTGTCCGGCAACACCAAGCGTGTTCGATTTCTTTCTCCAGCTGTTTGCTGATGAACTCTTTAAAGTGAGCACTCGCTTTTTACATCTTGAAACACAGAATCAGAACAGGAATTTTCCTCTTGCTTTTGTTAGAACGTCATGCAAGCACTTTGCAACTGAGCGGCACCAGCTGGGCTTTGTTTTTGTATGCCCGGACCTCCTTTACTCCCTTAATAGCAAAATATTAATCACCTCTTGGTAGTGTTTGGTTGATATTCTGGACCGGTGACTAAGCGTGCCAATAACGTTAATTCTGGGTTGAAAAAACAATGCTCCGGAGAGGAGAATTCTTTCTTTTATCTGGCTGTAATGATATGGACATAATACTTTGATCGTGATAGCACCTAGGCTGTTAACCGATCGATTAGCACTATTCCCCAGGATTCTCTTCTTTTATCCTCCGGCCGGCTCTTATTGATGAAGATCTCTCATTTTCGTACTTCTTTGAAGTTCTCCTTGACAGTCCACCGTCATATATCTTATGGTTTTCTGCTTTCACCTGATGCTATCTACCGGATGGCATTATCCAGTCTGAAGGCGACATGGGAACCCCCAGAGCCCCTTCTGCTATTACAGCCTTTACCCAAAAACAAATTGTTTCCCCCTGGCCACTTTATCTTAGGGACGGCAAAATCCAAATTGTTCACCCAGACTCGCCCACAATTGCGTCAAGCGAAATATGCTGATGTCGGCACTTCTGGCGGAATTGGCTTTATTCAGTTTTAGGCTTCTCCTTCTGCTACTTGGTCTTTTTTTTTGACCTTGGAGTAATCGGTTGAATCCCCTCAGAAGATATTTAAAACAGATTTGAGTCAGACCAGAAAAAATCAAGTGAAGTCACCCACCAATGTACAGATAAACATACTAAAGCACACAGAGGCAGCAAAACAGCTTATACTGTTATTGTATGACAACCAATTATTGTGAAGGAAAGCAATATACAAAGAAATATACGGCAATACCTATTCAGTTTTGAGTTTGTATGATGTTCAAGACGTGAAGACTCAGAAACTGTTAACCAATATGCACAAACAGCAATAGTAGTGAATTATAATCAAGTCATGCAATCAGCTTTGCCAAATGGTGTAGTCCTAATGTGGCTTGCCGATAGGCCGAAAGTACTATCATAGTGACAGACATGGCTTATATTATTCTAGGCAAAGAAAAAAATGACTGCAACAGGCCTTTATTATATCAGGTTAATTGTTTACTGTAACAGAAGCTTGTCTTTTGCGTAAGTAATAACAAAATAAGAACCAACAAAAAGTAAACATAAACGGGAAAGCTGGAGCAAAGGTATGAGCATTATTCCTGAATCCTAACTAGTATGTCGGTTAAAAACTGAACAAAAGCACATATTAGGTAGAGATAGACGGGCTATAGTGAATAAATCAAAGCAGAAGTAGAGCATATGTTACAACACTATAACTGATTATTTTAAGCCAATAGACATGACACACATAACTCGTGCTTTTGCTGCTAAAAAATATATGCACATGACTGGTGTTCTTTTTGGCGAGGACAAAACGGAGCAAGAATGTGCTTAAGCAGGATCATTTGTTGAAAGCGACGTTTTATTAAAAATTTGAGCAGCAGAAAACAGGAGTAAACAGAGTGCCCATGCTGCTGTATAAGCAGAAGTCAAGTTAATCAGATATACACCTTACATCTTTAGACCGTAAAAAATATCCGTTTATGGTTTTGTGAACAATCCTGGGTTGCAATTTTGCAGGCTAGTTGTTAACAACAGTAAGCAATTGGACTAGTTGGGTTGCTCAAAACGGGCCGTGAATCAAGGGGTAAAATTTACTCAAACTCTGGTATCTGCTAGCAGAAAAAATATGTACATGACCTTGGGAACTTGAAACACCAGACTCCAAGGGTGCAGAGAAATGCAAGTCGTAAGTGTTGAAACAAAAACCTCATTGTAGCAAAAACGACTAGAAATTGTGCGGAGGGTGACATGGAAGTGTTAAAAAACAATCTGAAGTAACATAAACATATAGAACTTTTTGCTTGCATCAGTAAAACAAAAACATTTGATTTTGGAAGCTATGTGCTTGCTAGAATGGGTCTCTTGATCAAATAACGGTTTTGGAAGCCAAATAATATGGTTAAAAAGTGAGCATTTGCTTGTACAACCGAACTGGGCAGTATAGACAAGAGTAGTGCAACTGAATTTAAACGAGGTAAACAATCAAGCAGACTGAAAGAATCAGGCAGAAATTTTTGTATGCCAAAATAAATCATTTTTAGGCTAGGCCTAAGAATTCCCGTTGTTTAGCAAAACAGTAGCTTTTGCAAGAAGGAAGTGAATTTTTTCAAATGCAGGTCCAACTTTTAAGACGAGATACAAACAGACATTACTGATGTGAAAGGTAAAGAAATAATTTTAGAGTTGCGCATCACAACTAAGCAGAAATCTCGGACTTAAACTAAGCAAAATAATTTTGCACATATTCCTCACGGAATTTCTGCAGTTTCTTAGACCAACCAAAAACCAAAATTGATCAGGGGGAGACTAAAGTAACAACAACTTAATCAGAAGTAACCCTTTCCAGTTGATCAATCATGACTTGAATTTTAAAGCAAAGGATTTCTTGACAGGAATATAGACGATTTAGTTTAATACAGACAATTTGGGCGAGATTTCAATATGTGTTTGATCCTGAGGGTTGTAAAATGACCTGAAGTAAGATCAGAAACCAAAATGCATGATGAGGAGGGCTAAAAGCAAAACAGGCCTTATTCCTTGACCAGTTAGCGACAGGCAACAAAGGTTTTAACAACACATGAGCTGTTTTTATGCAACAACAACAAAATTATTGACCAGGAAGCGCTTTTAAGTACTCATAATCTCATACCTATCATCCTTGATTTCAAAATGAAAATCACAGGAGTAGTAACACAAAAGCAATCGTACATTTTTTAATCTTCTGAGATTTGAGAGGTGTTTAGACTTTTAATTTACGCCTTATAACACAAAGAGAGGCAATAGATATGTTCAACAGATCGTAAATATGAGTTAGCCTTTAGGATTGGTGGACTTATCTTTAGTGATTGCCTTCGAATGTCGTTCCTCTGCTAGTAGTCCTTAGTTGATTTTACGACTTCTAGCCCTTTTTTTTTCTTTGCTTCAATCGGCTCCCAGTGCGTCGTCTTGTGTTGAGTCGAAGACATCATCTAATTTTGCACTTGAGGATGCGGTCAAAAAAGCCAAATTGTCTTCCGATCCGGCCAAAATCTGAGATACCGGCCAATGTGTGAGATGCGGTCGTGGAGATCCGGCCAAAGAAATTACTGCGGCGAAGAAGTCATGTGGTCAAATAGCTGATGCGGCCAACATCTGAGATGCGGTCGTGGAGATCCGGCCAAAGAAATTAGTGCGGCGAAGAAGTCATGCGGTCAAACAGCTGATGCAGCCAATCATCTGAGATGCGGTCGTGGAGATCCGGCCAAAGAAATTGCTGCGGCGAAGAAGTCATGCGGTCAAATAGCTGATGCGGCCAACATCTGAGATGCGGTCGTGGAGATCCGGCCAAAGAAATTACTGCGGCAAAGAAGTCATGCGGTCAAACAGCTGATGCAGCCAATCATCTGAGATGCGGTCGAGAAATTGCTGTTTTATCCATTATCAATGCCTTGGAGTTGTTTCTAGCTTGGTTTTGAGATTTCGACCCATCCTGGAAGGAAGATGCCGCGTGGCTCCTAGTTGGTGACATCATCCGGCCTTTCACTTGCTTCCGGTCGTTGTCATCCATCCTCCAGTCAAGGAGCTTCCGGCCGTTGTCAGCAAGGAAGTTGGTGCGGCCAAGGACTGAGATGTGGCCAAGGAAGTCGAGCTGTCTTCCGGTCATGGGCTTCCGGTCATCATCTCCCGGTCTCAAACAAATTGATGTCGATTGGCGTACAATTTCCTACTCCTTAACCTCTGACTTGGTTGAAGTAACTTCTAGCCGCAGTGGCTTTGGGATCTCTCTTTTTTTGTTTTGATTGTTGTCGGTGCATAGCCGTGATGTTTATTCGTCATCGATCTGTCCGTCTGGTTTTTGGATCTACAATCGTCTGGTTGACATGCTTTCCAACTGATGCCATTCGGCCGAATTGAGATGCTTGTCCCTTATTCTTACTTCACATTCCCGAAGTTGAGCGGGACGTTATACAGCCGGAAGGATCTTTGCTCATCCATAGCCGCGAGCAATGCCTTTTGGGAAAGAACTTGTGGTCCTAAGTAATCTGAGAATGAGATAAAAGTTCTTAAAGTATAAACAAAAGAATGATTAAAAATATTTTAGTAAGGGGAGAAATTAAGCGTCGATTGGCTTTGCTTCCTGATTTTTATCATCCCCATTAATCGATAGGGTTCTCCCTTCTGATTCCTGAAATTGCTTTCCGAAGTCTTTAATCCTCTGTGCTTTAAACCAAATCATCCCTTCCAGTTGAGCAATTTTGATTG
The DNA here is from genome assembly GCA_023374045.1 of Limonium bicolor. Lineage (NCBI taxonomy): Eukaryota > Viridiplantae > Streptophyta > Magnoliopsida > Caryophyllales > Plumbaginaceae > Limonium > Limonium bicolor. The sequence continues at coordinate 453,480,332 of CM041776.1, read as the reverse complement.
CTGCTTCTCTATGATATGGCGCTAGGTTTCTTCCCCCGCAGGTGAATACCCCTAAATTAATTAAATTAATTTAGGGGATTTCTTTTATTAAACCATAATAATACTATTAATATTAAATTATGGTATTGAATTATGAATATTAAATTATATATGGAATTGTGAAATGTATTTATGGGTTTTCTCCTATTTAACCCTAATTATTATACATTATTATATAGTATTATGAATTTATAATAAGATTTATAAGCCAATAAATCTTGGGAAAATTTCTAAACACTCCAAATAATTATAAAGATTTTAGGAAGTGTTGGAACATTGTTTTGAACATAAAAGTCAATATAAAATTCTAGAAACGTAGAGCTTATTACCTGCTAGAGTTGACTTTTTGAGAATGGTCAAACCAGGCCATGAAACCTATACCAATAATAGGTTATGAAAACCATGAAGATCGATAAAAGAACGTTAAAAACGGATCATCCTAGCCAAAGTTATGATAAATTGAAGTTTAGAGCCAAAATTTTGAAGGAGTGCTGACGTGTCCAGGAACGTGTTGCGCCCAGTCAGCCCGATTTACTTAGTCTTTTCAGATTTCCTTCAGTTTCGCATGCCAAGGGTTGACTCTTAGACACCTATATCTTTTTCCCTACTCCACCATTTGGTATGCCGTTTGTTTCATTCGATTCTCCTATCTTTCCTCTTTCCAACCATTACTCACACTCATCTAACTCCTTCTACATCGACGGAAAATCGATCTAAAGTTGCTTCCGTGCGAATTCGTAACCCGAATTCCAGTTTTTTCTGAAATCGGGTAAACTTCGTCACGCCATAACTTCTTCATTTCTCATCCAAATTTCCTGTTCTTTAGCTTGTTTTGAAGATCTTTAATCCCTCTATAACTTTCATGTTAATGGCCAAGGTGATTCGCATGGGGTCGCGAGATAAAGCTGTCTAAAGTTGCCTACGCGATCACGGTGGTATTTCTGCCCAGTTTACTCCGAAACCAACTAGGTAAACACAGATCTTGTGAGATCTGTAACTTTCTCCCTAGTTTATCAAATTCAATGATTCTTCCACTAACATCTAGAGTACATGTCTACTTTAAATGACTAGGTTTCATGGATTGAATCATCTCAGTTAGCACGAGTTGACCCATGAAGTAGCTACTCGAACTGCACATAAAATATTGACCTTTCCAGAAATCGATTTCGATTTCATAACCGGCGCATCTCCGGTGAGTTTCAGACCAAATTCCACCATCTATGCTCTTCTTTTGCATTCCCGTTCATAACCCTCTATCAATTTAACCAATTAAGCAATGAACGAGGGAATTTTAGCAAATCGAAACCGAAACCAAATAAGAACCCTAACTTCGAACCCAGATTCGAATTTATTCAATTCTGCATGATAATTGGGGAATTGGTACCATTAGAACCGTAATTTGATTTCGAATCGATAGGAACAAGAATCACTCGATTTCGTTCTGTAGATTAGGAGAAATCGGGATTTAGTACTTCGAATCGAGTTGAGTTCGATGATGAACTCGACAATCAGGAGCCGTCCGATCTCAGTTAAATGAAACGACGGCCACGATTAAAACGTTTCAAAATATAAGTAGAAGTTTTTATATTATTTTCAGAAATAAGCCCTAACTTGCTAGTTTATTTAATGGCCTTCCCGAATGTTTTTGACTTGAAATTTTAACCATAGATTCCTTATAAAGTCTAGTTTATTTTGATGTGTAAATTAATTTGGGTTTTGAGTTTTTAAACATAATTATGATTTTTGCAAGTTACGAGTATTATGGAATTATTTGGTAATTTTAAAAGATATTTTGAAATAAAAATTTTATATGTCTAAAATGTTATAGTTACTATATATTTAATTGGGGATTTTTGGACAATTGTAAATGGGTTTAAAAATTGTGTTTATGAGTTTTTCATAAAATAACTTTAATATATGGTTTTTAATGTAATCAAAAATTAAAGTATAGTTGATTATGAACTTTATAGGTTGGGAAAAATATAATAAGAGTAAGTAACATTTAACAGTATGTTTATTAATATTTTGGGTACTAACTTTAAGTGAAGCAAAAATTGTTACATATATTTATATATATTTATATGAGGGAAATAGAAACTTATATTAAATCAAGGAATTTAACTAAACTAACATTTTATTTATTATACATAATATGGAAGCTAATATGTTTAAAACGAAAACTAAGGGAAAATACTTTATTTTATAAACCATATATTGGATGTAGCTATGTGTAAAAGTTAGTATAAATAATTAAGTGCAATAAAACTCACAAGGAATGTCTTGAATAAATCCTAATATATACACATAAAAGAAACTACATTAAAAGAAATAAAATGCCTTATAGGAAATATAATATGAAGGATTAATGAGATAAACTAAACCTCTACATAATACTAATAAAAATATTATATGAGGCGGTATTAAATTATGATTATTAAACTTAAGGAGTTATCTTTGAATTTCTAAGATTTATATAAACCGTATTAAAATACATGTATGGTATTAGTCAACGACTATAATGTAAGTCTATAATTGGGTTAAGTAATTACTAAGTTAAAACTGAAATACCCCAAACTTAGATATGGTGTTTAAGTGATTAATTAAGGTATAAGAAGGCTAAAGAATGCCTTAGGAATATTTAGAAACCATTTTAAACAAAAGAAATATAAGGAAACACCGAAAGTGCGGTTTAAGCAAAAACGTGCTTTAAGCTTGGAGAGACTTGGGAGAGTACCCAAATATTGTTCTAAGACCTTAGTAATATCCTAATGGTCATTTTAAAACAATTACCAAAGAAAACCAAGCTTGAAAACAAGTTTAAACACAAAATGTGCTTTAAGGAGTCTTAAAGCACATTTTTGAAAAATTGTCTTGTAAATGAGTTTTGAATGGCTAAATGTCCATCATTACTCTTAAATATATATGTGTACTATATAGTATCACATTTGGGAGGCTATATTAGTGGGAAATCAAAAATTTCACAACAATGTGCCTTGTTTTGTGAATAGTGATTTAAATTAAGCTAGTTTGTAACATAAGTAAACATAGATTAGTTAATTGACAAACAAGGACTAAAGTAACCTTGGTTACTTAAGGGTGGCCGGTTTTTTATAAGGAGGGGAGATGAGTCACAACACAAGATTGAAATATTGATAAATAAGGGAGGGGATGTACTAGTCACTATTTGCTTTTAGGAACAAATATCTCACATTAGTCTTCTCTCTCTCCTAACTTCTTCATTCTCCCTTGGTTCCCACGATTTCTTACACTCTCTCCCTTCTCCATTAACGTGAGCTTCTTCCCCATGCTAGCTCCATCTTCTCTTGCACACCACTTACTCATTTTAGCTCCAAATCCAAAACAAAGCATAGATTCTTCTTAGTTAGCTCAAGCTCCATCTTTCTATCTTTTCAAAAGTCCAAGAGCTTCACTTTGGTGCCAAGTCAAACTACCATTAGAGGAGGAAATTCAAGTTTGGAGACTCCATTGGCATCTCCATTCTCTTAAGGTAAAGAAAGTGCAAGAAAATCTAGGTTTCCATCACCTTTCTTCTTGACCGAAAATATATACTCATGAGGCTTCATTTTGATGCCTTGTCATAGCTTGTTTCTACTCTTCAAAGGAGAGAGGAGGTCCTTCTAGCTTCAAACCCAAGCTTGCCTTGAGGAACTAAGGTAAAACAATCAATCTAAAACCTTAAAACACATTTTTAACCTAGGTTTTATTCCTTGAGGTTAATAAGTTGTTGAGTGCTCATTAGAATCATTGGACATTGTTTAGAGTATTGGCAAGGAGATTTATATTGGTGACCGAAATTGAAGAGGGAAAAACTAAGGAGGAAAGTTTGTGAAGCTTGAGAAAGAACAAGGTAAATTACTTACCTTAAGGTGTTTGTTGTTTAAGGGAATGGGATTTAGATATATGATAAGTTTAGTGTAGAGTTTACCTTGGGGAGGAGTTGTAAACCTAAGAGAAAGAATACTATTACATTGAGAACTAGTGACTAAAGAGCAAATGAGAAAAAGACTTAGTTAAACAATGAGGTGATGAGTTACAAGAAGCATTTTATTTCAATGGGAGCCTTGTTGTGTGTATTCGCAGGTTGAAGGCAAATATATGTGGAGATTCAGTGATTAAGATTATTGTCATTTAAGGGCCTAAGTGCCAAGCACTTTAAGTTTAAGCACTATATTGTGATGTGGTGTAGTTTTGGTGTAGATTGTGTGTTAAGATAAGGTATTGAGAATTTGAGAGATCTTGGTTGTTTGGTGGTGAAAAAAAAACAAGTGTTAGGGTGTAACAATATACTAGAGAACCCATGGCAAAATTTAATGAAGAACCTAAGAGTTAAAGATGTTTAAGGAGATTTCATGACTAAGGGAGTTCTAGGGGTTGTCTTAATGAAAAGGGTGAGCTTAAGGTGTTTTAATGAGTTATAAATGATTTAGGCAACACTATGAAGGAGTTAGAAGTCAAAAAGAATGTACTTGAGATATTTAGGACTTAGGCAAAAGATGGTGAACAATTAGGAAGGAAATAATGTGTTGAGGGAATGGAAGCTTAAGCTCGTGAAGGAAAGTAAATGCATAAGAGAGTTCTAGATGATGAAAGATGCTTGGGAGATGATGTGATGGTGATGAGAAAACATTTGGCATAGAGATTACAATAGGTGTGAACCACCACCTAGAAACCTAGTGAAAAACATTATAAGAAGTTGGCATTATTACAATGAAAATGCATAATGATCAAGGTGGATATTGGTGAGTGATTTAATGGTTTTAGAGGAATGTTTAAAGTGTATTTGAGGGACCTAAATGAGGTTGGAACATAATAGTATACATGGGAAGAGTTTGGAGTTGAAAGAACATATTAATAGAAGAATCTGTAGTGGACCGACCCAGGGTCCGACCCAGTTCTGGGTCGGTCGGACCTTGCTAACCCAGCAGAAATGTTTCGGCAATAGACCGACCCATAAGGATGGGTCGGTCGGTGGGTCGGTCGGGCAAGATTTAACGAAGGAAAATGTTTCGGTAGAGGACCGACCCAGAGGGTTTTGGGTCGGTCGGTTTAGCTTTGGGTCGGTCGGAGAATTTTCGAAAGGTGGGAAGTTTCGGTAATGGACCGACCCATAAAGAATGGGTCGGTCGTGGGTCGGTCTAGGGTTGTTGTCTGAACCAGAAAGTTACTGGAACGGACCGACCCATAGGTTGGGTCGGTCGGTGGGTCGGTCGACCCTTAACACTTAGAAAAAAAAAAAAGAAATTTCAAATTCTAAGAAAGGTAATGGATAATGAGGTATGCCCTTGGAAGGGTAGTAATGAATGGGACCCTAAGAACTTAAGGAGTTAAGTTAAGATTAAGCATAAGTTTTGATGATAAAAGTAAAGTTTGTAAGACTAAGTGATAAAGACTTGAGAGGTTAATTGAATGGAGTCCTTAGAGACTAAGTGAGTTATAGTAAGGGCAAATAACTAATAACCTAAAATGAATGCAAGTTTTTTAGGTTTGTGAATTGGGACCCCCGAAGAAGGTTAAACAAACACGATCGACGGTGAACGGTACAATCCTTTTCGTGACCTGCTTGCTAACGAGGTTTCCCTCGGCTTGTGTGCTATCTGTTTATTTGCTATGACTAAAACAAGATAAAGCATGCAACCGGTTATATTGCTCTCGTTGCGATTGTTACATTTACACTAACCCGCGAGGCTTGAGATTGTTACTAACCAGGTTAGTACTTACTGAGTTAAGGTTGAGAACTAAGTATTGGTTGATTGTTGGTTTTACCCGTCAAGGTTTATAACACTTGGTAAATAAGGCTTTCACTAACCATAACTTGGGGTGGGAGTGAGGAATCCGGAATGGTACCGGCACATGTGTATTGGGGGAGGTCGGTATCTGAATCAGATCCGACTTCCAAATAAGACTGGTCATTAGACTCGTCGCCTAGGTCAACAAATTGACCCGACCACCCGGGCTACTGTTCGAGGTGGGGCACAATAAGGAGGCGTGGAGGGATCAAGCCTACATCCCTAATGAATAAGGAAGGTAGCTTATCGTCGGATAGTGCACTGCTACCGGCTAGGGTTAACCAAGCCCTACAAAGATAAGTAACCATTAAGGCTAACCAATCTAATAGTGGAGAGGTTGGCAAGTATAATTGACATTAAGATTAAGGTAAGTTAAGGAACTGAGATTAGGAACTGAGGACTGAGGCAGGGGTTATTAACCCACTTGTTAAGGGAACGCTTGAGTCGTTCTTGGTTGTGAATTATATGTTCATCTTGGTGGTTATTGTTATTGCACTTCATATTATGTTTGCGCATGTAATCAATTTCCATGCTATCGACAATTAGTCGTCGTAGCCCCGTTAGCTTGGGGGCCATGAGAGGGTGTACCAGCATTCGTGCTGACCCCCTCGGGGGCTATTTTTAACACTTGCAGGTAAGAGGCCCATGAGGACGCACTACGAGAAGTAGGAGCGGTTAGACTTAGGTGGGGGCTTTTATTTTGAGTTCGGGTTCGCCTGTGCACCCGACTGTTCATATTTAAATGTTGCAAGTTTGAGATTATGATTGAGACACTAGTACTCGGATGGTCGTGGGATTGTGTATGTTAACGTTTTGAGCTGGATAATATTTTGGTTAAGTATTGTATATATTAAGCCGTATATTCTAACGATCAGACCGTGGCAAGGTCCAGTGTTGTATATTTCCGTCCGCTGCGACGTTTTCGATTAAGTGTTCAGATTGCGATAACCACGATAGGCTTTGGATGGGGTGTTACAAAAGTGGTATCAGAGCGTAGTTACGCTCTGATCAGAAATACCGGATATAAGTGACCCACCGAGTTAGAATACAAGTTAAGGAATAAGTATTGGGTTAAGGGTGTGAGAAGTTAGTGTGAGTAGAGTCAATGACCACTAATAGTGTGGATTGTCTTTACCGTCTACGGACGTTATTAATTTACTAACCAAAACAATGGTGAGTACGAATCTATGTAAGTTATGCTTGTTCAGATGGCAGGACCCTAGAGGAGGCCGAGGTCGCGGCCGGGGTGAGGATATTCCAGGGATACCTGGAGGGCAGACGATCGCAGAGATCGTAGCTGCCGCTTTAGGGCATATGGGCTACCAGCCTGGTGTGGGTGCACCACCTCCACCGCCACAGCCTAGAGAACCAAACTGGGTGAAGAGTCTTGCTGATCTTCGACCCGCTCACTTCAAGGGGGAGACTGATCCCGCCAAGCTTGAGGCGTACATCTCCGAGCTGGAGACCGCTTTCGAGACCCTTGATGTCCCTGCTGGGATCAAGGTGCGCTTAGCTGCTTTCTACCTGAAGGGGGCGGCGGGCGATTGGTGGAAGCTGGTGAGGGCCGAGCATGTGGCCAACCCAGAGTTCGGCTGGGAGCAGTACACCGCCTTGCTACGGGCAAAGTACTACCCCGCCCATGTCCAGACGAAGAAGCGCTTGCAGTTGGATGCGCTTAAGCAGTCGGACAAGATGACAGTGGACGAGTATTACTCAGAGTTCACTGCCTTGCTCCGTCTTCTGCCAGGTCTGGGGTATTCTGACCAGATCCTGGTGGACCGCTTCTATGGCGGGCTTAGCCATCGACTCCGCTACGGCATGGGGCCGACGAGCTACACTACCTTGCAGGTAATAAGAATGATTGAGAATTGAGTAAGTGATGAATAAGATTTAGATTGTGATGAATAAGTATGACTAATACCATGGAAAAAGCAGGAGTGCTATCATGCCGCTGCTAAGGTTGAGATTACCGTCCAGCTGAGGGACGAGGAGAATGCAAAGCGGAAGAGTGCTGGGAAGAGCTCAGAAAGTCAAGGGCAAGGAGGGTACAAGAAACAAAAGTACCAGCCTCAAGCCCAGAAAAATCAGAACCCGAAGGGGAAGGAGGGAAAGGAGAAGGCTCCGGAAGAGCCATTGAAGCTGACATATGCTTATGCAGCTACACCCCTGCGCTCTAAGGCGCCGAAGGGTAAGGAATTGGTATTACATAAGTTAAGAAACAACTAGTGACCATTTGGGATGTGAATATTGACATTGTAAATGATCAGGATCTGAGACTGAGAAAGGAGCCGGTGGTGGCTACCGTCGACGCTACATTTGTAGATGGTGTCACAAGGACCACCCCGGGCTCGACTGTAAGGGGAACAAAGTAGAGTGCAACTTCTGCGGAGTACTTGGACACCGAGCATATGAGTGCTACGGGAATCCAGAGAGTAAGAATTTCAGACCCAGTTTCAAGGTTAAGGCCAAGGCTGATCAGGGATCTGGATCAGACGGTCAGAGGAGGGGGCAACCAGCTGCAGACAGAACCCAAGGGTGACCCAGAAGACGGGCCCACTCTACACATGGTGGATCGGGACGATGAGCCTGAGCCCTCATCGAGGCCAGGTACCACTATAACTATTTAGTAATAAAACTACCTGCTTACCGCATTATCATGCATGTTTGGTGAAATATATGAGTTAAGTAAAAATAAGATGAGATTAGAACCTAAGTAAGACATAACCTACTACCACTCTAGGAAAATTCAACATCTGCTACCCTATACCATCTACATCTAACCCGGAGCACACCGACATCGAAACCACACACTTTCCAACCGAACGATGTCAGGTTATCCGCCCAGGTATGATTTTTAAGGGGATACCTGACACCCGAAGCACAAATAGCCATCATCAGAGATGCAATCAACTAGGAAGGGGACCGGGAGGTTTTTACACACCGGAGTACCCAGGGGGAGCAAGGATGAAATTAAAGATGATGAGCTTGGGCAAGGATTGGAATCCGTATGCCAAGAACTACCAAACCGTAAGGGAGCAAGATGGAGTCTCACCACCGGGAATACCCGAAGAGTTCCATCCAGTTATTACACAAGTCATGGAAATCGCTCAGCAGTTGGAAGCTGAACCGATTCCAGCATCCAGCCAGACATTTGCATTGTAAACTTCTACGAAAAAGATGGGAAACTGGGACTACACCAGGATAAGGACGAGACAACGGAGTCTCTCGAAAGGGGGATACCCGTAGTGTCTTGGTCCATTGGAGATGATGCGGAGTTTATATACGGCGAGCAGAAGCGTGCGGACCGTGCAGATAAGATAATACTTAAGTCAGGCGATGTACTAATTTTGGGAGGAGAATCAAGGATGTTATACCATGGGATTAAGAAAATCAAGCTGAATACAGCACCGTCAGCAGTAATCAATGCGACGCACATGAGACCAGGAAGATTGAACCTAACCTTTAGACAATATTAGCCATGTAATGTTAGAATGAGATGAGAAATGAGATGTAAGATTGAAGCACATGTTGTAAACAGGATGGTCATGAATAAAATAACAGTGTTGTTCATATAATTGTTACGACTCTTGTTATACCATCAATACTCATGGAGCTTGTGAACACAATTAGGTTATGGACTCGGTACGGAAGGTGCACTAAGCATACTCACAGAGGCACAGGCCGACGTTAGCGGTACTATCCTCACCGGCACCTTTCCGATCAATGGAATTGAGGCATCAGTTCTCTTCGACTCAGGGGCCTCGCATACCTTTGTCTCTGCATCATTCGCGAGCAGGTTGGGGCTAGACGCTGATGAGCTACCCGACTTCACGGTTACGCTCCCGTCTAAGGAGAAGGTTCGTTGCACTCGTTACTACCGAGGAGCCACCATCAGAATTAAGGGGGAAGACTTCCCAGTCAGTTTTATTGAGTTCAGAGAGTTGGGATTTGATGTTATCTTCGGGATGAACTGGTTGGAGCGGCACAAGGGTCGTATCCTCTGCGCCGAGCATAGGACTGCTTCTCAGGAGTCCGTCTGGGGTAACCATATCATACCGCCAGCGCCTCGATAGCCTTCGACTAAGATCATCACCGCCATGACAATGTTAAGGAGTTGAGGAGGAAGGAAGAAGTGTACCTCTGCTATGTCCAGGACATAGAGAGAGACCCCGATTCGACCCCGACTTATCGGTAGTGTCGAGTTCCCCGATCTCTTTCCACGGAACTGCCCGGCATGCCACCCACTCGGGGGTAGAGTTCACCATCGAGCTGCTACCTGGTACCGGGACCGATAGCCAAGGCACCATCTCGCATGGCTCCGCCGAAATGAATGACTAAAAGAACAATTGAAAAAGATTGTTGGATAAGGGATTCATTAGACCAAGCGTGTCACCATGGGGCGCCAGTCCTCTTCGTGAAGAAGAAGGATGGTAGTCTCCGCCTCTGCATCGACTACAGAGAGGTTGAATGCAGTGACATGAAGAATAAGTACCCACTACCCCGCATTGACGATCTGTTCGATCAGTTGAAGGAGCATCTGTGTTTTCCAAGATTGATCTCAGATCGGGGTATCATCAGATAGCCATTAAGGGGGAGATATTGAGAAGACGGCATTCCGGACACGATACGGCCACTACGAATTTACAGTGATGCCGTTCGGTTTTGTCGAACGCACCCGGCAAGTTTTGGATCTGATGAACCGCTTGTTCCGGAAACAGCTGGACAAGTCGTTGTGTGTGTTATTGATGATATTTTGATATACTCGAAGTCTAAAGTTGAACATGAGAACATTTGAGGAGAGTACTGGAGATACTAAGGGAGAAACCAGCTAATGCTAAGTTCTCCAAGTGTGAGTTTTGGCTTGACCAGGTCTCTTTCCTAGGTCATGTCATTTCAGATGCTGGGATCTCGGTAGATCCAGCGAAGATTGATGCCGTGCGTACTTGGCCAAGACCGAAGACAGTTACCGACATTCGGAGCTTCCTCGCTTGGCAGGTTACTACCGGCGGTTTGTAAGAATTTCAGCAAGGTCGCGAAACCGATGACCAGTCTGATGAAGAAAGATGCAACCGTTCAATTGGACGTTGACTGTGAGAGATCGTTTCAGAGTTTGAAGGACTCACTGACCACTACACCGGTTCTGACCATTCCAGACGGTACGGAGGGCTTTGAGGTTTATTGTGATCCTCGCAGAGGGCTGGGTTGCGTGCTCATGCAACATGGCAAGGTGGTGGCATATGCCTCACGCCAGTTGAAGAAACATGAGGAGAACTACCCCACGCATGATTTAGAGCTGGGAGCTGTAGTCTTCGCCTTGAAGATATGGCGCCATTACTTATACGGGGTTAGTGTGACGATCTATACCGATCACAAGAGTTTGAAATATATATCACTCAGAAGGAGTTGAATCTCAGACAAAGGAGATGGTTGGAGTTCCTGAAAGACTATGACATTGACCTTCAATACAAAGAAGGAAAGGCCAATGTTGTAGCGGACGCCCTGAGCCGTCGAGCACACTCACTCCATTCGCTAGTTTCTTTCTCCAGCTTGTTGATGAGGTGCGAGAGGCTCAGAGGGCAGATGAGTACATGAGAGAGGTCAGACAGAAGCTGACAGATGGTACCTTTGAGAGTCAGAAATACTACTTTAGACTACATGATGATGATCTGATCAGACTAAAGGCCGGTTATGCATACCACGAGGCAATGCGGATCTGAAAGACCGTATACTTAGAGAATCACACTGTTCTTCAGTTTCCATCCATCCGGGAGCCTCTAAGATGTATAAAGACATGAAGAGGTACTTCTGGTGGTCGGGGATGAAGACAGATGTTACCGAGTTCGTCTTGAGGTGTCTCACATGCCAGAAGGTGAAATTCGAGCACAGACGACCGGGCGGAATGGTACAGTCGATGCCAGTTCCGGAGTGGAAGTTCCATGATATCTCCATGGACTTCGTAGTTGGGCTTCCACCTGCTAGGGGAGGTCTCAACATGATATGGGTGGTGGTGGATCGCCTTACCAAAGTAGCCCGATTCATACCGATGAAGGATACTTGGAAGGTGACCAAATTAGCTGAGTTGTTTGAGAAAGAATTATGAAGCATCACGGCACACCAAAGACCATAGTGTCAGATAGAGACACCAGATTCCTTTCGAGGTACTGGAGAGCTACTAGAGAAGCGTTGGGTACAGAACTCAAACTGAGTACCGCGTTCCATCCTCAGACAGATGGTCAGACTGAGCGTACTATTCAACACTCGAGGACATGCTGAGAGCATGTGCCTTAGACTTCCAGGGCAGTTGGATTGACAGATTGCATCTGATCGAGTTTTCATACAACAACAGCTATCACGCTTCGATCAAGATGGCACCTTTTCAAGCGTTGTACGGTAGACCATGTCGTACACCGCTCTGCTGGGATGAGTCGAGTGAAACGGTCATTATAGGGCCAGAGTATTTAGAGCAAGTTAAGGCTGAAGTTCAGCAAATCAGGGAGAACATGAGAGCTGCTCAGGATAGGCAGAAGTCGTATGCTGATGTTCGACGACGAGACCTGGAGTTCGCAGTGGGCGACCGGGTATTCTGCTGCGAGTATCACCGATGAAGGGTGTATTTAGGTTTGGGCAGAAGGGCAAGTTAAGCCCGAAATTTGTTGGTCCCTTATGAGATTACGGAGCGGGTGGGCCCAGTTGCTTACAGGTTGAATTTACCTGCTGAGCTGGGTAAAGTGCATGATGTCTTTCATGTTCACAGCTAAGAATACATGCACCACCCCTGCCATGTGTTAAACCTGAGAGGTTGACTTTAGAACCAAATATGAGATCCGTGGAGACTCCTCAGAGAATCTTGGACAGTAAGACTAGGGACACTCGCCACAAGTCAGTGCGACTGGTGAAGGTTCTCTGGTCTAACCAGGATGTCGAAGAGGCCACGTGGGAGTTAGAGGATAAGATGAGAGCGAAGTACCCTTTTTTATTTACTGACTAGATCGTCTGTATAGGGTACGGGGCGTACCCCTTTTTAAGGGGGTAGAGCTTCCGCTTTTGAGTTAGGAAACGACCATGTTTGTCGTTTGCTTGGTTGTTTAAGAGGTGAATTTGTGTAAGTGGCTACACTTTGGTGTAAGTTTGAGTTATGTATAATACTTATGTATTGTATTTGAGATTGACCTTTGAGTCTTGAGATGTGTGAATGTGAATATAAGATGTTGTGTTAAGATGAGAATTGAGTACCGTGAATGTTTAAGCATATAAGTGAACTTTGGGGACAAAGTTCTTTTAAGGGGGGTAGATTGAAATACCCCAAACTTAGATATGGTGTTTAAGTGATTAATTAAGGTATAAGAAGGCTAAGAATGCCTTAGGAATATTTAGAAACCATTTTAAACAAAAGAAATATAAGGAAACACCGAAAGTGCGGTTTAAGCAAAAACGTGCTTTAAGCTTGGAGAGACTTGGGAGAGTACCCAAATATTGTTCTAAGACCTTAGTAATATCCTAATGGTCATTTTAAACAATTACCAAAGAAAACCAAGCTTGAAAACAAGTTTAAACACAAAATGTGCTTTAAGGAGTCTTAAAGCACATTTTTGAAAAATTGTCTTGTAAATGAGTTTTGAATGGCTAAATGTCCATCATTACTCTTAAATATATATGTACTATATAGTATCACATTTGGGAGGCTATATTAGTGGGAAATCAAAAATTTCACAACAATGTGCCTTGTTTTGTGAATAGTGATTTAAATTAAGCTAGTTTGTAACATAAGTAAACATAGATTAGTTAATTGACAAACAAGGACTAAAGTAACCTTGGTTACTTAAGGGTGGCCGGTTTTTATAAGGAGGGGAGATGAGTCACAACACAAGATTGAAATATTGATAAATAAGGGAGGGGATGTACTAGTCACTATTTGCTTTTAGGAACAAATATCTCACATTAGTCTTCTCTCTCTCCTAACTTCTTCATTCTCCCTTGGTTCCCACGATTTCTTACACTCTCTCCCTTCTCCATTAACGTGAGCTTCTTCCCCATGCTAGCTCCATCTTCTCTTGCACACCACTTACTCATTTTAGCTCCAAATCCAAAACAAAGCATAGATTCTTCTTAGTTAGCTCAAGCTCCATCTTTCTATCTTTTCAAAAGTCCAAGAGCTTCACTTTGGTGCCAAGTCAAACTACCATTAGAGGAGGAAATTCAAGTTTGGAGACTCCATTGGCATCTCCATTCTCTTAAGGTAAAGAAAGGCAAGAAAATCTAGGTTTCCATCACCTTTCTTCTTGACCGAAAATATATACTCATGAGGCTTCATTTTGATGCCTTGTCATAGCTTGTTTCTACTCTTCAAAGAGAGAGGAGGTCCTTCTAGCTTCAAACCCAAGCTTGCCTTGAGGAACTAAGGTAAAACAAACAATCTAAAACCTTAAAACCATTTTTAACCTAGGTTTTATTCCTTGGGGTTAATAAGTTGTTGAGTGCTCATTAGAATCATTGGACATTGTTTAGAGTAATGGCAAGGAGATTTATATGGTGACCGAAATTGAAGAGGGAAAAACTAAGGAGGAAAGTTTGTGAAGCTTGAGAAAGAACAAGGTAAATTACTTACCTTAAGGTGTTTGTTGTTTAAGGGAATGGGATTTAGATATATGATAAGTTTAGTGTAGAGTTTACCTTGGGGAGGAGTTGTAACCTAAGAAAATACTATTACATTGAGAACTAGTGACTAAAGAGCAAATGAGAAAAAGATTTAGTTAAACAATGAGGTGATGAGTTACAAGAAGCATTTTATTTCAATGGGAGCCTTGTTGTGTGTATTCGCAGGTCGAAGGCAAATATATGTGGAATTCAGTGATTAAGATTATTGTCATTTAAGGGCCTAAGTGCCAAGCACTTTAAGTTTAAGCACTATATTGTGATGTGGTGTAGTTTTGGTGTAGATTGTGTGTTAAGATAAGGTATTGAGAATTTGAGAGATCTTGGTTGTTTGGTGGTGAAAAAAACAGTGTTAGGGTGTAACAATATACTAGAGAACCCATGGCAAAATTTAATGAAGAACCTAAGAGTTAAGATGTTTAAGGAGATTTCATGACTAAGGGTTCTAGGGTTTGTCTTAATGAAAAGGGTGAGCTTAAGGTGTTTTTATGAGTTATAAATGATTTAGGCAACACTATGAAGGAGTTAGAAGTCAAAAAGAATGTACTTGAGATATTTAGGACTTAGGCAAAGATGGTGAACAATTAGGAAGGAAATAATGTGTTGAGGGAATGGAAGCTTAAGCTCGTGAAGGAAAGTAAATGCATAAGAGAGTTCTAGATGATGAAAGATGCTTGGGAGATGATGTGATGGTGATGAGAAAACATTTGGCATAGAGATTACAATAGGTGTGAACCACCACCTAGAAACCTAGTGAAAACATTATAAGAAGTTGGCATTATTACAATGAAAATGCATAATGATCAAGGTGGATATTGGTGAGTGATTTAATGGTTTTAGAGGAATGTTTAAAGTGTATTTGAGGGACCTAAATGAGGTTGGAACATAATAGTATACATGGGAAGAGTTTGGAGTTGAAAGAACATATTAATAGAAGAATCTGTAGTGGACCGACCCAGGGTCCGACCCAGTTCTGGGTCGGTCGGACCTTGCTAACCCAGCAGAAATGTTTCGGCAATAGACCGACCCATAAGGATGGGTCGGTCGGTGGGTCGGTCGGGCAAGATTTAACGAAGGAAAATGTTTCGGTAGAGGACCGACCCAGAGGGTTTTGGGTCGGTCGGTTTAGCTTTGGGTCGGTCGGAGAATTTTCGAAAGGTGGGAAGTTTCGGTAATGGACCGACCCATAAAGAATGGGTCGGTCGTGGGTCGGTCTAGGGTTGTTGTCTGAACCAGAAAGTTACTGGAACGGACCGACCCATAGGTTGGGTCGGTCGGTGGGTCGGTCGACCCTTAACACTTAGAAAAAAAAAGAAAAAGAAATTCAAATTCTAAGAAGGTAATGGATATGAGGTATGCCCTTGGAAGGGTAGTAATGAATGGGACCCTAAGAACTTAAGGAGTTAAGTTAAGATTAAGCATAAGTTTTGATGATAAAGACTTGAGAGGAGGTTATTGAATGGAAGTCCTTAGAGACTAAGTGAGTTAAGTAAGGTGCAAATAACTAATAACCTAAAAATGAATGAATGTTTTAGGTTTGTGAATTGGGACCCCGAAGAAGGTTAAACAAACAACGATCGACGGTGAACGGTACAATCCTTTTCGTGACCTGCTTGCTAACGAGGTGTCCCTCGGCTTGTGTGCTATCTGTTTATTTGCTATGACTAAAACAATAAAGCATGCAACCGGTTATATTGCTCTCGTTGCGATTGTGTTACATTTACACTAACCCGCGAGGCTTGAGATTGTTACTAACCAAGGTTAGTACTTACTGAGTTAAGGTTGAGAACTAAGTATCGTTGATTGTTGGTTTTACCCGTCAAGGTTTAACTAACACTTGGTAAATAAGGCTTTCACTAACCATAACTTGGGGTGGGAGTGAGGAATCCGGAATGGTACCGGCACATGTGTATTGGGGGAGGTCGGTATCTGAATCAGATCCGACTTCCAAATAAGACTGGTCATTAGACTCGTCGCCTAGGGTCAACAAATTGACCCGACCACCCGGGCTACTGTTCGAGGTGGGAGGCACATTAAGGAAGGCGTGGAGGGATCAAGCCTACATCCCTAATAAGTTAAGGAAGGTAGCTTATCGTCGGATAGTGCACTGCTACCGGCTAGGGTTAACCAAGCCCTACAAAGATAAGCAACCAATTAAGGGCTAACCAATCTAATAGTGGAGAGGTTGGCAAGTATAAGTTTGAGATTAAGATTAAGGTAAGTTAAGGAACTGAGATTAAGGAACTGAGGACTGAGGCAGGGGTTATTAACCCACTTGTTAAGGGAACGCTTGAGTCGTTCATTGGTTGTGAATTATATATGTTCATCTGGTGGTTATTGTTATTGCACTTCATATTATGTTTGCGCATGTAATCAATTTCCATGCTATCGACAATTAGTCGTCGTAGCCCCGTTAGCTTGGGGGCCATGAGAGGGTGTACCAGCATTCGTGCTGACCCCCTCGGGGGCTATTTTTACACTTGCAGGTAAGAGGCCCATGAGGACGCACTACGAGAGTAGGAGCGGTTAGACTTAGGTGGGGGCGTTTTATTTTGAGTTCGGGTTGCGCCTGTGCACCCGACTGTTCATATTAAATGTTGTAAGTTTGAGATTATGATTGAGATACTAGTACTCGGATGGTCGTGGGATTGTGTATGTTAACGTTTTGAGCTGGATAAATATTTTGGTTAAGTATTGTATATATTAAGCCGGTATATTCTAACGATCAGACCGTGGCAAGGTCCAAGTGTTGTATATTTCCGCTGCGACGTTTTCGATTAAGTGTTCAGATTGCGATAACCACGATAGGCTTTGGATGGGGTGTTACATATATCAATAATAAGTCCGAGTAGTAATATAGTGGCCCAGGGAAACTAACGATACTCCTATATTAACTTATTCCCTCTCCTAGAAACTTTCCTCTCCATATTATTCATTTTAAATACATAGATTCTAATTTAAATTGACTTTCTTTTGTACTTAAAATTATTCTAGAATTCAAATCTGAGTTTACTTCCTATTAGTGATTATCTCTGATTATAAGTTCAAATCCCATTTGACTTCTTCAAATTATTTATATATATTTTGTTATTAGTATTCTAGAACTCTCTCTAACGCAATTATAATTCCCTTGCTAGTAATTACTTTACTTTTTTAATTTATTTCAATCTCCTTCCTACTTCCAAGTAAATGTTTATTAATTATCTTCCTAGATTTTCTATTCCATCCTTATCTTGTTACAACGATCTACTTTCTCAACAATATTCAAACTAGGAAACTATTTCTGAATTTCTAAAGAATGTTGTTAGAGATTTTATTTTCCTTCCTGATGTTCCTCAACGTTATGTTTGTTGTATAGGTTCCCTAAAAACAAATTACAATGTTAAATTTGATTTCCTTTTCTGAGTTATTTGTATTTCGTATTTATTTAACTCTTTTGTTTTAAGATAGTAATCATTAACTTGTTTAACAATATCGATTTCCCTTATTCCTATAATTTACTTATTTATATAATGACCTTCCCCACTACGGTCTACCTTCATCACGACGCTTCTACGCTTTTGCTCTACCAAAAACTTATTCACGTATCTTCTTCCTTGAGTTCTTATAATTCACGTTCTCAATTCTCTACCTTCGGCGTTCTTCACTCTACCCTTGCTGGATCGTTTCCCTTGGTGCCAATTAGGAGCTTTGTTGGGTAATGTATTCTACTTAGTTACTTAGTTATCTATTCATGGCTTGACGAATTCTGATTGTTAATTTTGGTTACCTAGACATCGATATCGTTGACGAGTGCTATCAATAGTCCGGAGCAGTTGGGTTCTTGAGGGATTTGGTTGTTCCAGGTAAATTCTATGCTCAATGGTTTCGATTGTGGTTTTGCGAAATATTGGAAAAAGGGTTCGTTGTACTTTTATCTCGGTTATGGTTTGAGGATTTGGGATTATTCCCCACGTTTTGGAATTGAGGAATTGGATTGAGATTGTGGTGTTCAATTGTGGTTTTGGGAGTCTTTCACAGGTTGTATTCTGTTGTTTGGGAGCCCATAGGTGCTCCCCATTATTGATATTATTTGCGCTGCACACATTGTTGCAGTTAAGCTCTATGATCTACTCTATGTTACTACTGTTTCATAGGGGGTGTGCACACTTAAGGACTTAGGGTGAGGTGGTTGTTTGACGGTCCCATAGGTGACTGTCCTAGAATTATTGTTTGGGGTCCCATAGGTGACCCCGTGTTCGTAATTGTGGTTATTACTCCCTGTTGAAAGCTCCCTACGGCAGTTCGGTATTGTTATGTTTTTCTGGAAATTCACTAACTATTCAGTAAACCTTCTCATCTGATTGTTAAAGGCAATGGTGTTCTAAAATGTATTTTACAGCTTGAGGTGGAATTTACTCAGTTTTTCTGATTTGTGCGATCCTTTCTGTGTTTTGTCTATGTTTTATGATCGCAGGTATGGATGACTAGCTGAGGGGATCGGGACAGCGAATCACATAGTTTAGGACCACGTAATAATAAGGCGATGTCTTGAATTTCAGTGTTCTAGAGATGTTGTTATGTTCTCAAGGTTTTTATACATTAACGTTATTTTGCTTCCGCGTAATTTGAAAGTTAACTTTGGTTTTAATGTTGTTTAGTTCATCAGCCTGAGCACCCATGGGTATTGGGTGTGGCGGTAATGCCCTGGATGTTTTGAGATCCGCTGCTATATTGAAGGTTATGTGCATTTGAGTTTTTGGTTAACTAAGTTAATTGCTCTTTGAATCAGTTTTATCAAGTTTGTGGTTGTATTGTTTTTATTAATGACTTCTTCTGCTCGAGAGATTCTCTTGTTGTGTTATTATGTTTTGCATAAGTATTTCTAACGATTTTGGGTTCTATTTTTCTGTATTTAAAACTGCACTTAAGGACCTGTCCGAACGTCCGTCCGGACATCAATGTTCGGACAGGCCCCGAATGTTTCAAGTGTTTTTCTTCGTTTGGCTGTGTCCGAACATATGTCCGAACTTCTAAGTTCGGACATCATGCGAGGACGGGTTCGGATTGCAAGTCTCGACCTATGTCCGAACTTGCAAGTCCGGACCAATGTTCGGACCACGTAAGGATTTTTCCGGAGTTTTAAAGTTCGACTTGTGTCCGAACTTCGAAGTCCGGACACAAGTTCGGACATTTGGTTTTCCGCAGTCTATTTCTCTTCGGCTTGTGTCCGAACTTGCCATGTCCAGACACAAGTTTGGACCACTTTGTTTTGCTCTTCTAGGACTCGTTTGGAGTCCGTTTTTAATGCCGTTTGCGCCGTTAGATTTTTATTTTCATAAGCTATGTTTTGAGGTAAAAATCCAGGGTGTTACAAGTGGTATCAGAGCCTTGTTTTCGAAATAAGATAAAACTTGAGTAACCGGATTAAAATTTGGGGGACAAGCGTTTGGAAAGTTATGATGGATTACGTGTATGTTATGAGCTGTTGAGTTACATTGGATACCTTGGTGTGATAATTAAAGGTTATACAGGGATTATTGTGTACTAACCAATTGTTGGAATGTATCATACTTGTTTACATGTATTATTGTTAAATCTGAATTATCTACCCGTGGGTTAGGGTAGTGAGATTGTAGTATATTTTGGGAAGGGATTGTTATAGGGGATTTAAAAGCCTTGAAATTCTTGACTCATAATCAGGAGTCCACCTTGAGTAGGGTAGACTGGCAGACCGATTGAATTTCCCCTACAACACCAGAAGTAGAAGCGGGAGGACTACCATGGCAGCCAACGACCCAATGAGACAGCTTCAGGAGCTCGCTTTGAACCTGGCCAGATTGTGCAACGCCAAGCCCAGCGAGACAATGTGCCAGAAGACTACACGAAGAGAATTGCCCACTTGAAGCCAACTACATTCAGGGGGAGGAGGACCCGGTACTGCTGGAGGATTGGCTGCGCGAGTTGACAAGATCTTTGAGGCGGTCAACTGCCCTGCTAATAGGAGAGTCAACGCCGCTGTGTACTACTTCAAGGGCGAGGCGGACATCTGGTGGTCTGCCAACAAGGATGCTCTTTTGGCGGGACCTAACTTTGGATGGGAGGCACTGAAGGAGGCCATGCGAAGGCGATTCTACCCTGAGCATGTCCGGATGCAGAAATACCTGGAGTTCTCGGAGCTCAAACAGCAGGCCCGGAGTGTGAAGGAGTACCACTCCAGTTCCTAGAGCTGGCGAGGTTCGCACCGACGATGGTCCCTGATGAGGCGTCGAAGGTGCAGAGATTTGTGGGAGGACTCAATTGGAGTCTCCAGGAGGCTTTGAGCGTGCTGACGATACCCACCCTCCAGGACGCATATGGAAAGGCTGCTAACCTGTATAGGGTGCATCAGAAGAGGAGGAAGGTACAGGCGGGTCAGAAAAGGAAGATGGAGGACGGGGAAGAGACTCGGAGTCGAGACGACCGACATCAGAGGCCACACCTGGACAAGAGGTGGAGGCCTAACTCAGGTGATGGGAGGAGGTTCGATGTGAACCAGAGGAATGACCAGAGGCGGAATGATAGCCCCAGGGCAGGCCTAAGAGCAGAGAACGTGTTATGCCCCAGATTTTTTTTTTTTTTCTTTTGATTCGCAAAGGGAGTTTGAGCTATTTTGTAATCTTATATTAAATAGCCTATGACATTCTTGTAATGTTAATATGTCAGCTTGAGGAAGGAGGGTTACATTTGTCTTCTTCCTTTTGTTATTTATTATTTTCTTAAAGAGTGGGTTATTAAACTATTTTATTTTCCTCTTCTCTCTCATCCTAATTCACGATCAAATAATTTCTCCACTCTCTCATTGACGGTTCTCTGGTCATCCTCTACGCGTTCAAGATCTTCTCCCTTTGCTCCTCTTTCTCTTCTTCAATTTCCTCTCAATTACTGATTGCTAGAGATCTGCTTGTGGAATTCCGTTCGTATATCAATCGTCTATCAGGTTTGGTTTGTAAGTTCCGGTTCTATTCTCCATTAAGTTTTCCCCTCTTTCTTTTCTGATTCTAACTCTAGAATGCTGGAATTGTTCGGTCTGAGGGTTCGTTGTTGCAAGTGGAGATTCGAGGAGTCTGTTGGTTAGGGTCCGCAGAGATGGCTTTGCGTCGGATGTGAGGTAGGTGGTAGATGGATTCGGTTTGTGTGTTCACCCACGGGGGTTTCGAGAAATGTTTCCGTATATGTTTATTTGACTCTCTGATTTGTGGTGATTTGGGTGTTTTCTGATTTGCGTTTTAATGTGTTAAAACCCCGTGGGTAGTATTTTGATTCGTATATTTTGGGTATGTAAGTATTGCTTTGACAATGGTGAATTTACATCTGTAAATTTCCCTCTGTTTTGTGAATTCTGAGTGCCGCTGATTTGGGTTTTATAAGGATTGTTCATGGATTTGTGCGTGAGTTTTAATGCGTTGTAATTGCGTTTTGAGTGGCTGAAACCCCCATGTTTTTCTCTGTGTTTATGTCTGATTTGGTGTGGGTAATACTTTGGTATAGATTTGTGAAGTTTTGGTAATGTTTCTGATCTGTTCGTAGCCTCTGTTCTGCTGATTTTGTGCTGTCCGAACTTCTGTCCGAACTTTGAAGTTCGGACAGCATGTTTTGAGCTTCTGTATTTTCGCATTCGGGGTGTGTCCGAACTTCAGTCCGAACTTTGAAGTTCGGACACCCCGTTTTTCTGAAATCTCCGAGCTTCGAAGCTCGGACGTCCCGCGTAACCTCTTTCCGAACATCAGTCCGAACTTCGATGTTCGGACACTGTGATTTCTCTGCAGTATTTGTTCTCGGCATCTGTCCGAACTTGCAAGGTCGGACGCAAGTTCGGACATGCCTCTGTTTTTGGCATAACTCCTCTGTTTGAGCTCCGTTTTGAGTGCCGTTTGCGGCGTTGGATTTCCTTTCTCGAGTACTATCTGTTCTGATATGTTTTGGCACATGTATATGTGTACTTTAATTTGAAGCCTTTGATAAGCCTTTGAACTCTGATTTGCTCAGAAAGAGTGTTTGAGCTTCTACGCTTCTGTTTGCTATCTGTGATTTATAGTCAGTTTATGACTTTTGTTTGATAAAGGTTTATGATCCGTGTGATGTGCTTTGGCCCTCTGTTCTGTTCTGTTTTGTTCTGTTAAAGGCTTCTGCTTCGTTTTGTAAAGCTTCTGTTTTGGGACCTAGATGTTTAGCTTCTGAGCCTTGGATAGTCGGGTCTGGCTGTCCCGTAGCATGCTGCGCAGGAATTCCTTCTGTTTTCCTTGGGTTCCCTTCTGTTATATCTCTCAGGGTCCCTTGGATGTTTAGTGACCGACGGGTCCATAGCTGTCTCTACGGCTTCTGTTGTGGGATCTTCGGATCCATAGGACGTTATATGAGTCCTTCTGATGTGTCAGCTGGTGTCTAGTGTCCCACCTCTGTTTTGATTGAGCTTCTGTTATGAACTTTTGAGTTTGTGATTTGCTTTGCTCTGGTTTAAGACTTCTGTTCAGTTTACTCAGTTTCTGCTTCTCTACTCTGATTTGACCAACTTCTGTTTCGGTTCTGACCTGTCACTCCTCTGATTTGAGAAAGCTTCATTCTCTATCTGATTTCTGTTACGCTTCCAGTCTGTTTTGCTAAGCTTATGTATTAGTACGATTATGTTCAGTATATGTTTTGAGCATGCTCAGCTGATGAAGTTTATCACCTGCTGAGCTATAGTTTGGCTCACCCCTATTTCCGTCTGATTTGCAGGTTTAAGTTTCCTTTGAAGACTCCGCTCTGCTTTCTGCTTCGTCGTCTTTCACTTTGTAATTGCAGTTGTGGCTTAAGGCCCTTTTGTAATTTGATTACGTTATGTAATGTAGTTTGACTTCTGTATGTAATGTCAGATAGACCATGTAATCTGTTCTCAGTTAATAAAGGTGTACTTTGTTTCAGCTTTGGGTTTCGTATGTTAGAGCCTTGCGTTATTAGGTAATAGATACGCGGCGTGTAACGTCCCTAACTCCTAGGGTGGTTTTGGGGTCGTTACAGAACGGGCATAGCGGCACTTCCACTGCAGGAGATGCCACAAGGATCACCCGGGGAAGGACTGTGAAGGAACCTGGTGGCGTGCTTCCGGTGTGGCAGGAAGGGCCACAAAGCTTTTGAGTGCTTCCACAGGATCCTCTAGGAGGCATTCAGCGAGAGGGAATGGCGGAGACCGGACCTACAGACCAGCAGACCCCCAGTCTCGAGGTAGAGACCAGCATCAGGCCCAGAATCAGCGAGGGATGCTCCCCATCGTGGCAATGGCGGGGGTGGAAACGGAGGTAACCAAGGTCCCAGGGAGAACCGAGACAACAGTAGAGCTCCGGGGAGGATTAATGTTATGAGTCGGGCCGAGGCAAAGGCTGAAGCAGAAGTGTTAGCAGGTACCTTTTCTGTTCATGGTACTTCAGCTCGTGTTTTGTTCGATACTGGAGCTTCATATTCTTTCATTTCTGAGAAATTTTGCTAAGAAATTGGGGCTAGAAACTGTAAGACTTCTACCATAGCAGTATCTATACCCTCGGGGCAGGTTATTTCTTGTAATCATGTATTGAGGGATGTGGGGGTAGACATAAAAGGGAAACTTTGTAACTGACCTGATCCAGTTCGTCCTCCCCGACTTCGACATTATTTTGGGGATGGACTGGCTAAGCTAGTATAAAGGGAAGATCGACTGTGGAGAGCAGAAGATCATTCTGAGAGGACCAGCGGGCCGAAGAGTCTCCTACAGTAGCTTGGAGAAGAAACCGGGAGTAAAGATAGTCTCACTATGTCAATTCTCTCCCAAGTGAAGAAGGGACAGCAGGCATACCTCTGCCATGTCCAGGATTTGAACCAAGCGCTGAGCCCATTAGAAGAGATTCGGGTGGTGAATGAGTTCCCTGACGTCTTTCCAGATGAGATTCCTGGTATGCGCCAGACAAGGAGGTGGAGTTCAGCGTCGACCTTGTGCCAGGAGGAGCGCCCATCTCCAAGGCCCCATACCGTATGGTGCCATCAGAGTTGAAGGAACTGAAAGTCCATTGGAGGAGTTACTAGAGAAGGGATACATCCGCCCGAGTGTATCGCCATGGGGAGCTCTTGTCTTGTTTGTAAAGAAGAAGGACGGGAGCATGAGGCTGTGCATAGACTACCGGGAGCTGAACCAGATCACTGTAAAGAACCGGTATCCCTTGCCCAGAATCGACGACCTCTTCGACCAGATTCATGGTGTAGGAGTCTTCTCCAAGATAGACCTGAGGTCGGGATATCACCAGTTACAGGTTGCAGAGAAGGATATCCCGAAGACGGCCTTCAGGATCAGATATGGGCATTTTGAGTTTCTGGTGATGCCCTTTGGTTTGACGAACGCGCCGGCGGTCTTCATGGACCTCATGAACCGGATCTTCATCCCTATCTAGACCGTTTGTGGTGGTATTTATAGATGTATCCTCATCTACTCCAGGGATGGGAGAGCACGAGGAGCACCTGAGATCAGTCTTACAGATTTTGAGAGAGCAGCAGCTTTACGCCAAGCTAACTAAGTGTGACTTTTGGTTGGACCGAGTGGCATTCCTAGCCACATCGTCACCAAGGACGGAATCTCAGTGGATCCAGCCAAGATCTAAGCAGTGAAAGAGTGGCCAAACCGAGCAATCTGACGAGGTTCGCCATTTTCTTGGGTCTAGCGGGGTATACTACTACAGACGTTTTGTGAAGGATTTTTCAAAGATAGCTAGACCCCTCACAAAAACGCATGAAGAAAGTAACCAAGTTTCAGTGGATGATGACTGTGAGAGGCGTTTCAGACGTTGAAGGAAAGGTTGACCACAGCCCCAATGTTGACCTTGCCTTCGGGGATAGACGGATTCGAGGTTTTCAGCGATGCTTCCAAGTATGGCTTGGGGTGTGTCTTGATGCAGCATGGGAAAGTCATAGCCTACGCATCGAGACAGCTGAAGGAGTACGAGACCAGATACCCGACGCACGACCTAGAGCTTGCAGCAGTAGTCTTCGCCCTGAAGATTTGGAGGCACTACTTGTATGGAGTTTTCCTGCAAGATCTACACCGACCACAAAACCTCAAGTACATCTTCACACTCAGAAGGAACTAAATATGAGGCAGAGGAGATGGTTGGAACTGATCAAGGACTATGATTTGGAGATCTTATATCATGAGGGGAAGTCTAACCTAGTGGCCGATGCTCTGAGTAGGAAGAAAAGTCATTCTGTGAATTCGATGTGGGTTCTTCCAGACGAGCTAGTTCGTGACTTTGAGAAGCTGAACATGGAGTGATGGAGGCGGGAGGAGTAGAGCGTGAGGTGAGGTTGTACCATATGAGTGTCTCTCTTCCAACATTTATGGGGAGATACTCAAGGGACAACCTGGTGATGCGAAGTTGGAGCGCATCAAGGAGAATGAAGGAGGGAAAGCTGAAGGGTTTGAGACCCACAGTGACGACAGTCTGAGGTTAGAGGCCGATGGTGTGTACCTCAGGGGTGCGTGGAGGTAAAGGAGAGACTGATGAGGGAGGCTCATAATACTCCCTATTCAGTTCATCCTGGTGGTGATAAGTTGTATAAGGACCTAAAGAAGATGTTTTGGTGGCCTAAGATGAAGAGGAAGTCGCGGAGTTTGTGTCGAAGTGTCTTACCTGCCAGAAGGTCAAATTCGAGCACAAGAGGACGGGAGGTTTATTGCAGCCGTTGGAGGTCCCAAAGTGGAAGTGGGACTCCATTTCATGGACTTCGTGATGGGTTTACCACCGGCGAAGGGAGGAGTTAATCAGATTTGGGTGATAGTGGACCGACTCACTAAATCTGCACGGTTTATACCCGAAGAAGACGTGGTTCATGAGCCAGTTGGTGGATGCTTACATCAGAAATGTGGTGAGATATCACGGGGTACCTGAGACCATCATTTCAGACAGAGATTCGAGGTTCTTAGCTCATTTCTGGCAGCAGTTCAGAACGCGATGGGCACCAAGTTGAAGTTGAGCACTGCGTTTCACCCAGCCACTGATGGTCAGACAGAAACCATCCAGACCTTGAAGGACTGCTTCGAGCATGTGTGATGGATTTCTAGGGTTCATGGGCAGATATGCTACATCTGATAGAGTTCTCTTATAACAACAGTTACCACACCAGCATCAAGATGGCTCCTTATGAGGCTTTGTATGGGAGGAAGTGTAGGACACCGCTATGTTGGAGCGACATTAGTGAGACTGTTGTTTTGGGACCTCAGTTGATAGAAGAGACTATGGAGCAAGTCCGGATGATCCAGAGACGAATGAAGGCAGCCCAAGACAGGCAGAAGTCCTATGCCGATCTCAAGCGCAGACCAGTTGAGTTCGAGGTGGAGATAGAGTTTTTCTGAAAGTATCGCCCATGAGAGGAGTAACCAGGTTCGGGAAGAAAGGGAAGCTCAGTCCCAAGTTCGTTGGACCCTATGAGATCTTGGAGAGGGTTGGAGAAGTGGCATACCGGCTAGCGCTTCCTTGTGAACTGGAGAAAGTTCACAACGTCTTCCATGTATCCCAGTTGAAGCGGTATGTTCCCGACCCTTTGCATGTGTTGCAGCCAGAGGTCTTGGAGCTGGAGCAGAATCTATCCTATGAGGAGTACCCCATCAGTAATGGACACTAAAACCAGGGAGACACGATCGAAGTCCATCCGTATGGTCAAAGTCTTATGGTCTAATCATGGAACCGAAGAGGCTACATGGGAGGTAGAGGAGGAAATGAGGAAGAAATACCCACAGCTTTTCGATCAGGTAACCACTCGAGTCAGTATCTAGTTTAGCAACTTCTCGCCTTATGGATGAGTTTTAGCTTCGAGGGCGAAGCTTTCTTTTAAGGGGGATGAGATGAAATACCCGGGAATTTGAAGTTAGGAGTACGATAATATATAGTCAGAATAATAAGTCCGAATTAGTAATATAGTGGCCCAGGGAAACTAACGATACTCCTATATTAACTTATTTCCTCTTCCTAGAACTTTCCTCTCCACATTTATTCATTTTAAATACATAGAGTTCTAATTCAAATTGACTTTCTTTTGTACTTAATTAATTTCTAGAATTCAAATCTGAGTTTACTTCCTATTAGTGATTATCTCTGATTATAGAGTTCAAATCCCATTTGACTTCTTCAAATTAATTTATATATATTTTGTTATTAGTATTCTAGAACTCTCTCTAACGCAATTATAATTCCCTTGCTAGTATTATTACTTTACTTTATTTAATTTATTTCAATCTCCTTCCTACTTCCAAGTAAATGTTTATTAATTATCTTCCTAGATTTTCTATTCCATCCTTATCTTGTTACAACGATCTACTTTCTCAACAATATTCAAACTAGGAAACTATTTCTGAATTTCTAAAAGAATGTTGTTAGAGATTTTATTTTCCTTCCTGATGTTCCTCAACGTTATGTTGTTGTATAGGTTCCCTAAAAACAAATTACAATGTTAAGTATTTATTTTGATTTCCTTTTCTGAGTTATTTGTATTTCGTATTTATTTAACTCTTTTGTTTTAAGATAGTAATCATTAACTTGTTTAACAATATCGATTTCCCTTATTCCTATAATTTACTTATTTATATAACGACCTTCCCCACTACGGTCTACCTTCATCACGACGCTTCTACGCTTTGCTCTACCAAAAACTTATTCACGTATCTTCTTCCTTGAGTTCTTATAATTCGCGTTCTCAATTCTACCTTCGGCGTTCTTCACTCTACCCTTGCTGGATCGTTTCCCTTGGTGCCAATTAGGAGCTTTGTTGGGTAATGTATTCTACTTAGTTACTTAGTTATCTATTCATGGCTTGACGAATTCTGATTGTTAATTTTGGTTACCTAGACGTCGATATCGTTGACGAGTGCTATCAATAGTCCGGAGCAGTTGGGTTCTTGAGGGATTTGGTTGTTCCAGGTAAATTCTATGCTCAATGGTTTTGATTGTGGTTTTGCGAAATATTGGAAAAGGGTTCGTTGTGTTTTATCTCGGTTATGGTTTGGAGATTTGGGATTATTCCCCACGTTTTGGAATTGAGGAATTGGATTGAGATTGTGGTGTTCAATTGTGGTTTTGGGAGTCTTTCACAGGTTGTATTCTGTTGTTTGGGAGCCCATAGGTGCTCCCCATTATTGATATTATTTGCGCTGCACACATTGTTGCAGTTAAGCTCTATGATCTACTCTATGTTACTGCTGTTTCATAGGGGGTGTGCACACTTAAGGACTTAGGGTGAGGTGGTTGTTTGACGGTCCCATAGGTGACTGTCCTGGAATTGTTGTTTGGGGTCCCAGGTGACCCCGTGTTCGGAATTGTGGTTATTACTCCCTGTTGAAAGCTCCCTACTGCAGTTCGGTATTGTTATGTTTTTCTGGAAATTCACTAACTATTCAGTAAACCTCTCATCTGATTGTTAAAGGCAATGGTGTTCTAAAATGTATTTTACAGCTTGAGGTGGAATTTACTCAGTTTTTCTGATTTGTGCGATCCTTTCTGTGTTTTGTCTATGTTTTATGATCGCAGGTATGGATGACTAGCTGAGGGGATCGGGACCGCGAATCACATAGTTTAGGACCACGTAATAATAAGGCGGTCTTGAATTTCAGTGTTTTAGAGATGTTGTTATGTTCTCAAGGTTTTTATACATTAACGTTATTTTGCTTCCGCGTAATTTGAAAGTTAACTTTGGTTTTAATGTTGTTTAGTTCATCAGCCTGAGCACCCATGGGTATTGGGTGTGGCGGTAATGCCCTGGATGTTTTGAGATCCGCTGCTATATTGAAGGTTATGTGCATTTGAGTTTTTGGTTAACTAAGTTAATTGCTCTTTGAATCAGTTTTATCAAGTTTGTGGTTGTATTGAGTTTTATTAATGACTTCTTCTGCTCGAGAGATTCTCTTGTTGTTATTATGTTTTGCATAAGTATTTCTAACGGTTTTTGGGTTCTATTTCTGTATTTAAAACTGCACTTAAGGACCTGTCCGAACGTCCGTCCGGACATCAATGTTCGGACAGGCCCCGAATGTTTCAAGTGTTTTCTTCGTTTGGCTGTGTCCGAACATATGTCCGAACTTCTAAGTTCGGACATCATGCGAGGACGGGTTCGGATTGCAAGTCTCGACCTATGTCCGAACTTGCAAGTCCGGACCAATGTTCGGACCACGTAAGGATTTTTCCGGAGTTTTAAAGTTCGACTTGTGTCCGAACTTCGAAGTCCGGACACAAGTTCGGACATTTGGTTTTCCGCAGTCTATTTCTCTTCGGCTTGTGTCCGAACTTGCCATGTCCGGACACAAGTTCGGACCAACTTTGTTTTGCTCTCTAGGACTCTTGTTTGGAGTCCGTTTTTAATGCTGTTTGCGTCGTTAGATTTGTATTTTCATAAGCTATGTTTTGAGGTAAAAATCCAGGGTGTTACAGAAATTGTCTCCAGGAGACTTATCTACATCTTTGTGGCAGGCTGAGAGAGGAGTCGGGGCATCCTACTCTGGGATGGGAGGATTCTCAACCACTAGGGTGTTGAGGGGAGATAGGTCTTCAGCCACTTCCTCAATACGGTCCTGGATTGAGAGGAGAAATTAGGTTCTAGACATATTGTATTATGAGGTCAGCTAGTTTTCATAAGGATGTTCACCTTCTTCAAGGGGGGACAGCTTTGACCAATGACCAGTGTTATGGGTGAAAAGACCGTAATTTGAACAAATGATCGACATCCTGTAAAAAGTTATCAGTTTGACAAAAAACCCACCATCAATTTTGAGGGGGAAGGATTGAAGGAACGTCGAACCAGCTTCTTAGTACTTAGCATAAACTTGAACTTGATATAGCGGAAGTCGGCCGAAGTTGGGTCATTCATGACTCAAGTGAAGCGCCTCAACTTAGAGGCCTCCAAGGCAACTATGTTAATGTTGCCAGAGGTTTTGGGGAGGTCAAAGATATGGAACCAACAAGGTATGATAGCAAAGTTGTACTCATCCCAAAGGGAGCCAAGCATCACCTTTTGTAGTGCAAAGAGAACACCGTTTGACGGTCCAAAGGCCACAGAAGAGTCTCCCTAAAGGTGTCTCAACTTGGACTAAGGTGTGCCGAAATAGAGTGCGGGCTGATCATGAAGTGGGGAGAAAGATTTCTGTAACACCCCTCTCCATAATCACGTAATAGTCTCTCACGTAGCAATAAATAAAACGTCTTACAGCGGAAGAATTAATAACAATAACAATACTCACTCGGGTGTCACCGGCCATTACTCGCCCATGCGAGCAACGAAGCCAAACTACATCCAACAACCAACCAAAACAAACTACTAACCGCCGTGATAACGAGAAACTCCTATACATCATACTAAGTCCATAAATCATAAACATCGACAAGTAAGCGTCTACCCAATCCCAAATATACATAATCTTACCATAATACAATTCACCATCTTCATTGCCATATAGACAAACTCCATGTGCAGTAATAATTAAGGTAGAACTCCAATTACCCTGTTCCCGCTCTTCGGCTTCGACAATAATCAACAACCTGTAATGGTGTAGTATCAGCGATAGACACTGAGTATGCCGGGCCTGGACCCTAATGGTCACTTAGTCATTTTAACCATCTTATTATTAGATTGGTTTCATGCTTTACCATTTTACAGTTATAATCAATACTGTAATAAACATGCATACTATATATAATCATCCATCCAAACATTCATAAATACTTAACCATCCATCCAGTCCAAACATTCATTTAATATCTCAACCAACAATTGTATATCGAACGTATCGAATAATCCATAGTATAATGTACAAAGTACAATCGCCGTAGCGTACAGTTTCTTTTATTAATTTAGTTTAATTTGGCCTTCAAGGCCCCATTCATATGTACAATGTACAATCGCCGTAGCGTACAGTTTCCATAGTTAATTTTATTTGGCCTTTAAGGCCCCATCCATCCAAACCATGTTTAATTAATACCAGTTGGGCGTCATGTTAGGACAACCCGATAACCTCACCATGGACAGTAGTCCTCCCGTACACACAAAGGTGCTCATTTCGCCAGAGGTCCGGAGGCCCTTGACTATTCTCTTATGTCTCGTAAGACGTCCATATAAAGGTCGTAGCCACCTGACCCACGATCCAGTTTGGGCTCGTTGGGTATAACCTGGAGCGGAACCCGATCGGGTACCCCTCAGTGATCACAAATGCGCAACCAAGTAGTTCGTAAACTACCGGGATTCCTCACCTCAACTCATACCATCTCTCTCTCATAATGTTTAAGATATGCTCTTAGTCTTATGGAGAATAATTATTAATTAGCTGCCCAATGGGTCTCACGCATACCTAGAGGTAATCTAGGTTATATCATGTTCGAGATCCATGCTCTAGAGACCGACAATGTCGTGACTCGTTCCTAAGTGTTTTACTTAGGTTGCCATGTACTTAATATTAATACTATGGTATTATATCAAGTAACCGTCTTGTCATCACAATAACGTATATGTATGTTTATATAAGTCGATCTATAGTCGACGTAGTGTTAGTCCCGTGGGACGCTCGTGCATAAATAATTAATGCAGTAGCACGCAATCACATACATGTATCCAAAAACACTTAACACACAAGTGATAACAAACAAATCCGAGCCCAAGGAGTTTCCTTAGGACAACTCGGATCAAACCCCTTTACATACCGTTCACCAAGACCTAAGATGCGCAGTGTAGTCCACTAGCTCGTCAAGCGTCCTCGTCTGAAGTATAATCTAAATGGTATTAAAACTATAAGTCAGTCTCCATGACTAACTACATCCGGTATTTCCGAATAACAAGTAACCCCGACAGTTCATCCCTGTTTTCTACAGTTGTTTGTTACGGGTTTCTCTAAACCGGTCGGCTTTGTTACTTTAAAATTCGTATGTCAAAATATTTCAACTGTTATTTAATTCATTATATTTCTTTAATCTTATCCACCACTAAACTTAGGTACATAATCTATCGTTGCATGTATGCATGCATGACTATATTATATTGTATTATTTTCCCACCATCCATTATAATACATTGTATTATATTATCCAATATCTTTAGCAAATAATATTTGCATCCAAAAACTCATAACTTATAGTTTATAAACTATTTCCATGTAATAACCACCACCATTATTTAATATGGTTTCCAACCATATATATTCATCCTTATACATTATTCTTGTGCATGTATATATATTTACCACGTAGGTAAATTTTGTGAGTTTAATAAACTCTTATATCATATGTTACATTTTATCATCTTATTTTAGATGATTATTCCCATTAGTTGTATTATGTTGTACAACTTATATTAAGATTATTATCCTAATATTATGTAACATTCTATGTTGTAATAATTACAACTCCTAAGGTTTATTCCATAAATACCTTAGTTTATAAATCTTATTTATTTATAGTTTGTCACATTATTTAATGTGAATACCCTTACTTATTAATCTCATCTAAAACCATATAATTGTTATAACATTTATAACATTATAGACCTTAGTCTAAAATTCATTTTCCAACCTTTAATAATTCGGTACAACCTTTTAATTTATTTAAATTCCATTTTGACCACATAACATTATGTAATGTTATACCATATACTAATATCATTTGATATGATATTTTTATTTCCTTTAACTTATAACCTATAGTTTCCTTTATTTACAAAATCACCCCATTATTTATACCATGTTATATATACCATTTAATATAACATTTCTAACTTACAAAAAGGGTATAACCTATGATTATATTTTTGTAAAATTCCGAATAGACCTTATTCTGTTTTAATTAAATTTCCAACCCACCAAGTTCCTATAATTGCCTTTTGGCCCAATTTATAACATATAGTTTTACCATATCCTTAAAACTATATATTATACATATATCTTAATAAATACTCTTTATAATTCTAAAAATCACCAAATTTCACCAAAGGGTTATAAATATCCTTATTAACCCATATACTTTCGGTATTTATAATTCCACCACCTATATTTCTCCAAAGTGTCATAATGACATAATAACTAATATTATACATATATAGTTTATTTTAATTCCAAATCAACCCAATAAATTCCTAAAAATTCCTAATAGCCCATGGGTGTTTATAATACCATTATACACCCTTTATTTTGGTAATAACATATATACCACATATGTTATAAAATTGTTACACTTAAATACTTATCTTATAATAAAACCTTAAATAAGTTATTTAACTTATCTAATTTGGTCAAAACCTACCATATAGTCAAGGTTGACCTCCTTAATATTTCCTTGACCATTAATTCCTAATAATTACGGTTTGCACCCATACTTTTTAGAAATTACCATTTAACCACCAAAACTTTATAAAATCTTATAATTTTTATATAAACTCATTTAAACCTCTAATTTTCGGCCTTATTAATAAAGCCCCCAAATTTTTTAATTACACTTTAACCCCTTATAATATGCGGTAGTGCATATATACCACTTAAACTTAAATAAAACCTTATAAATGCATAAATAAAATGGCCTAAAGTACAAGGCCTTATTACAAACATTGGCTTATAAAATAAATTACACATAAATGTCCCAAAATACATATAAACTTTCGGCCCTCACCATATCTTTTCATTAATTACCAATTTTCCACATAATGTTTAAATTTGACAATTATGCTTGTTTAATTAGTTATAAAATTTACTAAACCATTCCTTAATCACCTAAGGTCAAAATAAGACCTTAATATACTCATTCATTCACGGCATATATGTATAAATATGTATAAACACATATTAATATACCAAGTGTAGATTTAAGTGATTTATACCTTGTTTTTGCCTAGTTTAGGCCTTGTTTGATTTCGGCCAGCATTTACCTTAGAACAACAAGGCAAGAACAAGTACTCTTCGGCCTGTTTTTACAGAAGAGTAAGAGCATCAAAAGAGCTAAACCAAGGCTTAAAACCGGTATAACTTAGATTCGAAGATGGCTAATTTTTACCTTGTTTAAAGTGCCAAAATGGTGTTTTTGGCTTGGATCTGGCTATACCTTGAAGCTCTTGATAGATCCAATGAATAAGTATGTTAATAAGAAGATTATAAGGCTAGGAGAACAGGTTTTACAACCGGATCTAAAGAGAATCAAAAGATAAGTGCTTAAAGCACATTTTTGTACCTTAAGAACAAGTTTAGCTTTCTTCACCTTCTTCCCTTGTTAAGGCCGAGATTCCTCCTTAATTTAACCTCCAAAACAACCTAGATCCATGGATGGAAGTGGTTGATGCTTAGATCCACCGAAAGAGGAAAGATTTGTGAAGAAATTGAACATAAAATGACTAATTAAGCTTACCTAGGTATCAAGGTGTTCTTCTATGTTCTTGGTGTGTTAGCCACGACTTGGAGAAGCCAAAGAGAGAGTGAGGAGCCTTGGTGTCGGCTGGAAGCAAGGCTAATGAGAAAAGGTAGGTCAAATTGTCTTAAAACACATTTTCTTCTTTATTTAATGTATTTGGTGCTTGATGACTCACCTAAGCAGGCTGGCATCGATTATTGGAGGGGCTGGAGGGGTCTCACACGTTTTTTGAAGGCTGAGTCAATCAAATAAGGAGCCAAAGTTGAATATTTACATTATTGTATTATAAAGGCAAAAGTGGTCCCTTAAATCATGGAAATGTGTTGGAGCTTGTCCCTTGTGTTGAAAGTGACAAATTTTAAGCTCCTTTGCTTGTGGATGTCGACCTCATGTGGTCCAAGGGGTCAAACTTTGACCTCTTGACCATTCTTAGTCAATGTTGACTAAAAACGGGCCCCCTTTTCGGGTTTTATTAATATTTTAATATTAAATTTGTAAAAAATTGTAAATTTCTGGAATTAAATTCCTAATATGATATAATATGATATATTATCATATTTAAAGGTAATTATGACCTTTAAGCCCATTAAAAACCAATTTAGAAGGCAATTACACAAAAACGTGCTTTAAGGAGTTTTAGCGCACATTTTGTGTCATAAGGTGTTTCTGAGCTTGGTTTTCTTTGAGAACGGTTTTTTTGTGTTCCTTACATGATATTTGATCAAGGTATCCAATTTTATATCATTTAGAGGTCATTAGACCTTTAAGGTACTCTTAGAGCACATTTTTGCCCTACTTGACCTTGAAGCATGTAAATGCTTGTTCTTTGTGTTGGAGTGTTTTCCATCAATTGTAATATGTTTAGTAATGTGTTAATAAGCTTAGGACAAATTTTTAGGTCCTAAGAAGTTCATTTGGGTATTTATTTACCCTAAACAGTCAAAGGGTGCAACATCTTGCTTTGAGTTGACCACTGTTGTTCTCAGTTGACTTTTAAGGCATGTTTAGGCCTTAACCAATGTGATTAGATATTTAATCCATATTTTATTAGTTTGGGGTATTTCAATTTCCCTATTAAGCATCTATCAAGTGCCAACATGGTGCTTCTGATAGTGAAAGTTTTCATATGTTGTCAGAAAGAGTCGCAAGTTTGGAGGAGTACAAGGAAAACAATAGGAGAAGACTCGTGTGGTGGTTGAAGAGGTCTGATGGATGCACTGTAGTCAAAGAGGCACATAAAGAGAAAGGAGAACACGAAAGGAGGAAGTGAGGATCCAGGGAGGTGGATTCCTCCCAAATAAAGATTTTGGAGGTGAACAATAACAAACGATGTGGTGCATGCAAGATAGTGTGATCTGGCAAGCCATCATTAACCTAGACTAGGTAGAAAGATGAAGGGCCAGTGCGGGTGACAATAATTGCATGCAAGAGCGATTGGTAAGGGAAATATCCAAGGTAAAATTCAGAAAAGGAAGATGAAGTGATTGATTGAGAAGGAAAATGAGAAACCGTGGAAAACGACAATCAAGACGAAAGAGATAGACCCCATTCTTTTGGGAATTGAAATTGATAGCTAATGTCAGTTGTCAGCTGAAGTATGTAAAAGTAGAGAGAAAAAATAGGTAAAATAAAACGTAAAAAGTTGATATAACCATTGATGCATGTGACATATAGAGGAAAAAAGTGCGATGATCAAATAAACTCGTTTGATAATATTGTAAAAGAATAGGGCCATAGGCTTTTGCCGAAAAGAAAGGAGAATTCTGGACCAAGGGAGACGAAAAAAATGAAAGCCTGGATATTTCATTGTCAACATTGATTTATTTATAATCTATATTTGACTGTAAAAAAAATATACTAGATTATAAAAGCCTGATAAAAGAAGTATTTATAATCTATACTTTGTTGTGAGGCTTTTTCCACCAAATTCACCCGTTCTTTTAATAGGGAAATTTCATGAAATGCCACTATATTTTTGGCTAATTCATGAAATGCCACTAAAAAAAAGAAATTCATAAAAATGCCAACGTGTCATTGACCTGAAGCAAAAAAGACACAAATACCCTTAGTTGTTAGAAATTTTGTGGGGAGGGGAATAGGCCCAACAAAAGGAATTATATAAAATACCCACATATAGACAAGTAAGGCCTAATAACCCATGAGGTTTCATCTTAAAACCAATTGACATTAGATGGAGTAACCTATAGGCTATATGAACTACTTACTAGTTATATAATTTTCAATGTGGGACTCACACTTGATCTCCAACACTATACAAAGTATTTTACAAGTTCACAATATGCCCCTGTGTTAAAAAATTCATTAAAATTCACAAAAATTCAAAATACTATAAAAATATACATAACTATAGAAAATATTTAAAGTATTATAAAAAATATTAAAAAATCATAAAATATAGACAAAAAGTAAATATTTCTTAGTTTTTTTTCAAAATTATTTAATACCATAAAAATATAGAGTTTCTAAACACATAAATTATAACAATATTAATATAAATTTAGACCAATATAGTATCATAATTTATACCAGTTAATTACCATAATTTTTACCTTACATTTTTAAAATATTTTTCTCTCAATTTGAATTATATATCAAAAAAAATATTTTAATTTTTTAAATAAAATTTGGAAAAATTTTATTTTTAATTTATATTATGGTTTACAGATGACTTTATATAATATAATTTATTTCAAAAAATTAATTTAAATGGACAAAAAAATATTTTTTAGAAAATGTATGGTACAACTTATGGTAATTAATTAGTATAAAGAGTAAATT
Source organism: Limonium bicolor (assembly GCA_023374045.1). Lineage (NCBI taxonomy): Eukaryota > Viridiplantae > Streptophyta > Magnoliopsida > Caryophyllales > Plumbaginaceae > Limonium > Limonium bicolor. The sequence goes on along the minus strand of CM041776.1, from coordinate 453,442,657 downwards.
ACTCGGACCCCCCTTGAGGATTGGGCATATTACAGTTAACCTCCTTGTGTTTATAATAATTATTGGTAACCACCCTGAGGTTATGTATCTGATATGAGCCCCTGAACTATAACTCATTATCAAAATGTTAACTACGTGCTGACCATCAGCTTAATCCACATATTAATGACATGTTGGATAAAAAACACTGCTTGAATCAGCATTCTTATTGTCCAAAAAAAACGTCAACCAACCTCGAAAATGCATCTGAATGGGGATGAGAGAGAATTAGACGATGTTGATTAAGCACTTTGTTGTGTCAACATGTCATTAATAAAGTGATAAGCTGATGGGTCAGCACGTAATTAAGGTTTTGATAATGGAGTTATAGGTTCGGGGGATCATAGTAGAGTACTGTACCTCAATGTGGTTACCAATAATTATGAAACACAAGGGGGTAAAACTGAATATGCCAATCCTCAAGGGGGTTCCGAGTAATTTACTCTAGTATAAATTATGGTACTTATTTGGTAGAAAATTTGGTACTAGTCATTATTTGAAAAAATTATATTATGTCATAAAGTCATCTGTAAAATAGAATATAAATAAAAAAAATCTAAATTTTAATTAAAAAATTCTTTTTTTTGTTGATTAAATAATTTAAAATAGTGAAAAAATAAATTAAAATGCATTAAAAATTATGGTAATTAATTGGTATAAATTATGGTACTATATTGATCTAAATATGTAGAAAAACTAGTATGAAACTCTATATTATTTTCTATGGTACTAAATAATTTCAAAAAAAATCTAAGAAATATTTATATTTTTTCAATGTTTTATTGTATTTTAATATAATTTTTTATTTATTTTTATAATTTTAAATTTATTTTTGTAATTATCTATATTTTCATACTATTTTAAATTTTTAGTGATTTTAGTAAATTTTTTACACTTAGGAGCATTTGTGAACTTTAAAAGTATTTTATTAACTAATAGGGGTATTTTTGTCTTTTTTATTTCTAGTTAATGATATAATAACATTTCATGATTTTTTTCAAATGACATTTTATGAATTAGCCAAAATTATAGTAGATTTCATGAAATTTCCCATTTTAATAAAACCCGTATGTTACAATTCTTAACAAATAAAATGTTACGGTCTTGTTCAAAAAAAAAAAATGTTACGGTCCTCCAATTAATTGATTGGCGAGATCAGGGACGGTGCGGATTAGCGTAGGATGTCCTTGCAAATACATACGCAGAATTGCGCTCGATTTATGGTCTCAAAAGGTGGCTGTGTACCACCAGCACCTCCTCCTCCACCAGCCCTTTTATTTTCCCAGAACGCGATTAAGGTCGCCCTGCTGTTCGACCAAATCGCCGAAAGGACATTAGTGGAATTGGCTTCACGTATCACGTTATTGAGGCTGGTGTTAAATTCCATACGCTCGAATGGCTGCTGCTCTATTCAGGAGGTAGATGTCTCATCGTTGCTATATATCAGCAACGATACAAAGACTTGGCATGTTCTGTTTCTTCGTGATTAGATTCTCTTCGTTATCGATTTTTCTTTCCTTGAGGTACTCTCTTCTCTTTGAATTTTCCGGGGCACTGTGGTACTATTTGCTGGAATCATAGGATCTTTTGAATATGGCTCCCATCAATCTACCAATATTTCTTCCTTCTCAAGCTTTTCTATTTTCCTTATGATGGGATCGCTTCGATTCAGGAAGTTTTATTTTTTTTCTTTTTTGATTTCGTTGTGTTCACTTTTGACTTAATTTATGAGGGAAAAAACCAGGAAATATGAATTGAAATTATTCCCTTGGATTCACCCTAGCTTAAAATCAATTAGAGCTCTCGTGTCAAAGAGAATGGCAAAGGGCAAGTTCGAAGTTCAGATTCTCTCGTTTTCTGCATTCCTCACGACAGTCATGATTTGTCTGGATCTTGTTTATCATTGATTGGGAGTTACTTTCCTAATGTTTAAAATCTAATGCTTTGCTATTTTTCTTCAAAAAAAGAAAAGAGTACAACAGTATTGCTATTGAAGCTTCTTGCGGGAATCTGTAATGCTCAATAATATGACCTTAGCTATCCTTTTTGCGCTTTCTTTTTGATAATGTGTTTCATGCTTGAGTAACAATTAGCAACACTCCTTTTGAAAAGAACAATTAGCAACAATCTTCATATTGTTTTTCTTGTCATTCAGGTAAAACGGAATGCATGATTCTGCGAGGTTTGCCCCAATTCCTTAGCACCCCAGGAACATCCTTGCAATATCCAGGATAATTAAGATGAAAGAGAGGCTGAAAAGGACAGTGGTGTTCTTCCCATTGCCACTCCGAGGCCATATAAACCCCATGTATGAGCTGGCCAACATACTCTACTCTAAAGGCTTCTCAATCTCCTTCATTTACACTAAATACAATCCCCTTAACCCTGCAACATATCCACAGTTCAAATTTCACACAATTGATGATGGCCTGACTGAATCTGAATCTTCTGAGGATATTATAGTCGTCACCACAACACTCAATAAAAAATGTGCAGAGCCATTCAGGAAATGCTTTTCTAAGATTGTATCAGATTGTTCCGGTCATGAACCTGTAGCTTGCCTAATCACAGATGCTATATGGAATTTCTGCCAAGCTGTTGCCAATGACCTTCAGCTTCATAGGATTGTCCTTCGTACCAGTGGCATCTCTGCTTTCATTGCATTTCTCACTTATCACCTGATCTGTGAAAAGGGCTATCTCTCCCAAGGTATACTGTGATGCTGTGCCATGTCTAAATAGATCATTGCTTTGCTGATCGTTTTCCTTTGCCGCCGCTAACAGCAAACTGATGTGTTGTTTTACCAGTTGATGGATCATGTCCTGCTTCGTAGTCTGACTTGATTATTCTCTGTGGCCTGTTGTACTTCCTTTCATTTCCCTTTCCTGCTCTATGCTAAACAGATACTGAAACGGTGATCCCTGAGCTGCCTCCGTTAAGAGTCAAAGACATTCCAAAAGTAAACACACGAGATCCAAGGCTATATCAAGACCTGATATCTGACATGGTTAAAGAAATTAAGGCCTCTTCCGGATTGATCTTCAATTCATTCGAGGATCTTGAAGGCCGTTCACTGGCAACAGTTCACCAGGAATTCTCCATCCCTGTTTATCCAATCGGTCCATTTCACAAATCCATACCATCGACCTCTATCAGCTCCTTGACAAGCCAGGATCAGAGCTCCATCTCCTGGCTGGACTCACAAGCTCCCAAATCCGTCCTCTATGTCAGCTTTGGAACTCTTGCTACTATCAATCAGACCGAGTTCATAGAGATGGCGTGGGCATTAGCCAACAGCAAGCAGCCTTTTTTATGGACAATCCGGCCAGATTTAGTTCAGGGGTCAAATGGTTCCCTGCAGTTCCCTGATGGATTCTTGAAGAATGTAGATGGGTGGGGCCGGATAGTCTCTTGGGCCCCACAGCACGAGTTGCTGGCTCACCCCTCAGTTGGAGGGTTCTGGACACACAGCGGTTGGAATTCGACTTTAGAGAGCATCTCTGCCGGGGTGCCAATGATGTGCCGTCCTTTCTTTGGTGATCAGAGGGTTACATCTAGATATGTCAGCGATGTATGGAGAATAGGCCTGCACTTGGAGAATAAGTTGGATAGGGGAGAAATGGAGAAGGCTATCAGAAGGTTAATGAGAGAGAAGGAAGGTGAAGTGCTGAGGGAGAGAATCTTGTGTTTGAAGGGCAAGGCAGCGGAGTGCCTGGAAACTGGAGGATCATCTTGCAAGTCATTGGAGGCTTTAGTTAATCGCATATTATCATTTTAATAAGCTCTCTCATTGTTTGTTGTCATTATGCAGGGTGAGTGATGTCTGTCCGAAAAGGCTAGGTATTGATACCTTTTGTCTTGGTGGTTGGTTGTTGTTACTGTTAATATGTTATTGGTTTGTCATAGCAGTACTGCTTGCCAATATAAACGTATGGAAATTGTATCCGTCACATTGCACGCACACGACTATATAAACTGTTGCCTCAATTCTGGTATGAATTGGATACGGCAGAAAATATGTTTAATGGCATATTTCACTGCGTTTCAATTTTTTCCTTCGTTTTTTTGGTCGCAAAGATGGAGGCTGGGCCTCACATGTTATTACTTAAAGTCGGTACACTGTTTCCCATCAGTACCGGAAGTATCCAACTGGGAGGTGCTATCATGATGTTTTGTACTAGGTTACAAGCCAAACTATGCTTAGCTATATAATCTGCTAATCTATTACATTCGTGTGGGCTGTACATCAGGGAGCTTTCCGAGAGTTGGCTCAAAAGTGTTTTACATTCTTGAACCAATGGCCGGTAGTGATGATGTTGTGGGCAGTCCTCGATCAATTTAACCAGCTCTAGTGAATCGGAGCAGAAGATGACTATATGTATTCTCTTCTCTTGAGCTACTTTTAACCCATGAAGCAGCGCTAGTGCCTCCGTTTGTAGGACATCCGCCTTGCCAACGATCTTCCCGAATCCTAAAATCCATGCTCCTCTATAATCCCTGCAAACACCCCCAATAGCAGCATGATTAGTAGTAGTATTGACTGCACCATCAATATTAAACTTTACAAACCCTTGGTCTGGGGGGATCCATTTTATCTCGGCGATATGTTCACGGCTCAAGTCATTCAAGCTACCGTCATGCATCAGCTTTCTAGCCAAATTCCATGCCTCCCGATTATCCCTGCAAGCTTTGATAACAGATGAAAGTGGGAGGAACATCCTCTGCTCAAATTGGTTGCTTTTGTAGAAGTCACTAAGCTGCGCATTGATGCACCCATGTTAGAATGAGATTTCATTCACATAGAAATTTCACCAAATATTGCTAAGTTAAAACTTTTTTCAATTTTACAATGGTTTGGTCCACCTTCACAGAGAAATTGCGCCAAATATCGTGGAAAAATAATGTCCATCTTATATGTGAAATCCTTAATTCCTATTATCTTTGTGTTCCAAGAGTCTGATATCTACCTATCTTGATGCAAAAAAATTTCTTCATGCTACTGCATTAGGCAATAACTGAGAACGGAGTGGTATTTGATGATATGAATGCAAACGTGATGTTATTTTAAAAACATAATAGTAAAAATGGTATAAAACTTTAATTTAGTGGTTTTTCGTGAAATTTCTTTTTTATTTTATTTATAAAGTTTGTACAATCCAGTTTTGAACAGTGCATGGGATGATGTGGAAAATAGATTGATGATCTTTTTGGGGGCATATTCTTTTCATGAGAAGGGCTCAATTCTTTTGTAAGTTAACAGTTGATGTTAGTAAACTAAAATTTGAAAATATAGAAAGAAAAAACAAAAAATTGATGTGATATTGATGTGGGTGACATATAGTGACAAAAAGTAAGATGATAAGATATACACATTTCTATAAGCTCGCAAAATAATAAGGCCTAGTTCAATTACCCATGTTCGACCAAGCAAACATCTATCACTTGGAAATGCTAAACACATCTGCATAACATTTCCTACTTTCTCTTGTATCATAGGCTCAAGTTTGATATTAAAAAATGCAGTTGTCACTGGTGGAACGCGAGCTTTTAATTACGGTCCAAAACCGTGTTACATTACGGTTCTGGACCGTAATCTACGCGGGCGTCAATAAAGATGGCGACGTCTTTAATTACGGTTTTAAACTGTAATTAATGGCCCTTTTCCGGCCCGCATGTCATTGACTTTACATTACGGTTATTTGTAAAACCGTGATCTAAAGTCCTTTGGCGCGCGCGAACCAAAGGACTTTAGATCACGGTTTTACAAATAACCGTAATGTAAAGTCGACACTTTAGATTACGGTTCTAACAATAACCGTAATCTAAAGTGTTTTGGCGCGCGCGCCCAAAGGACTTTAGATTACGGTTATTGTTAGAACCGTAATCTAAAGTGTAATTTTTTTTTATTATTTTATTTTTTTTACAAATCTACACAATTGCAACAGAGACAGAATTGTAACAGATAAGCAACAGAGGGCAGAAACTGCACAATTGAACCACCTGAATCAAATACCAACAACACAAATTCATTCTAATAAAGCACCAGATCGAAAATCTGTAACATATTCAATCTGTTACACAATTGCAACAGAGATAACATCTAATAAAGCACCAGATCGAAAATCTGTAACATATTCAATCTGTTACACAATTGCAACAGAGATAACAATTGCAAATTCATTTCTGCGCACAATTGCAACAGAAATATTCAATACAACAGCTAGAATCTGTTACAGCAGCAGCTAGCATAATTCATTACAAACAGAATCAGAGCAACTAACAAAAAATATAATCTGTTACACAATATAATCTGTTGCAGCAGCAACTAACAGAATCAGAGCAGCAACTAAAAAAAAATATATGTTACAGCAGCAGCTAGCTAGTCTACCACTCCATTCTCATAAACATGGCTGCCATGCTCTCTCTGACATGCAACAAGTCGGCAGGAGCATAAGTCTTGAATCTGGCATAATGCTCTTTAATCTGCAACAAGAAAAGGAATGGAACACATAATGAGATTAAGATAAAGACACAAAAAATCTGCCGAAAGAATTAAATACAAGACAGCGTTCGTATTACCTTGTCAATATCATTCTTAAAACTTGGGAAGTACCCGCAGAACTCGTACATATACCGCATCACGTAGTACCCGCAACTCTTAGAATCCTTTTGGGTAGGGCACTAAATCACCAAAATTCACAAATGTAAAACAATTGTACAAAGATAATAGCAGCACGAATGAAATACATGAATTACCAAACCTTGATGTAATCGACGGTCAAATCACCAAACTCTCCCTGAGGGGTTTTTTTGTAACAACTGTTACATATATTAACAAAAGCGTTTAGCAAAATGAACAAGTACATTAATTTTGGTTCAAAAAACTTACAAACAATTAAATAGTAATAAAAACTTACTCTTTGATTAAGTCTTCAGTGTTGAATTCTTTCCACTGCCCTAGTGGATCTAGAACGAGCAGAGTAGCGGTGGCAGCGCAGAATATAAACAAAGCCCAGTGGTGGCTACAATGTCAAATACAAAATGAAATGAGAAATGAAGGTAACAAAGTTAGCTAATTAGTATGTAATTTTATATTAGAACTCACGTTTGGTGATACGGCATTAGAATGAATAATTTATTCTGTTGATCAACAACATTGAAGACATGAATCATGTAGTTACAAAACCTCCCAGGGTCCCTAGTGACATTGTCGTACGATAAACGCTCCGGGCACACCGCAGTAACGCATGTCATGTCCTTCTCAACACATCTCTCAAGCAGACATCTATTATATCACATGTACTATAAAAAGTTAGCCAATGCAACTTCATAGATACTTATTCTATATGTTTTTACAGTATGAGGAAAGAACACTTACTTTAGATAAGCTTGAATAATGTTAATGTTCAGATAATCTCCACACCATCTCTCTGATGTCCTCAAAGTTGATTGCCGTCATCATATCTTCTTCGTAGTGAAACATCGACTTTGGAAGCGTCATCATGAAGTTGTTAGTTTGAGATGACTTCACCATGATCTTGTCGTAGAGATTCATCTGCTTGGCCCCCAAAACATTAACAAGTTTTTGTGGCAGTGCGAGCTTATTTTTAGGCGCCTCAGAAGTCCTGGTGCGACCCCGGACGGGCGCTGGATTCTTACCTTTCGCACCCCGACTCACTGGATTCTTACCCTTCACACACAAACAGTAAAGCATAAATGTAAAGATAATTACTAATTGATTATTATAGTAACATTAAACATTTATCTAGAACATACCCTTCTGGCAGGATTCGTCGCGCGCTGATCTCTTCTTCTCTGGGCCGGGATACGCGGCGAGGAACCTCAGGGATCTCAGGATTCGCCGGCGCGCTGGTCTCTTCTAGTCTGGGCCGGGTTACGCGGCGAGGAAGCTCAGGGATCTATAATAGATTAGATTAGACACTTAATGCTAAATAATGCATTTTATTAGATACTAAATGGTTGTCAAACAGTCTTACCTCATCGGTGACAACAATATAACATGCTGGCCAGGGCAATATGTCTCCCTTCGCTTCGATCAGCGTGCATTTGTTGTCAATCGCCATCGGAAGGTATGCATGCTCAAATCCATCAACTATCAGGTCCAAGGTCACACGCGCGTAGAATGGGGGTAGACGTACGAAACTGATGAGCGTGAGTGGACCTGATGGCAACACCGTCCCGTAGGCCGCATCTACAGGGTGCCCGTCTAATGGTATTTGGAGACGACATTTTTTTTGCTCCTTTAATAAACAGAGATAATACGTGAAATAAATAAGTGAGTCCAATCTAATACTATTTAAATAACTTTATTTTAGAAGAAAAATAGTTAAACAAAGTTAACCTGGATGTTGGCAAACGGGTACGGGTCAGCGGCCGGAGCACAACTAGACGAGGAAGACATTCGAGGAGGATCTAGCTGCTGCTGCTGAGTAGTCGCATGTGCAATCGCATTCAACGCTTCCTGCAGCCTCTCCTCGATAGCCCGGCGCTCAGCAGCATGTTTCTCGTCATTAGCTTGGCGCTCAGCAGCGAACTTACGCTCTACCATCGCCTCGACTTCAGCAGCACTCATCTGACCCTTCCTAGCAGATGGCGGGAATACGTTCTTCTGACGTACTTCTCCCCCAAATCCTCTAACACGCCCCGGGTGATCCTTCTTCCCAAGCATTTGATTCAGCGCGTCGTCTTGAGAAGGAGGAGCGTGTAAGTCCACTTCTCCTCTCTGTGCCGCATCGTACTGTCCAATTTTCAAAGAAGTTAATGACGAGATTTAAGATCAACAAACACTTGAGTATATAAGTAAATTATTCAACAGCTACTTTCAAATACTTACAATTTGGTTTGCCAGTTGTTCCATCGCAGCATTAGGAAATATCCTCTGACCTTCGCTGGTCGTTTTCTGGCGTCCCAGTATGTACATCTGCACCCTCCTCGCCTCAGAGACATCCTCGATCGGGCATTCACTTCCATCCTCGTTCCTCCGTGTCAGCAAACCAGCTTCTTTCCATCCCTCGAGGCTGCCCACATATCCCCTTCGTCCCATGGTGTGGGGGTAGAGATTAGCTTCACGGTTTTGTCGTGCTTGTTCTTGTACTTGCTGTTAAGAAAGTACAACAGGAAATTAATTAGAAAATCAGGGATAAAGCATTATGAGCATTAATTAAGAAAAGAGTACACACAAACATACCCTGAACTCGGGGGTGGCGTGCCGCTCAACGAACTCCTTCCACTCCTCTTCAGTTATCATGCCATTGTATACAACATACGGCGGAGGCTCACGTGGGGGCACCCTGTTGATCCAATGCTCAACCAAGTAGTGGCGGAATGATTTAGCTTTGCCGGCCACCAAAGAAAGAACGGTCTTCTTCACTTCTTCTGGGATCTTGTACCGTTCTTGCACCTTCTTCCAGATGGTCTCCTTTACTTTTTCCGGGACTTGTTTCCATGTGTGGTTGATGCAGCAATGTGATCTGGCCAGAGTCCCTAGCATACTAGCGAACTCTGACCTGCTGCCCCCACCATACCTCCCATACTGGTCCCACAGAAGACTAATCTGATCCGGTTTCTGCAGTTTCAACCCACGGGTCGGACCTCTACCTCTGGGTCTCTGAGTAGCACTCGTAGAAGGTGCACTCATGGAAGGGCCAACAGCAGCAGCGGCAGATGTGGATGGGGCAACAGCAGCAGCGGCAGATGTAGATGGGACCGGTACCATTTGCTGCTCATTTTCCTCCTCTTCACGACAAAATAAATCGAACTCTTCATCAGCCATGTCCTGATCAGCCATGCCTGCAAGGATTGAAATACAATTTGAATTAAATTAAGCATTTCATAATGGTCATAAACAAGCAATAATAAAAGAGTGTTAATTTCATATAAATTTTTATAGTAATAACTTACATACACCATTATCTCTCAACCCACATTCCCTCGTTATGGTCTGATCGTATATACTCACGATGACCTGTGACCTCAGCCTCTTCCAATGAAATAGGAACAGTTGGAGGTTCATCTTCTGCATCATACTCATCCTCATCAACCACACCATCCACACCAACTATTCCTCTTCTCCCTTTAAGCACAACAGACCATCTAGATTACAGGGATCAGTTACATAAAATCTGCTTAACCTTCGTCCCAACAACGAATGGCTCAACCGTGGGAGTAGCTCTAGACAGATCAACCAGTTTCATACCATGCTCCTCCTCACGGTAGCCATGATTGTTGTTAACCCAGTTACAGCGGAAAAACACATTTCGTAGCTGTTGTAGTCCAATACCCAGATGTCTTGTATCCACAAGAAATATGATTGTGTACCGAGACAGGACTATGACCCACGACACCGATGTCATATAAGTTTTGATAAGCTTCAAGCTCTACCCACTGTTTTGATTCGTTGACTTCTGATCCTGACGTTCTGTGAAAAAGGTGAATCCGTTGACATCGTACCCCTCATAAGAAATTACATCCAGATTTGGTCCAAATGCAACTACTTTAATCAGTTCAGGCACATTCGTGGACTGATCGGACAACACTCTCTCTTTGAACCATCGGACAAATGTCCTATTCTGCTCATTTTGTAGTCTAACGTCACTCATGTTTGGATATTGTGCTCTTAAAACACACAAGTGTTCATCAAAGTATGGTTCAACATCTTCAAGATGACTTAGCACAACTAAATGAGCTTTGTTAAGAGTGTCTATGTCAATTCTTTTCAGTTTCCTTCCAACCGTGCCAACACCCTTCAATCTGCCCTCGTGTCTAGAACGTGGAAGTCCAATGGTATCGACACCTTCTAGGTAATTGGTGCAGAAGTCTACAACTTCCTCTGTGATAGTGCCCTCTATAATACTACCCTCTGGGTGACGACGGTTCTTCATTTTCTTCTTCAGGACACCCATGTACCTTTCGAACGGATACATGTAGCGAAGGTACAAAGGACCACACATCAGAATCTCTCTTACAAGATGCACGAGGAGATGTATCATTATGTCGAAGAACGATGGAGGAAAATACATCTCCAGCTGGCACATTGTCACAATAAGATCCTTTTGTAATTTAGACAGAGTGTCCACATCAAGAACCTTAGACGAAATGGATTTGAGGAAGACACTGACGTTTGTGATTGTGTGTCTGACAGCATCCGGCAAGATCCCACGTAGTGCAATTGGCAAAAATTCTTGAAGTAGGACATGATAATCGTGAGATTTCATTCCTACTAATTTGAAATCTGTCATGGACACTAGGTTTCTTATGTTTGAGGAGTAACCTGATGGTACCTTGATGTTGTAAAGGGTACTGCATAGACTATGTTTCTCTTCTTTAGACAGAGTGTGACAGGCAGGAGGCAAGAATGTGCGTTTTCCACGTTCTTGCGGGCCAAGCTCTGTGCGTATGCCCAACTCAATTAAATCTTTTCTTCCTTTCAAATGATCCTTTGTCTTTCCTTTTATGTTCAAAAGAGTGCTAGTGACACTTTCACCCACGTTCTTCTCGACATGCATCCCATCGATACAATGTCTAACCTCCAGATGCTGCCAGTACTCTAGTTCCCAAAATATTGATTTCTTTTTCCAGACACTTTTTTCACCACTTTTGGTTGGCGGCCCGAAGTTGTTCACAATATTATCCAACTTTTTGTAAATCTCTGTACCTGTCAAAGGCTGGCGCGCCATGCTGTGATCAGTTTTCCCATCGAACTCTTTCGCCATCTTTCGATACTTATGTCCTTTTGGAAGCATTTTTCGGTGGCCCATATACACGGTTTTCCCACTATGTTTCAAGCGAATGCTACAAGTGTTTTCACCACAAATCGGACACGCCAACGCCCCCTTGATTGAATAGCCTGAAAGATTACCATAGGCGGGGAAATCATTGATTGTGCAGTACAACATGGCACGCAAATTGAAGTCCTCTTTACTGAATGAGTCGTAAACCGTAGCCCCTTCATTCCACAAGAGTTGTAGATCCTCTATCAAAGGTTGTAGGAATACGTCAATTTTGTTGCCCGGTTGCTTTGGACCAGATATTAACAAAGACAACAAGATGTGTCTTGGTTTCATGCATAACCATGGCGGTAGATTGTAAATAACTAAAAGCACAGGCCAGGTACTGTGTATGCTACTCAAAGTACCGTAAGGGTTCATCCCATCCGTGCACAAGCCTAGCCTTAGGTTTCTCGGTTCGTTACCAAACTCAGGAAATTTTACGTCTATGTTTCTCCACTGTGGTGCATCAGCGGGATGTCTTAATCTGCCATCCTTTTTCCTGTGAACTGAATGCCACCGAAGATTCTCTGCGTCTTTCTCAATGGAGAACAAACGTCTGAACCTTGGAATGATGGGCAGGTACCACAGTACCTTAGCTGGTGAACCTTTCTTACTACCGCTGATGTGAGTTTGTTGTTTCTTATACCGTGACGCTCCACATGCTGAACAGCTTTCAGCAAATTCATCCGATTTCCAAAACAGCATGCAACCATTTGGACAAGCATGAATTTTCTGGTACCCCATACCCATTGGGCACATCATTTTTTTGGCTGAGTACGTAGTCGTTGGTAAAACGTTGTCCACCGGAAGAACGTATTTCAATAGTTCCAGGAGGTCAGTGAAACTTACGTCGCTCCAGCCATGTTTCGCTTTCAAGTTGAATAGCTTGAGGACGACACTCAACTTGCTTAACTTTGTAGGGTCACACCCGGGGTACAACGGTGTTTTGGATGAATCCAACAAATTTTCATGCTTGTCTGGCGTGTTAGAGTAATGTCGTTCCACATCTTCGAGCATAGTCTCAATGTCATCATCCCAGAAATCTGGCTCAACGTTCCCTGTAACGTCTTCTGGGTCACCAGCAACTGTATCATCTCCAAGTTCTGTTTCTGTGTTTGCCTGACCATTATCCCCTTCGTCAGGCTTAATAACATCGAACGCACTCTGACCATGCCATCGGATTATGTCTTGGAAATCTTTTGTAAAACCGCGGCGGATCAGATGTTCCTTAATTGTTTCAACGCCGCGATATCTCAGATTGTTTTGGCAGTCGATACACGGACAAAATATGTATCCCTTGTCTGTAGGTTTCAGATTGTTCGCCAACACCGTGCATAACTTATCAACTCCTTCTAAAAACTTGTCGTCCAAATTTCCGCTGTAAATCCACGAACGTTCCATCTCCTTCTAGCTATTTATATGAAGGCAGCCATTTCATACCGTCACCCGTGGCAGAGTCTTTACACTTTTGTATCTTATCAACCTAAATCCATCCATGAGTATTAAATCCCACCGGTGAACGTGTTTTTAATATGTAATTTATTGAAAATTTCGGCAGCATCTCCCTACAGTTCTTCAAATGCACGATATTATGATATTAATCAATAATATATGCATTCGAAGAACAATAAAGAGATAGCTGAAATAATCAATAAAGTACAATTAAAAACACATTCACACCCTAGGTGTGAGATTTAACAATCATGGACAGTCCCGACAGGGACTGCCGAAGATATACCTCTATTAGGTATATCTTGGGCGGATAACTATGTTTGGTAGTTTGTCAAATATTATATGTATATATGTAAATCTTACCTCTGGTAGACGATTAGCCGATGCTAAGACGGTTGAGGTCGGAAGCCAAAATAAAGTCGTAGTCCTGATGCATAAATGAAAAACGACAACATTAGAATTCATCAAAAAATCAAGGTTAAATGCTAGCTAAACCGCGGAAAAAAATCGACAGCATCTCCCCTATATTTCTAACGTCTCCAAATCAGTTTTATCAAAGTCAAATTTGCACGCACCATCTAGAACTAGTAACATACATAAACTTATCTTCTTCTACTATAAATGAAGTTTATTTATGACCTTCTCTGCAGTACTTCAGATTGAAGGACTGAAACTAGTCATTCTAGAACCATTAAAATACCGAAACTCATCTTATTCTTTCTGGTGGTTATAACAATAGCATTGTTGATTCCTGTCACAGATTGTGAATCAAACAGAGAGCATCTGGCATAGCAGATTGAGCAGTTGAAAATGAGCTATTTTCAGGAATCGGTAATATACTTGAACTTACTTTCTTTCCTGTGGCAGTTTTAAGTAGTAGCATTTTTAAAACTACACTATTATTTATTAATTGTAATACTAAATGCTAAGAATAAATAAATACAGCAGTTTACAGTTTGCTTTGCAAAATTACCGTTACTAAGCACCGAAGTGGGCAAGTAGTGTAGAAATCAGCCCACGAACTAGGTTGCAATTAACTGTGAATCTGGGCACAAATATATGAACAAAGTTAGAACTTGCAATCGAAATGCATGTATATGAACAAAGTTAGAAAAAAACGACAATCAATCGATCGCATACCCAATACGCGATAGAGAGGTCGACGGTGAGACCAGTGGTAGATGGGTGGTGACCGGCGGCGATGGGAGTGACAAAGGTGGTGGGAGCGATGGTGGCGATGGCCGTTAGCAAGGTGACGGGAGAGAGGAGGCGATTTCAGTGAGGAAGATAGCGCGAAAGAGAAGAAGAGTTACTGTAAGTACAGTGTGCAGAGTAAACGGGCAAATGTTGTAGTTAAAAGGACTTTAGATTACGGTTTACATGAAAACCGTAATGTAAAGTCACACTTTACATGACGGTTCCTAAAGAACCGTAATCTAAAGTGTAACGAAATTAATAAAATAGCGCGAAAATTATTTGGCCTATGCTGGGTTTCGAACTCAAGATCGATGGTGTTGACTCATGTACCCACGGCCATTGAGCCATGAGTCTTATTCGATCAAACAAATGTAACACATTAATATAAAGTTATTTTTAATCTAAAATAAGCTGGTAAGACGTTCACTGTAATTTAGATTACGCGCGGCGTCGAAAAAATCAAATAATGCGGGAAATATTTGGCGTCAGGTCAAGACGACGTCGTTGACCATCAGTGGGCGGGGACTTTAGATGACGGTTATTAGTAAAACCGTAATCTAAAGTCCGTTGACCGTAAAGCGCGCGTCAACACGGGACTTTAGATTACGGTTTCACAAATAACCGTCATCTAAAGTCTGTCCTAAAAAAGGCGCGCCTACCTCCGATCGATTATTGCTTACGGTTAATTTAATAAACGTCATTAATTAACTCCGGCCTTCATATTAATTACGGTTTCTGTTAAAGCCGTGATTAAACCACCGTCATTAAAGGCTTCCGTTCCACCAGTGTGTTAGTCTTAGGAAAAAGACCATGCTTTTAAAAAACATCACGTTTGCTTTACTTCAAGATATTATAGAAACGTATAGAATCCATATCCAAAGTTAAGCATTGATTATACTTTAAGGGATACAACTACCATCCTATGTGTAAACAACTATAGTAGCATTACATTTGCAGGTCTTCATCAAAAATAACTCTGTTTGGATTGTTTAACTAGTCCAGGTATCAAAGAAACAACTCAGTTAGCGCTATCTAAAGATAGTGTCTGCCTGATGTAGGAAAATGTATAGGTCTTCAGAGAACTTTCACTTCTTTGGATGAAGGTTGAGCCATTTGAGACTAATGCTTCCATCCTTTCCCCTTCTTAGGTTTCATTGACTTCATAGGGCTTGAATATGCTCCAACTTCAAACTTAGTTTTGCCCAATCATTTTACAAAATTTTCATCCACAATAAGAACTCCTTTACCCCTTAGCTTCTTTCTTTTTGGATACACGCGTTCATAATCTAAAAAAACTGAGACATTAACTTCACACGAGCAGTGTTTGGTAGAAGAGTAGAGATTGTTTCAAATGACGATAATTCCAACACATCAATAGGAAATATAAAGTTTAAGATTTAAGATTTTATTTGGGTGTCCTTTTGAGAAGCACATATCACAAATGACTATAAGGTAATAACTAAGTTTGAATTAGTTGTCACTATGTCTCTTTTTCCACAATAAGCCATTACATAACAATACGATGGCATCATATGTTTAAGGTTTTACTATCTGAAGAAAAAAATACACTTATTATTGAAAGTTCAAGTTCAATGTCTAACTTACACCATGCAACAACATGAAAAGAACATAATTGAAAACTAACCCAGTATCTTAACAAACAAATTAGATCAGCACAATTATGGCACCTGTGAGCCTTAATTTGAACCTTCCTAAATGTGCTATAATCATATTATAGGTTATAGGTCAAAGTTTTAAACAAAGTCTTTAAGCTATGTTACGTAGCCTAATTTTGTTTTAACCTAAGTTAGCTCACATGAACATATTAGAGTTCCTATCAAGTTTTAACTTACTAGACTATAAAAGATTAGAGATTTAGGTACGGGGGCTTGACATGAAGCTTTTCAGAGTTCAAATACTTTCATTACCCATAAAAACTCCTTTTGTTTTACTAATTTTCCCCAAGGTTTATATTAAAGTTGATTTTCTTTAGGACAAAGTAGTTTTTCTGTCTTTTATTTTTTTAACATATATTTAGAGTTAATTGAATTATTTATTATCTAAGTCAAATTAGGATTTGCATGGCAGAAAATTTGGTGATTTGTAGATTTGATTGTGATGTTGGACCATGGTCCGAGACCGTGGACAATTAATGTTTGTGGCAGCATAAAGATGAGTTTATTATGTGACTCCAAACCCAGTGTTTGTGACCATGGACCAAGATTGGATTTTTTTTATTATATTGAATTAGTTCATCTAGTTGTATGTTCGGTATCTCAGACCTAATATGATATACCTTCGATCACGTGTTCGAGACCACAGATAGCTATCAGACTAGTGTATTTTTAGGGTTTTTGACGAAGTTTTTTTGGTGAACGTCTTTGGGTTTTGACTGTAATGTTATAAGCTTATTGGTGATAGATAAAATTTTGACGTGAGTTCATGGGATGTAACACCCCTACCGTTAATCCCGTCATTACTTTACAATTACTTACCTTCGCAGCGGATATTACATACCAACGACGGGTGTACAATGCCGTTAGTCCCACGTGACTAACAAGGCCAGTTACAATACTACATACTATCGGTCCTGATGACTTGAATATACCGAGTTACTCTACACAATACATTGCTTCTCATTACATACCCGAATCATATCCAATACAAACTCCAATTCAATACCATACCGAGTCTACTACAATCCTCAACTACCGATCAATTTGGACTTACAATTTCTCATTATATACAATACCATTCCTATTACTCAACTACCCCATGCTTATCACAACCCCCCGTCCTACACTCTCGAACGGTGGCCGGCTTCGAAGTACCTGTAAATAAAAACGGTGCACCTAGGGGCTCAGCAAATTGCTGCAAATGAAATTCGCATACCCCGCGTGCTAACCGGGGTACGCCGACTACTTTGGGTCAAATATACATGGAGTTCGTTTTACATGCATACATACATACTAATACTACGACAATACAAGCATCAATACTTACTACATATACAAGATTCAATACTTACTAGGGAAGACAATTCGTTAGTCAATCGTTCATGTTAGTTATTCATTCATCCGGTTTAATCGGATGCTCTCTTTCTCCCCATTCGGGTTCATAGGGCTTACACAACTCATGTTCTTACTTACTTGTTGCTTTACTCATACTTCACTCGTTACCTTACTCATTACCTTACTCGTGCTTTACTCAATACTCACTACTTTCCAATCTTACCTCCTTACTCAATACTCATTACTTTACTCATACATACTCAGTACTCCATATTCATTACCTTACTCGTACTTACTCATTACTCGGTACTCATTACATACTCATACTTACGCCTTACTCAATGCTCATTACTTTACTCATACATACACATTACTCAATACTCATTACTTTTAGCCTCCGGGCGGAGTCATACACAAGACTCGCCACCGGGCTTACAAATACAACGGGGCTATACACTTAGCTCCTTCAATACTCAAATGTCTGTTTTTACCGGACTACTCAAATTCCCAACACTCCTCTCTCGGATTTATTTTACAATCTCGTGGATTAGCCTAGAAGCTTCTCTCTCAATAACATCTATTAGCTTAGGAATTACCAACGTCTAGTAATCTCAGATTTAAGGGTTCCCCCAACGTATCGATTACTCTCATGTTCGGGACATTGTTTATACTAGTCGGTTCCTCTCATTGTGGTCGACTATTTCCTAAGGGATTTGGAGATCCCTTATCATTATTTACTACTCTCATGATTCATGTCTTGCACCATCATTAATTCCTCAAGTAGAGGTTATTTATATACTTCCACTATTTATTGTTTGGTGGATTAAATTGATTCGGTTCTCTAAACGTTATCGGGAGTTTACTAATCCCGTACTCTCTCTCACATTCTAGTGAGTTCATAGGTTTGCGTTATCGTTTCTCGGTTCGTTAGTTTTAGCTCGTCTCTACGTTTCTGCAGACGTTATAATCTGAGTGGTTAAACGGTGTAAAATTAAAAGAAAAGAATTAAAACTCAAAATAAACGTCGGGCTGCAAACAAATCCCGATCGTAGTATATAGCGAATTGTAAGCGACCGGATGTCGAACCGTGGGACTAATATACATATAATAGTACCTAAGCGTGTCACAAAAAGGGGGGGGATTATTGACTTGTATAAGAATAAAAAGGACAATAAAATAAACTAAGTTAACAGATAAATTAAATGGAACTCTGGGTCAGGTTATTAAAATCTGCATATTAAGCTATCTCTACTAGTTTAATAATTTTGGCAAGGTTCCTATTATTTTCTTAAGGTCCGATGAAAACTCAAAAGAACTCGTTTACCTGTTAATGCAAGGTCCGATGAAAACTCAAGCAAAATGCCTGTAAACGGCAGAGGAGTATTGAGCAATTACATTTGCAACTGAGTACTAACTTAAAACGATGAAATAAGTTTCCCCCAATTTTACGGCTTAATTAACCCATCTGCTTTAACCGATGAAATTAAAAACAGACTTAGTATGCAATTTAATAAATTCATGAGATTTATTAAATAGGCGAGATAACCTTTAAAACGTAACAACTGTATTTAAATAACCAGTAAAATATTGCAGCATTAAACAAAAACTATAACCATTCCCAGAGTATAAATATGCTAGCCTAAACAATTAAATAGATAAACAGGAACAAGAGTAATAGAAATCATCTGTAATCACTCCAGCTCGCTCTGCTATTTTGTATACGTAGGACTAGAGGTGAATATGGTGGAAAGTGAAATAAAAATGGAGAAGGCGGGAGGAGAGAAATGAGATGAACGTGTGATGTGTGGTGAAGTGGTACGGTGATGGATTGTATGGGTGCAGGATTGATTATTTATTGGGTGAAGGCTCGTGGGTTTATATAGAGGAAGCGAAGAAGCAGCAGAGGAGATAGACAGACGCGTGAGCAAGTTGAGGAAATGATTGAGCTCATTGATTGCTCACTGATTGCAGGGGACAAACGTGTGAATGAATTAAGGTAGGCGCTGCGCGCGGTAGATGGATAAGGCAGATGCGAGTTGGGCGAGTTGCAGATAGTCGGTGAAGGTAAGTTGCAGACGACGACGGGCGAAGAAGATAAGCTCGCGCTAATTTGTGAACACGCGTGCTCGTCCGCCTCACGTCCGCATGCGGTTGCATGCTCTGCCCTCACGTCCGCCTGCTAGGGGCGGTTGCCTCCCTAATACTCTTGTCCGCCTGAAAAATAGGCGGTGGCCTATTCATGACCGCCCTCACGTCCCCCAAAAGCCAGGCGGTTGCACAAGTTGAGTCCGCCTCCCTGACCGCCCAAACAACAGGCGGTTGCCCTGTCGTTGCCTTTCACTCACGTCCGCCTGCTTATTAGGTGGTTGCAGGGGCGGACACACCTCTGTTGTGTGCTCCATACGTGACTCTCTTCTACCGGCTCTAGATTCTTCGTTTGGACCCCGTTTTCTGAGCCGTTTGTGTCTATGCGTTCGTCTATTCGTCTACTTCACTCCCGGCTTGGTTTTCCTCATGTTAAACCAATAATTATGTGAGATAAACAATAAAACATAAAATAGAGGAAAACTAACCAAAGTGGAGAAATGAGCAAGAAAAGTGCTAATATTATATATGAAATACACCTATAAAACATGCTCATTTGGACTCTTATCACACCCCCACACTTATCTTTTTGCTTGTCCTCAAGCAAAACCACGTACCCAAGTAAGTAGGGAATGCTCAATACTAACAAATATTATTATGAAGGGTAGAAAAAATATGATCTTTAAACTTATTGAGGAGTGTGAAAAATCAACTGCTGGTGGCATAGGTGTGCTCAGGGTAAAAACAAAATATAGAGTTTCGGGGTATGATCTAAGGTACTTCAATGTTTCTTTTAGGTGTGAAATACCCCAAACTTAGATATGGTGTTTAAATGATAAACTAAGATATAAGGAGGCTAAATAATGCCTTAGAAACATTAAGAAACGTTTCTACTCAAAGAAAATATAAGGAAACACCAAAAGAGCAGTTTAAGCAAAAACGTGCTCTAAGCTTGGAGAGATATGGGAGAGTACCCAAATATTGTTCCAAGACCTTAGTAATATCCTAATGGTCATTTTAAGTCAATTACCAAGGAAAACCAAGCTTGAAAACAAGTTAAAACACAAAATGTGCTTTAAGGAGTCTTAAAGCACGTTTTTGAAAAAATTGTCTTGTAAATGAGTTTTGAATGGCTAAATGTCCATCATTACTCTTAATTAATATGTGTACTATATAGTATCACATTTGGAGGTCTATATCAATGGGAAATCAAAAATTTCACAACAATGTGCCTTGTTTTTGATGAATAGTGAATTTATTAAGCTAGTTTATAACATAAGTCTATATAAGTGAGACATTTGGTCAATAAAGACTAAACTACCCATCATCATGAAGGGGGCCGGTTTCTTAAGGGGTGAGTCACCACCTTTATGACTCATTAAGTGATTAAGGAAGCAAAAGTCTTTTAAAGCCTAAAATACTATTCCTTTTTACATAATATCTCACCTTTAGTGATTCTCTCTCCTCACTTCTCATTGTTCCTTGTTCACACGCGGTTTTCTTGCTCTCTTTCTCTTCTCCATTAACGTGAAGCACCTCTCCATGCTAGCTCCATCTTCTCTTGCACACATCTTGCTCATTTTAGCTCCAAATCCAAAACAAATACATATTCTTCTTAGTTAGCTCAAGCTCCTCCTTTCTATCTTTTCAAAACTTCAAGAGCTCCATTTTGGTGCCAAGTCAAACCACCATTAGAGGAGGAAATTCAAGTTTGGAGACTCCATTGGCATCTCCATTCTCTTAAGGTAAAGAAGTGTAAGAAAATCTAGGTTTCCACCATTTTCTTCACTTGACCGAGAATATATACTCATGGGACTCCATGTTTATGCCTTGTTCTAGCTTGTTTCTACTCTTCAAAGGAGAGAGGAGGTCCTTCTTGCTTCACATCCAAGTTTGTCTTGAGAAACCAAGGTAAAACAATCACATTAATACCTTAAAACATATTTTTAAACCTAGGGTTTGTTCCTTAGGGTTAATGTGTTATCTAGTACTCATTGGAGTCATTGGATATTGGTTAGAACATTGGCAAGGAGAATCACATTGGTGACCGAGATTGAACAAAGAAAACCTAAGGAGAAAAGCTTTTAAGCTTGTGAGAAAACAAGGTAAATTACTTACCTTAAGGTATTTTGTTGTTTAAGGGAATGAGGTGTGAGTATATGATGAGTTTAGTGTAGAGTTTATATTGGGAAGGTGCTATTAAAACCTAGGAGAAACAATGTCTATACTTGTGAACTTGTGACTAAGGAGCAAATGAAAGGAGATAGTTTAAGAATATAAAGGTGAAGTACAAGAAGCATTTTTATTTCAATGGGAGCTTTGTTGAGTGTATTCGCAGGTTGAAGGCATATATATATGTGGAAATTCAGTGGTTAAGATTATTGTTATTTAAGGGCCTAAGTGCCAAGCATTTTTAAGTTCAAGCGTTATATGATGATGTGGTGAAGTTTTAGTGTAAATTGGGTGCTAAGGTGTTGTGATGAGAATTTGTGTGGTATTGGTTGTTTGATGGAGAAAAACCATTTGTTAGGAAGTACTATATACTAGAGAACCCATGGCAAAAATTTAAAGGAGAGTTTAAGTGTTTAAGATATCCTAAGGGAATTTAATGACTAAGGAAGTACTAGGAATGTTCTATGGGTTGCCTTGATGAAAAAGGGTGAAGTTAAGATGTTTTAATGACTTATGATGACTTAGGTATCACCATGGAATATTTAGGAATCAAAAGAATGTATTTGGGTATTTAGGACTTAGGCAAATGTTGGTGTACATCTAGGAAGGAAATAATGTGATGATGATGGAAGTTTAGACTTGTTAAGGAACTTTAAGTGAATGCTTAAAGAGTTTAGATAAGTGAGAGAAGTTGAGAGATGATGATAAGGTGTAGAGGAAACACCTTGGTATTGTGGTCATTATAGGTGAAATGCCACCTAGAAATCATAAGGAGAAAACGTTGTAAGTGTTAGGAATTTTGAGGAGATATAAGTAAAAGTTTAAGGAGTTAGGAAAAGTTTTGTGAGTGTTTAAGAATATCTTAAGGGAGTGTTTGAAGTGCCAAATGATGTTAGAACACATTAAGAGGCCTTAGGAGAAGTTTGGTGAGAATTGGTAAAGTTGGGTAAGTTTAGGAGGCGACCGACCCAGGGGCCGACCCAGTTATTGGGTCGGTCGAGCCTCTGTTGGATGTTGGGAAAATGTTCGGTGATGGTCCGACCCAAAAGGGTGGGTCGGACATGGTCGGTCGGGCAAGGTTTTAACGAAGGAAAATGTCTCGCAGAGGACCGACCCAGAAGGCTTTGGGTCGGTCGTTTAGCTTTGGGTCGGTCGGGGAATTTCCAAAGGAGGGGAAAGTTTCGGTAATGGACCGACCCATAAGGTTGGGTCGGTCGGTGGGTCGGTCGACCCTTAACACTTAAAAAAAAAAAAAAAAAAGAAATTTTAAGAATGCCTAATGGTAGTAATGGTACCATTAAGAGGGCAATGATGATTAGAAACCTAAAGACCTAGGGGACTAAGTAAGGAAAAGACTTTAATGTTTAAAGCTAAGTTTGTAAGATTAGGTGATAAAGACATGGGAGGTTAGTGAATGGGAGTCCTTAGGGACTAAGTGAGTTAAGTAAGGTGCAAATAACTAATAACCTAAAAATGAATGAATGTTTTAGGTTTGTGAGTTGGGACCCCGAAGAAGATTAGTCAAACAACGATCGACGGTGAACGGTACAATCCTTTTCGTGACCTGCTTGCTAACGAGGTGTCCCTCGGCTTGTGTGCTATCTGTTTATTTGCTATGACTAAAACAAGATAAAGCATGCAACCGGTTATATTGCTCTCGTTGCGATTGTGTTACATTTACACTAACCCACGAAGCTTGAGATTGTTACTAACCAAGGTTAGTACCTATTGAGTTAAGGTTGAGAACTAAGTATCGTTGATTGTTGGTTTTACCCTTCAAGGTTTACTAACACTTGGTAAATAAGGCTTTCACTAACCATAACTTGGGGTGGGAGTGAGGAATCCGGAATGGTACCGGCACATGTGTATTGGGGGAGGTCGGTATCTGAATCAGATCCGACTTCCAAATAAGACTGGTCATTAGAACTCGTCGCCTAGGGTCAACAAATTGACCGACCACCCGGCTACTGTTCGAGGTGGGAGGCACATTAAGGAAGGCGTGGAGGGATCAAGCCTACATCCCTATTAAGTTAAGGAAGGTAGCTTATCGTCGGATAGTGCACTGCTACCGGCTGGGGTTAACCAAGCCCTACAAAGATAAGCAACCAATTAAGGGCTAACCAATCTAATAGTGGAGAGGTTGGCAAGTAATAAGTTTGAGATTAAGATTAAGGTAATTAAGGAACTGAGGACTGAGGCAGGGGATTATTAACCCACTGGTTAAGGGAACGCTTGAGTCGTTCATTGGTTTGTGAATTATAAATGTTCATCTGATGATTATTGTTATTGCACTTCATATTACATGTTTTGCATATGTAATCAATTTCCATGCTATCGACAATTAGTCGTCGTAGCCCCGTTAGCTTGGGGGCCATGAGAGGGTGTACCAGCATTCGTGCTGACCCCCTCGGGGGCTATTTTTACACTTGCAGGTAAGAGGCCCATGAGGACGCACCACAAGAGTAGGAGCGGTTAGATTTAGGTTGGGACGTTTGTTTTGAGTTCGGGTTGCGCCTGTGCACCCGACTGTTCATATTAATGTTGTAAGTTTGAGACTATGATTGAGATACTAGTACTCGGATGGTCGTGGGATTGTGGATGTTATTGTTTTGAGCTGGATAAATATTTTGGTTAAGTATTGTATATATTAAGCCGGTATGTTCTAACGATCAGACCGTGGCAAGGTCCAAGTGTTGTATATTTCCGCTGCGATGTTTTCGATTAAGTGTTCAGATTGCGATAACCACGATAGGCTTTGGATGGGGTGTTACACCCGGGCATATTGTATTTTTACTCAATTCTAACTGAGGACTTGTGTTTTAAAGGTCATTAAATGATCCTTGTTCCACTTCATATGAGCTTTATAACTTATATAACTTGTTTAGCTTACAGTCGGGCTTTAGCGCACGTTTTTGACCTTAAGGAGTTTAGGTGCGTTTTAACGCCTAAGTGTTTATATGCTTTCTTAGGGTTTCATAATCCCCCAAATAATATTTATAATTCCCCAAATAATATTTATAATTCCTCAAATAATATTTATTTACTTATATTTAATTATTTAAATGTTAGGGGTATTTCATTCTACCCCCCTTAAAAGGACTTCGTCCCGAAGTCATAACTTATACTTGTTCATCCTATGGAATCAGGTTCCTCATTATCTATTCCCTGTATACTTATCATTTTTGGGTGTCCATACTATATTGACACTTCTACGTTCCATCTGCTATCCAAGTCTATGCAACTTGTTCATGTACGTAACCTTACTCATGATAATCAATGTAATTATAGCATAAGTACTTGCTAAATACTGTAAAACAATACGTGTTCCAACTTCCTAGCTATCTCACTCGGTCATCACTGCACAAGTGCAATACCAAATCCTCAGTCCTACAGAGTGTAGAGGCGTAAACCTTTGGCAGTGAATCTCTTGTGTGATTGTAGGAATGAATATACTGTAAGGTAATTAAGTGCTTCCATAAACATCCAAGTGTTACATAGAACACAACCATAACTTATTCAAGTGTCACATAAGACACAACAGTAACCATAACCATCCAACCAATTGCACACATGCGCAACAATCAAACACACACAACCAATTACAAAACCAGTATAGACTGCAGATATGCAAGTTGCATGTGGAGCTCTACCCCCCTTAAAAAGGGTTACGCCCACGTACCCCACAAGTATACACAAACTAGAAGAAAAAGTGACGTATACTTGTCTCGCATGGAGTCCTCTAACTCCCATGTCGCCTCCTCAATATCGTTGTTTGACCACAGAACCTTGACCATTCTAATAGTCTTGTTCCTGGTCTCCCTAGTCTTAGGGTCTAAAATGTGAACAGGGGTCTCCTTATATCTAAGTGTAGGATCTAGCTCGAGTGTCTCAGGCTCTAAGATATGTGACGGGTGAGGCACATACTACTTTAGTTGTGAAGTGTGAAACACATTGTGCACTCTCCCTTGCTCAACAGGTAAATCTAACTTGTAATATAATGGGCCCACTCGCTCCGCAATAAGGTACGGTCCTACATACTTCGGCTAAGCTTGCCCTTCTATCCAAATCTTAAAATTTTCTTTCATAGGTGAAACTCTAAGGAAGACTCGATCGCCTATTGCGAACTCGAAGTCTCTCCTATGGATATTAGTATGACTTCTGTCTGTTTCCGGAGTATAACCCCTAAGAATCTATGCATTCTCTGATATGTTCCATAGTGCATTAGTATGCTTTTATATTTGAATCCCGTATGTATGGGTGAAGGTGATCTACCATTCTGTACGTTGTCAATATTATCTCATGACTTGTTTAAATTATTGTGTGTAATTCACTTCCCTTAATCGCCTCTTGTAGTTGTAATTGTTGGCGTTCGGGTTTGTATTAATATTGGGGCATACTTAAAATCTCTCTCTTTGACCTATAGGTCATCCTTTTGTGATTCTGATATTTGAGTTTTTACTGTCACCATATTCGGTTTTCATTTTCAATGTAAAGTATAAGCTATGGTCGAGCCATGCATCTTATGTATAATATAGAAAGATTTGTTGGTATACCACAGTAGGTGGTAGTACATTCACGATTTCTATCGGTTGTTCATCAGTTATACCACAGTAGGGTTCCTGTTTAAGGTTTCTAACAAGGTACAGTTTTCTCTCAATTGAACCTGTTTTTTTTTACGGTTTGAATCAACTCATGTGAGTATTAGTATAATGTTTCTACTCTTTAGGTTCCCATTTAATATATTTGGTTTGAATTCATAAAGAAAGACATGGAAGTCGATCTTTCCTTCCAGATGGCAATTTAGCCATAACCTAGAAGGTAGCTTGAGGATACTTCTATTATAGGTAATTGTCTTTTGATCTCATATTTAATTTATTAATATGGTTCTTGGAATAGTAACAGTTAGTATTTTTCTCACAATTGATTATTTTTCTGATATATGCGGAGTTGTTTTAGCTATTTAATCTCTTCAGGGTAACTTGGACAACCTAACTCTTAATTTACACCTTCTACATCTCCTATACTTATTAGTCAAATATTATGTTAGATTTAAGAATAATTACTTACGTATCACAGAAATGTTTGTGACCACTTGTAAGGAGTCTCAGGAATCATCCAACCTTGACGGGGTCAGCATCAGTGTTGAACCATCCTTCCACACCATTTTGTGTTTGGTTTTCCCCTGATCTGACCAGGATCAAGCTCAACCTCCCACGTCAAAATTCAAACAACCACATAATTATCATTTTCCAGATTTTATCTTATCGAATTTTGTGACGTGGTGATTACTACCTGTACATTTTTCCTTGGCTGTTATACAACTATCCCAATAACTGTTATAACCTATACTAGAATCTAGTGTATTCCTTAATCCCCGGAACTAAGTTCCTTTGATCAAATCATCAAGCGGGGAAGCTAGTTTTTTTTCCTCTTGGCACAAAAGGTAAATTCTTGTTAAAACATCTAGGCTCATACTGTCTAACAATTATATTCATCAATCATTTTAACTCTTAAATCCATCATGCAAATAATACATTCAGTTATGGACTTGGATACCTTTGAATACTCTCTTCTCTTAAAAGGCTCATCTAATATTTAACTCACCAGGGCTTGATTATTGCCTATACTTTGGTTATCATTACATGGAACAAAGAAAGTCACAGTTAGACCTCCAAGAGAAGTTTTTATAGCTCGATTACAATTACAACTCCTGAAATACCCCAAACCTAAGTATGCTAAGTAAACATCAAATTATGATGTAGTAAGGCTAGAATATGCCTTAGAAAGATTGGTAGACAATTTAAACCAAGGAAAACACAAGAAAATGCCTTAAGGGCAATTAGGGCAAAAATGCGCTCTAAGCTTGGAGAGACTTGGGTGAGTACCCAAATATCATGATAAGACCTTATAATATTCTAATGGTCATTTTAAATCAATTAGCAAAGAAAACCAAGCTTGAAAACAAGTTAAAACACAAAATGTGCTTTAAGAAGTCTTAAAGCACATTTTTGAGAAATTGTCTTAGAATTGAGTTTTGAGTGGCTAGATGTCTATCATTACTCTTTAATCAAAATGTGTACTAATTAGTATCACATTAGGAAGCCTAAATCAATGGGAAATCAAAAATTTCAGAAATATGTGCACTGATTAGTGAATGGTGCCAAATAGTGACTAGTTTAAGTTTTAATCAACTTAAGTCAATTAGTTGGTCAACAAAGACCAAAAGTATCTTATTATTAAAGGGGGGAACGGTTTTTGAAGTGGTGACTCACCACATGTGCTAGTAAGTAAGGAAAGAGGTGGGAAAGTGAGTAAATTCACTATTTGCTTTTAAATGACAAATATCTTCTTATACCTTCTCTCTCTCCTCTCTTCTTCATTTCAACCCTTCACCATCGGTTTTACTACCTATTTCCTTCTCCAAAACAGTGAGAGCTCCATCCATGGTGCCTCCACCTTCAATTGCTCACCAAATGTTCATCTTTGCTCCAAATCGAAAAGTAAGCATAGATTTCTCTTAGTTAGATCAAGGCCTTCATTCCTATATTTTCAAATCCTTCAAAGCTCAAGTTTGGTGCCATGAGAAAACTCCATTGATGGAGGAAAATCAAGTTTGAAGAGCTCATTAGCTTCTCCATTCTCTTAAGGTAAAGAAAATTTAAGAAAAACCATGTTTCCATCATTTCTTCTACATGGCTGAAAATTTCTTCTCATGGGGCTATGTTTTTATGCCTTGTTCTAGCTTGATTTATTCACCAAGGACTAGTGGAGGTCCTATTTCATTCAATGCCAAAGTCTATCTTGAGACTTCAAAGGTAATCATCCACTTTTATGCCTTAGAACACACTCCTAACCTAGGTTTTTATTCCTTGAGGTTAGTGTATTGTTTAGTACTCATATGAGTCATTGAATATTGATTAGAACATTGGCAAGGGGAATTTAAGTGGTGGCCGAGATTCATGCAAGAAGAAGGTCTAAGGAGGAAGTTAAGATAAGCTTGAGAAAACAAGGTAAATTGCTTACCTAATGGTGGTTTAAGGTTTAAGGAATGAGTTTTATATGGGTACCAATGTAGCCTAGGGCTTACATTAGGTAATGGGTTGTATAACCTAGGAAAAAGAGTTTAAACGAGCTTGCGAACTTGTGACTAAGGAGCCAATGGGAATGAGTTAGTAATATAAGTTTAAGATGGATTTTAAGAGCATTATAATTACTATGAGATTGATGGGTGTATTTGCAGGTTGAAAGCTTTTATATGTGGGAAATTCAGTGTTTAAGTTTAAGTCAATTAAGGGCCTAAGAGCCATGTCATTTAAGAGCCTTAGTGCTATGCAATTTAAGATTATTGCAATATATTGAGTTTGTTATGAATGAGATGGTTTGGGTGATGAGATATGATGAGAAGAACTTGATGTGTGTGAGATGGTTGAATGAGGAAAAATAATGTGTTTGGGCATGATAATATACTAGAGGAGCTATGGTGAAATTTGAGTAGAAAATAAGTGTTTAGGTGATGGTGGTGAATTAATATGACCTAGGATTTACTAGGAGTCACTATGAGGAATTTGAGTGGAAATGAGTTAACTAAGGAGTTCTTGAGGTTTAGAATGACCTAGAGATGTCTATGAGGAAATTAGAGTTTAGATGGGTGCATTGAACACACCAAAGTCATGGTATGAGGAATGGTAAGACTTGTGCAAATCTGGAGGAAATGATGTGTAATGCTTTGAGATGATTTAGGTATGAACTAAGAGAAGAACAATGAGAGTTCGAGAAGTTTGTGTAAGAGGTGGTGAGGTTAGTGGTGGACTAGTAAGGTTTAGTTGAATGGTAATGTGTGGACTTGGGTGATGGAAGTGAAAATGGTAGGAGGATGTTGTAAGTTATCAAGGAAAATGACTAGAAACGTATAAGAGGGTATGATCATGAGAATGGTGAGTAAGTTGCATAAGAGAAGTGGAAATGTCTAAGGAGGGTGTTGCATGGTTAAGGTAAATGAAGAACAATGTCAAGGTATTAAGATAATGGAAAGAAATGTATAAGCAAGCTTAAGAGTTTAAGAGTGATGAGTAACAAGTGAAAAGAAGAGAAATTGTGCATGGACATGCAAGATAACCTTGGAAGGTTTAACAAGCAAAGAAGGAGTGCAATGATGTTAAGAAGGAGTTATATGGGTAGAAAAGAAACACTTTGGTTAGTTGAAGTTTTAGGCAAAATGTACATGTTAGAAATATAAGGAATTAATTGACAAGTGTTAGGAATTTCTTGTAAGAATTGAGTAAATGTTTGAGAAGATCTTTGGAAGTTGTTTTAATGAGTTTGGTGGAGGTTATAAGGTGTGTTTGATGTGCCAAACGATGTTAGAACACATTAGGAGGCTTGAGGAAAAATTTGGAGAAAGTTTGACAATGTATGGGAAGTTTCTGCAGCCGACCTACCCAGGGGACCGACCCCAGTCTGGGTCGGTCGGGCTGAAACTGTGAAGTTGGATGTTCTCTGCAGCCGACCTACCCAGGGGGTGGGTCGGTCGGTGGGTCGGTCGGTCGGACCATAAAAAAAAAAAAAAAAAAGAGAAAGAAACCCTAAGAGAGTTTAGTGGTATTAATGGTACCCCATTAAGGGGGCAATGATTAGAGGTATAAAGACCTAAGGGATTAAGTTAAGAATTAACTTAAAAGTTTAAGATTAAGTTTGTAAGATTAAGTTGTAAGACTTAAGAGGTGTTAGGTGGGGATCATTAAGGGTTAAGTAAGTTAAGCAAGTTAAGTAAGTTAAGTAAGTTAAGTAAGTGTTGAATTAAGTTAAGTGATTAACAACCTAAAACTGAATGAATGTTTTAGGACTTGGAAATTGGACTCCGGAAGAGATTAAGCAACTGAACGGCCAACGGTGAACGGTACAGTTCTCTTGTGACCTGCTTGCTAACGAGGTGTCCCTCGGCTTGTGTGCTATTTGTTTTTGTGTGCTCACTAAACAAGATAAAGCATGCAACCGGAATATATTATATTTATTGTATGGTTGTGTGATGTTTGAAAACTAACACAACATACCGTGAGAACTTACTAACCAATGTTTAGTAAGAAATTGAGTGAGACTAAGGAACGCCCCTAATAAGGGACGATATGAACCGAAAGAGGTTAACCAACAAACATGGTCTTGAGACTATTACTAACTGGAACTTGAGTGAGGAAACCCGGGACCGATCTCCGGTCATGCATGCTAAGGAAAAAGGGGGACGGTATCTGAATCAGATCCGCCCTCCGCGTAAGGACTTGTCTTCGGACTTGTAGCCTAGGGCCGGTTGCCGGCTCAGCTACGCTGGATTCCCGTCCAGGGTAGGTGGCATTAAGATGGTGCGGTGGGATCACCTAAGATCCCAAGGTTACTTAGGTTACAACCATTCCCCTCCAGGAACGGTTTGTATTCTGAGAATAAGTTAAGATTAAGATAAGTACAATCATTCCTTTTTAAAGGATGATTTGTATTGTTAAGATTAAGATTAAGTTAAGATAAGATAAGTTACAATCATTCCTTTTTAAAGGATGATTTGTATTGTTAAGATTAAGATTAAGTTAAGATTGCAACCATTCCTCTTTAAAGGATGGTTTGTATAATTAAGATTAAGATAAGTGACATCCACTCCTTATTAAAGGATGGTTGTTTCTAAGATTAAGATAAGACTAAGATTGAGGTGAGATAAGTTGGACTAAGATTAAGAGGGAACATTACTTAAGGAGTTAAATAATTAACTCTCTAATTAAGGGAACGCATTTAAGTCGTTCATTGTGTGTGAACTTGATTGTTCATATCTGAGTTGTTGTTTACTGCACTTACTATTATATTGTGCATCTAATCAACCTCCATGCTATCGACAATTAGTCGTAGTAGCCACGTTAGCTTGGGGGCCATGAGGGGATCGTACCAGCATTCGTGCTGACCCCCTTTGGGGGCTGTTTTTACTACACAGGTACATCAGAAGCGGCCGTCGCAAGAGTAAGAAGAGGATACAAGTGTTAAGGATTAAGTGTGACCTACGAGTTGTGCATGTACACTCGTATGGCAATTGAGTTAGTAAGATGTATAGGTTGTTTGAGAGGATTGTAAGAAGAATATGTATTTGGTTAAGGTTGTTATGTACTAATGTTCGGTATATTCTGTAGTCAGACCGTGGCAAGGTCCTGGAGTGTAAAGAATTCCGCTGTGACATGTATATATATATGCTGTTAAGTTGCGAGACCACATTTGGATTGAGTTGGGGTGTTACAACTCCATAAAGTATTATTTCCTCCTCCTTTAAGCTTGGCTTTTTCTTATTCTATCTAACTCCATAAATCAGGTGAACCATATGTTCAGCCAAGGTTATGTATCTCTGAATATTAGTACCACCTCAAACTAAGGGTTTCCTGTTTAAATCCTACGGTTTGGTAACTGGACAATCAATGCCTATTGTTTGTTTCTATCTTTTATAAACGTGGTTAACCACAAGCTCAATGGCTTCCAAAAATATGATGATTAGGTGTAATAAATAGAGGGTCTAAAATTCTTAGAGATTGTATATAAAGTTAGGAAGGTTTACGTATAGGATACTTGTTACAAGTCAAGGGGTATGCTTTCCTACTTTTAAATATAACTTCTACTCACTTTTAGTGTATGTATTAATGTAGCACCCCTACCATTAATACAATGTTTACCGTCCAATCTCCTTACACATCAGATACACGCAGCGGATACATACTTACATACAGTGGGTGATACAATGCCGTTAGTCACCCACGTGACTAACAAGCTACTACTTCTACATACATCATCGGTCTGATGGACCGGAATCCCGAGTACTACACATCTATAATACATACTCCATTTATCAATCAAATACAACAATGCTCCATTCAATACTTACTCCTCCATAATTCATACAATACAATATACTTAACCGAGTCTACTAGGATCCTTATACAATTATAATATCTCTTCCGAGTTCATACATACTCACTAAGAGTCTACATCTACCCATTCCTCACAACTACTTACTTACTTTCTAAGTACAAAGGTGTGCCGCTGGTCTCTTACCTTGACCACATCCGCTTCGGGTACCTACACACTAAAAACGTTCCCCCTAGGGGGTCAGCTTTCACTGCGCATGATAACCGCATACCCCGCGTACTAGTGAGGGTACGCCGACCACTTGGTCGAATACATGCAGTTCATTTTCATTCAAACGTACATGCATACATGCTCTTATACACAGTACAATAATACTTACGCAAGCATACATACATACACTTCATTGCATACAAGGAATACAATATAACCATCCAGTACATACTTACCTTCTTCCGAATACACATACTCATTGCATACACAAAATACAGTTCTTGTTAGCTTCATTGGTCCACCCGGGTTAATCGGGTGGAGATTACTCTTTTACTCATTACTCCATACATACGCATACATACTCATACTCATACTCATACATACTTACTTACTCTTACTCTTACTCATGTTAAGTCGTCGGGACCTCCGTCCCTGGGGACTACTCCGTCCCACCTCCGGGATTTACTTGACTCACCAATCCGGGATGCTACCCACTTAAGGGATTTGGGCCGCGGACCAGTTTAAGAGTCAGGAATCGGATCCAACCTCTTGTGTCTCCTCATCCTCACGCGTGGCCAAAGCTATATCGGACTTCTACTCATTCCAGTTTGCTCACTTAAGTTAGGAGTTAGGTAGTTAGGAATTAGTAGAAGTCATTCATTCAACCACATACACAAATACATTATTCACATACCCATCCATACAAAATACAACACGATATACAAGTACACTACGAGATACAATTGCACTTCATCATTCTTCATATATTTCATGAATTATACAAACTATTGTTCGAGACGAATATCGAGAACAATGTAAACAAGCACAAGTTGCAATATAGTCCGATTCATGCTTTTATCTTATTTAGGTGGTCAAATAAGCACACAAATTGGGGTAACCAGATTAGGATACAGGGCATCAAGAAATCATACCGTTCACCGTTGTACGTGTTTCCGAACGTCCTCCGGTGTCACATATCAAATCCTATGATATACATACAATCGAATGATTAATCTAACTATCATTAACTCAATTCAATTACTCTTACGGTTCCTAACCCATACTTACTAAGTCTTTACGTTCCTTTACTTACATTTTACTTACTTACGTTTAATTACTTAATAATGGTTCGCTTACATATATATGTACATATGTATAGGTGGGTATACAATATACATATATATATATACTCACTATAGCTTACAGTTTTTTTTTTGTAAGTTATGGGTCGTCCGACCCAGCGTCCGACCCAAGCCCTGGGTCGGACCATTCCAGTAGATTACCGTTCTCTGAAATTCTCCCCGTCTGACCCAGCACTATTCCGTCCGACCCATACCCTCTGGTTCGGACCGTTCCAGAAGGTTTCGGTCCCGTGTCCAAGCTCCGTCCGACCCACTGTCCGACCCAGACTCTGGGTCGGACGAAGTTAGAAACTTCGACCTTGAATTTTTTTTTGCCTGTCCGACCCACGTCCGATCCAGGGCCCTGGGTCGGACCATTCCAGAAAGGTTGATTATCATTCCTAAGCCCCGTCCGACCCACCGTCCGATCCAGACTCTGGGTCGGACGGTAGCAGAACCTTGCTACAGCCCTTATTTTCTTTTCCCAATTTCACCCATTGCTTCCCCAATCTTCCTACATACATCCTAACATGTTTTAGTACTATTTAAACACTTTATATCATGCTAATTCATTTCTTAATTCATTACACAAACCTATACTAAATCCATCAACCAATTTATACAATATCCTCACTTCCTTTTAACACTTACAACAGTTTTTCATTCTCTTATGCTACCGATTTTCAAACTCCATTCTACCATCCATTACTTCTCAACCAATGCCACTATTAGCATCTCAAATACCTCATCTCACCATGCCAATTCATTTCCAAGAAATTGCACCTTCTATACTCAAGTCCAACATTCATTTTACCAAGTCTTACACTCTAATCTTTTCTAACTTCTCCAGTGCATGTTAATACACTTTGCTACAGATTTTGCACTTCTTACTTCTCATACTACTACTACCTCTTCATCACCACTAAACATCTCTACTATCCCCCAATACATACCTTGGTTCTCCCATTCCCCAAGTCATCCACAAGTGCACATTTCCTACCAAAAATTGGCCATGGTTCACCTACATTTCTAACTTATCCATACACACATTTTCTCACAAAATTCATACCTATTCTAGCCAAACCACAAGGTTCTACCAGCACACATACAAATACAAATTCCTCAATATTTCTCCATCCACAATTCCAATACACATACACATCACATTGGGCTCCAAGCCTACAATTCACATACTAGTTCACAAACACCCAAAATCCATAATTCTCAATACTAATACAAAGTTTTGGGTTCTTTAAGTAGTTTACCCATTCCCACTACTCTAATGCATTAAAATTAACATTAGTAAAGAGCTCTTACCTTAAGCTTATAATTTCTTCATTCCTTTTTTCCATTCATCCTCTTCTTTCTTTCTTGCCCCAAATCGGCCATATGGGGAATGGAGTTGCCAAACTCCATTCCCATCATCCAAACACACAAAACAATTGTAATTAAACTACTGACCCTTAAGTTAACACTAATTCATTGAAGTGTTTAAAATAAAATTCTAGGGTTTACCTTTGGAGTGTTTTAGGAGGGGTTTTAGCCCTTGATTCAAGAAGGTGAATCCACCACCATTGCAAGGATGATATTATGCTCAAAAGAGAGAAAAATAGAGCATTACAAATGGGGCAAAAATCGTTTATGAAGGAAGGTGAAGAAAACATGAGTTTTTCATGTAGATTTTTACCTTGTTGGAAAGAGGAGACTCCAAGCTCCATAATGGTGTGCTTTTCTCTTCAAATGGGGAAAACCCATGGAGATGAAATTCACCCTTTTTGAATTTTGAAGAGAGAGAATGATAGAGGATGATGAGGGGAGTTCAAATATGTAATTTGTTTTCGATTTGGAGCTTACATGAGGATGGAGCATGAGGTAGAAGGTGGAGTTGCCATGGGAGCTTCTTGAAGCTCTACAAAATCGCCCAACACCAGAGGAGAGAGGAGGGAGAAATCGGTGGAGGGGGAGAGGAAAGAGAGAGATGAGTGAGTTGTGAGAGTGAGGTGAGAGGAAAGGCATAAAGTAATTCTTTTACTTTATTGCTTTTTGCTTTTGGCTCTCTTATTTAATTAGCTAGTTACATGTGTGTGTGAGGGAGTTATTTGACTCTTTAAAAACCGGCCCCCTTACAGTATACTAGCTGGAGCGTTTTTCGTCTTTTACAGAAAACGCTCGTTATTTTACCCCCGGTTTCGGTACTGTTCACTTACCGGGCCCGGTTCCGGAATTTCCTCGTTTAATTATTTTTATTAACTATTAAGCTCCCATAAATGCTTAATACTTATTATTTATGATTTATAATTTTTACGGGTCCGTTTGACCACTTAAAGTCACGTTTTCGGGTTTTCTCGAAAAACGTGCTCTAAAGCTCTATTAGCGTTTTAATTCATTATTTGGATCTGTTTTCTTCGGGAGTTGTTCCCATATATTATTTATGTCTTATTAAACCTTTGGAATCCATATAATACGCTAACCGAGGTCTCATACCTCCTATGGTTATTAACGCTTATTTAGCATTTTTCGCCTTTTAAGCGTTTCTTTATTTCTTTTGGGTTTATTTTTTTTCCTTACCGATATTAATTAGGTACCATTAGGCCCTCAAATACGTATTAGATTAATTTTAATCCCTATATTTAAGTTCGGGGCATTTCAATTAATCCAAACTCTTAACATAACTTGTACTACCTTCATTGTAAGTGTCAATGAGAGGTATTTTTTACCATGTTTATATTAATTTACATTACATATGGTGTTAACCTTATTTGGTTTCTTGCGCTCTTTATTCGCATTAATAAATTGAGTTGTCATAGAATACATATACTCGAATAGAATCATAAGGATAGTGTAGGACATGTGTCTCAAAATAGGGTAGGTATATTTAATGATACTTAGCCCTCTGAAATGTGTTAATGTTCCTCAATGTTTTAGGTTTACAACCTCCAGATTATGTGTATATATGTAGCATTTGGTTTTGCTAATTAGGTAGTTCTCCCAACTTTAGAAAATATATATTCAAAGTTTATTTTCTCCCCTTTATTAATTAAGAGTCCAGAATTGTTACTATGTTGATACTAGCTGCGACCCTTGGTATTTACTCGGTATTTAAAACTCGTGCTTATCCCTGTTGGATGTTTTAGTTATATATTTTGAGATTGTTTCTCTATTGTCATATTTCAAGGTTTCGCTTTATCTTCTCTCATAGTTAATAAAGGATTTTTAAGATTTTCCAGTCTCGCACTGAGCGGTAAGCTCGGTACCTGGGTATCCCATAAAATTTCAGTGTTTCTCTTACGTGAACTCTTTTGACAATTTATGTAGTCTTAAGTATTTATATTAATTAATGCATTCTTTTTCATGACATCTGCTCATTATTTAGGTAGGTCATAATTTGTAGTTACTGTAAGTTTGGACAGTTAATATCGCCCTTCGGCGGTCCAAGCAAAAATTAACTTACTTTTCCTCATTGTACTACCTCACACACTGTATCCCAAGGTTAATCTCGGTTTAATACTTAATACTCTTAATCCTATGGTACACTAATCTGGATTCTCTATCAAATATTAACGTGTCTCCTGACTTTAAAATAATCTTGTTCGTACCATCCATCCTCTTCTTATCACCGTAAAAAACTCAGCATCATCTCGTATGGAGAAGGATATAACTGGTATCCCAATTCTTACCCATACTCATCATATATAATTTAAGTTTTGATCCACCCTCATATCCTGGATATAAAATCCTCCAAGGCTTATCCCCAAGTTCTACATTCATTTATAATAGTTATTTGTTCACCCATAATAAATACTGTTTGAGTAAGATCATGTCGGGTCAAAGTACTTGGCATTATGCCTCTGGATATTCCCGACCTTCGCTCATAGGCTCAGGTGATCTCGGTCTCATAGGTAAGGAAAATAAATATCGAAGTATCCCATTAGGTGAGAGGTTACCTAAGTTAGGTCTCTCTAAATTTGATACTTACTAACACATACAAGTCTCATCGACTGATAAATGTAAACACACATTCATGCATCGTGCATTAGGTTTAAGTTCTAGGCTTACCGGTTTCACGCTTAGCGCTAGCCTCAGCGCCTGAAGTTCCCACTGTGTACAGGGTATTTCTTCATGAAACTATTTCCTTTCCCTTCCGACTCTCGGATGAGGATGGCTGTCCTGCCGGTCCTCTAGTATAGGTGTTGTTCTGCGGTGCCTGGCCTCCTCTTGGTCCGCCCGCCTCATTAGCCGGTGTCCTCTGTGAACTTCTAGCTCCCTTGTATACTCGGCTCCCTGGATTGGAAAAACATTCATACTCCCTGTGACCTTCCTTTTTGCAATAGCGGCACTCCACCTTCCTTCCTGCGCAATCTACGCTTGGGTGATCATTTCCACAGTGTTTACAGTAATAGTGACGTCGGGTTGGCTTATTGCCTCTAGGTGGTGCTGTTCTTAGTGGCTGAGTATCAATAGCTGGGCCGGTCAGACGAGGGACCTGCTCCTTCGTCTTCTGTCCATGGAAATCCTTCCACCCCTTCTTCTTTTCAAAGAATTTCTTCCCTTTCTTGTAGTAACCGCCAGAGGTTGCTCCACCATCATCTCCTTCAGTACTCTTTCTCTTCTTTCTTTCTGCGTCGGAGTAGTCGACTCCTGGTATATAGTCCAACAAACTGGTGATCCGTGCGTAGTACTGGTCAACTGTTTGACTCCCTTGGATTAAGGTCTCGATCTCCTGCCTTTTCCTCTACTTTAGGTGTTCGGGGTAGAATTCTCCCGCAACACTTCTACAAACGCTGTCCATCCAAAGTCCGGTGTAGCTCTACGGTGGCCCTCCACAGACCGCCACCAAACGTCAGCTGCGGCCTTCAGGTTTATGCGGCGATGTCGACCTGTTGGTCTTCTGGTACTCTGACAGCCTTGAACGCCTTCGGGTGCTCTGCAATGAACTTCTCCAGTGCGGCGGGGTCCGGTTCCCCTGAATAAGTTGGTACTCTCGCGTCTGCAACGCTCTTCAACCAGTTGGTTTCCCTGGGCCGCGGCGGGTGGGGTATGGCTCCCGTAAATTGAGCTCCTAGCTGCTACGCAAAAGTTTCCATGGCCGCTGCTAGGCCTGGTACTGCTGGAACATCCGCCGGTGTCTCGCCACTGCGTCCACTACTCCCTCCACATGGTCTTTCTCTTGTCGACATCTATAGTATATTATTATTACTACTACTACTCGGTTGCTACACCGTTTACATACACAATCACAAATATATCAGAAAGTTAATCAACAGCAATAAGATATTCCTAGATTTTTCTAGGTCACGAATCCTCGCAGACGTTTCCCCGTATTCCCAAATATCCTATGCTCATATTCTTGACTCG
Source organism: Limonium bicolor (assembly GCA_023374045.1). NCBI lineage: Eukaryota > Viridiplantae > Streptophyta > Magnoliopsida > Caryophyllales > Plumbaginaceae > Limonium > Limonium bicolor. The sequence continues at coordinate 453,403,342 of CM041776.1, read as the reverse complement.
GTATCTTTCATCAGAGCGGTACTCCGCTCTGATACCACTTTTTTGTAACACCCCTAGTCCTAAACCTGTAATAATGTCGCAAGTCATAGCATAATAAATAACAATTCGCAGCGGAAAATAAAACTATCTACCTTGGTGTTACACGCCGTTACTCGCCCTTGTGAGCAACAAGGCATCCTTACTCTTTCCAACAATACAATCCCTCACGCTGTGATGAACAGATACTAAGCACTCTAATTATTACAACCCAATCCAACTAAATGAGCAACTAACTGAATACAACAACCTTCTTAATACCATACAAAATAAAACCAAAAGTGTTTGTTGAAACACAACTGCTACCCCCGTGTCCCGCACTCCGGCTTGAGTCTTCTTCAATAACCTAGAATGTTTGGCCCATTGAAGGGCTCAGCAATCGAAATGCTGGTATGCTAAATGTAGTCTTAAATCATTTGGACTCCTTAAGTCGTTTTAGTCATCTTGATATTAGGTTCTTTACATGAAATACCGGTTTACAATAATAATAGTAATAACTGTAAACATTTAACAATCACATAACAATCCACCTGTAAACACCAGTGTACAACAGTTCACAACACCAATAACCACACATCAATAATCCATAGCAATAACCAATAATTGCACATCAATAATTCACAGCAATAACCAATAATCACATATCAATAAACCATAACAATAACCAAACAAGATACGCGTATTAAATTGTACTTGTTAGTTGGCCACCTGACCCTTATCTTTTAAACCAATCATTTAACCTTTTCCAATTAATTCCACCTCAGGCGTCATGTCAAGACAACCCTTAATAACTTATTAATGGACAGTAGTGTAACACCCCCGAATAACGATCAACAATTGAACGACGCGCCTAAAGGTAACATGAGATGTCTACGCAGCGGTTCCTACTCTATTCGGGTGCTACAGTCGCCAACCACCCACGTGGTTGACCCGACCACTCTACTAACACTAAGTTACGGTCTGAATGACTGGAATCTAAACCTTAACCAAATCCAAGTACGAACAGGAATTTCGAACCAAGTACGAGAGTCTACAACATAAGTTCTTAATCCAACAACATAAACCGAAAGTACAACCCATACATTAAAAGCATACTACTAAAAGTCTTGCCATGTGGACTACCCCTATGGTAGTCACTTGCCTACTCTCCGCCATCGTCCAGATCCATACCTGTAAAATAAAGGACTCAGCAAAACTATGCCGAGTATGAACGTGTGAAGCCCGCATGTTACCGGGCCACACGACTACTTGGTCGAATATTATTAAGTCAGTTTACATGCTATATTTATGCATTAAAGCACATCACAATCCGTCATAATAATATCAAACACACCTTAAGGTAGCATAGCAATATCAGCAAGCAACCAAGCACATCTTGCAAGTAGCACAGCAATATCAATAAGCAACCAAGCACAGCTTGCCAGTAGCATAACAATGTCAAACACGCAGTCCAGCACAATAAGCTGCTAGTGTAGCAACAACAGTCAGGTAATTATAGGACGTGTGCGTAGGTACATTATACGTCGATCCTCGCTATGGGATCATTCAAGAGGTTGCGTATTGTTTTCTTGTTCTCATTACATATGTTTTCATTTCTTCTCTTGCACCGAGTCAGGGGATATAGGTTAGATCCCGAGACTTCGCTATGTAGGTGCTATTCATACCTTGTTTCTTAAAGGGTCACATTTGTGACTTTCTCTTGTTTGCTTGGTCTCATTACACAAGTTTTCCTTTATTCTCTGGCACCGAGTCAGGGGATATAGATTAGATCCCGAGACTTCATTATGTAGGTGCTAATCGTTCCTTGTTTCTTTAAGGATTATTTGTGAATTCTTTTATCACCGCACGTTGGAGGACGTCTCCTCCATAGCTAGTCCCCCATTCCCGACACCCAGGGTCAAGGAAGCGGAAGTCACCTCTAGACTCCAGGATAAGCTTCACCAATTTGTCACTCCCCCATTCCCGACACCCAGGGTCAAGGAAGCGGAAGTCACCTCACCTCTGGACTCCGGGATGTGCTTCACCAACTTGTCACTCCCCCATTCCCGACACCCAGGGTCAAGGAAGCGGAAGTCACCTCTGGACTCCGGGATGTGCTCCACACAGAAGGGCGAAGGATCTGATGCAGATACCAACTCCGAATATTCCATACCGCGCGGCCCGAGATGTCGTCTTCCCGGTTATCCTCATGTTCCACCAAGTTGGTACTTTTCATTCATTATCATTATAATCTCGACACCATAGTGGGTGTTATTAGTGGTCCTCTAAAGTTAGAGAGGATTTGTCTCTTTGTATAGTTCTTTTGTTTTGTTTACGTGGTTCGTCATGTCTCACCAAAGGAGACTTGCTCTTCATTAACATTAATAAATAGACACCATAGTGGGTGTCATGGTAGTCCTCAATGGTTTAGAGAGGAGTTCCCTTATAGAGTTTTTCTTTGTTTTCATAGTTCGTTGTGGTTCATCTCGAGTTCCATAAACGAGAAAGGGACTAAACTACTATGTGCGCGCAAGTAATAAGCCACAAGGATATATATAACAAGCATAAGTAAGCCACAAGACGCAATCCAATTTTCATGCTTAGTCTTAGAGTCATTGTCAAACAAAGCACACAGCACACAAGCTGTGTAACACGGCAACATACGAACCACACATGTCCATACCTGGATCAGAAGCAAGTAGTCTCACACACGGAGTCCTGGTCGGAGTTCGCTACGGCCCTAGCGTTAATTACAAACATGTGTCAGTTTATGATTTCATGTGACAACCTTTGTGACACTCCCCGAATTTATTAATTTATTATCGGGTGTTTTTTCCTAGATTAATCTTCGTTGAATGTTCAACCTTTATAAACCCTTAGGACTTCCCACGTGTTAGACTTTATGTTACTCCTAGGGCATTCATACCCTTATTTTACACGTTAACTAAGTCCTTTGTCCTAGCTACTGTTTTAGAGCATTTAAGCGTCAACCGTGTAACATGTTTCTATAAGATAGATTTAACTTGTCTAAAAGGTATTCCTTTCTTAGCTAAGTAGTATGTTTGAGCTCATTATTTACACAATAACACTCCTCAATCACTTCTAGAACTCCTTTATATTGAAGCTTAAATATTTCCAAACTGAAATAAGGTTCTTGTATATAACCTTATTTTATCGCACTTTTAATAGGTCTAACGGTGTCTAAACTTCCCGAGTTGTTTGTAAGTTAGCTAGATACATTAGAAAGGTTTTGGGTTCAATATAACTCTAACATCCCCCTCATAACACCCATGTAACTCAATTATACAGAAATAAGAGTTACAGAAACTGAAAATACCAAATCTGTTTACAACATCATTTAACTCCATATTTAGGTTGTCAGAGCTGGTGGTTAATTCTCCCCAAGTGAATCCCCCTCTACCCAAGTATATTAGTCATGTTTTAAACTCTTTATTGGACTAAGACAATCCCCGTACTAACTACTAACTGAAACACAAAACAGAAACAGAAGCAAGACTTATCCAAAGTCTGAAACATCAACTGCTATCCTCTCTTCTATCTTTTCTGTTCATTCTCTAATCTGTCTTCCCATGTTTCCAAAGTTGCCTACTCAGTTAGTTCAGTGTATTAAGCCAGTCTCAAGCTAACCCCAGCCCAAGGAAACCCTGTAAACCATTCTGAAAATTCATTATACAAAACTGTATTACTGCAGGAAAACAGAAACTGATTTCCCTCCTTCTTTACTGCAGTTTGTTCACGAAGCTGGGCTTCTGGTTTTCCCTTAGTTTGTCTAGTCACTTAGTTAGTGTTTACCAAGATTTAAACCTCCACTCACCCAGGACAACAAGTACAACCCCTCTGAAAATAATTTATGCAGAATCGGTACATGTTGCAGGATCAGAAAACATGAACAGATATAACCTCTCTTTTATCATGTTATCTGTTTCCTTTTTTTCTAGAATTCCCAGTTTCGCTACACCTTGGTTTATGGTTAACAAGATCTTAAATGTGAGGCTAATCCCAAAACAACATGGACAGCTCCTCTGAATATCCTTATACAGAACTCAACAAAACTAAAATGAAACAGAAAGACAAATCCTGCAACTTAAAACTGGAGGACTGATATCCCTCTTTGTCTTTCTTTTTAGTTCTGAAATCTGATCTCTACTCCTCAAAACTGTTTGCCCAATTAACTAAGTGCTGTACCAAGGTTTTAATATCATAGTAAGCCCCTAACAACACTGGTAATTCAATCGGGAATTTTCTGTACCAGAACTGAATACTACAATACAAGATGGGTATCTCCCTTTTCTTTTTATCTTCTTTTAATACCTTGATCTGTCTTCTCATTCCCTTCACGGGATTCACCCACCTAGTTATTGTTTTAGCAATATTTAGAACTTAAAATCCACCCAAGACAGCATTACTAAAGCTACTGAAATTGTTTTCTGTTTTGCTCACAAGTTTTGTTCTCAATTTATCTCAAAAATCAGAATCTGTAAACTAAAGTTAAAAACAGGAGTAGATATCCCTTTCCTCTTCTGTTTATTTTCGATTATGTTTCTCAATCTCCCTCCATCTGCTTTCCCACTTGGCTAAGTATCTTATCAGTAGTTTTAAATTTAAACAGATCCAAGATCTCAGGTGTAACACCTCTGAATATTCTTTACAGAAAAAAAAAACCTATGACACTGAAACGCTAGACTGATGCCATGTACTGGTGTAATCTATTTTCTGTTATTTGTTCTGTCACTTAACTCATTCCTTAGTTTTCTCCCACTGGTTCAGTTGCCTACTTATGTATTCTAATACAGCTCCAACTCTAAGACACTCAATATGACTCCCTATAATCTTTCTTCACATAGTTGACAGAACACGTTAAATAGTTACAGAGCCATTATACAGAAACTGAAACATTGTTATTTTTGTCTCTGGTTTTGACTATCATTCAGTTTTCAAACTTACTTGTTTACCCATTTAGTCACATCTCTTAATGTAGCTTTGGTTTTAAAACAACCCAAGGCAACTTTTCCAAAGTTACAGTATTAGCCTCACACTGAGACAAGGTAGTCCCAGTACCCGAGAGAAAGAAAACACAGAAACTGAAACCTGCTTCTGTTGACGGTCTAGGTTCTGTTTTTTTTTTTCTTAGATGTGTATAAGTTAATTAGGTGGCTGGGTGCGTAGTAGATTCAACATCAATTCCATAGGATCCAATAACCCTCCTGGATTATAGTTACACAGGAAGCAACGAGTTTTAGAAATCTGTACATAACAGTTAGATGGTTTTAATACCTTTGGTTCCTTTTTTATGCGTTTTGGAGTTTGTTTCCCCTTGGTAATTTTCTTGGCACTATGTAGATTTCCAAACCTTGGACACTCGACCTCAACTGAAACAGTTGTTCAGGTGTTACTCTTGTTACAACAGAAACGGGACAGATAAGGGGTTGGAGCAAAACTGAGCTTTGTTCTTACGTTTCAAGAGCTGTTTTAGCAACTTCTATCCAGGACAGCTTCGATAAACGCCTAGAAGACTGCATGAGTAGTTGATGCATGACAGGGAACAAAGGAGAATTGGGTTGAGAAATCTTCAACCGATTTGAACAACGGAAGGATAGAAAAATCACGAGGCTATTACAGTTTACCTGCATCTGCTATTCAAGACCGGAGTGCCGGCTATCTATCAGTTTCCTTTGAACGAAGATGTAGCTGTTTGCAAGGAGATTTGCTATACAGGAAGGGTGGAAAAGTATTAGATCAGGCACAACAGGAGCACTGACGAGAGACAGGAATACAGAAGTCACAGCATGGAGACTTGGCTTCCTTCACGCATGGGTGACAGCAGATGCTCTTGTCTTGCTGTCGGCGTGGGCATGCAAGTGAGGAGGACTTATGGTCTCTGGTTCCTGGGGGTATGGTCAGAGTAGAAAGGTTAAATGTGACTGTCATCTTGTCCGATATTCCAACAGGAAGTCGACACTGGAGCATGCTTAGTTGCTTTTCAACATCAGACCGAGGTGGGGGGTATTGGAAGACTAATTCCCGATGCACCAGAATCCTCCTCTGGTTACTTTTAATCCTCTATTAGAAAACACTCGTATTGTGTCTATGTTCTTCAAGTGTCAAGGGAGCATGGACATGGAAGAGTGATGGGCAACTGAGTGTTTATTCCCACTGGTTGTAAGTTCCAAGGGCATTTGTGAGAGTTAACGTGGTCTAACTCAGATGTGTGAGAGTTTGAGAGGAGTCGAATAGAGTCATCTGTCGGGTCTTTTTTTTTTGTGGGTTATACTGAAAACCAGATAGTACAAGGGAGGTTGTATGAGAGAGTAATTTTATTTATGTGGCTAACCCATACAGAGGGTTCGATGAAACAAAGGACGGGAACAATGATGCAGTTTGAATATTGAGGGTGTTTACTGATCGGAGCAGAAATTCGGTTTACTTGGTAGAGGAAGAAGAGTTCGTGAATGCAGTGCGCATGTCTGTTTCTCTTCCTTTTTTTTTTTGTTTCTAGCTACCATAGTATATTCAATAAGTTGTAAGTCATTGGTAAGAGTTACTGAAATCGAGCACAGCTCATCCGGCTAAGCACTCGGGGAGGGTATGGGAGGTCTTTGGTTCAAAATCAGCAGGAGCGTCTTTGCTCCTTTTTTTCTTTTCTTTCTCTTTGTTTTTTATTGTATAAGCCATACATTATTATTTATAAGTGTACGACTATATATTATAACATGTGATTCTATATATTTTTGTAACACAATTATGCAGCGTTATTGTTTTTATTACAGTGTTACGGTTTATAACATTACGTACATATATTTTCGTGTTCGTACATACATATATGTACTAGCTTAAATGGTTCGTACGTTATTTTATGTCCGTATTATGAAACGCGTTATGATTTTATGCGTTTAACGTACAGGGGTATTTCAATAGTCCCCTGTGTTCCATTGGAACTGTTACCAGTTGACCCTATGGCCCTGGTTAATTGACCGATCCGGTCGAACCTGTGCACCAACGGCAGTGCCCCCGCCATCCCCGAATGTGGCTGATGGATTTCCTTGAGTGACTCTCCATTGAAGTCTCTCGTAGTGATCACAATGCGCAACCAAAATGTCGGAACAGTCTGGATTCCTCTCTTTATATGTTAGCCCTTTTTGTTAGTGACATAATAACCAATCCTTGAGTTACGACTATAATATTGACCATCAGTTAGGCCCAATAATATCTAAAGGTCAGTTAGTCTTGTTCCAGTTTAGATGTATAAACTTCCAGTCATAAGACGTTCGCGTAAACATACAACGCAACAATGTTGAGCAATACAGTATACAATATTATACACACAAAATCACAGATATCGCTCTTAAACAATTATCACATAATGTCTGGACCTTAGGACAATCCTTAGGACATTCAGACCACACAATTAACATACCGTTCACCAAGTAACTGCTAGCTTGACAAGTTCCTGTTCAGTAGTTCCTTCCCGTACGCTGTTATTTAAACATGCAATACCGGGTAATATTAATATAACTATTCATTAAATATTACAGTACTGTCACTGTAGAGTTTATTTACGTAGTATACTAACTCCGTATGTTCTTTAGTTTCCCCTGTTATTTATCACTGGTTCTAGGTAGTTCAACAGTTCGTTATTTTATGTGATATTCACATGTGATCATGAATTTTCACCTTGTAGTATATTTCTACTTCCTTAATTATATACTCATAATTGTTTCCACTTATTCTTTATATTATATCCCTTGGTCATTTTTATTATAACCACAATTATTTTATAAACTTTACATTATACTCTATAATATACCATAATACATTATATTACCTAGTTTTACTTCCTTCCTTATTAAATTACAAAGCCAACCTTATTATTTTGGTATTTATTTTTTTTATACCCAACAACTTTATAAATTACTAGATAACCACATATAATTTCCGGTAATCATAATTTGAACCCATTAGCTTTTACAATTTTCCAAACAACCATATACTTTTATAATTTACTAAACACCCATATTAATTTTCGGAAATTGTAAAACAATTATATTAACTTCTATAAATTGCCAAATAACATTATAACTTTTATTATTCACTAATTACCCACATTAACCTTTGTAATTATTAATCATCCTCACTACCTTTTAATTTACCAAATGTCCACCTTAATTTCTGTAAATTACAATCTCATTATACCAACTTTTATAAATTACAAATAAACCCCTTAATTTTCGGTTTTCACTTATATTTTCCTTTATTCACTTTTAAACCCCAAAACTTTATATAAGTTACATATTAACTTATAAACTATAGTTTAAATATTTTATTTCTTTTAAATAACGAAGTAACCCATATATTTTCTTAAATTATGATTTCGCCCCAAACTAATTCGGTTTTACATAGAATCTTCCATAAATTACATATTCACCCAAGACAAGACTTTTATAAACTTAATATTTTATGTCATAAAATTTTTAACCCAAAGTTTTTGGTCAACACTTTGGCAAGACTTAATTTCATAATTAATACTTTAATAAACCCATAAAATCATAAGTAACTCTCGGCCATTCACTATATTTTCCAATAATTACAAAATAGCCCCAAAACTTTATATAAATGTTTATTTTAACACTTATTTAAATTCAAATTCACCAAAATTCATAATATTAATTCCTACTTTATATTATAATGTAAATATACCAAACAAACCCCTTTGTTCTCGGTTTTTTTATCTTTGTACTCTAAACTTTTCAAATTTTACATTTTAGCCACATAACTTTATAAACTAGCCATTTAAATACTTATAGCTATTTTTAATATTCCCAAAATTTATACTATAAGTTAATATACTTATATATTCGAAATCACCCAAATAAACCCATATCATTCTCCCGGCCTGATTTTATTTTACCATATGGTTTTAAAACTTGATTTAAACCTTATAATAATACATATAAATGTATATAAGCCATATAACACTTCTAAAAATTATGCTAATGACTTAGAATGATTATAATCTCAAAATAGAACATAATCTCTTAGGTATTTCGTTTTACATATATATATGTATCTTAATTAATTTTTGTGACAATAATTATACCTTAAGGTACTAATCTTACCTTATATGTTATAATTATTTTTCTTGACATTATATCCCATAGTATTTTCGGCCTTAATTATTTAGAGGTTATGTATAAATTTTTTTTATACCAAAGTTTGAAGCTTAAATCAAGCTTAAACTTAATGAACCTTAATTATATATACTTACTCCTTAAATCAAGATAATTCTTTGTACTTGATTTTCTCCTTGAATCCCAAGCTCTCCAAATGCTATTTTGATGAAGAGAATTCGGCCACCTTATATATATTTAGGAGATCCATTTGTTTAGACTTCTAACAAAACTTATAAATAAGATTTGGAGTAATTTTTTACAAGAGTTTACCTTAGAATTTATCAAGGTATTTTTGATATACCTTGTGATGATTGTAGATCCAAGTTTCCTTCATGAAATAATGAAGAGAATATAGATTAGAAGCTCTTAAATTTTCAAAAATGATTTAGATAATTACTTAGGATTTTTCAACATAAAAATATACCTAACTTGATCTTGTTGTTCCTTGTGTTGTTGTTGAATCTAGAACCTCCTTTGGAGCTTCTAACCCCTTGGCGAAAATTGTAAGAATCCTAGGATGATTCTTGCTTCAAGACTTAGTAGATTTAACTAGGAAATTACATAGAAATGGTGTTAGTGCTTAGAACACCATTAATGGAGCTTTGAATCTCTAAGGAATTAATTGTCAAATGAAAAGAAAAGAGAGAATGAGGGAGAGCTTACCATTCGGCCATGGAAGGCAATGAAGAATGAAGCTCACGTTGGTATTAGAAAAGGCAATTGAATGAATCAATTTCTTTTGATAGTTTAATGCCAATATTTGTAACACCCCTACCATTAATACAATGCTTACCGTCCAATCTCCTTACGCATCAGATACGCGCAGCGGATACATACTTACATACATTGGGTGATACAATGCCGTTAGTCACCCACGTGACTAACAAGGCTACTTCTTCTACATACAGCATCGGTCTGATGGACCGGAATCCCGAGTACTACACATCTATAATACATACTCCATTCATCATCAAATACAACAATGCTCCATTCAATACTTACTCCTCCATAATCTATACAATACAATATGCTTAACAACCGAGTCTGCTGGGATCCTTATACAATTATAACGTCTCTTCCAAGTTCATACATACTCACTAAGAGTCTACATCTACCCATTCCTCACAACTACTTACTTTCTAAGTACAAGGTTGTGCCGCCGGTCTCTTACCTTGACCACATCCGCTTCGGGTACCTGCACACTAAAAACGTTCCCCCTAGGGGTCAGCTTTTGCTGCGCATGATAACCGCATACCCCGCGTACTAGTGAGGGTACGCCGACCACTTGGTCGAATACATGCAGTTCATTTTCATTCAAACATACATGCATACATGCTCTTATACACAATGCAATAATACTTACGCACACACATACATACATACACTTCATTTCATACAAGGAATACGATGTACCATCCGATACATACTTACCTTCTTCCGAATACACATGCTCATTACATACATAATACAGTTCTTGTTAGCCTCGTTGGTCCACCCGGGATAATCGGGTGGAGATTACTCTTTTACTCATTACTCCATACATACGCATACATACTCATACTCATACTCATACATACTTACTTGCTCTTACTCTTACTCATGTTAAGTCGTCGGGACCTCCGGCCCGGGGACTACTCCGTCCCACCACCGGGATTTACTTGACTCACCAATCCGGGATGCTACCCATTTAAGGGATTTGGGCCGCGGACCAGTTTAAGAGTCAGGAATCGGATCCAACCTCTTGTGTCTCCTCATCCTCACGCATGGCCGAAGCTATATCGGACTTCTACTCATTCCAGTTTACTCACTTAAGTTAGGAGTTAGGTAGTTAGGAATCAGCAGAAGTCATTCATGCAAGCCACATACACAATTACAATGCTCAATACTCATTTATACAAAATACAATACAATCCTTAAGTATAATACAAGATTCGAATACAAGTCATCATCATCATTCATATATTTCATGAATTATACAACTATTGTTCAAGACAAATATCAAGAACAATGTAAACAAGCACAAGTAAGTGCAATATAGTCCGATTCATGCATTTATCTTATTTAGGTGATCAAATAAGCACACAAATTGGGGTAACCAGATTAGGATACAGGGCATGAAGAAACTCATACCTTTCACCCGCTGTACTTTTATCCCAATGTTCCTCCGGTGTTCACAAATCAAATCCTAGGATGTACATACAATTGAATGATTAATCTAACTATCATTAACTTAATTCGATTACTCTTACGTTTCCTAATTCATACTTACTAAGTCTTTACATTTCTTACACACATATTCCAATCACTTTCTTTTCTTTACTTATCCATGGTTTACTTACATATGTATATATATACATATGTATAGGTGGGTATACATATATATATATATATATATTATATATATATATATATACTATATATATATATATATATACTCGTTATAATCCTATAGTTTTTTTTTTTTGTAAGTTATGGGTCGTCCGACCCATCGTCCGACCCAAGCCCTGGGTCGGACCATTCCAGTAGATTACCGTTCTCTGAAATTCTCCCCGTCTGACCCAGCACTATTCCGTCCGACCCATACACCTCTAGGTCGGACCATTCCAGATTGTTTCGGGTCTGTTGTCCAAGCCTGTCCGACCCACGTCCGACTCACCCTCTGGGTCGGACGGAGTCAGAAACTTCGACAACATAATTTTTTTGCATGTTTGACCCATGTCCGATTCACGGCCCTGGGTCGGACCGTTCCAGAAAGATTTATTTTCGTTGTTTAAGCCATGTCCGACCTAGCGTCCGATCCAGCTGTGGGTCGGACGGTAGCCGACACTGCTACAGACCTTATTTTTCTTTCCCATTTTCACCCATTGTTTCCCCAATCCTCCTACATGTAATCCCACATGTTTTAGTGCCATTTAGGCTTCCTTAAATACCTCAATTCATTCACCAACCCCATTACTAACTTCATCAACCATATATACAATTTCCTCACTTCCCTTTAACACTTTCAACAGTTTTTTTTTATTCTCTTATGCTACAGATTTTCGGACTCCATTCTACCATCCATTACTTCTCAACCAATGCCACTATTAGCATCCCAAATACCTCATCTCACCATGCCAATTCATTTCCAAGCAATTGCACCTTCTATACCCAAGTCCAACATTTACTTTACCGAGTCTTATACACTAGTTCTTCCTAGTTTCTCCAAGGCATTCCTTGCACTCTTTGCTACAGATTTTGCATCCTTGTATCCCCATACTTAAAATACCATTCCATGGTCATTAGACATCCCTACAATCCCCGATACACCCTTGGTTCTCCCATTCACCAAGTCATCCATACATATACATATTCCTACCAAAATTTTGTCATAATTCCTCTACATTTCTTACTTCTCCACATATGTATCTTCTCATCAAACTTATTCCTAATCTAGCCAACCCAAGGGTTCTACCAGCACACATACAAAATCTTAGTACACCATTACTTCAACTCCTCAATCCACATTACTAATGCACATACACAATACACTTGGCTCTAAGGCCTACAATTCACATACTAGTTCACACAATACTCAAACTTCCCGAAATGACATTACTAATACATTATTTTGGGTTCCTTAATTAGTTCACCCCATTCCCATTACTCTAATGCAATTAGAACTTAACATTAGGAAGGAGCTCTTACCTTGGTTTTTAATTCCTTCTTTCTTTCTCATTTCTCCTCCTTCTTCCTTTCTTGCCCAAATCGGCCATGTGGGGAATGGAGTTGCCAAACTCCATTCCCATCACCCAATGAACACAAAACACTACAATTAATATACTAACCCTTAATTAATGCCAATTCATTGAAGTGTTTGAAATGAAATTTCTAGGGTTTACCTTTGGAGAGTTTTAGAAGGGGTTTCAGCCCTTGGTTCAAGAAGGTGTGTAACACCCCAACCGCTAATCCTATACTTACCGTCTAATCGTCCTGTTAATCCTACGAGTTCGCAGCGGAAATATTACCACTTACTACGGCGGGTGGTACAACGCCGCTAACCGCCCATACGGCTAGCTAGGCTTGCCTTACTTACAGTCACGGTCTGATGAACATAATATACCGAGCTACTAAAATTACTTGCCAAAATACCATATACCAAATACTTACATCATTGGATCACCGAGTATTAACGTATATTCGATTACATCATTTCTAAGTTCCAAAAGAATGAGTTTCTGAGGCTACTCATCTATACCAATTCCCATTCTATCAAATCCAAAAAGTGTACCCCATGGTACACCGGCTATTCAAAAGTTACAGCCATGTACTACTTAGTACACCCATCACAATTCATCATTTACAATCCAAAAGAAGATAAGGAAATAGAGCTAAGTCTTCACATCTTCATCCCTCGCGGGTACCTGCGTGTAGTAAAAATGGTGCCCCAAGGGGCTCAGCAAACGCTGCGTATAAACTCCGCATATACCGCGTGCTAGCTAGGGCACGCCGACTATTTGACGTCCACTAACACAGTTCATTATTTTCATACATACATGCTTTGCATTCAACATACATGCTAATACAATTCATTACACAATCCAAGGCAACAATATAATAGCACACATCTTACTTACCTTCACAAGGTTAGCCAAATTATGCATCCGGGTTAATCGGAATGCTTTTACTCTTTTACTCATTACTTACTTTTTCTAACTTACAATTACTTACTTTCATTTACTTTACTTACTCATTCTTACTTACTTACTTATACTCAAGTTAAGTCGCCGGGACCTCCGGCCCTGGGGACTACGCCGTCCCACCTCCGGGATTTACTTGACTCACCAATCCGGGATGCTACCCACTTAAGGGATTTGGGTCGCGGACCAGTTTAAGAGTCAGGAATTGGAGCCAACCTCTCGTGACTCCGCATCCTCACGCGTGGCCGAAACTATATCGGACTTCTACTCATTCCAATTTAATTACCAGTCTAAGTTAGGATGGTTAGCTTGTTAGGAATAAGTTAGAAGTCCAAACACATCACAATCGGTCACAATACAATACATCATACATACACATATTCATATTCATCCAAACATTTCATGAATTCTACAAACTAAAATTTAAGAGAATATTCACAACATACAACCTACATATTCACAAGTATGCATATTAACTCGAACTCCGATTCGTGCATTTATCTTATTTGGTGATCAATTAGCACACAACACACAAATTAAAGTAACCAAGATAGCATACGGGGCATGAGGAATCCATACCGTTCACCGTTGCACGTGTTTCCAAACGTCTTTTGGTGTCACAAATCAAGTCCTATAATACATACAATTGAATGATTAATATACATATCATCAACTTAACTCCTACTTACTATGTCCTTATACTTCTTACACTTACACTTTACTTACTTATTTTCATTACTTAAGTTTCACTTTCTTACTTAACATTGGCATGCTTACATACATGTACATATATAATATATATATGTAGGTATATACACACATATATATATATATATTATTAAATTTAAATAATTTTTTTTTTTTGACCGGACCGGACTTGCGACCGACCTTGCAAGTCCGGTCCATTCCAGTAGCTCAGGTTACGGAAATTCTTCTGGCCGACCGACCTTGCAAGTCCGGTCCCAAGGTCGGTCCATTCCAGTAGTTTTTGGTTTCGAAATTCTGGAGTCGACCGACCTTGCATGTCCGGTCCCAAGGTCGGTCCATTCCAGTAAGTTTCATTACAGGCGAATTTTAGCCCGACCGACCTTGCAAGTCCGGTCGCAAGGTCGGTCCATTCCAGTAGCTTACTCAACGGAAAATTTTTGAGTCGACCGACCTTGCAAGTCCGGTCTCAAGGTCGGTCCATTCCAGTAGGTTACAGACGGGAGAATTTTCTAGTCCGACCGAACTTGCAAGTCCGATCGCAAGTCCGGTCGATTCCAGAAGCTTTCCCGCCTTTGTAAATCTGGGCTCGACCGACCTTGCAAGTTCGGTCCAAGGTCGGTCCGCCCCAGTATTTGCATTTTAATTTCTGTTTTCAGTCCCTCTTCTTACCCATTATTTCCCCATTGTTCCTACACTTAATCCCACATGTTTTAACACTAATTAAACCTCCTAATATACCTTAATTCATTCATTAACTCTTTACACATTTCTATACTCATTCACTCACATGATTTTCCAAGTTTCATACAACACTCTCACTAGTCTCTTCTCTAGTTGCATTATGCTACAGATTTCTCTTCTAACTCTCCCCAACTATAAATCCCTCTTATAATGTCATTTCTAACACCTCTAATACATTACAACTACATTAGCTATCTCTCCTAATATACCCTCTATCTTTCTCTAACAAAATCTGTTACAACCTACCTTATTCACCTAGTTTAAAATTCACTAAGTGTTCTAATTCTATATAAATTTTGACATAACCTCCCCTATATTTTTACACTCTCACCACATATTCTAGTTCCCAAATCATCACTCATTTCACCTATTTGTAAACAGCATTAATATACCAATTCTCCAACACAATACTACACACTAACACTTTTAAAATTCCTGCACTCAACATGTAATTCCCATCTAGTTTATGACAGTTTTTAAATGTCTTTTTAAGCTTCAAAATGGTTTGGTTCTCTTACCCATTACACTACTACTCATTACCATTTACAATACACATTCTAAACTACTAAAATCTGTTACAACAACATACAAAAACTGCACAAGGATGAGTGTAATTACCTTGTCTTCTTACTAGTTCTTTCTTCTTCTTGTTTCTTCCTTCTTCTTTCTCTCTCTACCGATTTGTAATCTCAATTCCTCTAACACTACCAACATTCATATACATGCTTCAATACTAAAACCAACACTAATTCTCATTTAAGCTTTTAATGTACATTCTAGGGTTTAGGAGTTTCATTACCTTGCAAGGGTTTATGAAACACTTGGAGCAGCTCAAGAATGATCTTTCCACCCTTTCAAGAATGCCAAACCGGCTGGGCACAAGAGGAGCAAGCAAGGGTTTAGCTCACATTTTCATTTTGCCCTTGAGGCTAGAAAAAGATGGAGCTTTTAAGAGTATTTTTACCTTAAAAGAATAAGGAGAAGGAGGGCCTTCTAATGGTGGTCTTGAAGCTTCAAATGCTCCATACCCATGGAGATGAAAGTTGCCCTTTTCGAATTTTGAAAGGATAGGAATGCTCTACTTGGTGAGAGGAAGACAATGGTGTAATTTTTACAATTTTTGGAAGAGGTTTGCTAGAGTAACAAGAGGAGAGAAGTGGTAGTTTTGTGAGTTTCTTCAAGCTCCCATGGCAACCGATTGGAGAAGAAGAGAAATAGAGAGGAGGGGGATGGGGGCCTGTACGTGGAGAAGAGAATGAGAGGAGGAGAGAGAATTGTGAGTGAGGGAGTAAAGTAATAAAGGATGGGGGTTTACTTTATTGTTTTGTTTGTTTGTAAATAAGAAGAATTAATAGAGTGTGTGAGAGTGGGAGGGGAGCCCATCGGCTGGCATACACACACACACAACTTCACTTTTTATTTTAAAAGTGGACACATAAGTTTTGGTTATTTATGTTTCTACCCCCCAACTTCCCGTTTTTGACAGTTTTTACTAATTCTCTCGTTTTATTGATTTTATTGGTTCTAAAGCTTCGCTAATGTTTATTAATGATTATTTAGTTGACCAAAATTGTTACGAGTCTATTTGACCCGCTAAAGTCACGTTTTCCCGGTTACCTCGAAAAACGCGCTTTAATGTTCGTTAGTGTTTTTTAATCCATTTTACGGATCTGTTTTCTTCGGGATTTGTTCCCTAATATTTATTTAGACTTAATTAAGCTTCTAAAATTATTTATTAGCCTAATTAATCACTGTTTCTAATTACGGGGTATTTCAATCTACCCCCCTTAAGAAACTTTGCCCTCAAAGTTGCTCAAGGTTAATGGTTTAGTAAATCTACTCATTAGGCAAACCAATTGCCATAATGCATCTTACTACCACCTATGAGGTGTTTACTTCCTTCCACATTGCAAGCATACACAATTCGAGCATCATACACAATCCAACATTTCCATACATACCTTTCCACAATGCACAATACACCATTACAATCCGCAATACACATTACACAGATACATTACACATTACACATACATACACATACCAATTCACTTACACTGAAATACCCCAAATCTAATTAATATTATTAAACCATTATTTAATGGAAAATAATCCTATTATAAATCATTTCACGTACGCATGCAAACCCATGCATGAGAACGTTACGTAAAAACAGTCGTTCCTCCATAAACGCTAAAACGCCTTAGAAGCATATGGTCAAACATGACCTTGTATGACCCTCTAATATTCAAACCAAATGGTCATACAATTATTATATGAATATACAAATATATTCCCTAAGCTAAATTCAGTCAAAAACGCAAAACGCTCGGGAGCGCTCACGCCCGCTCCTTAAAGCATGAAAAGTCCGGAGGAGTGCCGAGGTGGCACGAACTCCTATAAAATTAATTCCTTGAGTTCCTAACATAATTATTAACCATTATAAAGAGAACCCACGAAGTGTTTTCTCAAAATTCAGCAAAAACCACAGGAGGATTTCTTAGCGCTCCTTTTTGCCCGGGTGTGTTCCGATGGCCCGTAAATTATGTCATGGTTGATGTAACCCCATATAACCCAATGTAACATCTTAGTATATGTTTATTTACTATAATAAGTGTTTACAAACACTTGGAACTCATAAAAAATAATTTGTTTCCCAAAATTTCCTTAGAGCACAAAAACACACCTTCGGGTGTCACGAAAACGCGTTTTACGCAATTGCCTTGTAGTTTTTGACATGCCACGAATTGGTAATCTTAAATATGGTTAAAATGACCTTCTAAATCAGTTGGTGTGACTAGTCAACAAGGCTCTCTATAGGGGCCGAATTTTAGAGCAAAAACTAGTATAAAATTTGCCTTTAAAGTTTATAAAGGTTTAAAACATAATGACTCATCATCCCATGTGCTATAATACTTAATGGCAAAGAAATGTGTGACTCATTTGACCAGAGAGCTGTCGAAATTATGCTAGAGAACATGGCCAAGTTGGCTAGACAAAAACAAATACTAAAAGCAAAAGTAGATTCCTTTTCTTTCTGCCTTTTGATTTCTTAAGCATGTGACCTTCCTTAGCTCTTCCTTAGCTCTTCCTTGGCTCTTCATGACCGATGGAGACCTCCCAATTGAGCTTGAATTCGGCCACCTACATGAGAAGAAGAGACAAGTCATTTAACATTGAAAAATCAAAGGAATAAAACATCACTTTCTTACCTTGTCTTCTAGCCAACATTATTTCTTTCCAACTCTTGCTTAGTCATACCACATGGCCGGTTTTCATGCTGGAAAGGAGGTCATTTATTGAGCCAATAACTCTTGTAAAACTAGGAAAAGTATAGTCATTTGACATTAAGAATTAAGAAAACAAAATCAATTCCATGAGCCATCCTAATTTGTAAGCTAATAAGAAACAAACAAATCAATTCCAATCATTATTGAGCCATACCTCGAATTACTAACTCTCTCTCTTGCTTCATCTTCTTTCTTCCTTTGAAGCTCTTAAGTCCATTAATGGAGTTTTAACTTCTATCTTCATCTTTAAGGTAATTTCCTAGCATTTCTTGTCAAACCTTGAAGCAAAACTCTTCCTAGCATAACAACAAGAGTTCGGCATCACTTAGTTCACCAAGGAGGTTGTTCAAACCAACATTAATCCAAGGAGCATCTCAAGGTTATCTTAAGGTAGTTTTAATGCTTGAAAATCCTTAAAGCACATTTTTATGTGTAACCAAGTTCTACTCCTTCTAAGGTTCTTTTCTTCTTCTTTTTGATGAAGGAAAATTTTTTCTTCATCCACCTTAGGAGTGCCGAATTCATAAGGAGAAAAGTCTAAGGTAAATCCTTGTAAAACTACTTACAAATCTACTTAAGATCTTTATTCAAGATCTAACTCCTAAAACTCCTACACCACTTGCATATAACCGAAGTGGAGCATCAAAATTTCCTTGGAGAAAGCTTGGAGATTCAAGAGGAGTTCAAGCACTTAATCACCTTTGTTAAGAAGTAAGTTTACTAAGTAAATCCTTATGTTATAAGCTTGGTTAAGCTTCTAAAAATTATACAAAAATTATGTACATCTCCTAGGTTTATTAAAACCGAAACTATATGGTATTATATGCCAAAAATACAATCTATAACTTATATAGAAAATATTTACCTTAAGACACATTTTTGTGTCACAAAATTTAGTTATGTTACATATTAATTCAAGCCGAATTATCAAGGGAAAAAATACTTTATTTTGAGCTAAGAATTTATATAAGACATTACAATAGTTTATACATGAGTTATATGACTCCTATGAATTTATGTATAATTATTATGACATATAAATCCACTTTTATATACTATATGGTCACTAAATATTTATGGCCGAATGCTCTAATTGACAAATAGGTTTTAATGACCCACTTAGGTATATAAACTTATATTATAAAGTTTGGAGAGTTAAAAATATTTTATTAGTGCTTACATGGCTAATTAATTAAGTTATGTGGTTTAAATGTAATTTTTACAAAGTTTAGTGGATTTATTGTGAAAGCCGAGAGCTAAAGGGGTATTTGGTGTAATTATGAAATAATATAAGGTTAGGAATTAAGTTCATGAATTTTAGATAATTTAAACAAGTGTTAAAATAGCATTTTATAAAGTTTTGGGCTATTATGTAATTTATAAAAGTTATTATGAAAGTTTAGAACTTATTAGTGGGCGAATTCATAATTAAGAGATTTATTAGACTCACTTTCGAAATTTTGAGGAATTAAATATTTAGACTTTAGTTTATAAGTTATTAAGAAACTATTATAAAGTTTTGGGGTGAAAATGTAATTAATAGAGAGTTCAAGACCAAAGCCGAATTACTTGGGGTTTGTTTGGTAATTTAAGAATTTATATATATATATATTCGGCATTTATGGAGAATTAAAATTAAAACTATAGTTTATAAGGCATTATGCAAAGTTTATAAGGTTTTGTGGTTAAATTGTAATTATGGGAATAAAATATTATTGCCGAGAATTTAAGGGGCTAAGTTGTTATTTTTGAAAGTTATAGTACTTAAAAGCTATATACTAAAATATTAGTGTGACTATGTAATTTAGCTAAATAAGAAGTTAAAACTCTATAATATAATGAGATTAGAATTTAAATATAAAGTTCATGAATTAATGTGGTTGTTTTGTAAATAACCGAAATATAAGGGTAAGAATTTAGATTTAAATAAATATAAGTCCCATATGGATATTTTGAGGAATTAGAAGAAAGAATTTTAATTAAAGGAATTATGGAATTAGAACTATGGCTTATATAGTTATAAGGAAGTTAAAGGAAAACAATAAATATTATTTATGACTAAAAGGAGGATAATGAGATTATAAGAATATTATGTCATTGTAAGACATTTAAATATAGTTAAGAAAATTATAAGTTGTTATGTCCCTTAGACAATTAAAGTAAACAACAAATATAGTGCATGAATATGTGAATACATATATGTAAATTAAAGGATTTATAAATAAATCAAAAAGGAATAACAAATAAGATATACATTAAATCATGAGGTAATTAAAAGAAATAAACCTCACATGAAATAACAAATACGAGAATTGTTAAAAGATTCAAAAGAATCATTATATAAGGGTAACAAAAATTAACCCTCTCAGTTAATCCTATTCTAGGACTTTTTGACCAGACGTTGACCGGGAATTTACAAGTACAGTCTACGGTGAACGGTATGGGATTCTTGCAACCTGTTTTCTACCGGATTACACCGGCTTGTGTGCTATCTGTTGTTTGAATTAACGACCAAGATAATTAATGTAAAATGTTGTTTTACTCTTGCACACTGTGGTATTATTTTATGTGCGTGAATGTTGCTGACTACAACGTGTATGTCCCACACATACAAACACTACTATACCAGTGGATTAAATACCTGCGTTTCAGTATACCGAGGACTTGTACTCAAGTCTCTCACTAACTTCAGTTTATAACAAACGTCATTATCCTAAACGTGATAATTGACAATACACATTGTGTTCTTGTTTAACGTCTTTATATGACACTTAATAATTCTATACTACGAGAACGAGGAGCCCAGTTGGATCTGGCCATGCATGCTACAGGAGTTGTACCTGTCTCAGGTCGTCTCCTATCTACGTCGCGACGGAACTTTCAGTTGGGAGGAAGACTCTATTCCTTCCGGGTTTCTAATGCCCTTCAGTTTGAGGAAGACTTCATTCCTCTAGTGGGATTCTATTCCCACGCCTCTCAGTTCAGGGTTTAACTACGTTATCTCCTGGGGTTTTTATACCCAACCTTTCAATCTTAACGAGGTCACTATACCTCCACTATTTAAGATATTCAGTTATACCTGTCAGTCCCATTGTGTGGACCGACTATCATTAAAGAATTTCAGTTCAGCTAACACGACCTTCTGTGTCTTGTTCTATGTGACATTATTGTCCTTGTGTGGATACTTGTTATTATCAGACTATGCTTGTTTACAGCTTTATAAAAATGAACTGCATGTGTTCGACAAAGTAGTTGGTGTGGCCCGGTAGACGATGGGCTGCACGTTTTCCATACCAGCATTGTTTGCTGAGCCCCTTTGGGGGCACCCCCATTTTTCAGGTACCTGAAGTTGAGAAGATTACCACACCGAGTGTAGGTGGGGTAGATTCAAGCTATGGGAGTCTTCTTCTAGACATTTATTTTACTTAAGTATTTTACATTAGAGTTTGATTCCTAGTATCTCGGATTGTATTCGTATTCAGACCGTGACTTTTGGAGATTGTATTTGGAGTTAGCCTTGTTGGTCACAAGGGTGGCCAACGGCATTGTAATATCGCCCGGTTGTTGTATTTATTTCCGCTGCAGTTGTATTTTATTTGGGAGTGATCGCCGTTCAGTTTATTGGATTTCGGGTTGGGGTGTTACATACACTACATGTGCCATACAAAATCTATTACAATACCTACACACTAAGCAATGCTTACCCCGAAGCAATGCAAAAACAAAAGGGCTCTACCCCCTTAAAAGGGTACGACCCGTACCCGTATTGCTAAATACTAGACTCTCTAGTCTATGAACAGCTGTGGGTACTTAGCCTTCATGGCATCTTCCAATTCCCATCGTTCGCTTCTTCGACATTATGGTTTGACCATAGGACCTTCACCATTCGTATAGACTTATGGCGAGTGTCTCTGGTCTTCCTATCGAGGATTCTCACTGGGGTTTCAACATATCTCATGTTTGGCTCAATGGATAAATGCTCGGGCTCTAACACATGAGAAGGATCAGCAATATACTTCTTGAGTTGTGACACATGAAATACATCATGGACACGCCCCAAGTCCTCAGGTAGTGCTAACCTGTAGGCTACGGATCCAACTCTTTCGGTGATAGTGTACGGCCCTACAAACTTTGGGCTTAGCTTGCCCTTCTGACCAAAACGGAAGACACCCTTCATAGGTGAAACTCGCAAGAACACTTGGTCGCCCACGGCGAACTCAAGGTCGCGTCGTCTCACATCCGTATAGGATTTCTGTCTATTTTGGGCTGCCTTCATGTTAGCTCTAATCTGCTGCACTTCAGCTTGCACTTGCTCAAGATACTCCGGTCCTATTATGACCGCTTCACTTGACTCATCCCAACACAAGGGTGTACGGCAAGGTCTACCGTATAGAGCTTGGAAAGGCGACATCTTAATCGAGGCGTGATAACTATTATTATACGAGAACTCGATAAGATGAAGCTTATCTAACCAACTCCCCTGAAAGTCCAAGGCACATGCCCGAAGCATGTCCTCCAGTGTCTGGATGGTTTTATGTCTGACCGTCAGTCTGAGGATGGAAGGCGGTACTCAACTTCAATTCTGTACCCAACGCTTCCCGTGTAGCTCTCCAGTATCTCGAAAGAAATCTGGTGTCGCGGTCAGATACTATAGTCTTTGGGACTCCGTGGTGTCTGATAATCTCCTTATCGATAAGCTCAGCTAGCTTTACTACCTTCCAGGTGTCCTTCATCGGTATGAATCTGGCAACCTTGGTAAGGCGATCGACTACAACCCAGATCATGTTGAGTCCTCCCCTGGCAGGTGGGAGTCCTACAACAAAATCCATGGAGATATCATGAAATTTCCACTCCGGAACTGGCATCGATTGTACCATTCCGCCCGGTCTACGATGTTCAAATTTCACCTTTTGGCATGTTAAGCATCTCAATACAAATTCCGTCACATCTGATTTCATTCCAGACCACCAGAAGTACCTTTCATGTCTTTGTACATCTTGGAGGCTCCCGGATGGACTGACAATGTGGAACAGTGTGACTCTCGCAGGATGCGATCCCTTAGCTCAGCATTGCTTCGAGGGACGCATAGCCTGCCATTCAACCGAATCAAACCATCTTCATGTAGCTTGAAGTCATACTTCTTCTTCTCAAATGTACCATTCTCGATCTTGTGTCTGATTTCGGTTAGGTAAGGGTCGCTCAACTGAGCATCTCGCACCTCGTCAACCAAGCTAGAAGAAGCGAGTAGCGAATGGAGCGAGTGTGCTCGACAGCTCAGGGTGTCGGCTACGATGTTTGTCTTCCCTTCCTTATACTGCAAGTTGATGTCATAATCTGAAAGAAATTCCATCCATCTTCTCTGCCTCAAGTTCAATTCTTTCTGAGTGAATACATACTGTAAGCTCTTATGGTCGGAGTAGATGGTGATGCTTACCCTTACCCCATAGAGATAGTGTCGCCATATCTTCAAGGCGAAGACAATGGCTCCTAACTCTAAGTCGTGAGTCGGGTAATTCTCCTCATGCTTTTTCAGCTGGCGGGAGGCATAAGCAACAACCTTGCCATGCTGCATGAGTACGCATCCCATTCCTTTGCCTGATGCATCACAGTACACCTCAAATCCCTCTATGCCCTCTGGAAGAGTAAGGACGGGCGCTGAGGTCAATGAGTCCTTCAGTTTCTGAAATTATAGTTCGCACTCGTGTGTCCATACAAAGGGTGCATCTTTCTTCATCAATGTCGTCATGGGCTTAGCGACTTTCGAGAAGTCCCTTACAAATCTCCGGTAGTAACCGGCTAGACCAAGAAAGCTCCTAATGTCGGTAACAGTCTTGGGTCTAGGCCATGATCGTACAGCTTCTATCTTAGAAGGGTCAACCGAGATACCTACGCTCGAGATGACATGTCCAAGGAATGATACTTGATCAAGCCAGAACTCCCATTTGGAGAACTTCGCATACAGCTGGTTCTTGCGCAATGTCTCAAGCACTTTCCTCAAATGAATTTCATGTTCCTCTGCTGATTTGGAATATACAAGGATGTCGTCGATGAAGACAACCACTGAAGTGTCCAACTGCTCACTGAATAAACGGTTCATGAGGTCCATGAATTTAGCTGGTGCATTTGACAACCCGAATGGCATCATTGTGAATTTGTAGTGGCCATATCTGGTACGGAATGCCGTTTTCTCAATGTCTTGTTCTTTGATTGCAATCTGGTGATACCCAGAACGGAGGTCGATCTTGGAGAAGACTGAGGCTCCTTTCAACTGGTCGAATAGGTCGTCGATACGTGGTAGTGGGTATTTATTCTTGACTGTGACCGCATTCAACTCGCGGTAGTCAATGCAAAGTCGGAGACTACCGTCCTTCTTCTTCACAAAGAGGACCGGTGCTCCCCAGGGTGATACGCTCGGGCGTATGAACCCTTTGTCTAGAAGGTCTCGTATTGCTCTTTCAATTCGGCCATTTCAGCAGGTGCCATGCGGTACGATGCCCTAGCAATGGGACCGGTACCTGGCAAAAATAGATCAATTCGAATTCCACTGCTCTCGGTGGTGGCATGCCGGGTAGCTCCTTAGGAAACATCGGGAAATCCGATACTTCGGTACATTGTCACTGAACTCTGGATCTCTCTCCAGGTTCTGTACATAACAAAGATACACCTCTGGCCCTTTATGAGCTCCCGGTACAATGGCCATGTAGATATGAGTGTGGTCGAAGGCTTCTCTCGGTCTCTGGCGGTAGGATACTGTACCCCCGAAGGACTCTTGAGCAGCAAACGATGCTCGGCGCAGAGGATTCTACCCTTGTGCCGCTCCAACCAATTCATCCCAACGATTAAGCGAATCCCAATCCATTGAATTCGATGAAGGAAAGGGAAACGCTTCGTTTTTGATTTGGATTGTGGCTGATTGATAATATTTGGTTCACTTTACTCGCTCCTTCGATGGGAGAGTAACCATGAAGTTCGGTAGCTCATCCGCATCTAGCTTCAACCTCTTCACAAAGGATGGTGATACGAAGGTGTGAGAGGCGCCGGAGTCGAATAACACATTGGCATCAATGCCATTTACTGGGAAGGTTCCCATTAAGATGGTGCCGCTTCTGCCGGCTTGTGCTTCGGTGAGGATGCTCAGGTACCTCCTCGGTACCGAGTCCACAACCTATTGGATTCACAATTGGATAAGTATTGATGGTGGACACAAGTGGAATTAAATCAACACTGCTCTTTATTGATAAACCAACCATCATACATACCGTGTCTCTAATACACGTTACTAAAACATTACATGATACTATGAATTTAATACTTTCTAAAGGTAAGGTTCAGGCATCCTGGTTTCATGTGTGTGGCATTGATTACTGTCGGTGGTGCCGTATTAGCTTGATCTTGTTGATCCCGTGATACAGCATCCTAGAGTTTCCACCCATGATTAGGACATCTCCTGATCTCAATACCAGTTTCTCTGCGAGGTCCACACGCTTCTGCTCGTTACACAGGAATACGGCGTCATCACCAATGGACCAAGACACTACGGGCACTCCTTGTTTAAGAGATTCCGCTGTCTCGTCCTTGTCTTGGTGTAACCCAAGTCGTCCTTCTTTCTCATAGAAGTTGACGATGCAGTGGTCCGCTTCAAGTGCGGGGATCGGTTCATGTTCGCATTGTTGTGCTAGTTCCACTGCTTGTGTGACGAGTGTCTGAAACTCTGGTGGTATTGTCGGTGGCGTGGCGCTCCATCTTGTGTTCGTGTCTCCTGGTATGTCTTGGTATAAGGATTCCAGTCCTTTCCCAAGCACATCATTTTCAGCTTCATCTTCGCTCCACCGGGGAATTCGGGTGTATAAAATCCACCTTGACCCGTTCCTAGCTCGTTGCATCGTCGGATGATTGAGATTTGCACTTCGGGTGTCAGGTATCCCCTTAATAAGATCATACCTGGTCGGATGACCTGACAATGTTCGCTAGTGTAGTCGTGGTTGGTGATGTCGATCTCTTCTTGATTCAAGTTTACCGGTATCGGGTAACAGATACTAAAGCTTCCTATGGTTACAAATTTCGTCTACGGTGAGTACTAGTTTCAACTACTTCATTTCATGCTTAATACACACTTCATTTTATTTACTCATGCATTCACTCATACAGTCACTCCAATACTTAGACATGCTACTTCAAGGATTAAAGGTTTAGATTATTACCTAGGCCGGA
The DNA here is from genome assembly GCA_023374045.1 of Limonium bicolor. Taxonomy (NCBI): domain Eukaryota; kingdom Viridiplantae; phylum Streptophyta; class Magnoliopsida; order Caryophyllales; family Plumbaginaceae; genus Limonium; species Limonium bicolor. The sequence goes on along the minus strand of CM041776.1, from coordinate 453,376,510 downwards.
CTTAGAACCGGACCCATCACGGTCAATCACATGAAGGACAGGCTGCCTCTGAGGTGCACCCCGCGGAGGTCCCCGGGATCCCTGTCCCTGTGGTGCCTGCTGGGTCGGTGCATCGCCAGATGCAACCTCCTTGCCTTCCCTCTGTTTGTAGTTCTGGAAATTCCCCCTTTGCTTCCCATTCTCTGGGCACTTGTTCGCTGTGTGTCCCAGCTTCTGGCAGTTATAGCATTTGATTTCCCTCCCATAGCAGTCCTTGCCGGGATGGTCTAGGTTGCACTTTTTGCACACATAGGTGCGGCCATCGGTGAAGGTTTTGGCGACACCGGAGCTAGAACCTGAGGTTAGAGGGTTAGCACATGTGTGCGTGGATATACTAGATACATTACTTATACGAATACAGATTGGATTAGGAATTTACCCTTAGGTGGGTGTGATCTCAGTGGCTTGGCTGCCACCGGTGCAGAATAACCAAGCTGAAGAAGCTCAACTGGTTTGCCCTGCTCAGCATGGGCACTGCTCTCACCCTGGGATTTCTTTTAGGATTACTGAAAGAAATTCCCCTTCTTCTTTTTCCAGCTCTTCCCCTGGTTCTGCTCCTCAGTACTAGTGTTTTTGTTGTTGGCTTTGCGCTTCAGCGCGGTCTCTTCATCCCTTAACTGGCAAGTGATTTCAACGCGAGAAGCCGCGTGATAACACTCCTGAAATCTCAGGTATTAGCCGGGATTCTCATTTAAGAAGGATAAGGAAAAGATTCAAAGAATTCAAGGATTTAAGGAATTGAAATGATACTAAGGGTTAACCGATATTTACCTGAAGGGAGGTAAATCTAGTGTAGCCCATACCGTACCGAAGGCGATGGCTCAGACCGCCATAGAAGCGATCGACCAACACCTGGCCGGTGTATCCTAGATCAGGGAGGAGAGAGAGATAGAAATGAAGGTGCGGTAGTACTCATCCACAGACATCTTGTCTGTCATCTTTAAGGCGTCCAGCTCTAGCCTTTTCTTTGTTTTAACATGCTCGGGGTAGTATTTGGAACGGAGGATAGCGACAAAGGACTCCCAATCAAAGGTGGCGTCGCTGACATACTCGTGTTTGACTAGTTTCCACCAATCCATAGCAGCATCCTTCAGATAGTAAGCCGCCACTCTCACTCGAACTCCAGCAGGAGCTTCGAGGGTCTCAAACGCCGTCTCCATCTCGGAGATGTAGGCTTCTAGTTTTGCAGGATCACTCTCGCCTCTAAAGCAGGGAGGACGGAGATCTGCGATAGCTTTTACCCAGTTTACTTCTCTGGGTGGAGGGGAGGGATTGGCCCCGCTTGTGTTTGTTGGTTCTGGTTTTGTTGCATTGCTTGGATTACTTGGGGTAGCATCTGCGCCTACCGTGGCCGCGACGATTTCAGCTATCGTCGTGCTGCGTGCCGGGTCCGTCATTGCCCCCTCCTCTAGGGCGACCTGGACCTCTTCCTGACATTTGAATATTTAACATTCACATTAGGCTTGCAAGATATGACTCAAAGGTCTTGGAATTAAAGCAAAGTATCATTCCTAAGAACGTCAAGGGTATCCGTTGTAACAACGGTAGTTCCTAGTTAAGTTTCTAAGTATCCGTCTTAAGACGGTTGAAATCCTAACTCGGTAATCCCCTATGCTCGGTACTATGGACATCAGAGTGTAACTACGCTCTGATACCACTTTTTGTAACACCCCAACCGCTAATCCTATACTTACCGTCTAATCGTCCTGTTAATCCTACGAGTTCGCAGCGGAAATATTACCACTTACTACGGCGGGTGGTACAACGCCGCTAACCGCCCATACGGCTAGCTAGGCTTACCTTACTTACAGTCACGGTCTGATGAACATAATATACCGAGCTACTAAAATTACTTGCCAAAATACCATATACCAAATACTTACATCATTGGATCACCGAGTATTAACGTATATTCGATTACATCATTCTAAGTTCCAAAAGAATGAGTTTCTGAGGCTACTCATCTATACCAATTCCCATTCTATCAAAATCCAAAAAGGTGTACCCCATGGTACACCGGCTATTCAAAAGTTACAGCCATGTACTACTTAGTACCCCATCACAATTCATCTTACAATCCAAAAGAAGATAAGGAATAGAGCTAAGTCTTCACATCTTCATCCCTCGCGGTACCTGCGTGTAAAAATGGTGCCCAAAAGGGGCCTCAGCAGCAACGCTGCATAAAACTCCGCATATACCGCGTGCTAGCTAGGGCACGCCGACTATTTGCCGTTGACGTCCACTAAACATGCAGTTCATTTTTCATACATACATGCTTTGCATTCAACATACATGCTAATACAATTCATTACACAATCCAAGGCAAACAATAACATAATCGCACATCTTACTTACCTTCACAAGGTTAGCCAAATTATGCATCCGGGTTAATCGGAATGCTTTTACTCTTTTTTACTCATTACTTACTTTTTCTTACTTACAATTACTTACTTTCATTTACTTTACTTACTCATTCTTACTTACTTACTTATACTCAAGTTAAGTCGTCGGGACCTCCGGCCCTGGGGACTACGCCGTCCCACCTCCGGGATTTACTTGACTCACCAATCCGGGATGCTACCCACTTAAGGGATTTGGGGCCGCGGACCAGTTTAAGAGTCAGGAATTGGAGCCAACCTCTCGTGATCCGCTCCGCATCCCGCGTGGCCGAAACTATATCGGACTTCTACTACATTCCAATTTAATTACCAGTTTAAGTTAGGATGGTTAGCTTGTTAGGAATAAGTTAGAAGTCCAAACACATCACAATCGGTCACAATACAATACATCATACATACACATATTCATATTCATCCAAACATTTCATGAATTATACAAACTAAAATTTAAGAGAATATTCACAACATACAACACTACATATTCACAAGTATGCATATTAACTCCGATTCGTGCATTTATCTTATTTGGTGATCAATTAGCACACAACAACACAAATCAGAGTAACCAAGATAGCATACGGGGCATGAGGAATCCATACCGTTCACCGTTGCACGTGTTTCCAAACGTCCTTCGGTGTCACAAATCAAGTCCTATTATATACATACAATTGAATGATTAATATACCTATCATCAACTTAACTCCTACTTACTATGTCCTTATACTTCTTACACTTACACTTTACCTTACTTATTTTTTCATTACTTAAGTTTCACTTTCTTACTTAACATTGGCATGCTTACATACATGTACATATATATATATATATATATATATATATATATATATATATATATATATATGTAGGTATATACATATATATATATATATATATATATTATTTAATTTAAAATTTTTTTTTTGACCGGACCGGACTTGCGATCGACGTTGCAAGTCCGGTCCATTCCAGTAGCTCAGGTTACGGAAATTCTTCTGGCCGACCGACCTTGCAAGTCCGGTCCCAAGGTCGGTCCATTCCAGTAAGTTTTGGTTTCAAAATTCTGGAGTCGACCGACCTTGCATGTCCGGTCCCAAGGTTGGTCCATTCCAGTAAGTTTCGTTACAGGCGAATTTTAGCCCGACCGACCTTGCAAGTCCGGTCGCACAAAGGTCGGTCCATTCCGTAGCTACTCGACGGAAAATTTTTGAGTCGACCGACCTTGCAAGTCCGGTCTCAAGGTCGGCGTCCATTCAGTAGGTTTACAGACGGGAGAATTTTCTAGTTTGACCGAACTTGCAAGTCCGGTCGATTCTAGAAGCTTTCCCGTCTTTGTAAATCTGGGCTCGACCGACCTTGCAAGTTCGGTCCCAAGGTCGGTCCGCCCCCAGTATTTGCATTTTAATTTCTTTTCAGTCCCTCTTCTTACCCATTATTTCCCCATTGTTCTTACACTTAATCCCACATGTTTTAACACTAATTAAGCCTCCTAATATACCTTAATTCATTCATTAACTCTTTACACATTTCTATACTCATTCACTCACATGATTTTCCAAGTTTCATACAACACTCTCACTAGTCTCTTCTCTAGTTGTATTATGCTACAGATTTCTCTTCTAACTCTCCCCAACTATAACTCCCTCTTCTAATGTCATTTCTAACACCTCTAATACATTACAACTACATTAGCTATCTCTCCTAATATACCCTCTATCTTTCTCTAACAAAATCTGTTACAACCTACCTTATTCACCTAGTTTAAAATTCACTAAGTGTTCTAATTCTATATAAATTTTGACATAACCTCCCCTATATTTTTACACTCTCACCACATATTCTAGTTCCCAAATCATCACTCATTTCACCTGTTTGTAAACAGCATTAATATACCAATTCTCCAACACAATACTACACACTAACACTTTTTAAATTCCTGCACTCAACATGTAATTCCCATCTAGTTTATGACAGTTTTTAAATGTCTTTTTAAGCTTCAAAATGGTATGGTTCTCTTACCCATTACACTACTACTCATTACCATTTACAATACACATTCTAAACTACTAAAATCTGTTACAACAACATACAAAAACTGCACAAGGATGAGTGTAATTACCTTGTCTTCTTACTAGTTCTTCTTCTTCTTGTTTCTTCCTTCTTCCTTCTCTCTACCGATTTGTAATCTCAATTCCTCTGACACTACCAACATTCATATACATGCTTCAATACTAAAACCAACACTAATTCTCATTTAAGCTTTTAATGTACATTCTAGGGTTTAGGAGTTTCATTACCTTGTAAGGGTTTATGAAACACTTGGGCAGCTCAAGAATGATCTTTCCACCCTTTCAAGAATGCCAAAACCGGCTGGGCACAAGAGGAGCAAGCAAGGGTTTAGCTCACATTTTCGTTTTTCCCTTGAGGCTAGAAAAAGATGGAGCTTTTAAGAGTATTTTTACCTAAAAGAATAAGGAGAAGGAGGGCCTTCTAATGGTGGTCTTGAAGCTTCAATGCTCCATACCCATGGAGATGAAAGTTGCCCTTTTCGAATTTTGAAAGGATAGGAATGCTCTACTTGGTGAGAGGAAGACAATGGTGTAATTTTTACAATTTTTGGAAGAGGTTTGCTAGAGTAACAAGAGGAGAGAAGTGGTAGTTTTGTGAGTTTCTTCAAGCTCCCATGGCAACCGATTGGAGAAGAAGAGAAATAGAGAGGAGGAGGATGGGGGCCTGTACGTGGAGAAGAGAATGAGAGGAGGAGAGAGAATGTGAGTGAGGGAGTAAAGTAATAAAGGAGGGGGGGTTTACTTTATTGTTTTGTTTGTTTGTAAATAAGAAGAATTAATATAGTGTGTGAGAGTGAGAGGGGGAGTCCATCGGCTGGCATACACACACACACAACTTCACTTTTTATTTTAAAAGTGGACACATAAGTTTTGGTTATTTATGTTTCTACCCCCCAACTTCCCGTTTTTGACAGTTTTTACTAATTCTCTCGTTTTATTGATTTTATTGGTTCTAAAGCTTCGCTAATGTTTATTAATGATTATTTAGTTGACCAAAATTGTTACGAGTCTATTTGACCCGCTTAAAGTCACGTTTTCCCGGTTACCTCGAAAAACGCGCTTTAATGTTCGTTAGTGTTTTAATCCATTTTACGGATCCGTTTTCTTCGGGATTTGTTCCCTAATATTTATTTAGACTTAATTAAGCTTCTAAAATTATTTATTAGCCTAATTAATCACTATTTCTAATTACGGGGTATTTCAAGGTGAATCCATCACCATTGCAAGGTTGATATTATGCTCCAAAGAGAGAGAAAATAGAGCATTACAAATGGAGCAAAATCGGTTATGAAGGAAGGTGATGAAAACATGGGTTTTCATGTAGATTTTTACCTTGTTGGGAAAGAGGAGACCCCAAGCTCCATAATGGTGTGCTTTTCTCTTCAAATGGGGAAAACCCATGGAGATGAAATTCACCCTTTTCGAATTTTGAAAAGAGGGAATGATAGAGGATGATGAGGGGAGTTCAAATATGTAATTTATTTTTGATTTAGAGCTTACATGAGGATGGAGCATGAGGTAGAAGGTGGAGTTGCCATGGGAGCTTCTTGAAGCTCTAAAAATCGCCCAACCAGAGGGAGAGAGGAGGGAGAAATCGGTGGAGGGGAGAGAGGAAAGAGAGAGATGAGTGAGTTGTGAGAGTGCGGTGAGAGGAAAGGCATAAAGTAATCCTTTTACTTTATTGCTTTTTGCTTTTGGCTCTCTTATTTAGTTAGCTAGTTACATGTGTGTGTGAGGGAGTTATTTGACTGATAAAAACCGGCCCCCTACAGTTATATTAGCTGGAGCGTTTTTGTCTTTTACAGAAAACGCTCGTTATTTTACCCGGTTTAGGTATTGTTCACTAACCGGGCCCGTTTCCGGAATTTTCCCGTTTCTTTATTTTTATTGGTTATTAAGCTTTCATAAATGCTTAATAATATTTATTTAATGACTTATAATTTTTACGGGTTCGTTTGACCACTTAAAATCACGTTTTCGGGTTTTCTCGAAAAACGTGCGTTAAAGCTCTATTAGCGTTTTAATACATTATTTGGATCCGTTTTCTTCGGGAGTTGTTCCCGTATATCGTTTAGGTCTTATTAAACCTTTAGAATCCACATAATACTCTAACCGAGGTCTCATACCTCCTATGGTAATTTAACGCTTATTTAGCGTTTTCCGTTTTTTAAGAGTTTATTTATTCTTTTGGATTTATTTTTCCTTACTAGTATTAATTAGGTACCACTAGGCCTTAAATACGTATTAGATTAATTTTAAATCCCTATATTTAAGTTTGGGGTATTTCAATCTACCCCCTTAAGAACTTTGTCCTCAAAGTTGCTCGAGGTTATAGGTTTACAATGCTTACTCATTCTTACGTGTCTAATACCAAAGCCATACGTTCTTCCTCCTTACTAATCCCAAATCCGTCACTCAAGGTTCCTACATACTATACCATACCATGTCATACTAATGCACCATAATTACTCCAATCCATATTACTATCAACCATCCAGTTCCTCATTACAAATTTATACATACATACAATGCAAAGCTATTCCAAGGCAATGCAATAAACATACAATCCCGTAGGCACTCGGGTCATCTAGACACAGGACTCCTTTATGTCCTGCTGCCCTTGGAATAATACAACATGTTACACCATTATCTTCTCCAGTATAAGTTTCTAACAAATCCTTTTTCTCATGTCTAAGACAATCTTTTCAATACTACTATTTAGAAATTTCTAAAACACACAACTCCGTATTCCAATTTATATCCATCACTTCTATCCTATGTGTGATTCTTGTGACCACTTGAGGGGAGCTTCAAGAATCATTCGACCCTGATGTGATCAGCACCAGTGTTGAGCTATCTTTCCACTCCAATTTGTGTTCGGTTTCCCTTGATCTGATCAGGATCAAGTTTGACTTCCCACATCAGATTCAATCAAACAAATAATTTAATTGTTTTCATTTTCTATCTTTTTACTCTTTCTAGTCGTAGTTACGAATTCATACATCTCCAAAGGATGGAATCAATCCATCCATCATCCTCACTCTACTTCCCCAAATGCTTTACTCCGTGATTCGATACCTAAATGCTCATTTCATCAACCTTCACTACTTCCATCCATTACTCACCATCATCTCCAATATTCTATCCAAGACATACTATACCTATGAGATTTAGTTGTCTTTAATTTGCTTTAAATAATTTACCTACGATTCCACTACTCATAAACTTCATTCATCTACTACTCTCATTCATTTTGTACTACTTCTTCAAAGGCTACAATACTTGTGGAGCTCCGTCCACTACTCGTTACTTCTCTTTTACTAATACTCTTACATTGGTGTTACAAGATGGGTGTATTCCTCCCATGGTATTTGCGTGTCTAATGTCTAGTTACCATAATTACAATATGAATAAGTACTTATGTTTATTTAACATAGTATCAATCATCAATTTGGTTCTCGTTTGTGCTATGCACATTATGGTTTATGTGTTTTATTCACAAAACTTACATTAAGCGGTTTTCGCTCTACCCCCCTTAAAAGGGATTACGCCCACGTAATCTCCAATATGTTAATGTTAGACATTGGTTATTAATTCGGGCAGTCTGAAGCGTCTAGCTTCACTATGGTATACTATATAATATGCTCTGGTCAAAGGGTCGCAACCATACCAATGGTTTAGTCTTTGCACCAAGAATTCCTATATGAGTTTATTTAACTCATAATTAATTCGGTTCTAGCCTAACCGGCTTCGAAGCATTACTAGCCATTCTGCTATACTTACTAGGTATATTATCTCCTAGCTAGGGCCCACTAGCTTCTGCTGCGCGACCCTGGTAACTCAGGTTACTTACCCTTCGTGTTATCCTTAATGTGCTGTGCATCACCTTTTTATCCGTCTATTATGGGGATAAGGTTTACTAAACAAATGCGGTATTTTTACCGTGTTGAACTCAATGAGTTTGTAGGTTTATAACCAGCTCTCTGGCAATCTAGTATACATACTATTTGTACCTCCACGATCATTCGCTAAGCTCCTCCGACTTATTGCCGAGCGAGGTTAAGTCACTACTTAGTTGTAGTACTTCCTCTGTTGTCAATAGCTTCTGAATTATACCGGTTCTCCTGGTTCATTGTAAGTGTTCTTTACTTGTATGACCTTGTTTCTATGCGTCGGTCCTAGTGACTTTCTTGTATCTCCTTTCACCTTATATTCCAATGGAATTCACATCTTGTGATTACTAGTGTGTTGTACACTCTTCGTGCTTCTTTGGCCTTAGGCCGCACTGTATGTTGCTAAGCTTGCTTGACTGGCTTATGCCATGTTTGTGGTGAAAGGAAAGATTTACTACGGTTTACATTCTCCATATCCCTAGCCATCTCATTAGATCATTAGTTGAACAAGTGCAATACCAAAACACTCAGTCATACAGAGTGCAGAGGCGTAAACGCTTGACAGTAAGTTACTTATGTGATAGGAAAGAATATTTCTTCCTGTCATTTCATACTTATACTCCGTGTGTTATCTGCTACTTCCTCATGGCGGTCGCTTGTTGCGTACCGTATTCTTACTTATTGTGCAACATTGTTTTTACTGTTTCTGTTACTGTGGTAGTTCCTCTTTACTTATTGCCATTATCATTGGCACCATTTCCTTATGGTGTACATACACTAGGAGGTTCCTAGTTCATATGTATGACGGTTGTCGTAGTATACCGCAATACTATTATCTTCCCATTGTGGGGATGTTTTATTTCAACTTAGGTTCATGTGTAGGTTAGCTTACCTCACATTATTTCCTCATTCGTGACATAGTTTTCCAAATAACTCGGTTTATCGGGTTACAAGCTCTCTTGAGCGTTGGTCATTCATGGTGTGTAGTGTGCATACACATTGATTGTTTTTGACAGTTACTGTCTCCATAGTGCTGAGCATTGGTTATAGGCTCTAGCTGTGTAGTTCTACTCGTATGTACATCACCGGGACATCCCAAGAAACTTCGAGGGTTTTCGGTCCCGTTCTCCGATTGGAGGGTATTCTATCACTAACAAGTGAAGGTTCTTGTTGAGGGGTTGTCTCCACTCATAGGTCTCATGACGAGGTTTATCATGTTGGTGTTTATACAACGGTTCACCACATGCTTGGGTGCATACGGAGTATGCTTGCTCCTTACGTCGTGATGGTTTGGAAATCTCATTTCCTTATTCCATCGCCTCTTGGTAATATTTATAAGCGTAGGCTTTACTATTATAATAGATGGAAGCCTTCCCAAGGGTTTACATCTTCACCACGTTGGTGGTCTTTGGCTAATGAGGGGTACCTTCCTTTGGGGTTCTCGTAGTGTCCAAGTGGGGACTAGGCCCATATTAGCGTTATCGCGATTCTTATGCCTCTGTGTACCATTGCTATAGAAGGCATGAAGGTAATTAACGGCTTGTCAACTGTATACTAGACTGATGCTCTAGTGACAGTGACATTGAGTTGGTCATTACTCCAAGCCACTCATAAAGTTGGGTTTGAATTGATGGCCCAGTTGTTGATTTCTTGTCGTATGAGGCAATACCTCTTGCAAGTCTTGTTAACCAATGGTGCCGGTTTTGTAACCGTTTAAGTTTATATAACGTATTTGATTTACGGCTTCTGAGCCTTATTGCTGCAAGCTATGCTCTTTGCAAGCTGCTTATACATGTTTCCACTCCATGTATACCCCATAGGTTGGAGGTATTGCTGGGCTCAGTGGTAAGTCGTGACATCACGCTTCCGTTCAAAGGAGACTCTTAGGCAATCTGGTGCTGATCAGTGCCTTCCGGTAATTTAGGGTATTTCCTGTTAAGTGAAATCCCTTCGGTATCCTAGCCGAGTGCTCGTTCCAGCTCCTGTATTCCTGTCTTGACGCTTTTGTTTGACTGTTGTTAATCCAGTCACCCTCACGGATTGCTCCTGGGTGTCATTAGATTATGCCGTTACATCCGGCTAACGTTTATGATATGTTGTCCACTGTACCGTCTTGTGGTATTGTACTTGAGTTGTCCCTTTTTGGGTTATGACGACTCCCGTCCTTGGGTAGACTGTTTACACTTGTTCCTAGTGCTTAAGACTAGGTTTGACATCCCCTTCAATGATGGATTATACTTGCGGTAATCTTGGGGTTGCTCTTGGGAACTCCGCCCCGTTTATTGAGCGTTGTTAGATTCCCGTTAGGCATTCGCCTGTGTTTAGGCTGGGTATTCCATCCAGCTGTCAGGTAATTGCTTGGATTATTTGAGACATGTCCGATGTCTATACTTATTAGTCCGTGCTTTTTGCACTTCCTAGTTCTTATCCCTTATCTTCAGATGGATTCTCTGAGTTCCTTTATACTTGATCGTCTGAGGTGTCCAGCTGTTCTGATTTGAACTCACTCATGGTCCGTAGAACGGAGTTGTCTACTTCCCGTGTGTCGTACACTACATGTATACATACGTGGGGTACCTTGTTGATACGTTACCACTTACCCGACTATGTGTCAGGCCCACAAGCTCCTTCGGAGTGCGGTTGTCCCACATCCCGTAATTAGGTACACTCATAGTGTTCGTCACACGCCTAGGTGAAGTATTCTATTGTCAACTCCTCTTGTATCATTCCATGATACTCACCGTAATTCTGTTGGTTTGGTTCTTAAAATCCCAGGTTAAAAAGGATGGTTGTGGTTTTGAAAGAAAAATTTGGGGTTTTAAAAGCAATGGTTCGGTGTTAAAAGAAATCTCTCATGGCATGGCCATGCTTGAGGTCTTGACCAAGTCTAGCTTCTCGCTGACTGGTATGTACTAAGTACAGTGGTCGGGCCATTAAGCCTTCCAAGGTTCCATTCTTTCGGCGTCAGGATTGTGATCCAGTAATTGCTTCATCGTAGTCATGGTACATTACTATGTACCTGTGGCGCGTTAGAGTTCCTTACGTATCTCTGTCTTTACTGCACTTGCCGTGGCAAGTGCGTGGTACTGGTGGTTTTTGGGTAATCCTATACCAATCTTGGTATGGTTTCCGCTTGCATTTGGTAGTCTTGTCGACTCTTCCTTTGATCTTATTGATCTACAATTGGTATACTCGATCCTTTAGGCAGCTTCTAGGTGGTCTAGACGTGGCTGTCGTAGATCTGGGTACTTCTCCAATCCTGGGAGATTCCCACTCTATTTGGTTTAGTGTCGTTCCTTGTGGCTCGTTCCCACACAATTTTGGTGGTCACTGAGCCTTCCTTGTTAGGTACTACTCGTGTAGTCCTATTGGATTACATCTCATGGTTGTTCTTGTAGTTGTCTGAGCTATATTGGCCAGGTATTGCAACCTTTTGGCGTTGTAATTTGGAGTTAATCGCTTCTGACTATGTTCTTAGTCAGTTAGTATACCGTTGGTGGTATCATTTAGCTACTGCTGTTCCGCAGACTTGTGTCGCGGGTTCCATTACTACTCCTTTTTCCATTTCGTTGCACGGTTAGTGCTTCCTTCCCGCTATTGGTTGGTTAGCTAGGTTTCGCGACTGCTGAGCATGTCGCCCCATGTTGTTGTAAGTTGCGCCTCCTAGTGATTGGAGTGCTCATCCTATCGCTATTAAGTGCGGGTGTTGTGGTTCAGCCGGGATCCATACCCGGGACTCCCAATTCCTGGAATCTACCATATGTCGGTTCTTGTTTACAGTGTGATTGTTTCACAACTGCCAGATCGGGTTTTCCCCGAGTATGAGAAGGCTTTTCCTCTCTCTGGCGTCCTTTCCCAAGTTATACAGTGGGGCATGTGGAGGGCGGGTCTGGTATTGTAGGTTTCCGGTACTCACCGGTAGTTCCTAACTAGCATATCTCTAATGCTAACACTCAGCCCTTAGCCCTAAGCTTCTAATTCCTAACTCGGTATTCCTAGCTCAGTATTTCCAGTCATCAGAGCGATACTTCGCTCTGATACCACTTTTTGTAACACCCCTACCATTAATACAATGCTTACCGTCCAATCTCCTTACGCATCAGATACGCGCAGCGGATACATACTTACATACATTGGGTGATACAATGTCGTTAGTCACCCACGTGACTAACAAGGCTACTTCTTCTACATACAGCATCGGTCTGATGGACCAGAATCCCGAGTACTACACATCTATAATACATACTCCATTCATCAATCAAATACAACAATGCTCCATTCAATACTTACTCCTCCATAATCCATACAATACAATATGCTTAACCGAGTCTGCTGGGATCCTTATACAATTATAACGTCTCTTCCAAGTTCATACATACTCACTAAGAGTCTACATCTACCCATTCCTCACAACTACTTACTTTCTAAGTACAAGGTTGTGCCGCCGGTCTCTTACCTTGACCACATCCGCTTCGGGTACCTGCACACTAAAAACGTTCCCCCTAGGGGGTCAGCTTTCGCTGCGCATGATAACCGCATACCCCGCGTACTAGTGAGGGTACGCCGACCACTTGGTCGAATACATGCAGTTCATTTTCATTCAAACATACATGCATACATGCTCTTATACACAATGCAATAATACTTACGCACACATACATACATACACTTCATTTCATACAAGGAATACGATGTAACCATCCGATACATACTTACCTTCTTCCGAATACACATGCTCATTACATACACAAGTACAGTTCTTGTTAGCCTCGTTGGTCACCCGGGTTAATCGGGTGGAGATTACTCTTTTACTCATTACTCCATACATACGCATACATACTCATACTCATACATACTTACTTGCTCTTACTCTTACTCATGTTAAGTCGTCGGGACCTCCGGCTCGGGGACTACTCCGTCCCACCACCGGGATTTACTTGACTCACCAATCCGGGATGCTACCCATTTAAGGGATTTGGGCCGCGGACCAGTTTAAGAGTCGGAAATCGGATCCAACCTCTTGTGTCTCCTCATCCTCACGTGTGGCCGAAGCTATATCGGACTTCTACTCATTCCAGTTTACTCACTTAAGTTAGGAGTTAGGTAGTTAGGAATCAGCAGAAGTCATTCATGCAAGCCACATACACAATTACAATGCTCAATACCTCATTTATACAAAATACAATACATCCTTAAGTATAATACAAGATTCGAATACAAGTCATCATCATTCATATATTTCATGAATTATATAAACTATTGTTCAGGAAAATATCAAGAACAATGTAAACAAGCACAAGTAATGTGCATATAGTCCGATTCATGCATTTATCTTATTTAAGTGATCAAATAAGCACACAAATCGGGGTAACAGATTAGGATACAGGGCATGAAGAAATCATACCTTTCACCGTTGTACTTGTATCCCAACATTCCTCCGGTGTTCACAAATCAAATCCTAGGATGTACATACAATTGAATGATTAATCTAACTATCATTAACTTAATTCGATTACTCTACGTTCCCTATTCATACTTACTAAGTCTTTACATTCTTTACACTCATATTCCAATCACTTTCATATGTATATATATACTAGTTATAATCCTATAGTTTTTTTTGTAAGTTATGGGTCGTCCGACCCAGCGTCCGACCCAAGCCCTGGGTCGGACCATTCCAGTAGATTACGTTCTCTGAAATTCTCCTGTCCGACCCAGCACTATTCCGTGAACCATAACCTCTGGGCGGACCATTCCAGATTGTTTCGGGTCTGTTGTCCAGCCTGTCCGACCCACATCCGACTCACCCTCTGGGTCGGACGGAGTCAGAAACTTCGACAACATAATTTTTTTGCATGTCCGACCCATGTCCGATTCACGGCCCTGGGTCGGACCGTTCCAGAAGATTTATTTTCGTTGTTTAAGCAATGTCCGACCCAGCATCCGATCCAGGCTGTGGGTCGGACGGTTAGCAGGACACTGCTACAGACCTTATTTTTCTTTCCCATTTTCCCCTTGTTTCTCCAATCCTCCTACATGAATCCCACATGTTTTAGGCCATTTAGGCTTCCTTAAATACCTCAATTCATTCACCAACCCCATTACTAACTTCATCAACAATATATACAATTTCCTCACTTCCCTTTAACACTTTCAACAGTTTTTTTTATTCTCTTATGCTACAGATTTTCGAACTCCATTCTACCATATACTTCTCAACCAATGCCACTATTAGCATCCAAATACCTCATCTCACCATGCCAATTCATTTCCAAGCAATTGCACCTTCTATACCCAAGTCCAACATTTACTTTACCGAGTCTTATACACTAATTCTTCCTAGTTTCTCCAAGGCATTCCTTGCACTCTTTGCTAAGATTTTTGCATCCTAGTATCCCCATACTTAAAACCATTCCATGGTCATTAGACATCCCTACAATCCCCGATACACACCTTGGTTCTCCCATTCACCAAGTCATCCATACATATACATATTCCTACCAATTTTGCCATAATTCCTCTACATTTCTTACTTTTCACATATGTATCTTCTCATCAAACTCATTCCTAATCTAGCCAAACCACAAGGGTTCTCCCAGCCACACATACAAAATCTAGTACACAATTACTCCTCAATCCACATTACTAATGCACATACACAATACACTTGGCTCTAAGGCCTACAATTCACATACTAGTTCACAAATACTCAAAACTTCCCGAAATGACATACTAATACATTATTTTGGGTTCCTTAATTAGTTCACCCATTCCCATTACTCTCATGCAATTAGAACTTAACATTAGAGAAGGAGCTCTTACCTTGAGTTTTTAATTCCTTCTTCTTTCTCATTTCTCCTCCTTTTCCTTTCTTGCCCAATCGGCCATGTGGGGAATGGAGTTGGCCAAACTCCATTCCCATCACCCAATGCAACCCAAAACCTACACTACAATATATACTAACCCTTAAATTAATGCCAATTCATTGAGTGTTTTGAAATGAATTTTCTAGGGTTACCTTTGGGGAGTTTTAGAAGGGGTTTAGCCCTTGGTTCAAGAAGGTGAATCCACCCCCATTGCCAGGTTGATATTATGCTCCAAAGAGAGAGAGAAATAGAGCATTACAAATGGAGCAAAAATCGGTTATGAAGGAAGGTGAAGAAAACATGGGTTTTTCATGTAGATTTTACCTTGTTGGAAAGAGGAGCCCCCCAAGCTCCATAATGGTGTGTGCTTTCTCTTCAAATGGGGAAAACCATGGAGATGAAATTCACCCTTTTCGAATTTGAAAAGAGGGAATGATAGAGGATGATGAGGGAGTTCAAATATGTAATTTGTTTTTGATTTAGAGCTTACATGAGGATGAAGCATGAGGTAGAAGGTGGAGTTGCCATGGGAGCTTCTTGAAGCTCTACAAAACGCCCAACCAGAGGGGAGAGAGGGGAAGAGAAATCGGTGGAGGGGGATAGGAAAGAGAGAGATGAGTGAGTTGTGAGAGTGCGGTGAGAGGAAAGGCATAAAGTAATCCTTTTACTTTATTGCTTTTTGCTTTTGGCTCTCTTATTTAGTTAGCTAGTTGCATGTGTGTGTGAGGGAGTTATTTGACTGATAAAAACCGGCCCTCTACAGTTATATTAGCTGGAGCGTTTTTCGTCTTTTACAGAAAACGCTCGTTATTTTACCCGGTTTAGGTATTGTTCACTAACCGGGCCCGTTTTCCGGAATTTTCCCGTTCTTTATTTTTATTGGTTATTAAGTTTTCATAAATGCTTAATAATATTATTTAATGACTTATAATTTTTACGGGTTCGTTTGACCACTTAAAATCACGTTTTTGGGTTTTCTCGAAAAACGTGCGTTAAAGCTCTATTAGCGTTTTAATACATTATTTGGATCCGTTTTCTTCGGGAGTTGTTCCCGTATATCGTTTAGGTCTTATTAAACCTTTAGAATCCACATAATACTCTAACCGAGGTCTCATACCTCCTATGGTTATTTAACGCTTATTTAGCGTTTTCCGCTTTTTAAGGTTTATTTATTCTTTTGGATTTATTTTTCCTTACTAGTATTAATTAGGTACCACTAGGCCCTTAAATACGTATTAGATTAATTTTAAATCCCTATATTAAGTTCGGGGTATTTCAATAATTGTCTAGCTTTTCTTTGTTAATTACTTGATTGATTGGCTCAAGAAAGCCCCTTAATTGATTGCAAGAAATTGGTTGATTACAAGGGAAATAATGGAGCTTTGTTGGCCACTTGAAACTAGAAGACAAGACAAGGTGACCAAGGTAATAATTTAGCAATTTAAGTGTTGTTTCTCCCTTGATTCCTCTTGCACTTACGGTAATGTAATGGTTAGTATGGCATTTGATTTTGACAATTAACAAACCTAGGAACATGGCTAGGTAGTAGATAATCTAGCTTGATTTTTAATAAGGTAAACAAGACTCCTTTCCTTGACAAAATCGGACTGTGAGCCTCGATTTTAAACCCTATCCTATGTTGATGAAGTTGATTGGGATCTAGTCGGGTTTTAGGTCCACTTATAACCTAAGGTTAATAACTATGTCATATAACAATAATTATTAAATCCTATGCTAGCTCACTGGAACCTATTGCGAGTCGCCACCTAATTTTTACCTAGAGTAAATTAGGAAGGTAGAGTTCAGGTTCGGGGGCTTGATATTCGACTTAGTTAGGGTTCAATTACTTTCATTACCCCTAGAAGTCGTTTTTCCTCTACTTAGTTTAATTACGGCTTATTACGAGTCGTTTTAAGCTAAGTGCGCGAGCTTCTGTTTTTTTTGTTTTTAAGCATTTTTGACTGAAAATATAAGTGAAAGTTGAAATTACCTAAACTAGGGTTTCGGAGGCAGAATTAGGTCAAATTTTGTTCCGTCCGTAGCCACGGACCTAATGTCTGTAACCACGGACCCTAGTTAATCTATGTGAAAATAAAAGTCGAATTAAACAGAAAACAAAATTGAAGAGTCCGGGCCACGGCAGGATGTCCGTAGGCCCGGACATAGTTAACAAAACCTAAATTTTTAAAATTTTAAATCCCGCCGCCGTCCGTGGGTGTCCGTGGCCACGGACAAACCCGTCCGTGGTCCCGGACCATAGGTCCGGATCCCGGACCACCCACGGACAGGGGTTTTATGGTGGTTCTCGAAGGTGTTTTTGGCTCAAAATTTATGCACGTGTAGCCTGAAAGGTGTACAACTCGTTGTAATTGAAAGATTGCAGTTTGAAGTCGAATTATGTACGAAACTTGGCGAACAAGTAACAAGGCAGAAACAAAAGTAATTAGCAATACAGAAGCGTAAAAAGGTTAGTTTGAACCAAAATTTGAAAGAGAGTTAATAAGGTCGTGGAGAGTTAGAAAAGTAGAATTGCAACCTGTTTTACCTTCGAATTTAGGAGGATTCTTCACGTCGGGATTCTTCGGAGGCTCCGATGGTGCCGGTTCCGGATTGAGTTCGACCCGAGCCTCTGGTTGTTGATTGTTGAAGGTGTTCTTCACGTTTTGGAGGTGGTTTGGTTGATGTTTGATGATTGTTGATGTGTGGGAGTTGAAAAATGTGTTTAGATGGTGATTTCGGGGGATTTTGATGTGATTTTGGTGCTGGATGTGAAAAACGTGAAGAGAATGAGACGGCTGCCTTCTTTGAGGGTCTAGGGTTCTTGAGGTTCTTCTTTGATCATGGGATAAGGTTCCTATATAGGCTTCCTTAAAGATAGAAAAATCCGGTAAAAACCGAGATTTACCGACGTTTAGCTTAAGGACTTCCAAAAGGAATTTGATTATGAAATTTTAGACATGGGTAAAGGATGATATTTCCGAATTTTCTAAAGTGGAATCGAATTTTTTGGACATTGGAATATTTTTAAATTCAATTTCTCGTCAGATTCAATCAGAAATTGCTAGAAAATTATTGAAATTCGAAAAATCAAAATTCCAACGCCATTATGCTTCAGATGTCATCCTCTATCATGGGTTAAAATTTCAAAGCATTTTAAATTGATTTGACCCTTATTTGGAGGAGAGAGAAAGCCTATAGGGGGCTTAGGAGCCTTGAAAAATTACGAAAATGCCCCTGGAGATGACTAAGCTATCCCTAGTACTCTGAAATGTGCCGATCGAATTGGGAACCCTCGCTACTAGCCTATTAGTAGGACTCTCTTCCGGGGAGGTTGAAATTTTGGGTATAACAGATTGCCCCCCGTCAACTAGACTTTGTAATGGAAATGAAAAGACTAGTTGATGCTTGAGTGATACCCCAAAATTTTGGATCTTAAAAGACCACACGTGCAATCCGACAAGTTGCGTCGAGCTATTCTAAGGCACTGACTACCTATAGGAAAGTGGAAGGGTGTCGAGCGGTTCTAAGGCGTCGACCACCTAAAGGTAATAATGAAGTAATGTCAGACTATTCTAAGGCGCCGACTACCTATAAGGATGATATGACGTCAAGCTATTCTAAGGCGTTGACTACCTATAATGAATGAGATGATGTCAAGCTATTCTAAGGCGTTGACTACCTATAATGAATGAGATGATGTCAAGCTATTCTGAGGCGTTGACTACCTATCAGTGATTGAAAATTGGTGTTGGGTCGAGTTTCTATTCGGGTGAGTTCTTGCTCTAGTGAGTTCTGCTGCTCTGGTAAATCTGAATCTTTGGCTGAGAATCTGTATCTCTGAAGAGTCTGTACCTTCGGCTGAGAATCTGTATCCCTGAAGAATATGTACCTTCGGCTGAGAATCTGTATCCCTGAAGAATCTGTACCTTCGGCTGAGAATCTGTATCCCTGAAGAATCTGTACCTTCGGCTGAGAATCTGTATCCCTGAAGAATCTGTATCTTCGGCTGAGAATCTGTATCCCTGAAGAATCTGTATCTTCAGTGAATCTGTATGTATCCCTGAATTATGACGAGGAGTCTCATACGAATAGATGCAATGGTCTTGATGAAAGTTAATTATGAAAGTGCCAAACGTGGCAATGAGGATGTGCATGTCAAAATACGATCAAAGTGTATGTAAGAAATTTGTCCAAAACAAGAAATTGCTGAAAGAGGTGCCAAAGTGGTAGTGTTTGAAGAATGATCTGTTTAATGAAAAGGAAAGCGAAATTATCATTTCCTAACCATAGCCTTCGGACTTGTAATTTATCTCCTAAGAGATGAACATGCCATCGGGGGGGTATGGTGTATGGTGCAAAGATAAGGTCTTATGTGGGCCTGTGGTGTTTGATGTGGAGGTAAGGGCTTATGCGGGCCGGTGGTGTATGATGATGGTGGTGATGTTTGAGCTCTGGATTCCAATTGGTGTTGTCATAGCAATTGTTGGAACCAACAATTGCCCCAGTATTTTTCCCTTAAGACAATCTGAGCTAGAGTTCGTGGCAATCGATCGTTCCGATCGATTGCCCCCAGTATTTTCTTTTATTAAACGTGCGAACGAGTCTCGTCCTCACAGGGTCAGGGCTTATGTTTTTATGTGGTGCTTCCTAACCTACACTTGGCGTGTTTGGTGCTTGCACTCGTTCCTCACCTACAGTCACAACTTCTAGACCATTGAATTCGATATTTGATGGATTTACGCATTTGATCTGTTACTTTCACGTGATTGGACGCACAACTATCAAGTCGGAAGTCTTTAAAGCTATAACGTGGCCACGGGGTGTGATGAAGGACAACGGGTCCATGGAGGGATATTTGAGGTATGTGGAGCTTAAGTGGGTGACCAAAGCTGCAACTTGCGTCTTCTCTCAGATTCATTCCTTGTCTTGAAGTCGTCTAACTGCTTCATGTTGACGTTGTTTTTGAGCTTCTGGACTTGGACTTTTGAAGTTGTCCTTTACACCATTTCTCTTCTCGTCTTTTGGATTTCTTCGAGGCACTTCGGTTTTGCCCCTTTGTTTGATCCTTTCTTGACTTTGCCTTCGGGGTTCTTGTGTTCCCGGTTTTGAGTTTTGAGAGCTATTTTGATGTGAGCTCTTTTGATCCTGTGTCACTTTGGACCATTTGTGGATCACTTCGTCATGCTGATAACGGCTTTGCTTCTCTGGACTGATGAAAACGTTATCTGAGAGTCAGGCTCTCGCTTCCTTTGGTCACCGGGTTGGTTATTCATCACGGGCTGGCTTGCTCTGTGGAGCTTTGCAACATCGAAAAGGATATATGAAAGGCTCAGCGGGGGTGCCTAGAGTTTAATGTCAGGGTTTACAAGCTTTTAGCTATGTGGTGTTGTACCTAGGGTGCTTCGTCATTCCTGATAGTGTGTATCCGTTCGTTGTTACTTTTCGCAGGTCTAAGAGTAAATTTACAAATTATCTCCTTCGGTCGGAGTTATGTCGTTTACCTCACCTTTGAATGTGTCTCACCGGAGTCGTGTAAAAATGACATGCTCGTTCACTCTTGGTTTTTCCGCTCAAGTCACTCTCGTGAATTCTCACTCTGAGACTTGTTCGCATATTTAAACGAAAGGTGAAAGATGACGAACTTAAACTCATATTGCCCCCAGTATTAATCCAGGGTTATAACAACAATTTGACAAATGTAGACTTGAACCGCTTTGCGGGTTGCTTGGATGTTTGGGGTGAGTAGTGGTGTTTGGTTGGACATGTTCATCTTTTAGAACAAAAGACAAGTCGTTTGTTCAGTTGCCAAGAAATAACCGTTTCATGAACATTAGTTTTAAGAAATGTTTGCTAATGAGCAAGATGCAAGGTGAACGAACACATTTCTTTATTATCATTTTTGTGATTACAAATTGAAAAAGTCGAAAAAACTGAAATTTTCAAATATAAACTTTATTAAAGAGAAATGTGATAAACTTCCCACACAATTGAAATGAGTAAACAAAACACTGCTAGACTTTTGCCTACTCAACAACTGGAGTCTTGCTCGATAAGGTCTTCGATCTTGTGCTTAAATGCTCTGCAGTCGTCAGTACTGTGTCCTGGTAGTTGATGAAACTGGCAGAACTGATGGAGATGTTCCCCAGCTTGGGTGATCCCAGGACTAGGTGTGAGAGGCTGTAGTAAGTCTAACTCTTGTAGCTTCACGAGTGCTTGACTGAGAGGCAACCAATGTCGGTAAACTGTCTTGTGTAGAGAACCTCTTGGATCGGGGTGAGGCCTTGACGCTCTGTTTTGCAGCACTGGGTTTTGTATGGTGCTCACTGGTACGAAACTTGAGCTACTCTGGCCGGTCCTGACTTAAAGGTCTCGATACTCACACCCTGGGCTTTGGGTTGGGCTGTACAGAGAAATTGTTAGGATAAACTATATACAAAAGAACAAAATAAAACTAATCCTACAACTCTACTACGGGTAGCAAATAAAACCCGGTCGGAGTATAGTGTAAATAATTACGACGAGAGTATCGTACCAAGGGACTTATAGAAAATAGTCCTAATCGGCAAAGCCTATTCTAAAGCAAGGGGGGAAATTGAATGTAATCTAAACTAATTAAAACTAACTAAACTATGTGGTAATTACAATGAAATATTCTTGATCTAGGGAGTAAAACCATAAGTATCAACATGATTCGAAAACATAACACAAGCCTTCGAATTAACCAACAACTGAAACGCCGGGTGTCCTGCCGGATACCACTTGCACGGCATATTCAAAGACATTGAATATGCCGGACATTGGCCACCCGGCAGTGCATCCGCATAGTATAATGCATATTCTTTCTCCAGTTTCCGAGTAGAAAAACAGAAGACTCATCCCTAAACAAATCGAGCATATATCAGCACGAAATGAACAAGGAAATGGGGAAAATGGATTATTCTCACTCTTACCCTAACCCTTAAGTCATAGAAGAGAGTAGAAAGACCATTAAGGAGTCTAACCATCTTACTGGGACTTGTCTTCCACAAGTAAGAATTGCATGAAAGAGAAAAAGAGATCAACCTATTCTCTTTCAATAGAACCATACTCTTAATAAACTTGAAAATTATATTAAAGAAATCATATTGTTTACAAGAAGGAATTCTCTAACCAAGAATAAGCAGGAGTTCTACATCTCCATCCACACAACTACAAGAGAGATACAAAGGAGAAGGGAATGGTCATAGCCTTAACCCGACAGGATCTTCTTCTTCTTCTTCGCGTGGATGGAACTGTAGAAACTTCCTTGGACCCAACAATGGAGTGGGCGGAATTGGAGTGTGAGTGGAGTGTATATGGGTGTGAAGTGGCCAAATGATGAAGACTCACGGTCTATTTATAGGGCTTCAAAATGTCGTTGCCGGGCGTCGTGCGGATCACCAATAGCCGGCACACGTGATAATGCGCCCAAATGTTACGGTCGAAACCGCCAAATTTGCGCGAAACAGTGTATATGCGGGTAGGAGCTACCCGGCATCACACCCGGCACCACGTGCAAAATGTGTTGTCAACCGTTAATTAAACCGCTAAATCCGCGCGAAAAGGCGCTTGTGCCGGACATGAGTGCCCGGCACCACACCGGCATCGGTTGGTATGCTAACGGTAACTAACTGCTAACTTCAGGCGAACTGGGGTGACTTTTCAGTATGTGCCGGATGTCCTGCCGGACATCAGATGTAGGCACACTCACAGACTTTGAATGCGCCTGACACCAGACACCCAGCGCGCCACCCGGCAGTTCTCCTGTTTTGCTCCAACTTGTGTCGTGAACTGGACAGCCAGCACCAAGCCCGGCACCACTTGGTCTTTTGATTAGAAATTCATTCCTTGCATGGAAACATAAAAAACATCAGTCTGAACAAATAATAGACTTTATACATGATATAGCATAAATAGCATATATTTAACCTTATTTAGATAAATATAATACTAAATCTAGCACTAAAATATGATAAGTCTGGCTTATCAGTCCCAGCTTCAGCTCGCTTTGTGAATCTTTCTTCTATGACCCTTACCTGTCCCATCAGCATGTCGAAATTAGGGAAGTATGTGCAACTCAGCTCGTTGTTGTATTGTCTCTGCATATTGTCCACAATCATTCGAATTTGTTCTTGCTCATATTTTTGTAGGCATAGCAGGGCTTTCATCCTCCACCGTTTGATGAAGTCGGACATTGATTCACTGTTTCCCTGTCGGGTACTGGCAAGGTCGGACCTGGTGACTCAAGATTCTTAGCATACTCGAAATGGTGCAGGAAAGCCTCACAACCTCTTCATAGGTTTTGGTGTTCATCCTCTGAGTCAAGTACCAACGTTGAGGTTTCATCGAGATAACGGGCGAAACCTTGGCCTTCTGCATGTCATTCAACTGAGGAT
The DNA here is from genome assembly GCA_023374045.1 of Limonium bicolor. Taxonomy (NCBI): domain Eukaryota; kingdom Viridiplantae; phylum Streptophyta; class Magnoliopsida; order Caryophyllales; family Plumbaginaceae; genus Limonium; species Limonium bicolor. Next base: position 453,352,833 of record CM041776.1, on the reverse strand, counting down.
GGACATTTCCCTATCGAACATCGCCAGATGGACCTGTGGGTCTGAGGAACCCTTGTATAGAGCAAGTGTGGGTAGCTTCAACTTTAGAGGGAGATTAACCTCGGGGTACGATTCCATAGAAGAGTAATCGAAACCAGCTGGTTTGCTAGCTTTTTCCATGCGCTCAATCCTTTTCAGGGCCTCCTTAATTCTGCAGTTAGTGGCAGTCCGGGACGACTTGCCCTACAAATCTTTGTGCATCCTGGGCCTCAACAGAGTTAACTTCGATGTAGTCACGCTCGTCCCAGAGTCAGCAATCTTTCCTGAAATGTTTTCCTGATGACCAACCTCAAGGGAATTGATTTTGCTTTTCAGCTCTTCGATGATGGTGACATACTTAGCCTCCATGTCATAAGTGGTGGACCTATGTTTATGTTCCATGGCATCAAGGCAGCCATGTACCTTTGCTCTAAGGCTGCCAAACTGGGCCTCCATGCTGACTGGATTCCTCCCTCTACCATACTTGGGATTTGGGTTATATGTTGGAAAACAAAAGTGGATTGAGCTAAAATTCTGGACTGTGAAGAAGTTTTAGGTAAAAACTTGTTTGGGCTGCAAGAAAAACATATGAGCTGGAATGTTTCGAAGATTATGGGTAGGCACTGAGACCCGACATGGCCGGAGTGATTCATGAGCTGTGAACTAGTGCCTAGGCTAAAATTTTTGAAGAGCGTGACTCTTGAGCCGGAATGTTCTAAGAATTGGGCGCTTGGGCTAGAATGTGTTTGGGGAGAAGTAAAGCGCATGGCCGAAGTGATTTCTAAACCATGTTCTGGATGTGAATTGGAATTTGGGCCGAGTGATTATGATTGGGCCTGAAGATGATACCCATGTCTAGGATCGTGGGTCAAAACCTGAGTGAAAAAGTCTTCCTGGACTAGAATGGGCCTCGAAAAGGAAAGGTTGATGGATTTTTATGGATCGCTTTAGGTGGATTTGTTTTTTTTCATGGGCCTAGAACTAAATTGATAATTCAAATGGGGTCGAAAGAGAGAAATCGCCTAAGTCTAAACTTTTGGGCCGAAGCCCAAATGTTTCACATATCAAACCAAACAGAGTCTCTGGGCCGCAAACAATAAAGCCGTAAATTCAGGTTGGGCTGAGTTGATGTAGGAAAAGTTCCTATCAATTCCTAGGCTGGGTAGTGGGCCGATCACACAAGCAGACAAGGCCCATACAAATTCCACATGTCCTCACTTGACACTTATCCAATCGGGTATGGATCGACCGGAGAGGTGCTTGGGGCGTGGGCCCAGGTCACCACAAAGGAATAGGGCTTGCACGCTATTCTCTTTGGCTTCCCCACTCTTTTCACATCACCTGAAGGTGTGTGTCTACGGTCGGGTTTGACTGACCAAACATGGGCTAGGTAAGGATACTGCCAGGAAATGCTAGGGGCTAAAGCCCAGGTATTAAGGGGGTGTGGTTAGACGACACCCTCCTCTTTTCCCCCACTTATTCACATCACCTAAAAGGTGTGAGTCCCTGACAGGGGACCCTCAGACGGGTCCCGGGGTAGAACCGGTTTGTGTGGACCTCGCTCTCATATGATGCGAAGGTGCAGAAATTAAAGTGCGCACAAAAGTAAACAAACAAAGTAATAAAGCCATAAATAAACATTTTCGAGTTAAGCCCTCTTTCTTAAAATTAAGAGTTTGTCCCCAGCGGAGTCGTCAGTCTGTGAGCCTCGATTTAAACCCTATCCTATGTTGATGAAGTTGATTGGGATCTAGTCGGGTTTTAGGTCCACTTATAACCTAAGGTTAATAACTATGTCATATAACAATAATTATTAAATCCTATGCTAGCTCACTGGAACCTATTGCGAGTCGCCACCTAATTTTTACCTAGAGTAAATTAGGAAAGGTAGAGTTCAGGTTCGGGGGCTTGATATTCGACTTAGTTAGGGTTCAATTACTTTCATTACCCCTAGAAGTCATTTTTCCTCTACTTAGTTTAATTACGGCTTATTACGAGTCGTTTTAAGCTAAGTGCGCGAGCTTTGTTTTTTTTGTTTTTTAGCATTTTTGACTGAAAATAAAAGTGAAAGTTGAAATTACCTAAACTAGGGTTTCGGAGGCAGAATTAGGTCAAATTTTGTTTCCGTCCGTAGCCACGGACCTAATGTCCGTAACTACGGACCCTAATTAATCTATGTGAAAATAAAAGTCGAATTAAACAGAAAACAAAAATTTGAAAAGTCCGGGGCCACGGACAGGATGTCCGTAGGCCCGGACATAGTTTAACAAAACCTAAATTTTTAAAATTTTAAAATCCCGCCGCCGTCCGTGGGTGTCCGTGGCCACGGACAACCCGTCCGTGGTCCCGGACCACCCACGGACAGGGGTTTTATGGTGGTTCCCGAAGGTGTTTTTGGCTCAAAATTATGCACGTGTAGCCTGAAAGGTGTACAACTCGTTAGTAATTGAAAGATTGCAGTTTGAAGTCGAATTATGTATGAAACTTGGCGAACAAGTAACAAGGCAGAAACAAAAGTAATTAGCAATACAGAAGCGTAAAAAGGTTAGTTTGAACCCAAAATTTGACAGAGAGTTAATAAGGTCGTGGAGAGTTAGAAAAGTAGAATTGCAACCTGTTTTACCTTCGAATTTAGGAGGATTCTTCACGTCGGGATTCTTCGGAGGCTCCGATGGTGCCGGTTCCGGATTGAGTTCGACCCGAGCCTCTGGTTGTTGATTGTTGAAGGTGTTCTTCACGTTTTGGAGGTGGTTTGGTTGATGTTTGATGATTGTTGATGTGTTGGGAGTTGAAAAATGTGTTTAGATGGTGATTTCGGGGGATTTTGATGTGATTTTGGTGCTTGGATGTGCAAAAAAGTGAAGAGAATGAGACGGCTGCCTTCTTTGAGGGTCTAGGGTTCTTGAGGTTCTTCTTTGATCATGGGATAAGGTTCCTTATATAGGCTTCCTTAAAGATAGAAAAATCCGGTAAAAACCGAGATTTACCGACGTTTTAGCTTAAGGACTTCCAAAAGGAATTTGATTATGAAATTTTAGACATGGGTAAAGGATGATATTTCCGAATTTTCTAAAGTGGAATCGAATTTTTGGACATTGGAATATTTTTAAATTCAATTTCTCGTCAGATTCAATCAGAAATTGCTAGAAAATTATTGGAAATTTGAAAAATCAAAATTCCAACGCCATTATGCTTCAGATGTCATCCTCTATCATGGGTTAAAATTTCAAAGCATTTTGAATTGATTTGACCCTTATTTGGAGGAGAGAGAAAGCCTATAGGGGGCTTAGGAGCCTTGAAAAATTACGAAAATGCCCCTAGAGATGACTAAGCTGTCCCTAGTACTCTGAAATGTGCCGATCGAATTGGGAACCCTCGCTACTAGCCTATTAGTAGAGTCTCTCTTCCAGGGGGGTTGAAATTTTGGGTATAACACGGACACACATGTCATATAAGACAATTGATTTTTGTTTGTTATTTGACAAAGGATAATGCATTGTTAGGTAGTGTTTCTTTGATTATTGTAAGGCAATAACCCTCCTTTTCTGTATAGAAATCGCCCGCCCCATAGGACAGCACATGGTTGTTTGCTTATCTAGTCACCACCTTTACATTATTGTAATCTAGCTTCACTTTTAGCATTTTTAATTCATTCTTGTCATATACTAATCTTCCTTGCTTATCCCTTGCAGGTTACACGGTGGATGAAGGTTCAATTGACAGTTTTATTTGATACTTTTATCATGTAACACATGCTGGATGAGTCACATTAGCATAAGACAACATTTTTGTAAAAATCTAGCCAATATACACCTTAAAGGTGCATGGTATAGAGGTTAAATGGGATTGATTTTGTTACACTATATGTACTAAGACCATACTAATATGTGTAATAGGTTCCCACATTTAATTGGTACATTTTTATTATGGTAAAAGGTGAAAGTTTTAAGGTAAAAATGTTGATTTTAGGTACCTTTTTTACTCAAAAATCGCCCCTGGTTGTGCTATGATTTTAGCACTGGAATTAATGATTTAGATGGTAAATGTATCCCCTTTTAAGATTATCAACTCGTGGCTCCTCAAAAACTTCAAGGCAATTGCGTAAAACGCATTTTTTGACACCCGAAGGTGCGTTTTTGTGCTTTAAGGATTTCTGAAAAATAATTAGTCGCTATATGTTCCAAGTGTTTATTGACATTGTTTATAGTCAATAATAATATGTTAAGGTGTTACATTGAGTTATATGGGGTTATGTAAACTTGTAACTCAATTTTCGGGCTAACGGGACACTCCCAGGGCAAAAAGGAGCGTTAGAAATTCCCCGAGTACTTTGCTTATTTTTGAGGAAGTAGCTTGAGAATTCTCTTTAGAATGTTGAGTAATGATTTTAGGGACTCTAAGAATATTTTATATAGGAGTTCGTGCCACCTCGGCACTCCTCCTAGGCATTCCCGGGCCTTTATGGGGCCCACACCGGGAACTTCCGAGAACTTTGCCTTTAATTGAGAATTTATCTTGAGAACTTCATCTCAATGTTCATTAAAGTGTTATAGTGTATTTAGAACGAAGTGTATTGCTTTACTTTATTCTTAATAAGGTATTCCGGGACTTTCGGGGCTTTAAGGGGCCTTAAGGGGAACTCTCGGGATATTGTAATTTTACTCAGTTCTAACTGAGGACTTGTGTTTTAAAGGTCATAAAATGATCCTTGTTCCACTTCATATGAGCTTTAAAACTTATATAACTTGTTTAGCTTACGGTCGGGCTTTAGCGCACGTTTTTGACCTTAAGGAGTTTAGGTGCGTTTTAACGCCTAAGTGTTTATATGCTTTCTTAGGGTTTCATAATCCCCCAAATAATTTATAATTCCCCAAATAATATTTATAATTCCTCAAATAATATTTATTTACTTATATTTAATTATTTAAATGTTAGGGGTATTTCAATTGTAGCACTAACTCGAGAGGTTTTTAGGGTTTATGGAAGTAGTTTAGGGTCGTTAGACTGTAAACCCGCCATGCAAACCCTAAAAATGCCTTTGGTGGTTTTTAGCTTTCCTAGGGTGAGTTTTGGGGTGTTTTGGGGGTAGGGAAATCTATTTGGAAGCCGCTCTATACTTTACCTTGTAGCAACTAACTCATTAGGTTTTTAGGATTTGTGGTAGCGGGTTTAGGGTACTACGAACCCTAAAAATGCCTTCGGCGTTTTTTAGCTTTCCTAAGGTGGGTTTTAGGTGTGTGGGGTTAGGGTAATCTATTAGAAACCGTTCTATACTTTAATATGAGGATGTACATACTTTAATGTGAGAATGTACATGTTTTAATGTGACTATGTACATGTTCAAATGTGAGAATGTACATGTTCAATTATGAGAATGTATATGTTTTAATGAACATCTGTACATGTTGGTATAACCATCTATACAAGTTTACTCCCTTATATGTACAGGTTTACTACAAGAATGTACATATTTAATTATTCGTACAGGTTTATGTGATCATCTGTATGTTTTTAATGCGAGGATAACATGTTTTATGTGATGATGTACATGTTTTTTGAACATTTGTACAGGTTTGTATGACCATCTGTACAAGTATTCTTTTATGTTCTGTGCACTATAACACTTAGCAGCGTTCAGTTTTATTTTTAAAAAAAAATTAAATACCTTTTTTTTTAACTTTTCAGGTCAACATGTAGCTCCGACATACCAAGTCATATGTAGCCATGGCTACAGTAGGTTGTACCTCAGACACTTTTATTTTGGTGTAAGTTCATTAGTAATATGAGCAATCAGTCAATTTACTTCAGGTGTTAGCTTTTGACATTTTGTTTATTTTCAGGAGTGATCTTAGCAAACATAAGCCTTTCAATTAGAAGGGCACCATGTTAAATTAAAAGGGAGAGAACGCCAGGGGCTGTGGTTAACAAAAAAAAAAGTAGATTGATGAAGGCATTGGTGTTTTGGCATATTTGGAGCAATCATTTGAGCCACGGAATACCGTAAGCCTAGTTCGTGCGTTTCACGTCCCGCAAATTTCCTGGGGCTTTTTGATCGTCAAACACAATAAGACGTTACTACAATTATGAACAAAATGAAGGTTTATTGCAAGTTAGTGTTGATTTTATACACGTGGAGCAACCAATGGCCTCCCTGATTAAACAGAAGTGACTATGCTATGATATGTTGCAGGCTCTAAACAGATGTAAAAGAAAACAAGCCCTACTACACCAAAAATCAAACGACACTAAGACGGTTTTTGCCTAACCTATCAGACAATACCAAAACCCTACGACAGCTAGAACCCCAAATTACCCAAAGAGAGTGAAGCGAAGGAGCAGCTCAAAGCTAGCATAGCATAATCAGTACCAGAGAAACCTAAAGCACAATTGTATAAACCAACCCTAACCAGTATCACACAACTAAGAACTCCTTGCTATAACTAAAACACAAAAAAAGGGGAACAAAATGAGGGCCAAAAGCACATCTATCTCCCGCCTCCCGTAGTACCACCACACCCCAAAAGTATTGTCCAGTCATACTTTCTCTCAGAGTTCACTGGGGAGAGGGGTTGATAGTAATCACTGAAACATCAAGAACAAAAAGACCCATAATCCTTAAAAGTATCATCTCTTCCGAAAGACAGTTAACCATCCAAGCACCCTCTGGTTTTCATCAGTTCCTGGAATAAATACAAATCCAGGCACCCTCTGATTTTCATCAGCTCCTGGGAGAAAAATTAATCCCAGGCACTGGTCACACCCGGACCATACCCTCCTCCCCATAGCTGCCACCTCCACTGTAGCTCGGAACCCCATAGGTGCTCCCACCATAGTGATCTTGCACTCCCCCACCTCTATTGTATGAGCCAGTATCCCTCCTGAAGTCTCGGCCTCCAAAGCGGGGGCCCGCAGACCGCTTGTTCCTCCCCCCACCATAATGGGCACGGGATGCGTAACGGGTAAGCCACTCAGGGACCTCCTGATTAGCTTCTTGCATTAGTTCAGCCAAGGCCCTGGCCAGATTAGCATTGCCCTCGTTGAAGAAGGCAGTTGCCAAGCCAGATTTGCCAGCTCGTCCAGTACGACCAATGCGATGAACGTAGTCATCAATGTCATTAGGAAGGTCAAAGTTGATGACGTGGGCTACATGGGGAATGTCAAGCCCTCTGGCAGCTACATCTGTAGCCACAAGTATTGGAGTGCTTCCACTCTTAAATGACCTCAGTGCTAGTTCCCTTTCCTGGAATTGTAGTTGAAAACAAGAGGAAATCACAAGGATGCACGGCAGACAGAGATCAGTTAAATATTATAAATGATAAAACATGAAGCACCATCCACAGAAAGACTCGTATAAAAGGATTGGTATAGTGCCACAGAAACAGACAGATCAGCTATTTAAAGAGCAATCCTCATGGAATGACGAGAATCTTACCTGTTGTGATCGATCACCATGAATACTAGTTGCTGGAAATCCATTAATACAAAGGAAATGCTCCAAAGCATCGGCTCCTTTCTTGGTTTCTACAAACACTAGCGTCAGCGCTTGCTGTGAATAATAAGATGTAAATAAAAGCTTCAGTATATAGTTGTACCCTGATTTAGTATCCAAAAAAATAAAACTCCATGGCTTCAAGCAAGGATCAGTAATTTTCTCAAAGTTGTGTTTACCTTTCCATGAGCCCCATTAGCTCTTTGGGCATGAAGGAGATCCATCAAATGGCTTCTCTTGTCAGACTCATGAACATACTCAACCCTTTGGGCAATCAAATCTGTGCTAGAACCCACCCTTCCGACAGCCAGGAAGATATAGTTTGCAAGAAAATCAGATGCTAGCCTCTAATAAATGACCACCAATAAAAAAGAAAACGGCAGCTTCAGATAAATGAAATGAAGGGATACTTTACCAACAGATCCAGCTGTCTAGTGGTGTTTCCATATCTTTAGAATTTGTAAAGCAACAACATATAAAACACAAGAATAGTGCACATCATCACTTCGAACATTAATAGAACATAATTGCATAAAGTTGCATGCCGTCCATGTGAGCCATATTAAACAAAAAACATGGTAACAAGCTGCACAAGTTCTGGTAAATTTAAGCCACGGTATCAAAGATCAAATTACCAAAAACAATCAATGCAAGAGAGAGAAACCTCATTCCAACAGCAGTTTAGCAAAGGATTCTCAGCAGTATTTTGGCAAGTAAATTATTAACTAGAGTTAGTGAACCCAATTTTTCAACAAACACAGCTCAAGATTGGATATCCTGCACACAAGAAGCCCTCAACATTGCAGTACTAGTTAATATAGATTTCATACAAGATATAAGGTTACAGGTATCTGCAGAACAAGTTAGCAATTGTTGACAACAGTATAAAATCAGATAAACAGAATGATATCATCTGAGTTTTAGAATTTGGATCAGGGCTAAAAATAATGAACTTCTAGTATAGACTATAATTAGCGCTATGATTATCAAACAAGAACTTTGGATTGAGAAGGGTCTATAAATTGTCATATTTGGACCATTTTGCAGTGTATCACAGCATTTCTGCAAGTATTACTTTAGGTTTTTGCAGTGATCAGAGTAAGTTCATTCACAATTTCAGAATTATAGAAACACTTGCAAGATGAACAATTGACGTCACCAGTAACATTATAAGCGGAATAGGTCCTCAAAGTTAAAGAGAGAGCCATGTCCAACCTACAACATTTTCCTAATTAAAAGCTTCTCAGAAAATCACAAGCAAATAAAACACCTATCAACAGCATGAAACAGCAGCAAAAAAAGCCGAGGTGGACCTGTATCTCTTTCGGGAAGGTGGCACTAAACAACATTGTCTGCCTAATACCACTGGGAGGCATGTCAGTCTGCTCAACTATCTTTCTTATTTGTGGCTCAAAACCCATGTCAAGCATTCTATCAGCTTCATCAAGTGCCAAATATCTGATCAGTGACAGAGACACTCTTACTCTTTCCAGCAAATCCACCAATCTCCCAGGAGTTGCCACAAGGATATCAACTCCCCTCTCAAGCTCACGCAGCTGCAAAACATATCAGAGACGAATTATCTAGTTAAGTTCTGCCACATTATATGGCTGAGAAGTTCAGATATTAGGAACAAGTTATAAAACCATACCCACAATATCCTCAATAACAAAATTGCATCAAAAAATAATTCAGCAGTAATTGTACAACTAACACTCACCATACAGCATGATTTACTACTAATGCAATACTATAATTGCACTTAAAAATAACAAGGAACTTACAAGTCTGATCATCCGCAATACAGGTACCTGAGAGCACACTGCATAGAATTTGACATAACTAGATGATTTAACTAACCTGGGCACTAATAGGAGCTCCTCCATAAGCAACTACTACCCTTACACCAGTCTGATACGCAAACTTCCGGGTTTCTTCATGTATCTAGAAAAACCAGCAGAAGAAACAGTGAAGTATAATTTCCACAAGATCAGGCAATGCAAATCAATACACTAGTACTTGATTCAGCTTCTGTAACATAAAACAAACCTGCATAGACAGCTCCCTTGTTGGAGACAATATCAAAGCATAGGGATAAGCAGTCCTCCCAACACGTGGCGGAGGTGGAAGCTGCCCCCTCATTATCCCACTTATAATAGGGAAACAAAAAGCAGCAGTTTTACCAGATCCTGTCTGAGCACAGGCCATCAAATCACGCCCTGAGAGAGAGATTGGGATTGCATGTCGTTGGACCGGTGTTGGTTTCACATACTTGCATCTTCGAATGTTCGCATTAACAGCCGGCCCTAAGTCTATCTCGGCAAAAGTATTTACTGGGGGAGGTACATTATCCCCGCTAGTTTCAACAGGAATATCCTCATAAGCATCAAAATTGATGCCTGTGTTCTCCGGTTGAAGGGTTTCCTCAGTATTGAGATTGACGTCATCATTATCAAAAGGGTTTATTTCCCTCCCTCGATCCCAACCACCACCTCTGTTCCAGCCTCCACCTCTACCACCTCCACTAGAGCGCCCAAATTCAGGCTTAGAGCCACCCCACCTGGATCCACCACCACCAGGTCCCCCATAAGAAGTTCGGTCATTGTACGTTGGAGGGGCAACGCTTGATGGAACAGTATTTTCAGATGATTGTTGCTTGTGACGAAGATGAGGAGGCACATAAGTAGACCTCAATGCACGTGCCGAACCACCCACCCCATTGTTGTGTACATTATCAGCATCAGCGCTAGCAACTGAATCAGCCCAAGATGTTCTCATAATTGCCAAGTGTTAACTAATTATGCCGCCTAAAAGCCTAGACTAAACAGCCACGAACATTGTTATCCTGCCTTGCACATCCAAAAAAATACCTGAACGGAATTGCAAATGGCAATAAACGTCAAGCAATATAAATCCACGAGAAAACAGCAAGGGGGAGGAAAAGAGTACAAAGACATGAACAGATGAACTATATCATGAAGCTTCACACATAAAACAAAATGGTCATGGCTGTTCATCAAAAGAACAAATATTAAGCAATACTTACATGTAACGAAGTAGCAATTATCGACCAAAAGCATAGTGACAATCTAAACAAAGGACTAGATGGCAAACAACGCAGAGATTTATCCTTTTATGACATGAAGCACGTGAAGGACCATGTAAACCACAACAGAAAGAAAAAAACAAAAAGAAGGCTATCGATGAACAGAATAATTACTTCCCCAGAAAATCTAAACCTTGAAGAAAGCACTTAGGTCAAAATGCAGATTGAAGATACTAGTCCAACAAATTATCTGGATTTCTCAACGCTGGGAAACAACTGAAGCAGATGAGAGGGGAAGAAGAAACGGCTAAGATACAAACCTAGCCGACGACCTGGAGTCGCGGAAAAAAATCCAATAAGGAACAAACCCTAGTTTTTGTTTTCGTTTACTTCAAATATATCTCATTCCCTTCTTTGTTTACAGCTTGCGAATCAGACAATCAGCGAGAATATCTCTTATGGAAGATATAGAAATAGGCATTTCAATAGATCTTCCAAATCCCACCTGCCTCTCCTACCCCTCTTTCTCTTCTGCGCCTCTTCCTCCGGTTTCAACTGCAGATGATAAAAGAATGCAAGCCTAAGATAGCGGCTGAAAGCTGAACCCTCTCTCCCGGCTATTATAAGGCTCGGACGGCGTTGCCCCTTCTTCGTCGCCTACGAACCGGTGGTGGGGTGTCGTTTTCATCCGCTCACCTTTTTTAAAAAAAAATAAATTCACAATATACTCTTTTTTTTTCTTTTGTAATTCACAATATATGTCTGTTGATTTTCATAATTCAACTTTAAGCATGTTCATATGTCAGTATGTCACATATGAGCTTAAAAAACTTCAAATTTGATATTTGACCAAAATATTGCACTTTAACATTGTCCATGTAAAGTTTCATCAATTTTGGACAACATTTAAACATGTTTAAAGTTGAATTACGAAAATCAACAGGGATATATTGTAAATAACAAAAGAAAAAAGGGGTATATTGTGAATTTTCCCTTTTTTTTAAACACGGGAAATTCACAATATACCCCTGTTTTCTTCATAATTCACAATATACCTTTTTTAAATTGTGTCACAAAATACCCTTGTTTTCTTTGCTAATTCACAAAATGCCCCTTTTTACTAATGACCGTCAAATACTCGTTAACCTTCCCTGGAAAATGACTATTGTGCCCCTGACCTTTTTTTTTTTGAAAAATTCAGTTTCATTGGCTACTTTTTTTTGAAAATTTTAAATTTTATAATATACCCCTATTTAAGTTTGTTGTTCATGAAATACCCTTGTTTATGTTTTGAAGTTCACAAGATACCATTGTTTATGTTTTGTAGTTCACAAAATACCCTTATCACCTTATGGCCTGGTAAAGCATTGCCTAGTTTTATCTTGTTTTTCAAGTGCCTTCAGCCTCTTCATAATCCTAGGACAAATGTTGTTTGCATCCAGTTCTTTGAGGTTTCTTGTCTCTCGGAATATCTCATCAATAGCTGAGTATGAATCCCTGTCATACACAATTAGACACAATTATAATATATGACCAGAGACAAACTAGTATAGCAAGGATTATTTACATAGTTAGGTAAATACCTTCAAGTAAAGAGTAGATTGATTTAGTCCTATGGACAAACAATAATGTCATAGGCAGTGGGTTTAAAATGACTACCTCTTGGTCGAACTCAGTAGCGGACCAGAACTTTGTTTGGGGGCAAAAAAAATTTTTACACTATTGTTCTTTAAAACATTATGTTATTTTGTATTTTTCAAAATTTTATAAGAGCATTTTATAAATTTTCAAAAGTTTCAGGGGGGAGGGGGGAGGGGGCGATGGCCGTTAAAGAGATGGATTTTGGTGCATTCAAATATCTGAGCGATATCCTATTAGAGTTCTAGGCACAACACAAGTTTGACCAGGGGCGACGCAAAGGGGGAAGGGCCGGGGGCACAGAGAAAACTAGGTGATGCTTTACCAGGTCATCAGGGTGATAAGGGTAATTCGTGAACTACAAAACATAAACAGGGGTATCTTGTGAACTTCAAAACATAAACAGGGGTATTTCATGAACAACAAACTTAAATAGAGGTATATTATAAAATTTAATATTTTCAAAAAAAAAGCAGCCAACGAAATTGTGAATTTTTCAAAAAAAAAAAAACGGGTCAGGGGCAATATAGTCATTTTCCAGGGGAGGTTAACAATGTATTTGACGGTCGTTAGTAAAAAGGGGCATATTGTGAATTAGCTAAGAAAACAGGGATATCTTGTGACACCGTTTCAAAAAAAGGGTATATTGTGAATTACGAAAGAAAACAGGGGTATATTGTGAATTTTTTCCCTAATAATTATATTACTAAGTAGGCCTCGTTCTCAAATCAAAATGTGGCATTAATCTAGGTAGATTATTATATTTGAAAATTCAACAATCTCCTAAGATAACACTAGTTTGAGCAGCGAAAAGCTAGGTCTAGAACAAAGCCTTAAGGTTCATTACAAAATGGTGGTGGCTAATCTAGATCATCCACACAAGCAAAGGTTCAACTAGGGGAAGATTGCTACTCCCCATACTAACCAGCTAGTGGTTACATTATACATTTTAGTTGCTAAGTAAACATAGAAAACGGAAAGTACTTTGTCCCAAAAAAAACTCAATTATACACATCAAAAACAACAGTAGTGCGCAAACATAAAAGAAAATCAGTTCCCAAAAGCATTGTTTGATTTCAAAAATCTGGCATATTGGAGATAATTGCCTCTTCATGACTTGGATTTAGATTCTTGATTTTGCCTTCGTTTAGCCCATTCAATCCCAAAGATTAGAGCAGATTCCTCTGCCAATTTATCATCAGTGCAACCAGAGAATTTCTTGCTGTAAATCACCATCTCATTGTCTTCATGATTAGTGAATACTCACTCAACCATAAGTGGTACTCCTCTGCATCTATAACATAAAGTATAAAGTGAGATAAAACTTTGTGGAATAAGATTAATATCAAATTGAGGATTGCAGGATTCACTTTTGCTCAAGGCTGAAGCATAGGTTTAAGATAAGATAATCTAATCGGGTATGGTAATTTATAGGTTAGAGTGTAACCTGCGGTTTTAGGTTGAGATGACTTCTTTCTATGATTATGATGATGAGTGTAGTAACGAGTAGCAAAGAAGAAGACACAATGATTTACGTGGTTCGACCTTAAATGATCTAGTCCACGAGGGTTTGACAGATGTTCTTAGTAGAATCGTGTGAGTACAAGTGAATGAGCAGAGAGAATGCACTTGGAGTTCTCCTTTTCTTGTATGTTCTTGTGTGTTTAATAAATGTAACATTGGTTGCTATTTATAAGGAAGACAATGAGGATGTTGGTGCGTTTTCTCGGCTTGCCGCCTGCTCACTAGTCGGGTTTGATTAAATACTTTACTGGTATTTACAATCTTGACTTCTCTCTTATATTGTTGAATACGTTCGTGGATACTATTCAAAATTTACAGGGCATTGCCACAAGATAGGGTTGACATCACTCGTGATGGGTCTTTGTTAGGAACGAAACTTCCTTACTCTACTCAGTCGCTTGTCCTTAATTGCAAACAAGACACTCGTTGTCTTGGGGTATTAAGGGTGTGTTAGAGAGGCATGCAAGTTCATAACTATGAATGTCCAAGATGGTAATGACGGGTTATCCGATGGGACTCATTGAACAGAACACCAAAGAGGTGCATATAGAGTAATGAGTGTTCCTTCATGGTGAAGAGAATTGATTGAAATTTAGTTGGTAGCACCCGGTTGTCTTTACCCGACTATGAGGCATGGTAAAGTTGGCTTCTTGGACTCAGTGCTGCTAGTCGGGGCATTCCCTGGCCAAAGTCTTCGTGTCCCGCTCGTTGGTTTGTCACCCGGGTACATGTAATCATAGGAGGGATATGTGATTAGTACTTTTAGTAATATGGTTAAGGTATGAATAATTATATCGTACCAACTCTGGTCCCCTAAGTTTCATTTTTAGAGTTTTACGAGGGAAGCGGGGCTTAAGAAGTTTATTCGGGTTTTGTTTTTAAAGGGACAAATTGAAGTAAAGGAAAAGGAAAAGTTGAGAGGTTTTACCCGGGTGGTTCCCCATATCCACTAGTCCCCCAAGTTCGATTGTCTGTGGTTTTTGAGAGGTGAGTTGAACTTTTTTAGTGTTGGGGGAAGTGAGTTGTTGTGGCGTGGCGCGGTCCAGTTGATCTTGGAAATGAAGTGTCATTTTGGGGCACCCATTGTGAGGCGATTGTAGAGTAATTATGCATGCAAGTTACATGTAGCATTAGAGTACGCTTTTGTTTTGAGACTTGACACTCGCTTGCAATACGTGGCGATGAGTAGGTGGGGCAGACTACGAGCATGGTGCTTGCGTGATTGACTATGATAACCGTTGGGTTTTTTTCGGGTATAAATAGGGGGTGGGGAGAGATGCGTCTCCATGTCTCTAAACTTTATGATTTACTGTTGAACTTTTTACACACACCGTCTCTATTCTTGCTTTTCTCCTAGTTACTCTCTTTGAAGACTTCAGAAATCTTGATAATGGCTTCTGGCTCGAGCTGTGTTGCTGTTGTCGTGCCAGTAGTTGAAGACTATCGTGTTACGCCGCTTGCGGACCCGAAATAGTGACGCGCGAGTGATGATGGTTGATCACTTGGTGGTGCCTGTGACAAGGGGTAGGGGTATAAGGTCGGGGTCAGCTTCGACTTGACAGGTTGACGTTGCTACTAAAGGGGGTCAGAGAGCGCATTACTAGAAAAAACGATTTACCTATAGAAAAATTTTCATAGGTAATTGCCGACGAAATACCTACGGTTTATAGAGCCATTTTTTGGTTAAGTAATTAACGACTAGTTGCCTACAGAATTCCAACCACACAGTTACCAAGGAAAAAATCCGTAGGTAAATCTTAAGGGAAAGGTGCAGGGGAACTAGCTCATGATGGCACCAATATTACCTATGAATTACCGGCGGATATATACCGTAGGTAAATAGGTGGGATCTAGAAGAATGTATACCAACAGAATGTGTCCGTCGGGAGCATTGCAACAAAATTGCCGATGGCTAGTATCCACCGGCTACAAGATAAGTTATTCAGCTTGTTTTATCAATACAGTCACCGATGAACATGCTTCCTAAAACTAAAACGCCAAAGCAGCGCCTGAGTATTCCCTATCCTCTACTTTTCATCATTCATCTGGTATCTCTGGAACTAGCATTCATAGCATGTTCTATCCTCGAAACTCGCATACCACATCTAAATTCACAAAATCACATACAGCACCAGAATTATACTAAATCTACTTACATCATCGACACCAAGTCATCTTTATGTTCGACATCGTTTCATAAAATCATTCCCAATCCTAAGTTAATTTTGTCTACTGCAGTATGTTCTTCTGTTGTCTCCATACATCACTCATTTGCACTGTATTGTGTGTGTCTGGTCCATCAATCATTGACACACATCCATCTCAGTATGACTTTTGTCGGTTGGTCGATTGGTCCTCAACACATCCCGACAGTCCTGGATTGTCGTGCGGTGTTGGCTAGGGATGATATAAGGGTAGAAGATCGTAAGTACTTCAAACTGGAATCTTTTATTCGACTAAGAATTAACACACAAGTAATTCACTCAATCTCCCTCTCGCCCCTCATACGGACTTGGGACAGCTTAGGACTTCACCAAGCCCTCTCTACCCAGACCGATCCCTATCGGTCTCTAGTCTCCCAGCAGTCCCCGACTGCTCCCCGACTAGCCTATGACAACCCCTTGCTTACACTTAACAAAGTGCTTTTGTATTTTCCTTTCTCTCGCTCACTACTACAACTCATTTACAGGACTTAAAGACTCACAAAGGAAACCGAAAACTCTAAGTTACAAGCCTAAGCTCTCTAGAAAATATTAAGAATGGTTTCAGCAAATACAGCTCTACAGCATACCCGCTTCAATTTGAAGCTAGGTTATCTTTATAGCCAATGTTGATTCCTTCTCATTAGTGGCTCCCAAAGCTTGTTGTTGAGATCTCTGAAGTCCACACTTCTTAGTGGCTTAACCACTATTGCGCTAGAATGAGGGACAACAAATAGGAATCACTTTTCAGAAGACACAACAGAAAAAGTAGAAAGCGATAACTACTTTTTCTGCACTATTGTTGTCTCTTCTTCATTGTCTCCCATGCATCTGAACAATTGATCTTGGAAGATCAATTTGTGCAGGTTGATGTTGCTAAGCATGTAGGACAATGTGTCTGACTTCAACATTTGTATTTGGCTTTATTTTCGAGTGAGTATCTTTGTTGTCTGTCGTTGAGCCTCACTTGCAGTGATCGTGGATAGGTTCCCGACTGTTGGGCACCAGTTAGAAAGGTAGAACCCGCTTGTAACCTTGTATACAAGCGATCCTGATAATATTTATTTGCTGAAACACTTAAACATAGACATCAAACCGCGAGGATGGTTTGCTATCATCAAAACTTAAAGGAACTTGACTTAAAAATTTCCCCTTTTGATGATGGCAACCAATCCGATAAATAAAGAAAATTAATGTAGCTAAGTGTTTTGAAAACCAAGTCTATATCTGAAAATCTTAACTCCAGAAGAGGGTTCTGTCTAAGAAGGATTCCCCCTGAGTTAGTGAGTGTTTGCAAAATGAAAAACACATAGTCATTTTCGTAAGGATAAGCAATTCAAAGACAAGTATTCGATGTAACACCCCATCTCAATCCAAATGTGGTTTCTCAACTTAACAACATATATATAAATGTCACAGCGGAACTCAATACCCTCCAGGACCATGCCACGGTCTGATTGACAGAATATACCGAACATTAGTACATACAAATCTTAACCAAATACATATCCCTCTTACAATCCCCTCACATCCTATACATCTTACTAACTCAAATTGCTATACGAGTGTACATGCACAACTCGTAGGCCACACTTAACCCGTAACGCTTGTACCCCTTCTTACTCTCGCGGCAGCCGCCTCCTGACGTTCACCTGTGTAGTAAAAACAGCCCCCAAAGGGGGTCAGCACGAATGCTGGTACGATCCTCTCATGGCCCCCAAGCTAACGTGGCTACGACGACTAATTGTCGATAGCATGGAGGTTGATTAGATGCACTACATAATAGAAGGTGCAATAAACAACAAACCAATTATGAACAATCAAAGTTCAAACACAATGAACGACTTAAATGCGTTCCCTTAATTAGTGAGTCAATTATTTCACTCCTTAAGTTACGTTTCCTCTTAATCTTAGTCCATCCTTATCTTACCTCAATCTTAGTCTTATCTTAGTCTTAGAAACAACCATCCTTTGAAAAGGAATGGAAGTAGCTTATCTCAGTCTTATAATACAGACCATCCTTTAAAAAGGAATGATTGCAACTTATCTCAACCTTATCTTATATTTGCCAACCGTCCCCTCATTAGAACTGGTTAGCCCTTAGTTCGTTGTTTATTTTTGCAGGGCTTGGTTAACCCTAGCCAGCAGCAGGTCACTTACCGGCAATAAACAACATTCTTAAATTGTTGGGGATGTAGGCTAGATCCCCCCACACCATCTTAATGCCTCCTTCCTAAAACAAGTAGTCCGAGGAGGTCGAGTCTATATGTCGATTCTAGGCGACGAGTCCGAAGACAAGTCATATTTGGAAGTCGGTATCTGATAAGGATACCGACCTCCCCCAATACACATGTGCCGGTACCATTCCGGATTCCTCACCCCCCAAGGTTAGAGTAGTAGTAGTTGTAGACACCAAAAATTCTCACCCCATAAAGCAAATTCCCCAAAAATTCCTCAACCCCAGTTATATAAGCAAATTATCGAAATAATAAGAGGGGTCGTCGCCTTTCTTTTTCAAAACATATTAGCGTGCGTGCAAAGACGAAACCATCATTTTATAATCTTTTTCAAAACATTTCAAAAAAAACATAATTCTTCGAAAATGAATTTCCATCAACAGTCTAGTTTCAAGGTCGTCCTTTTTTGTTTATTCACTTATTTCACTATCTTATTTCGTTTTGTTTATATTCTATTTATTTTATTTTATTTTTATTCATCTATCCACTTTTTCATATATTTTATTTTATTCTACTATTAACATTAGTATTTTTATTTTCATTTCTATTTATACACACTCATTTTCATCTTCCAAACCCAATCCACACTTGGTTGAAGTCTGGCCTAGCCCAGTCCTTAAACCCACTCTATTTTCAGCCCATGACTTCAAAAAGCCCACATTAAAACCCAACCCATCTTCTAAACCCTAGTTCACCCACTCTCACATCTAAAAAAACCCTAGACCCTTTCTTATAAAAACAAGTGTACAGTAGCCGGCTCATCTGGATCAACGGGATATTCTTCTTCTGATTGATTTTCTTTCAAAAACCCACAAAAGAGGCATCGCCGTGAAGCTTCTCCTGCTCTCTTCACCCCTCGTTCTTCTTTCCTTCATCTGCAAAATTCGAAAACCTTAGCCCACATCTCACTCCTTCTTCTGATCGTCTTCAAACCCCAGGAAATTCCACACCCATCTTCTTCTCGATCAAAAAAAAGGGAGGGTCTCACGGAGAACAGGCTCGTCGTCCTTGCTCAAAGAAGTTGGAAAACCCAGACACAGTGGCCGCCACCAACTCTTGTATCTCGACCGTCATCGATCATCATCTTCAACCTTCAAAAAAAAAGTGAAGATATTCCTCTCTTTGGCCTGTCATTTGTTCTCGACCTCTACTGCGAACAAGGGACAAATTGTGCTCTCAGTTTTCCTTCATTATTTTCCCGTGTTTGCGCCCCTTTAGAGTCGAATCAACCAACACTATCAGCCGACACCCTTCTTCTTCTTCTTCTTCAATCTTTAGAAGAATTGAAAAACCTAAAAACCATCATCTCCATCATCGGCCGCGACCAACCTCTTCTTCCTCACGAAATACAAACTCTGCCCTGTTCCATTCACTCCGGTCTTCACCTCTGTCGATCGTTCTCCCTCTGCTAAAACACAAACTCAAAAAAAAAAACGAAGAACCAGACTGGTCTTCTTCCTCATCGAACAGATAAACACCTTCAGCAAGAATTTTCTTCTACCACCGACCACAAACCCCACTTAGGAGCCGACCTCCTTGCACTCTTCCTCGGTCGACTCCCCTCCCTCAATCGAAAACCTTCACTGCATGTATTGTTCGGCCTCTATCCGATTTAGTTATACATGGCCCGGGGTATCCTTTCCGCTGGTTTCCCGCTCAGTTCCGTATTCACCTCCAGTGTTGATGTCGAAATGAGCACTTGGTTGAGCCATGTTTCAGATTTGCAGGTTTGAACAGAAAAGCTTGTTTAAAATTGATTTTAACGCACTGAGTTTGAGCGCGACTTGTTTCTTGCTTCAATATAGATAAGGATCTGGCTAGGTCTGAAATTATATGTCAATCTTGCTGTAACATCCTCGTTTTCACAATTCTTCATTGCTTGGACCCCATTTGATACCGACGTGTTTTTGCCTCTTTGTGCTGGTTATTCGACGGCAACAATTCACTGCCTTTGTGTGGAAGAGGAAAATCCCTCTAAGCCGTGCCGGTTATCTTGGCTAACCGGTTCGAATTGAACCACTATGGCCACCTGGATCTTCGTTGGATTTTCATATGCTCGACTGTTATTAATTCTGCAATCTGGCCATCTGGTGTCGCATTTGCCTGGCCTTTCGTTTGTTGAGAATTTGGGATTCAGCTATTGCGTTGATGATGCCTTTGGGCCATCCTGGTGTTGGAGACTAAATTTTTGTATCTTGTCGGCTTATTCTTTGAACTTGTCGTATGTGCAGTATTCGGATGACTGATTAAGGGGCCCGTTGGTGATTGTGGGTTTAATCTTTTCTCTCATTCGTACTACTTGCTCAATCCAATTTCCTCATTACTGTTTTGTTCCATGTTTCGACTGAGGTACTCAATTGGATTTGGGCTGCGCTTGTTACACAGTGAAGTTGACCTTGGATTTTGCTAATGAAATGCTTGTGGACATTGAGTTTGGCATTTCTCCTCTCGGCCTGGACTTGCTAGGCTCGGGATTGACCTTATCCTTTTTTGATGGACCCCGCTGATGGACCTTGGGTTGGTAGCATTTCTTTGGTGCAGAAATGCTCTCGGTCAACTACTCTGATCATACCTTGACCAATTTCTTTGCCCTTGTACATTGGAAACAATTTGGAGTTTATTTGATTCTAGCATGCTTGTTATTGTCCCTCTGCTGATTGTCCTTGCTTTGTGATTTGACTGAGGTACATACGTAATGGATTGGACATGAATGAATGTCCTGGACTGCTTGGAAAGACTTTGGGCATGGCATGCAAACTGAGTTTACAGCAGCAGATTGCTGCATCATGATTGCTTATGGGTTTGGGAATTCTTACTTTTTAACTCTTTTCGGCTATAATTCAACTGTCAGTTGCTCCTTGCGCATTGATTATGGTTTGGAAATTAATTTGAAACTAGCATGTACTTGTCCTTTTGCGCTTAGATATAAACATGAATTGAGTGATAGTTGCCCTATGCTATAATTGTTAGATAAATTATTCATTGGCTGGATGGTCCTTATTGATTCTTCATCTTAGAGGGAAATGATAAACTCTTCTAGGTATGATCCCGCATGACTCACAACTTCACCCTTTTGATACTACACTTCGGTTTGAGTCGTAATCTAAGATGTTGAATTAATCTGTGCAGCAACCCCAATGTTTGATTTATCTTACAATTCATAGCATTTGTTGGCAGCTTGAAACTCTTTTCTATGTTCTCGGTTGGGGTGTGGGAGATGATTAGATTGCCCCCTTTTCCTCCCATTGAGAGGGGCCGTATGATCCCATTGCACACACCCCAACCTTCTTCCGTTCTTTGACTAATGCGCTTTGTCTCTATTGGATGTGTTCTTTGACATGTACATAATGCTTATGGAATGGAAAACTGCTCGGGGACGAAGGAGATGGACCTTGGCTTGGATTGGGGCTCTCCTTTCGAACGTGAAAAACAGTTGGTGTATCTCTTCGGATCCCCTTCAGCTCGAGTGAGGCGGCGTCGATGCGACCCCCCATAGCAGCTCTTTAATTAAGATTGTTATCTTTGTTTGTATTAATTTGTAATTTGTTTATTGTTTTTACTTTGGTTGTCTTTGGATTTATTTTCGTAATTTAATTCATTCTCTGCATGTGAACAATTTTAGCATGTTATCTCTAGTTGGTTTTGTTATGTTATTCTAGTGCTTAGTTTACCCCCTTCTACATATGGATTTGAGCTTGGAAATTAATTTGAAATCTTGTAGGATTTTTGCTAGTGTTCAATCACCAAATTTTTGTACATAACGTTTACACTTCATTTTACTTCTCCAATGTTTGTACCCTATGTGAGAATATTTCGTTGCTGCTTTGTGATTTATGCCCCTTGCTCATTGCTTTAGTGATGTCTTAAGCCCTGTTATTTCCCCTTTAGGCCTTTTGACTAACGATAAACTTCGGATGCGTTATTGCTCACACCTAACGGGTCCCCTCTCATTTGTTTCGTGGAGCAGTAATTTTCCTAGCTTCAGAAACATCCAAACCACCTTTATATGTATCTAGAACAAAAAACTTCAAAAAACAAGCCCTTAAGGCTATTTTAGAGGGCTTTGGGATGCGAAATCCCCCATGCCTAGCGGGTCTCTCATTCGTTGTATGTGGGTGAAATCCTCCTTTGCCTTCAACACACCCTAATCAAGAGTTAATAATCAATCAATAAATCAATTCCTCTCACTTGTTTAATATCTCACAAATCAGCCCAACAACAATTTTCTAGCCCAATCATAAATAAGCCCACATAAAAAGGGGCCACTTCAGCCAATCCAACCAGGCCCATTGCGGCCCAACTTCAAGCAAGGCCCTTTTGTCGGCCCAACTCTAGATAAGGTCCAAATTTCAACCCAATTTCCAACAAAGCCCAGAATGGGCCCAATTTAATTCCAAGGCCCAATTCAAATCCCACTTCAGCCCGAATCAAAAGGCCACTCTGAGGCCCAATTCAAAACCCACTTCAGCCCACAGTTCATAAATCCCATTTCAAGGCCCAAGCCCATTTCGAGGCCAAAGCCCAACAAGGCCATCAAGCCCACTCGGCCCATCAAGCCCAATCTTGACCGAACTTCGACTAATCCAACTTTGACCAGTCCAACTTTGATCCGAACATTGACCATCCAACTTTGACCCGAAATTTGACCAATCCCCTTTGACCTTGACTGAGCATCGACTTTGACCCAGGTTTGACCAGTTCAACTTTGACCAACCCGAACTTTGACTCGGCCTATCTTCCAATCCCGGCCCAAATTCAATTCAAATCCAATTGATTCAAACCCAATTCAATTCAAACCCAATTCATTCAGCCCTATTCAATTCAAATCCAGATTCAATTCATCCAATTCAAACTCGACTTGTAATCCCATCCAAACCCCAAAAGTCTCTCTTCTCAAAATTCAAACATCGCTTTATTTGAATTTCATCAAGTTTTCAAAAGAAACCATTTTGTGGAATTTTAAAGGAAAAACTCTTCTCACATCACAGAAAGCTCTTCTCAAAACGCAGAAAGTTCTTCTCGCATATACAGAAAGTTTTCTCCTAAGACATTTCTCAAAATCAGTGTTTTTTTATCGAGAATTCCGAACAACTTCGAAAGTTTTCCAACTCAGTTTTTAAACTCAAACTAAGCTGTTTTTGGGGAACAGGGGATGCCTAACACCTTCAAGAACGTTTTCTCTTCCTAGTTAGACATCACTTGTCTCTCTTTCCAAAATAAAATCTGAGGCGGGGCACTGGGGTCGTAATCTCCCTTGTCGCAGTCTGGATCTCTTTAGGCGGGGCATTAGGGTGACAAACATCCCTAATTGCAGCCTAGATTTTTACAAGGCGGGCTGCTAGAGAAGTAACGACCTTCCTAGCTGCAGCCGGGATTTTAGAATCGTCTAACTCCCTTCCGCTCGATTTCAATGTTTTTCTCGGTTTTTAACGTTTTAAAAATGTTATAACCCGTACAATTCATACCTTATGTTATATCAGTTGCAATGTTATTCTAAGTTGGGTTTTTTATTTCTTTGCTATCAGTTGGACACCGGCGGTATTGTTCTAATTGTAGAGGGCAAGGAGGTCCATCTATTAAACAATTAAGGTAATTGTTTTCTTTAATTAATAAGGAGTGGGAGCCTTATTTAATTATTCACCATCTAATTATTTTTACATCGTCAGTCCATTCGTGAGGAGCGTCTCGATCGTGGTTTGAACGACAGTTTCCTCTCTTTCCCTTCTCTCTCTGTAATTCCTCCTTTGCTGAAGCGTTGAATGATCTACTACTGCAATCTGTTGGGATCACTGCTGCTGTGTAATCCGTTGTCCGCCTTCAGGTTTGATTCTCGAAATTCAGATTAGTAATTAGAGCAAGTTCCTCTCCTCTGCAGTTTCTGATTTTGGTTGATTGTTGTGATGAACTCAGTAATGTGCTCTGCGTTTGGGTCGTGTTCTGCGTGTGGCTGTTGCTTTGCGAATTGCTGGAGGTTCTGCACACTCGATTTCAGGTTTGTGATGCAGAAAGTTATTCAGTTTTGAGTTTCCAAGTTCTAGGTTTCCTTCGATGTTTTCTGATTTCTGGGCTTTGATTGTGGAACTCAGTGGCTGTTGTTCTGTATCGGATTGTGGTTCTGCGTGGTTGGGCTTTGCTGTCTGATTCGGGATTTGTCTGCTAATTGAGGTAGGTGGTTACTCGATTCAGTTTGGAAGTTCAGCCATGGGGTGTTGCAAGAGCGTTATCTGATTTTGTGTGTGATTCTATTAGCGTTTTGTTGTGATTTTGGATGGCTAAACCCCATGGTTTCCTGTTTTAATGTCTGATTTGGTGTGTGTGCTTAATTGGCAATTCGTGGTGTTGAATTGCATTGTTTTTCTGCTCTGTTCGTCTTCTGAAATTTGCAGTTTTCGCACTGTCCGAACTTCTGTCCGAGCTTTGAAGTTCGGACAGTGCGTTTTTGCCTTAATGATTTCAAGTTCGGGGGTATGTCCGAACATCTGTCCGAACATAGATGTTCGGACACACCCTCAGGTTTTTTTCCTCTGATTTAAGTTCGACCTGTGTCCGAACTTCGACGTCCGGACACAAGGTCGGACCTTCCGCGTGTTTTCCCGTAAAACCTGTCGAACATCCGTCCGAACTTGGATGTTCGGATATTCTGAATTCCTCTATCTGATTTCAACTCGACTTGTGTCCGAACATTGATGTCCGGACACAAGTTCGGACATTTGGCTTTCTCTGGTTTCTGAGTCTCGACTTGTGTCCGAACTTCGACGTTAGGACACAAGTTCGGACACCCCCTCTGTTTTCAGTATAACTTCTCCGTTTGAACTCTGATTTGAGTGCCGTCTGCGGCGTTGGATTCCTTATGATCTGTACTACTGATTTATGAGTGTTTTGGCATATTTAAATGCAACTTTGCTTCTGTTTAAGCAACCCTTCTGTTTTGGGACATTGCACATTGTTTCTGAGCCGTGAATGGCTGGGTCGAGCTATTCCGTGGTATACCATGTAGACGTCATTCTGAGTGTGGGTCATTCCCTTTCTGTTCTTGGGGTTGACGAACCCTTTGGCTCTTTCGAGTCATTTCTGCGCTTGCCGAGAGACCTGGTATGGTCTATGGGTCTCCGACCCTTCTGAGTGTGTGCATTGTGTTTTGTCCCCTTTCTGTTTAAGTGCTCCGACTGTTTCTGATATGGGAACCCCTTGAGTTCCACTCTATTTCTGTTCTGAAAGCTTCTGGATATTGAGAATTGTGGATAAATGCTTTATCTTCTCCTTCTTCTATTTTCAATTGTTTTGAGCGACCTTGCTGATGACGGTCGCTGCTTACTGGGCATAGTTGTGTGCTCATTCCCCTACTTCTAACATTTTTTTGCAGATTGATCAGCGAGGATCATCCTGAGTTCTGGAGCTTTAGCATTTAGCTTTTATGTTCATTCAGTTTGATACTTTGAGATGTTGTAGCCTTCGGGCCTTATGCTTTTGACTTCTGTTTCTGACTCAGTTTCGTATTTGGGATTTTGGGTATTTGTTCCGCTGTATTTGAGTACATTGGTTTACAATGTTTATGTAAACTTTGTTTTGGGCCTTTATTGCGTTTGAGTGTTTTAGAGCCTTGCGTTATTAGGTAGTAATACGCGGCGTGTAGCACCCTTAACTCTTAGGCCGGTTTTAGGGGTGTTACATTTAGTGGTATCAGAGCCAGGTTTGGCTTTCTTTGGTGTCTGTGGGTGTGTTTGCTTGTGTGGGAGTCAGTTGTGACAGTGGTTGACAGTATGAGTTAGTTCTAACAAGTTTTGGATTTGTATATCTCGAATGGCTCCTCGTAGGACACCAGTGACCCCTAAGGGAGATGCTGCGGATGTAGTGCAGCAGTTTGTGACGCAGTTGATGCAGACGATGGCTGCAGCTGCTGGGGGAACTGGTGGAGGAGCTGGTGGTGCTGGCCCAGCAGGAGCGAATGCCGTGGGAGGCCGAGTCCGAGCACTCCAGGAGTTCATGAAGCTAAAGCCACCTTCTTTCGACGGCTGTGGCGACCCTCAGGAGGCGAGCCATTGGATTACTGAGGTCGAGGACCTGCTGAGAGTGATGGGGTCGGAGGACGACCAGAAGGTAGACTTTGCCACATTCCTCTTCAAGGGGGAGGCGAAGGAGTGGTGGCGCATGGTGATGGGTAGACATCCCCAGCCTTGGACCTGGGATCAGTTCTGCTTGGAGTTCAACAAGCAGTTCTATCCGGATGTCTACAAGGACCAGAAGATCAATGAGTACAACCGGCTGCGTCAGGGGAGAGATATGACCGTAGAGGAGTACGTGAGGAAGTTCGTGACCCTGTCGAAGTATGCTCCGGAGCCAGATGAGCATAGGAAGGCTCGTAAGTTCGAGAGCGTTTTGAGGCCAGACATCAGGTCGGCGGTGACACCTCTTCGTCACCGGACTTTCAGAGATGTGGCGGATGTCGCCCTGCTGGTAGAGGCTGACATCAGGGGCAGACAGGCGGGCAGAACCATAAGGGAAGAGGCGTGCTGAGGAGCCTCAGAAGAAGGAGGCTGCTCCTCCTCAGAAGAAGCAGACCTATGGAGATCGCCGGGAGCTTCGTCATCTTCGTCAGCTGGGGCGAAGTGTGGGGCTTGTGGTCGCTCCCATCCTGGTAGGGAGTGCTACAAGAAGACTGGTGCCTGCTTTAAGTGCGGGTCGATGGAGCACCGGATCGCTCAGTGCCCTCAGGCATCCAGTAGAGGCTCAGGGGAGAGAGGCACCGGCTCAGATTCAGGGGCGAGGTCCGATCAGAAGAAGCCCTAGATTCAGGCCCGGGTTTATGCTATGGCTGGAGAGCGTGATCGAGCTGGTGATCGCGTCATCTCAGGTATTCTCCAGATCCATTCTCGAGATGTATTTTGTCTGTTTGACTATGGAGCTACGCATTCCTT
The DNA here is from genome assembly GCA_023374045.1 of Limonium bicolor. NCBI lineage: Eukaryota > Viridiplantae > Streptophyta > Magnoliopsida > Caryophyllales > Plumbaginaceae > Limonium > Limonium bicolor. The sequence continues at coordinate 453,325,765 of CM041776.1, read as the reverse complement.
TGTCTGCTATGATTTGTTGGGTGATCTTGGATTGACTGCTGTGTCTAGTGAGGTAGACCTATGTGTGAGTAGTCCGTTAGGCGGGGTTGCCCCTTGTGTGCTGGATTCTGTGTGTAAGGCTTGTCCCATAGTAGTTAGGGACAGACCTTCTTTGCTGACCTCATCCCGATGCGGATGACCTGTTTTGATGTGATCCTGGGCATGGATTGGCTAGCAGAGCACCATGCCCATATAGATTGTGCAGCGAAGAGAGTAGTGTTCGACTTGCTAGACGGGTCTCGCTTTGCTTTCTCTGGGAATGCAGTTCCATGTGCGCCTGTGATTGTGTCGGCGATGCAGGCAGCCAGTTTCTTGAGGAAGGCTGCCAGGGCTTCTTATGTTATCTGCCAGAGGTGCGTGAGGGATCTAGCTTGGAGAGCATCCCGATCGTCAGAGAGTTCCCAGAGGTCTTCCAGGACGACGTGCCGGACTTCCACCAGTGCGAGAGGTGGAGTTCACCATCGATTTAGCGCTAGAGACTCAGCCCATCTCTAGGGCCCCTTACCGTATGAGTCCGGCGGAGTTGAAGGAGCTGAAGGTTCAGCTTTAGGAGCTGCTAGATAAGGGCTTCATACGCCCTAGTGTTTCGCCTTGGGGAGCGCCAGTGCTGTTTGTGAAGAAGAAGGATGGGACCTTCCGTTTGTGCATCGATTACAGAGAGCTGAACAAGGTGACCATCAAGAATCGCTATCCCCTTCCGCGCATAGATGATTTGTTTGATCAGTTGGCGGGCGCCACGGTGTTCTCAAAGATAGATCTTCGTTCAGGCTACCATCAGTTGAGGATTAAGGCCGAGGATGTGCCTAAGTCCGCTTTCTTTAGGACTCGTTATGGTCATTACGAGTTCCTAGTCATGCCGTTTGGTTTGACTAATGCTCCATCAGTATTCATGGACATGATGAACCGGGTTTTCAAACCCTATCTGGATCAGTTCGTAGTGGTCTTCATAGATGATATCTTGGTGTACTCCAGGAGCGCAGAGGAGCATGAGGAGCATCTGAGGATTGTTTTGCAGACGTTGAAGGATCGTGAGTTGTATGCTAAGTTGAAGAAGTGCGACTTCTGGCTTGACCGCGTAGTATTCTTGGGACATGTGGCCTCGAAGGACGGTATCTCAGTGGATCCTGAGAAGATTAGAGCTGTGATGAAGTGGGCGAGGCCCACGAATGTTGCTGAGATTCGCAGTTTCCTTGGGTTAGCTGGGTACTACAGGAAGTTCGTTGAGGGGTTCTCTAAGATTGTATCCCCGCTGACCCGTCTATTGAGGAAGGAGATCAAGTATGAGTGGAGCGAGGCTTGCGAGCAGAGCTTTCAGGAGATTAAGAAGAGGTGACGACGGCACCGATCCTGACTTTGCCTTCGGGGACCGAGGGATTCGAGGTCTTCTGTGATGCGTCCCATAAGGGACTGGGATGTGTTCTGATGCAGCAGGGTAAGGGGTGGCTTATGGCTCGCAGCAGCTTAAGCCCTATGAGAAGAACTACCCTACCCACGATCTGGAGTTGGCAGCTGTGGTGTTCGCGCTGAAGATTTGGAGGCATTACCTGTATGGAGCGTCGTGTAAGGTTTACACGGACCACAAGAGTCTCAAGTATTTGTTCACTCAGAAGGAGCTGAACTTGAGACAGCGGAGGTGGTTGGAGCTACTTCATGACTACGATTTAGAGATCCTCTACCACCCGGGTAGAGCGAATGTTGTTGCAGATGCCTTGAGCAGCGGAGAGGTGCTTCGGGTGTAGCTTGTGCTCTGACTGGAGTCCAGAGGTCCGCCTTTGAGCTGCAGCGTATGGGGTGTTTGGGTAGTCAGACCAGCCAGTGCCAGTGTGATAGCAGCGCTTCAGGTTCAGTCTTCGTTGGTCGACAGGATCCGGGTTGGTCAGGAGGCAGATTCAGCTTTGTGTCGGATCAGAGAGGGGCTGTCTTCGGAGCAGAATTCAGACTTCAGTGTCTCCAGCGATGGGTGTCTGCGTTTCAGAGTGATGTGTGTGTGCCAGACGATGCAGTGTTGTGTGCGAGGGAGATCCTTCAGGAGGCTCATGGAGCGCCATATTCAGTTCACCCAGGAGGGGTGAAGATGTATCGAGATCTCAGAGAGTCATTCTGGTGGTTTGGGATGAAGCGTGATATCTCAGAGTTTGTTCGAAGTGCCAGACCTGTCAGCAGATTAAGCTGAGCACCAGAGGCCAGCGGGTTTGCTTCAGCCCCTTCCCATTCCTGAGTGGAAGTGGGAGAGTGTGGGGATGGATTTTGTCATGGGTTTGCCCAGGACTCCTTCGGGTTGTGATGCTGTTTGGGTGATAGTTGATCGTCTGACGAAGTCTGCTCATTTTCTGCCGGTGAAGAAGACCTTCAGTTTGGAGCGTTTAGCTCGGTTGTATCTCGATGAGATAGTGAGGCTTCACGGTGTGCCTACTACTATTGTGTCTGATCGTGACCCTCGTTTTGTTTCGAGATTTTGGCACAGTTTGCATAAGGCCTTGGGTACAAATTTAGCCTTCAGTTCAGCTTACCATCCTCAGTCGGACGGCCAGACAGAGAGGACTAATCAGGTTTTGGAGGACATGCTTCGCGCACGTGTCCTGGACTTTGGAGGTATCTGGGAGCAGCATGTGACTCTGATTGAGTTCGCCTACAACAACAGCTTTCAGGCGAGCATTGGTATGGCTCCGTTTGAAGCGTTGTACGGTAGGAGGTGCAGGTCCCCCATCTGTTGGGATGACCTGAAGGAGAGGGTCTTGGTTGGACCCGAGCTGGTGCAGGGAGCAGTAGAGAAGATCAGGACGATTCGGGAGCGTTTGCTTGTTGCTCAGAGCAGACAGAAGTGCTATGCAGACCAGAGCGTAGACCGCTTGAGTTTGATGTTGGTGATCATGTCTATCTGCGAGTGTCGCCGGTCAGAGGCGTGGTCCGGTTTGGGAAGCGTGGGAAGCTTAGCCCGAGGTTCGTTGGACCATTTGAGATCCTGGAGAGGATTGGCCCTGTGGCCTACCGGTTAGCGTTGCCACCGCTTTGTCTGCTGTTCACGGTGTTTTTCATGTCTCCATGTTGAGGAAGTATCTGCATGATCCGTCTCATGTGATCGACTACAGCCAGCTTCAGTTGAGAGAGGACTGCAGCTTCGAGGCGGTGCCTACTCGTATTTTAGCCAGGGATGTCCGTCGGCTTCGTAGTAAGACCCTACCTATGGTGAAGGTCCAGTGGTCAGATCAGTTAGAGAGTGAAGCTACGTGGGAGCTCGAAGATGAGCTGCATGCCAAGTATCCCTCCCTGTTCGAGCAGTAAGGTGAGTTAATCTCGAGGACGAGATTCTTTTAAGGGGGAGGTGATGTTATAACCCGTACAATTCATACCTTATGTTATATCAGTTGCAATGTTATTTTAAGTTGGATTATTTATTTCTTTGCTATCAGTTGGACACCGGCGGTATTGTTCTAATTGTAGAGGGCAAGGAGGGTCCATCTATTAAAACAATTAAGGTAATTGTTTTCTTTAATTAATAAGGAGTGGGAGCGTTATTTAATTATCACCATCTAATTATTTTACATCGTCAGTCCATTCGTGAGGAGCGTCTCGATCGTGGTTTGAACGACAGTTTCCTCTCTTCCCTTCTCTCTCTCTAATTCCTCCTTTGCTGAAGCGTTGAATGATCTACTGCAATCTGGTTGGGATCTCTGCTGCTGTGTAATCCGTTGTCCGCCTTCAGGTTTGATTCTCGAAATCAGATTAGTAATTAGAGCAAGTTCCTCTCCTCTGCAGTTTCTGATTTTGGTTGATTGTTGTGATGAACTCAGTAATTGTGCTCTGCGTTTGGGTCGTGTTCTGCGTGTGGCTGTTGCTTTGCGAATTGCTGGAGGTTCTGCACACTCGATTTCAGGTTTGTGATGCAGAAAGTTATTCAGTTTTGAGTTTCCAAGTTCTAGGTTTCCTTCGATGTTTTCTGATTTCTGGGCTTTGATTGTGGAACTCAGTGGCTGTTGTTCTGTATCGGATTGTGGTTCTACGTGGTTGGGCTCTGCTGTTGATGTCTGATTCGGGATTTGTCTGCTAATTGAGGTAGGTGGTTACTCGATTCAGTTTGGAAGTTCAGCCATGGGGTGTTGCAGAGCGTTATCTGATTTTGTGTGTGATTCTATTAGCGTTTTGTTGTGATTTTTGGATGGCTAAACCCCATGGTTTCCTGTTTTAATGTCTGATTTGGTGTGTGTGCTTAATTGGAAATTCGTGGTGTTGAATTGCGTTGTTTTTCTGCTCTGTTCGTCTTCTGAAATTTGCAGTTTTCGCACTGTCCGAACTTCTGTCCGAGCTTTGAAGTTCGGACAGTGCGTTTTGCCTTAATGAATTCAAGTTCGGGGGTATGTCCGAACATCTGTCCGAACATAGATGTTCGGACACACCCTCAGGTTTTTCCTCTGATTTAAGTTCGACCTGTGTCCGAACTTCGACGTCCGGACACAAGGTCGGACCTTCCGCGTGTTTTCCTGTAAAACCTGTCCGAACATCCGTCCGAACTTGGATGTTCGGACATTCTGAATTCCTCTATCTGATTTCAACTCGACTTGTGTCCGAACATTGATGTCGGACACAAGTTCGGACATTTGGCTTTCTCTGGTTTCTGAGTCTCGACTTGTGTCCGAACTTCGACGTTAGGACACAAGTTCGGACACCCCTCTGTTTTCAGCATAACTTCTCCGTTTGAACTCCGATTTGAGTGCCGTCTGCGGCGTTGGATTCCTTATGATCTGTACTACTGATTTATGAGTGTTTTGGCATATTTAAATGCAACTTTGCTTCTGTTTAAGCAACCCTTCTGTTTTGGGACATTGCACATTGTTTCTGAGCCGTGAATGGCTGGGTCGAGCTATTCCGTGGTATACCATGTAGACGTCATTCTGAGTGTGGGTCATTCCCTTTCTGTTCTGTGGGGTTGACGAACCCTTTGGCTCTTTCGAGTCATTTCTGCGTTGCCGAGAGACCTGGTATGGTCTATGGGTCTCCGACCCTTCTGAGTGTGTGCATTGTGTTTTGTCCCCTTTCTGTTTAAGTGCTCCGACTATTTCTGATATGGGAACCCTTGAGTTCCACTCTGTTTCTGTTCTGAAAGCTTCTGGATATTGAGAATTGTGGATAAATGCTTATCTTCTCCTTCTTCTGTTTTCAATTGTTTTGAGCGACCTTGCTGATGATGGTCGCTGCTTACTGGGCATAGTTGTGTGCTCATTCCCCTACTTCTAACATTTTTTGCAGATTGATCAGCGAGGATCATCCTGAGTTCAGGAGCTTTAGCATTTAGCTTTTATGTTCATTCAGTTTGATACTTTGAGATGTTGTAGCCTTCGGGCCTTATGCTTTTGACTTCTGTTTCTGACTCAGTTTCGTATTTGGGATTTTGGGTATTTGTTCCGCTGTATTTGAGTACATTGGTTTACAATGTTTATGTAAACTTTGTTTTGGGCCTTTATTGTGTTTGAGTGTTTTAGAGCCTTGCGTTATTAGGTAGTAATACGCGGCGTGTAGCACCCTTAACTCTTAGGCCGGTTTTAGGGGTGTTACATAAAACCTGGGAGTTAGAGACGTTATTAGGGTTTGACCGAGAACACCCCATTCATGATGTTTCTCTCTAAATCCTACTTTTCGACATAAATACATTGCCCCACCTTCGAGCCTCGGCACTTACCATTAATTAAGTGTCGCGTTCGAGGGGGTACACAGGGTGATTCCTCGGGATCATCCACCCTTTGCAAAATAAACAAATTTTGAAAGACGACTTTGACAATCATTCCTCCAAACAACTCAACCCAGCATCATCTCATTTCAAATCCTGAAACATCCCAAAACCTCAACTCTTTTCGAACCTCGAACCCAAAAAACCGGGATCTCTATTCAAACTCCAATTGCCTCACACATACTCAAACCATCTTCAAAACTCCGAATCACTTCATACTCAAATCATCATTCAAACTCCAAATCACCTCAAACGCGAATCATCTCCCTAATCCCGACTTCTCTCAAACTTCTAAAGTCTCATAGGCCCGAGCGCCTCACAGACTCGAACACTTCAATCTCTCCACCGTTTTAAGATTCAAACGTCTCACAGACCCGAGTGTCTCACAGACTTTGATATCCTATACCTCCCCCTACCTAAACATCCCAAACGTCTCATAGACCCGAGCGTCTCACAGACTAACACCTCAAGAACCTTCAAAACCTTAAAACTTCCAAAACCCAAAACTCGTGAACTACGTAAGGTCTGATCTCAACATGGAGTTGAGTACGTAGGCAGCCCATCTAGGGTGCGACCCCATTCCAATCAAAGACCCCTTTTTCTCCTTTCGTCCCGTACTCCTTATATTCTTTTCATCCACCAATCCTCACTTTGGCGCTAGCTTGACAGAAAAGCTTGCCTAACCCCTCCTTCGTATTTAATCGACTCTCTTAAACCTGTTAAGCCCTTCTTGGCACTCATCAACACTCATTCTCTCTTCCTATCCTATCCTATCCTTGGCTTTTAAATGAATCTCTCTAATAAGGTTTTGAAAGAAGGCAATCCCGACAATTGGAGACCGAGGTTTCCTCGGGCACCAATCCGAAGTCGTGGTTGTTGCCACTTCTAAGGGGTGTAACCCAGTGCGAACCCACATAGAACCTCTGGTATGATCAGATAAGTCCTATCCATAGACATCAAAATCAGAGTCAATTAACGGTTCTTAGAACCCGATCTTCCTTCCTAGTTATCATAGGTCAAACTAGGTGGCGACTCTAGTCATTTCCGCCCTTAGGGCAAAGTCCGCGTGGAGCCCATCGAGAGCGGGTGTAGTGCTCACTAGCATTCCCCATAAGCTTTCTGGGAAAGACGGACAATGTAGTAGGTATTTGAGGGATGCCAGAATAACGGGTTTTCACCCTCCACAGAATGGCATTTTCTAGGATCTAGACTTCTCAGCCAGATCATATTTAGATAGACCCCCCTCATACCGAAAAATCACCCTCCACAGAATGGCGACTCTGTTGGGGAAAACTTGAGTAAGTTTTTCTCAAACTAAGGAAGACTGAACTCCATTCAAAATTGTCGGGACTTCCCCACTTCTTTCAAAACCTTCAAGAGATTCTTTTCAAAGCCTCTAGGATTATTCTACTCCACACTTTGAGTGTGTATCTGATGAGGACAGATAGGATTTATTAGATCCTCAACAGACATTACAATAATTGGGTTAATAATTAGCTCACGATTAGAAAGAGACACTTAAGGCTGAATGAAGCTAACTTCCCTTTAGGTTAATAAACAACCAATTTGGAATCACTAATCTCAAGACAAAATTCTTAGTAATTAGGCTGGTTCTATTTTCTCTACTTTATTTACATTATATGATTGTGGGGTGCATTGGGTGGGTAGTTTAGGACATGCATTCCTCTGTGTCACCCGTTTTATCCACGATGTCACGGGATCTTCAACGGTCCACGGTTGATTCCTCATGAGCTGGGTCACTCTCTCAGTGAACAAACCCACGAGGCGGAGGCGGTATGGTCTCCGACTAACGCTTTGAAGCTCATGATCCAAAAATATCCTCTGTTACCCGAGTCTGAGCCAGCATATAGTAAGCCATGAGCCTTCAGTGTCCAGCTGCCTGGTCCGGTGTCTAGGACGGGTTTTATGGGTAGTCACCCCTTGTATGCCGTCTGTTTGACCACCCTTTTGTCTTACCCTGAAGATTGCATGGGCTCAGTTCTCCAAGTGTTCTTTGCACCACGAGTGTCTCTAAAGCCCGATGTCACGCTACACGTCCATAGAGGATCCCGTATTTACCGGATACCCATACATGGCACAACGTAGTTAGTGAATAATTTGGACTTTAGACACACCTGACCGTGCAGACGACGGAAGACCTGACCCCATGCAGTACTTCCCCAAGTTTTCCAAAAGTGAGTATGTTGTGATAATCACCGGCCGTGGCTCGTGTGACTGTATCACTTCGGGTATCCTGACCTTTCGAACTTAAGCACTCCGGACTCTCTTGATGACGTGCCCCACAAGGCATAACAGAGATAAATCCGAGAGATGAACAGTGAAGGAACGACGGTTCCCCCGGTGGTATGGAAGCATTGATTGACCTGGAATGTGATTATCCCAACATTAACACTTACAGCTCCACATCAAACATAGCCACGATTTCTTTACATGTGTGCAAACCACTTTATCAAACCAACCTGTTTTAAAACGTTCGGAATTCTCTTTTGCATATCTTTTAAAACTGTTTACTAGCCTGTTCAATATAGAGTCCCATCTTATTTTTACTCATAAACATTTGGGGTTTTAAAACCTGCCGCGTCATCATTGAAAACTTTATTTCACTAAAATGTTATTTCCAATACAATTTTTTTCAAGAAATAGATTTCGAAAACCTACTTTCTACAAATGAATTTCAAACAACATTTTTCACCAAAGATTATTTCTAACTAGATTTTGAAAACAGCTTTCAAGGTTGATTTGCACAAGCGTATTTCAAAATAAATGGTTTAGTCCCCATGTTGTGACCCGCTATTTTTGAAGTTCTGCCCACCTTCAAGAGCAGCGGTCATTACCGTGGTGTGTACTAGTCATTTCGCGTTTTCACAAAAGTGGTGGATTTTCACATAAGATTTTGCGCTCGATCATTCACCTTTCCTTTCTCAAAAATATCCCTCATTCCTCTCGTCGGAGCAAGTGAAGCAGCATAAAAATCGACTACGTGGATCGAGCTGAAGGCTAGAGGTGCACCAACCCGTGGAGCTAGCCGAGCGGCATGAAGACCAACACCAACCATTCAAATACAAAATCAAAGATGTACCAACCTGGGTCAAGCGATATGAAGATTAGCAACACCGATTCAAGTTCAAACTATGGAAAATCAGAAGAACACCAGCCCGTTTTGTTTCATCATAGTACCGCTTCACTACAAGCGCCCGAAGACAAGCGAGTAGCCGGCCAAGAGCCCGAAGACGAGCGAGCAGCCGGTCAAGAGCCCAAAGACGAGCGAGCAGCCGATCAAGAGCCCGATGACGAGAGCAGCCGGTCAAGAGTCCGAAGACGAGTGCAAGCAGTCGATCAGAAGCCCGAAGACCGACCAGAAGAGTTCAAAAGAAGTTTAGCTCAAAACTCCCCCATTTAATGACTTTTAGAATTGATGTATAGGTTTTCCCCCTAGCATTCTTTTCTTTCTCGTCAATTTCTGAATAGACTGCATGTATAGGTTTATACATTCCCTTTGAATTTATTTAGATCAATGTGTATAGGGTTCCTCACTCCCGATTTTATCTTCGAATGACCGAGCGTCAAAGTCCATATTGAGAAAATCCGCCACTTTGAAAACACGTGTTTTCAAAGTTGTTTTTCCAAAACTTGGTTTCTTTTGGCATGCACGTATAATAAAAGAACGAATAAGGGACGACCCCTCACATTTATATATCATTCATCAACTTTGTTTTATGGGGTGAAAGCTCACGGTATCTACAGAAGGCACCCCCTGAACAAACACACCAATAAATACAACCAAGCAAGAAGCAAACCGCATGCATTGCATTCATTACAAAAAAAAGTTACATGCATTCTCGGTCAGTTCAAATTGGTCAAACAAACACGTCTTGTTCACCTCAAAAATTGCATAATCACATGCTCTGTTCTCACCCACTACACATCCCCCTTCAGCCCAATATCTAAACATCCAAAGCCTGATCTTCAGAGGGATAGCAGAAAATCAAAGAGATCAAACCTCTTCCACTACAGAACTACCATGTGCATCAGTGACCAAAATGAAAAGAAGCAGTTCTTTCCGTATCGTGGGGTCACCGTGCGGGAGTTGTCACTCCCTAAAAGTCCCAAAATCTAGGAGCCAATCACCAAGCCGACCTCACTTGAGAATCACTACCCCGACAGCGACCCCAACAGCTAAACCATCTCCAGGACCAACAGTGACTGGATGAGCTTCATAAGCCGCGAGCTGAATACGACTCAAGCGAGAATAGGTGTAGCCTCACCACTCATGCATTGCATCCAAAAACAAAAACAAAAAAAAAACATTCAGTCAACCATCTCAATTCATCATTTTCAGCATTTCATGCATCCTATACATAGTAATTCCATATTACCACTATATAATGCATTGTAGATAGTCACATTTGCATACTCTCGTATCGAAACGACATCTTTGGAAAAAATGTTGAGAGATTGTTTGAACAGAATGCTTGAATCACAAAACTCTCGACCCCTCAACGAACACAAGGGTCTAGTCAAAACCAGCACCACAAACCGAATGTGTGGCATGCGAAGAGCGGTATTTTCCCTGGAATTTTAGCTGAGTGTATTGGACAATCCACTGAGCGACGAGGGAAGGTAGAGAGAGCCAATCAAGGTAAAACCATGAGCGACTTGTGCTTTCCTTCAGCACATGGAGAGGCATAATTAAGAGTGAGATCAATGTCGATAGCAAGATACGAACTGTGGTTCATGCAAAGATTCGAGAATAATAAGAAAACAATCATTGACTAATGTGAATGACGAGACACTTAGGAACAAAATCTCCACAAAACCAAAAAGCTTTGACTGCCCTGCACGTAATCTTTAGTGAGCCCCGCTGAGCCTAGACCTTCCAAGATAAACCTTTTTGTGCGAACTCCACATATGCCAATCTACACATACACTTACCTACCCTTGCAATAGAGGACCCCGAAAGAGCCGGAGCCATGGCCTCTCCCCACCATCTTCCACAAAAGCAACAAATGAAATGTTCAAAGAAATCTGTGAGTCAATGCAACTCCAAAGCCAAACACCAAAAACGAACATCAAAACTGTTCAAAAAAAAAGATCAGTGAGTCAATGTAACTCCAAAGCTGAAAGCCAAAATACAAAGCAAAGAACGTTTGAGAAAATTGACGAGCCAAATGCAATTTCGCAAAAGAAAATGAGAAGAAAGTTCAAACCATACACCAGAAGAGACAAGAATGAGGAAGCCAAATCTGAAGGACCAATGATGTCCCGTAGAAATCAATAAAGGTTATCAAAACCAGTCTAATCATTCCACCCATGGCAAAGGCGAAACACGACCTCTATGGCACAAAAGCTCCACAATTCTTAAATAAATCCCAGAGTCCCGTGTGACATACATCATGCCCCTCAACCCCGTTATAACCCAATAAAGACCTCTGACTCATAAGTTAATGAGCGTCAACTGAAAGTACCGGATCTGAAACATGAATCATAAGCTTCGTACTTGTTATCAACATGTCCCATCATACCAAATGGACCATGAGTGAATGAGTGTGACCTTACACCGCAAGGTCTTCTGAGTGCGAGTGAATCTCCAATCTGAGCACCAAATCATAAACAGCTTACCCCACTGCAGGTGAGGAATTTGTAAGGGTCGGAAAGTCCGGAACCTTGAAAAGAAATTCTTAGGAAAATACTGCTCCGAGCATTGAGAGTATCATTACATTATTAGCACACACAGCTATACTCACGGGAGATTAACCCGCATCCCGCCATGAGAGGAAAGTGATTCACACATTCCAATTCAACAATCACTCAAGATCGAGCTGAAGATGTTTTATATTCGTAAACCTCATATTAATAAAGATAGGGTCACACCTTTTCTCCAAAAAATTGCATACGTGTTCTGCATCGTAACTAGCATTTAACATCTGCATGCATCATGACCTACCCATCATCAGCATCCGACCGGTAAGAACTCTGCCTAGTATCGCTGAAAGTCAACTTCAGTTGTAGTTGTTGAAGCGTAACTTTTGATCAAAAGAAATCAGAAATTGCGGCCATCCGGAGCCATACAAAGATCTTCCTAGAGTTATCCCATGTCATACTCGAGTCTCAACGACACCACTCCCAAAGCCAAGCTGGAGCCATGCGGGAGCCATCCTCACATTTCGAGATTATCCCTAGAGCCATGCGGGAGCCATCATTCGACATTGAAACCATCCCTAGAGCTACACAGGGAGCATCCTAACAGTCCGAGAACAATACGGGAGCCACCTCAAATCTACGTCACAGGTTATTTCATCACCAAGGTGTTGCCTACACAGTTTCGAACTACGTATGGTCTGATCTCAATACAGAATTGAGTACGTAGGCAGCCCGCCCAGGGTACGACCACCTCACAGGCGAAAGTTCCCATTTCTTCCTCGCTCACCAAATGGAGCCATCTCGTAGCCCTTCCCGGAGCCATCCCGAGCTACCCTGGAGCCATCATGAGGAAATCCCGAAGTCATAACCGGACCAAAGCCATTCATCTGCAACAAAAAAAAACTGTCAACCACAGTAAATCACATCGACCCACCACTCGATTCAAAATCCATACCAAAACCATTCATCCACAACCAAAAAATTGTCAACCACATCAAAGTACACAAATCACATTGACCCGCCACTCGACCCAAAATCTCAATCCAAATCGAAACCCACCAACCATCCCAGAGCCGTTGCTCATAATGGGGTCATGAATCATGTCAGAACCATCCGACCACACTAGAGCCACCCGACCACACTGGAGCCACCCGACCGCACCGGAGCCATCCGATTGTACTGAAGCCCTTGGATCATATCGAGGCCATCAATCATATCAAAACCATCGAGTTCCCAAAATCACTCATTCACAAAAAAATGAACTCACTCAAAGACCAATCACAAAAACCAAAAACTCAGGAGCCATACCGGAGCCAGCTCGAAACTCTGGAGCCAAGAGTCCAACCAAATCCCGAAACTATAGTGCACATCGGGCGAGACTGTCAAAACAAAACCAAAACACAAGTCCCACACTGACGAAGTCAATGGCCACATCAACAAAACATTCGACTATCATATCCCTCACGAAAACAACCGAAAAGCATTCAATCCCGAATCAACCCACAATCAAAGTCATCCTCAAATCAACCACTCAAAACAACGAGTCTCATACGACTCAATCAAAGTATTATAGGCCCGTCATAAGTCCTATAGCTAGATGTCAAGAGGTCTAGTTGAGGCCCGTCATAAGTCCTCGTACTTTCAATTGCATTCTAGGCCCGTCATAAGTCCTAGAGCTAGACACCGAGTTCTAGTTGAGGCCCGTCATTAGTCCTCATGCATAACCCTTATTCCGATTGTATTCTAGGCCCGTCATTAGTCCTAGAGCTAGACACCGAGATCTAGTTGAGGCCCGTCATTAGTCCTCATACATTTCGAAGATGCATTCTAGGCCCGTCATAAGTCCTAGAGCTAGACACCGAGTTCTAGTTGAGGCCCGTCATTAGTCCTCATGCATAACCAATATACCGATTGTATTCTAGGCCCGTCATTAGTCCTAGAGCTAGACACCGAGATCTAGTTGAGGCCCGTCATTAGTCCTCATACATTTCGAAGATGCATTCTAGGCCCGTCATAAGTCCTAGAGCTAGACACCGAGTTCTAGTTGAGGCCCGTCATTAGTCCTCATGCATAACCAATATACCGATTGTATTCTAGGCCCGTCATTAGTCCTAGAGCTAGACACCGAGATCTAGTTGAGGCCCGTCATTAGTCCTCATACATTTTGAAGATGCATTCTAGGCCCGTCATAAGTCCTAGAGCTAGACACCGAGTTCTAGTTGAGGCCCGTCATTAGTCCTCATGCATAACCAATATACCGATTGTATTCTAGGCCCGTCATTAGTCCTAGAGCTAGACACCGAGATCTAGTTGAGGCCCGTCATTAGTCCTCATACATTTCGAAGATGCATTCTAGGCCCGTCATAAGTCCTAGAGCTAGACACCAGTTCTAGTTGAGGCCCGTCATTAGTCCTCATGCATAACCAATATACCGATTGTATTCTAGGCCCGTCATTAGTCCTAGAGCTAGACACCGAGATCTAGTTGAGGCCCGTCATTAGTCCTCATACATTTCGAAGATGCATTCTAGGCCCGTCATAAGTCCTAGAGCTAGACACCGAGTTCTAGTTGAGGCCCGTCATTAGTCCTCATGCATAACCAATATACCGATTGTATTCTAGGCCCGTCATTAGTCCTAGAGCTAGACACCGAGATCTAGTTGAGGCCCGTCATTAGTCCTTATACATTTCGAAGATGCATTCTAGGCCCGTCATAAGTCCTAGAGCTAGACACCGAGTTCTAGTTGAGGCCCGTCATTAGTCCTCATGCATAACCAATATACCGATTGTATTCTAGGCCCGTCATTAGTCCTAGAGCTAGACACCGAGATCTAGTTGAGGCCCGTCATTAGTCCTCATACATTTCGAAGATGCATTCTAGGCCCGTCATAAGTCCTAGAGCTAGACATCGAGTTCTAGTTGAGGCCCGTCATTAGTCCTCATGCATAGATTGTTTGACCGTATTCTAGGCCCGTCATTAGTCCTAGAGCTAGACACCGAGATCTAGTTGAGGCCCGTCATTAGTCCTCATACCATCAATCACCGCAATTTGGGGCCCGTCATAAGTCCCCGTGCACCCGCATTCATAAGAACAAATCATAAACCGTAGTGAGAATTTTTGGCGTCCCGTCAACCTTGATCCAATTATGCAAGGGCTTGCAGAATTGAATCAAGGGGAGCCATCTGTAGACCCCAAAAATTCTCACCCCATAAAGCAAATTCCGAAATAATAAGAGGGGTCGTCGCCTTTCTTTTTCAAAACATATTAGCGTGCGTGCAAAGACGAAACCATCATTTATAATCTTTTTCAAAACATTTCAAAAAAAAAAACACAATTCTTCGAAAATGAATTTCCATCAACAGTCTAGTTTCAAGGTCGTCCTTTTTTGTTTATTCACTATCTTATTTCGTTTTGTTTATATTCTATTTATTTTATTTTATTTTTATTCATCTATCCACTTTTTCATATATTTTATTTTATTCTACTATTATCATTAGTATTTTTAATTTCATTTCTATTTATACACACTCATTTTCATCTTCCAAACCCAATCCACACTTGGTTGAAGTCTGGCCTAGCCCAGTCCTTATACCCACTATTTTCAGCCCATGACTTCAAAAAGCCCACATTAAAACCCAACCCATCTTCTAAACCCTAGTTCACCCACTCTCACATCTAAAAAAACCCTAGACCCTTTCTTATAAAAACAAGTGTACAGTAGCCGGCTCATCTGGATCAACGGGATATTCTTCTTCTGATTGATTTTCTTTCAAAAAACCCACAAAAGAGGCATCGCCGTGAAGCTTCTCCTGCTCTCTTCACCCCTCGTTCTTCTTTCCTTCATCTGCAAAATTCAAAAACCTTAGCCCACATCTCACTCCTTCTTCTGATCGTCTTCAAACCCTAGGAAATTCCACACCTATCTTCTTCCCGATCAAAAAAAAGGGGGGGTCTCACGGAGAACAGGCTCGTCGTCCTTGCTCAAAGAAGTTGGAAAACCCAGACACAGTGGCCACCACACAACTCTTATATCTCGACCGTCATCGATCATCATCTTCAACCATCAAAAAAAAAGTGAAGATATTCCTCTCTTTAGCCTGTCATTTGTTCTCGACCTCTACTGCGAACAAGGGACAAATTGTGCTCTCAGTTTTCCTTCATTATTTTCCCGTGTTTGCGCCCCTTTAGAGTCGAATCAACCAACACTATCAGCCGACACCCTTCTTCTTCTTCTTCTTCTTCTTCTTCTTCTTCTTCTTCTTCAATCTTTAGAAGAATTGAAAACCTAAAAACCATCATCTCCATCATCGGCCGCGACCAACCTCTTCTTCCTCACGAAATACAAACTCTGCCCTGTTCCATTCACTCCGGTCTTCACCTCTGTCGATCGTTCTCCCTCTGCTAAAACACAACTCAAAAAAAAAAAACGAAGAACCAGACTGGTCTTCTTCCTCATCGAACAGATAAACACCTTCAGCAAGCATTTTCTTCTACCACCGACCACAAACCCCACTCAGGAGCCGACCTCCTTGCACTCTTCCTCGGTCGACTCCCCTCCCTCAATCGAAAACCTTCACTGCATGTATTGTTCGGCCTCTATCCGATTTAGTTATACATGGCCCGTGGTATCCTTTCCGCTGGTTTCCCGCTTAGTTCCGTATTCACCTCCAGTGTTGATGTCGAAATGAGCACTTGGCTGAGCCATGTTTCAGATTTGCAGGTTTGAACAGAAAAGCTTGTTTAAAATTGATTTTAACGCACTGAGTTTGAGCGCGACTTGTTTCTTCTTCTGCTTCAATATAGATAAGGTATCTGGCTAGGTCTGAAATTATATGTCAATCTTGTTGTAACATCCTCGTTTCTCACAATTCTTCATGCTTGGACCCCATTTGATACCGACGTGTTTTTGCCTCTTTGTGCTGGTTATTCGACGGCAACAATTCACTGCCTGTGTGTGGAAGAGAAAAATCCCTCTAAGCCGTGCCGGTTATCTTGGATAACCGGTTCGAATTGAACCATTATGGCCACTGGATTCGTTGGATTTTCATATGCTCGACTGTTATTAATTCTGCAATCTGGCCATCTGGTGTCGCATTTGCCTGGCCTTTCGTTTGTTGAGAATTTGGGATTCAGCTATTGCGTTGATGATGCCTTTGGGCCATCCTGGTGTTGGAGACTAAATTTTTTGTATCTTGTCGGCTTATTCTTTGAACTTGTCGTATGTGCAGTATTCGGATGATGATTAAGGGGCGTTGGTGATTGTGGGTTTAATCTTTTCTCTCATTCGTACTACTTGCTCAATCCAATTTCCTCATTACTGTTTTGTTCCATGTTTCGACTGAGGTACTCAATTGGATTTGGGCTGCGCTTGTTACACAGTGAAGTTGACCTTGGATTTTGCTAATGAAAATGCTTGTGGACATTGAGTTTGGCATTTCTCCTCTCGGCCTGGACTTGCTAGGCTCGGGATTGACCTTATCCTTTTTTGATGGACCCCGCTGATGGACCTTGGGTTGGTAGCATTTCTTTGGTGCAGAAATGCTCTCGGTCAACTACTCTGATCATACCTTGACCAATTTCTTTGCCCTTGTACATTGGAAACAGTTTGGAGTTTATTCGATTCTAGCATGCTTGTTATTGTCCCTCTGCTGATTGTCTTGCTTTGTGATTTGACTGAGGTACATACGTAATGGATTGGACATGAATGATGTCCTGGACTGCTTGGAAAGACTTTGGGCATGGCATGCAAAATGAGTTTACAGCAGCAGATTGCTGCATCATGATTGCTTATGGGTTTGGGAATTCTTACTTTTTAACTCTTTTCGGCTATAATTCAACTGTCAGTGCTCCTTGCGCATTGATTATGGTTTGGAAATTAATTTGAAACTAGCATGTACTTGTCCTTTTGCGCTTAGATATAAACATGAATTGAGTGATAGTTGCCTATGCTATAATTGTTAGATAAATTATTCATTGGCTGGATGGTCCTTATTGATTCTTCATCTTAGAGGAAATGATAAACTCTTCTAGGTATGATCCCACATGACTCACAACTTCACCCTTTTGATACTACACTTCGGTTTGAGTCGTAATCTAAGATGTTGAATTAATCTGTGCAGTAACCCCAATGTTTGATTTATCTTACAATTCATAGCATTTGTTGGCAGCTTGAAACTCTTTTCTATTTTCTCGGTTGGGGTGTGGAGATGATTAGATTGCCCCCTTTTCCTCCCATTGAGAGGGGCCGTATGATCCCATGCACACACCCCAACCTTCTTCCGTTCTTTGACTAATGCGCTTTGTCTCTATTGGATGTGTTCTTTGACATGTACATAATGCTTATGGAATGGAAAACTGCTCGGGGACGAAGGAGATGGACCTTGGCTTGGATTGGGGCTCTCCCTTCGAACGTGAAAAACAGTTGGTGTATCTCTTCGGATCCCTTCAGCTCGAGTGAGGCGGCGTCGATGCGACCCCCCATAGCAGCTCTTTAATTAAGATTGTTATCTTTGTTTGGATTAATTTGTAATTTGTTTATTGTTTTTACTTTTGGTTGTCTTTGGATTTATTTCGTAATTTAATTCATTCTCTGCATGTGAACAATTTTAGCATGTTATCTGCAGACGTTATAAAGTGAGTGGTTAAACTGGGTGTAAAATTAAAAGAAAAGAAATTAAAACTCAAAATAAACGTCGGGCTGCAAACAAATCCGTGGTCGTGGTAGTATAGTGAAATTGTAAGCGACCGGATGTCGAACCGTGGGACTAATATACATATAATAGTACCTAAGCGTGTCACAGGAGGGGGGATTAATTGACTTGTAAATGAATAAAAAGGACAGATAAAATAAACTAAGTAAATAGATAAATTAAATGGAACTCTGGGTCAGGTTATTATAATCTGAATAATTAAGCTATCTCTACTGGTCTAATAATTTGGCAAGGTTCCTGTTATTTTCTTAAGGTCGATGAAAACTCATAAGAACTCGTTTACCTGTAATGCAAGGTCCGATGAAAACTCAAGCAAAAGCATGTGTAAACGGCAGAGGAGTATTTGAGGAATTACATTTGCAACTGAGTACTAACTTATTAAATCATAACAAGTTTCCTCCAGTTTTACGTCTTAATTAACCTATCTATTTATCACCGGTCTGATCAAAATAGACTTAGGAAAGCAATTTAATAAACTCATGACATTTATTAAAAAGGTGCGAGATAACTGTTAAAACGTAACAAACTGTATTTAAATAAACCAGTAAAAATAATGCATAATTAATACAAACACATAATAACCATTCCCAGAGTATAAATATTCTAGCCTAACATATTAAATAGATAAACGGAAACAAAAGAGTAATAGAAATCATCCGTAATCACTCCGGCTCGCTCTGCTATTTTGTATACGTAGGACTAGAGGTGAATATGGTGGAAAGTGAAATAAAAATGGAGAAGAGGGAGGAGAGAAATGAGATGAACGTGTGATGTGTGGTGAAGTGGTACGGTGATGGATTGTATGGGTGGTGTATGATGTATGGATGTTTTGTGGCGAAGTTACGTGCGTTTATATAGGGAAAGGAAGAAGAAGCAGAGGAGATAACAGACGCGTGAGCAAAGTTGAGGAATTGATTGAGCTCATTGATTGCTCACTGATTGCAGGGGACAAACGTGTGAGTGAATTAAGGTAGGCTCTGTGCGCGGTGGTAGATGGATAAGGCATGATGCGAGTTGGGCGAGTTGCAGACAGTCGGTGAAGGTAAGTTGCAGACGACGACGGGCGAAGAAGATAAGCTCGCGCTAATTTGTGAACTTACACGCGTGCTTGTCCGCCTCACGTCCGCATGCGGTTGCATGCTCTACCCTCACGTCCGCCTGCTAGGGGCGGTTGCCTCTCTAATACTCTTGTCCACCTGAAAAATAGGCGATAGCCTATTCATGACCGCCCTCACGTCCGCCCAAAAGCCAGGCGGTTGCACAAGTTGAGTCCGCCTCCCTGACCGCCCAAACAACAGGCGGTTGCCCCTGTCGGTTGATTCCCTCTCGTCCGCCTGCTTATTAGGTGGTTGCAGGGGCGGACACACCTCTGTTGTGTGCTCCATATGTGACTCTCTTCTACCGGCTCTAGATTCTTCGTTTGGACCCCGTTTTCTGAGCCGGTTTGTGTCTATGCGTTCGTCTATTTCGTCTACTTCACTCCCGGCTTGGTTTTCCTCATGTTAAACCAATAATTATGTGAGATAAACAATAAAACATAAACTAGAGGGAAAACTAACCGAAGTGGAGAAATGAGCAAGAAAAGTGCTAATATTATATATGAAATACACATAAAACATGCTCATTTGGACACTTATCACACCCCCACACTTATCTTTTTGCTTGTCCTCAAGCAAAACCACGTACCCAAGTAGTAGTAGGGAATGCTCAATACTAACAAATATTATTATGAAGGGTAGGAAAAACATGATCTTTAAACTTATTGAGGAGTGTGAAAAATCAACTGCTGGTGGTGTAGACACCAAAAATTCTCACCCCCAAAGCAAATTCCAGAATAAGAAATACAATAAGAGGGGTCGTCGCCTTTCTTTTTCAAAACGTATTAGCGTGCGTGCTGAAACGAAACCATCATTTTAAAGCATTTCATAAAAACATGATTTTCCGAAAATGAATTTCCAAATGACAATCCGGTTTTAAACCCATCCCTTTTGTCTCATTGTCTATTCGCTTGCCCATCAGTTTTATTTTATTTTGTACTTCTTCATCTTATTTATTGCTACTTTTAATTGTCTTCTAGCATTTATTTTTCATTTTATCATAAACATTCGCATTGCTACAGCCCAACCAGATGAGGCCCATCTTCCTAAAACCCGTCCTGGTTGATTCCTTCTTTAATCCAAATGCCCAGCCTGATTCGATCACTCTCAAAACTACTGTTCCTCTATAAAGGACAAGCTAAAACTTAAGCAGGGGAGGAGCCGTCTCTCTTTCGTCGGTCTCCCTCCATCTTCACTCTCTCGATCGCCACCATATACAAGCAGAGCCGACTTCTTCTTCCCCGACCTTCATCTCCCTCTCGTTCATCCACTCTTCTTCTTCTCGATCTTCAAACAAAAAAAGACCCAGCCGCCCCAAAATCCCCAACATTCTCGGTTAAGAGCATTCTCCCGTTTCCTCTCTTCTTCCGGAGTTCAAAAAAAACTGGAGAGTTGAAAACTCGAACGACCATGAAAACTTCCTGCTCGAAGCCCTCTTCCACTCGAACCACCACGAAAACTTCATACTCGAAGCGTCTGAAATCTCCATAATTGTTCGCTGAAGGTTCATCCACCTTTGGCCATCGTTCTATTCTTCATTCCCGTTTTTAACGGAGTAAGTAGCGTCACTGGTTCTGTTCTCGATTTTTTTTCATTTCGAACGGAGAGACCCCTCCTTCAATCTCGGTTTTAAATTTTTCACCAATGGCTCCGTCAAGCATTTTCCCGGCGCCAGTGTCCTCGTTCTCCCTTCCTCCCCTCTGCTTGCTTGCTTTTGGTCATTCATCGAATAATTTTTGTTGATATTTGCATTTCTTTTCTGGAATCTAGTTCATTTGTGTTTCTCATTTCATGCGGACCTCGTTGAAATCTAGACCCGACACTGGTCAAGCAAGCTGTTGAGTGTTTACCCTCGATTTTTATGTTCAGTTACTGCTTTTGTCGTATTGTGATGGCATCTATCGTGAGATTAGTTCAAGGTTCACTTACCTTCGGTTGCGAAATTTCTATGCACTGTCAATTTAATTTTTGTTTCTGTTTTGGCTTGGTCCATGATGGACTCGAAGTCCTCCTCTATATCTCCAGCACGAAACTTTGTTTCAGTTTGTTCTTCATATGGTTCAGTCACCGAGCCTCCCCTCTTGTTCTACCTTCTTTTCTTCTCCTTTTTTTTTTGAGATGTCACTGATGCGAGGGATGCCTGACCATGATGGGTTCGTGGATCTTCGAGCTGTCTGAAGCAAATGCTTGGGTGCGTGAGTTATTTCGGGACACCCAGAACTCCATTCCGACTGCAATTTTCTTACAAGTTAAGAAGTCTCCTGGTTTTCTTTTGATTGTTGTTGTGCTCGCCCTCTTCATTAATATATATCTCCCTGTTGATTGACCTCTGTGGATTGTTGACGTGTGAACCTGGTTTAAGGTAAGCGGTTCTGTGACTATGCTTGGATATCTCTCTGTTGTCCGTTCTGAGAGGCTTGAAAGGAAAAGAGAATGAAGAGCTGTGGTGTTACTGAGTTGGTTTATGCAGTTTACGTTGCTGATTTATTTTTCCCAATTTTGTCTCTGTCCTTAAGTTTCAATCGTAATTTGTTCATATCTATTTTAACGTCAGATTGAAGTTCTCTATCTCTGTTTTGCTGGTGTGATTAATTGACATCTAAAGCCACAGCAAGCTTATATATCTTTGAAAATGTGTGGAGATGCTGGTTCGTTCGATTTCGGAGTATACACCTGGATCCTCTTGTAACACCCTGGATTTTGCCTCAAAACATAGGTAATGAAATAACAAAGCTAACGGTGAAAACGGCTTTAAAAACGGACTCCAACGAGCCCTACAGGTGCAAAACAAGTCTGGTCCGAACTTGTGTCCGGACATGGGAAGTTCGGACACAAGCCGAGACATTTAAACTATAGAAATCCAACTGTCCGAACTTGTGTCCGGACATTGATGTTCGGACACAAGTCGAGAGTTGAAAGGATTGAAAAACCAGAGGTGTCCGAACTTGTGTCCGGACTTAGAAGTTCGGACACAAGTAAATTGGAAAAGTCCGAGAAAAACAACGTGGCGTGTCCGAACTTCAATGTTCGGACCGAAGTTCGGACACACCTAAACAGAAAGCTTTTAAAACTTTCGGGGCCTGTCCGAACATGGATGTCCGGACGGACGTTCGGACAGGTCCTGAAATACACCCAAAAAATGTCAAAACAGGACCAAATCAACACCAAATTAATCACAATAACTTTGCAACAGAAGAAAGGCCATCGTAGTAACTCCAGTACCTCAAATAACAACATAGATGCCTCTGAAAAGATCTCTTAAACAATAAGTAACTTCCAACATATCCAAGACTTCTTAACGAATTAATCGAGTAAAACACTTCAACTAGATAGCAGCGGAAATAGCAAAATCCACAAGGCGTTACCGCCACACTCTAACAAAGAGTGCTCAGGCTTAAACCACTAATCAAAACAAAAACGTTTCCAAAACTTCTAAAACATAATCAATCCAAAAAATAACTCAACTTGTTCAATGTAGCATTTATTCAGTCGTCCTAAACTATGTGACAGCGCGTCCCAAACCCCAATTCAGCCATGGGTACCTGCGATCATAAAACAACAATGGAAAACGCGAAGGGATCGCGCAAATCAGTGAAACTGAGTAAACATTGTCTCAACCTGTAAAATACATTTTGAAACCCACTTACATTTGCAAAACATTAACTCACACCAATAATAATAATCAGCTTACCAACACCAAACCACCATTGACAAAACATTTCAGGGGAGAACTTTCCAGGAATCAAATCAGTGGTTTACACGGACGACCCAATCCGGGTCGCAATAATTAGAATCCCACCTCACTCACTACGTCCTTAAGTGTGCACACCCCCCAGAAGGTAACTTATGACCCAAAGGAGTAGATCATTAGAGCTTAACTGCAAGTTATGTCTGCAGGCAAAATAATAAGTATATCCACGGGGTACACAGTACCATTAATTACACGGAGCGCCATAAGGCACCAATAATTTACACGGAGCACCAGAAGGTACCAATCAATCCAATAACCAATTCAAGGAAAGTCTCCCAAAACGTTTATCCAAACCTTTCGCAAAACATCACCAGAAAACAAACGGGGGAACATAAATCCCAAACTTCCACAATCTCAAAACCACAGTAAATCCAAATCTTCGATAATCACAAAACACAGAGGTAAGGATGTTGAGCACAACATTTACCTGGATACGCTCACCGACACAGAATCACTCAGCTAGGTCAGCAGTAACGTCCGTCAGAGAAGTCGGAGTCTAGAATACAAGTAGAACACAATCAGATACTACCCAAAGACTAGCAAATTATTCATCTAATCTTACCAACGGATTCCCCTTACCCTTCTACCAATTCCGGCACCAGAGAAGCGGCCTAACGACGTTGGAGAGTGAGCGTGAGAATTAAAAGAGTTTGAGAGCTTGAAGAAAGAGAAGAGTTGTGACGGCGATTGAGAGTGAAGGAGAGCGTGAGATTGAAGATGAAAGATCGTGAGATTAAATAGAAATAATTATTATGATAAGATAGAAATAAGTTAATAAATACCTTTGATTTTAAAAAGAGAGAGAGAGAGACTGAAAAATAGTTTGTAAAATAATAACAACAATAATATCAATCTGAAAACGAAGTAATTAAATAACTTTCAAAAGTCATGGAAGGATCTAGATTCTGAATCAAGGAGGTAATTAAATATTACCTGATTAAAATAATTTAGAAGGAGAGCTAATTGATCACTAGCAAAGATTGGGAAGGGTTATCTAAATAAATATAGGTAGAGGGATAAATAAATACACAATAGCTGTATAAATAAATTAGGAAGAGGAAATTATTTTAGGGAGAAGTAAAATCGAATTTGTATTCTTGAACATAATAACGCTATTTGAAACGGATGTAATATATCTATCTATATATATATATTGCTTCTCTGGGCCTTTATTAATCTTACTCATATCATTCCCGACTATATACTAATTTAATCCTAAGCCAAATTTCACGGGTATTTCATCTCATCCCCCTTAAAAGAAAGCTTCGCCCTCGAAGCTAAGTCTAGGTGATACTCCAACCACAAGACTGAAACCGAAGGTTGAATCCAACTGAACTTGACATAAGTCTTAAACGGTTACCTGCTCGAAGAGCTGTGGGTATTTCTTCCTCATCTCCTCTTCTACCTCCCACGTAGCCTCCTCGGTTCCATGATTAGACCATAAGACCTTGACCATACGGATGGTCTTCGACCGCGTCTCCCTGGTCTTAGTGTCCAGTAGTCTGATGGGGTACTCCTCATAGGATAGATTCTGCTCCAGCTCCAAGACCTCTGGCTGCAACACATGCAACGGATCGGGAACATACCGCTTCAGCTGGGAAACATGGAAGACGTTGTGAACTTTTCCCAGTTCACAGGGAAGTGCTAATCGGTAAGCCACCTCTCCAACTTTCTCCAAGATCTCATAGGGTCCAACGAATTGGGACTGAGCTTCCCTTTTCCCGAACCGGGTTACTCCTCTCATAGGAGATACTTCAAGAAAACTTTATCTCCCACCTCGAATTCCTCTGGTCTGCGCTTGAGATCGGCATAGGACTTCTGCCTGTCCTGGGCTGCCTTCATTTGTCTCTGAATCATCCGAACTTGCTCCATAGTCTCTTCAATCAACTGGGCCCCCAAAACAATAGTCTCACTAATGTCGCTCCAGCATAACGGTGTCCTACACTTCCTCCCATACAGGGCCTCATAGGAGCCATCCTGATGCTGGTGTGATAATGTTATTATAGGAAAACTCTATCAGGTGTAGCATTCAGCCCATGAACACCTGTAACACCCTGGATTTTGCCTCAAAACATAGGTAATGAAATAACAAAGCTAACGGTGAAAACGGCTTTAAAAACGGACTCCAAACGAGCCCTATAGGAGCGAAACAAGTCTGGTCCGAACTTGTGTCCGGACATGGGAAGTTCGGACACAAGCCGAGACAATTAAACTGTAGAAATCCAATTGTCCGAACTTGTGTCCGGACATTGATGTTCGGACACAAGTCGAGAGTTGAAAGGATTGAAAAACCAGAGGTGTCCGAACTTGTGTCCGGACTTAGAAGTTCGGACACAAGTAGTTGGAAAAGTCCGAGAAAAAACAACGTGGCGTGTCCGAACTTCAATGTTCGGACCGAAGTTCGGACACACCTAAACAGAAAGCTTTTAAAACTCTCGGGGCCTGTCCGAACATGGATGTCCGGACGGACGTTCGGACAGGTCCTGAAATACACCCAAAAATGTCAAAACAGGACCAAATCAACACCAAATTAATCACAATAACTTTGCAACAGAAGAAAGGCCATTGTAGTAACTCCAGTACTTCAAATAACAACATAGATGCCTCTGAAAAGATCTCTTAAACAATAAATAACTTCCAACATATCCAAGACTTCTTAACGAATTAATCGAGTAAAACACTTCAACTAGATAGCAGCGGAAATAGCAAAATCCACAAGGCGTTACCGCCACACTCTAACAAAGAGTGCTCAGGCTTAAACCACTAATCAAAAACAAAAACGTTTCCAAAACTGCTAAAACATAATCAATCCAAAACATAACTCAACTTGTTCAATGTAGCATTTATTCAGTCGTCCTAAACTATGTGACAGCGCGTCCCAAACCCCAATTCAGCCATGGGTACCTGCGATCATAAAACAACAATGGAAAACGCGAAGGGATCGCGCAAATCAGTGAAACTGAGTAAACATTGTCTCAACCTGTAAAATACATTTTGAAACCCACTTACATTTGCAAAACATTAACTCACACCATAATAATAATCAGCTTTACCAACACCAAACCACATTGACAAAACATTTCAGAATCAAACAGTTCAGAGAAATCAGGAATCAATCAAATCAGTGGTTACACGGACGACCCCAATCCGGGTCGCAATAATTAGAATCCCACCTCACTCTACGTCCTTAAGTGTGCACACCCCCCAGAAGGTAACTTATGACCCAAAGGAGTAGATCATTAGAGCTTAACTGCAAGTTATGTCTGCAGGCAAAATAATAAGTATATCCACGGGGTACACAGTACCATTAATTACACGGAGCGCCATAAGGCACCAATAATTTACACGGAGCACCAGAAGGTACCAATCAATCCAATAACCAATTCAAGGAAAGTCTCCAAAACGTTTATCCAAACCTTTCGCAAAACATCACCAGAAAACACACGGGGAAAATAAATCCCAAACTTCCACAATCTCAAAACCACAGTAAATCCAAACCTTCGATAATCACAAAACACAGAGGTAAGGATGTTGAGCACAACATTTACCTGGATACGCTCACCGACACAGAATCACTCAGCTAGGTCAGCAGTAACGTCCGTCAGAGAAGTCGGAGTCTAGAATACAAGTAGAACACAATCAGATACTACCCAAAGACTAGCAAATTATTCATCTAATCTTACCAACGGATTCCCCTTACCCTTCTACCAATTCCGGCACCAGAGAAGCGGCCTAACGACGTTGGAGAGTGAGAGAGCGTGAATTCAAAAGAGTTTGAGAGCTTGAAGAAAGAGAAGGGAGTTGTGACGGCGTATTGAAGATGAAGGAGATCGTGAGATTAAATAGAAAATAATTATTATGATAAGATAGAAATAAGTTAATAAATACCTTTGATTTTAAAAGGAGAGAGAGGACTGAAAAATAGTTTGTAAAATAATAACAACAATAATATCAATCTGAAAACGAAGTAATTAAATAACTTTCAAAAGTCATGGAAGGATCTAGATTCTGAATCAAGGAGGTAATTAAATATTATCTGATTAAAAAATATTTAGAAGGAGAGCTAATTGATCACTAGTAAAGATTGGGAAGGATTATCTAAATAAATAGATAGAGGGATAAATACACAATAGCTGTATAAATAAATTAGGAAGAGGAAATTATTTTAGGGAGAAGTAAAATCGAATTTGTATTCTTGAACATAATAACGCTATTTGAAACGGATGTAAATATATCTATATATATATATATGCTTCTCTGGGCCTTTATTAATCTTACTCATATCATTTCCGACTATATACTAATTTAATCCTAAGCCAAATTTCACGGGTATTTCATCTCATCCCCCTTAAAAGAAAGCTTCGCCCTCGAAGCTAAGTCTAGGTGATACTCCAACCACAAGACTGAAACCGAAAGTTGAATCCAACTGAACTTGACATAAGTCTTAAACGGTTACCTGCTCGAAGAGCTGTGGGTATTTCTTCCTCATCTCCTCTTCTACCTCCCACGTAGCCTCCTCGGTTCCATGATTAGACCATAAGACCTTGACCATACGGATGGTCTTCGACCGCGTCTCCCTGGTCTTAGTGTCCAGTAGTCTGATGGGGTACTCCTCATAGGATAGATTCTGCTCCAGCTCCAAGACCTCTGGCTGCAACACATGCAACGGATCGGGAACATACCGCTTCAGCTGGGAAACATGGAAGACGTTGTGAACTTTTCCCAGTTCACAGGGAAGTGCTAATCGGTAAGCCACCTCTCCAACTTTCTCCAAGATCTCATAGGGTCCAACGAATTTGGGACTGAGCTTCCCTTTCTTCCCGAACGGGTTACTCCTCTCATAGGAGATACTTTCAAGAAAACTTTATCTCCCACCTCGAATTCCTCTGGTCTGCGCTTGAGATCGGCATAGGACTTCTGCCTGTCCTGGGCTGCCTTCATTCGTCTCTGAATCATCCGAACTTGCTCCATAGTCTCTTCAATCAACTGGGGCCCCAAAACAATAGTCTCACTAATGTCGCTCCAGCATAACGGTGTCCTACACTTCCTCCCATACAGGGCCTCATAAGGAGCCATCCTGATGCTGGTGTGATAACTGTTATTATAGGAAAACTCTATCAGGTGTAGCATATCAGCCCATGAACCCTGAAATCCATCACACATGCACGAAGCATGTCCTCCAAGGTCTGGATGGTTCTCTCGGTCTGACCATCGGTGGCTGGATGAAACGCAGTACTCAACTTCAATTTGGTACCCATTGCCTTTGAAACTGCTGCCAGAAGTGGGCTAAAAACCTCGAGTCTCTATCTGAAATAATGGTCTCAGGTACCCCATGATATCTCACCACATTTCTGATGTAAGCATCCACCAGCTGGCTCATGGACCACGTCTTCTTCATAGGTATGAACCGTGCAGACTTAGTGAGTCGGTCCACAATTACCCAAATCTGATTGACCCCTCCCTTCGCTGGTGGTAAACCCATCACGAAGTCCATGGAAATGGAGTCCCACTTCCACTTTGGAACCTCCAACGGCTGCAGTAAACCTCCCATCCTCTTGTGTTCGAATTTGACTTTCTGACAGGTAAGACACTTCGACACAAACTCTGCAACTTCTCTCTTCATATTAGGCCACCAAAACATCTTCTTTAGGTCCTTATACAACTTGTCACCGCCCGGATGAACTGAATAAGGAGTATTATGAGCCTCCCTCATCAGCCTCTCCTTTACCTCCACGCACCCCTGCGGTACACACCATCGGCCTCTAAACCTCAGACTGCCGTCAATGTGGGTCTCAAACCCCTCAGCTTCCCTTCCTTCATCTTATCCTTGATGCGCTCCAACTTCGCATCCACCAGGCTGTCCTTTGAGTATCTCTCCAGATATCTAAGAGACACTCATGTGGTACAACCTTACCTCACGCTCTACTCCTCCCGCCTCCATCACTTCTAAGTTCAGCTTCTCGAAATCACGTACTAACTCATCTGGAAGAACCCATATGGAATTTACAGAATGACTGTTCTTCCTACTCAGAGCATCGGCCACTAGGTTGGACTTCCCTTCATGGTATAAATCTCCAGATCATAATATTTGATCAGCTCCACCTCTCCTCTGCCTCATGTTTAGTTCCTTCTGAGTGAAGATGTACTTGAGGCTTTTATGGTCGGTGTAGATCTTGCAGGATACACCGTAGAGGTAGTGCCTCCAAATCTTCAGGGCAAAGACTACTGCTGCAAGCTCTAGATCGTGCGTCGGATACCTGGTCTCGTACTCCTTCAGTTTGTCTCGATGCGTAGGCTATGACTTCCCATGCTGCATCAAGACACATCCCCAAACCATACTTGGAAGCATCGCTGAAGACCTCAAAATCCGTCTGTCCCCGAAGGCAAGGTCAACACTGGGGCTGTGGTCAACCTTTCCTTCAATGTCTGAAACGCTTTCTCACAGTCATCATCCCACTGAAACTTGGTTATTTCTTCATGAGATTCGTGAGCGGTCTAGCATCTTGAGAAATCCTTCACAACCTTCTATAGTATCCTGCTAAACCCAGGAAGCTACGAACCTCTGTCAGATTACTCGGTGTTGGCCACTCTTTCACTGCTTGGACCTTGCCGGGTCCACTGAAATTCCTTCTTTGGTGACGATGTGGCCTAGGAATGCCACTCGATCCAACCAGAAATCAACACTTGGTCAGTTTGGCGTAAAGCTGCTGCTCTCTCAAAATCTGCAAAACTGATCTCAGGTGCTCCTCGTGCTCTTCCTCATCCTTGGAGTAGATGAGGATGTCATCTATAAAAAACCACCACAAACCGGTCTAGAAAGGGATTAAAGATCCGTTTCATGAGGTCATGAAAACTGCCGGCGCGTTTGTCAATCCAATGGCATCACCAGAAACTCAAATGCCCATACCTGGTCCTGAAGGCCGTCTTCGAAATATCCTTTTCTGCAACACGTAACTGGTGGTACCCCGACCTCAGGTCTATCTTGGAGAAGACTCCTGCACCCTGAAGCTGGTCGAAAAGGTCGTCAATTCTGGGCAAGGGATATCGGTTCTTCACAGTAATCTGGTTCAGCTCTCGGTAGTCTATGCACAGCCTCATGCTCCCATCCTTCTTCTTTTACGAACAAGACAGGAGCTCCCCATGGCGATACACTCGGGCGAATGTACCCCTTCTCCAATAACTCCTCTAACTGGACTTTCAGTTCCTTTAATTCTGATGGCACCATACGGTATGGGCCTTGGAGATAGCGCTGCTCCTGGCACAAGGTCGACGCTGAACTCTACCTCCCTGTCTGGCGGCATACCCGGAATCTCATCTGGAAAGACGTCAGGGAACTCATTCACCACCCGAATCTCTTCTAATGGGCTCGACGCTTGTCTCAATCCTGACATGGCAGAGATATGCCTGCTGTCCCTTCTCACTTGGGAGAGAATTGACATAGCTGAAACTATCTTTACTCCCGGTGTCTTCTCCATGCTACTGTAGGAGACTCTTCGGCCCGTTGGTCCTCTCAGAACGATCTTCTGCTCTCCACAATCGATCTTCCCCTTATACTTGCTTAGCCAGTCCATCCCCAAGATAATATCGAAGTCGGGGAGGACGACTGGATCAGGTCAATTACAAATATCTCCCCTTTATGTCTACCCCCACATCTTCAATACAGCATTACAAGAATAACCCGCCCGAGGGTATAGATACTGCTATGGTAGAAGTCTTACAAGTTTCTAGACCCATTTCTTAGCAATTCCTCAGAAACGAAGAATAAGAAGCTCCAGTATCGAACAAAACATGTGCTGAAGTACCATGAAGAAAAGGTACCTGCTAACACTCTTGCCCTCGGCCTCAGCTTCGGCCCGCTCATCACGTTGATCTCCCTGGAGCCCGCTGCTGGTTGCCTCGGTACTCCCCTTGGCCTCTATTGCCACCATTGCCGCCTTCTCCATACTACGCCGAGGAGCGTCCCCGCGCTGATTTGATTCGGGCCTCTGCCCTGCTGGTCGGGCTGCCTGAATGAACGATCACCATTGTAACTTCTTTGTTGGCTGTCTCCCTGGGGACTCTGAAACACCTCGAACAATCGTGTGTCCCCGCCTACCACAACGAAAGCAAGTGACCAAGTTCCCCTCACATCTTTTCCTGGGTGGTCCTTGTTGCACCTCTTGCAGTAGAAATGTCTCTCCGGTTAGTCTCCCCTCTCTGAGACTGGTGCTGGGACTGTCACCTCGTCTCTGGTCACCTCTGTGATCTCCCCATGTCTCGGCCTCCCGTCTCTGCGGTCCGAGTAAGGCTTCCACCTCTTCTCCTGCTGATGATGTCTGTGGGACTGGTCCTCCCGTCCCGGGGTTCATCTCCTCCTTCCCCTTCCTCTTATTACCAGCCAAGACCTCCTTCCGCTTCTGCTGCACCCCTGTATAGGTTAGCAGCTTTCCCGTACGCATCTTGAAGTGTCGGGATAGTCAGCACGCTGAGGGCTTCCTGTAGACTCCAGTTTAGCCCACCCACAAACCTCTGCACCTTTGACGGCCTCGTCGGGAACCATCGTAGGAGCAAACCTGGCAGCTCCAGGAACTTCAATGGTACTCCTTGACACTCAAGAGATACTGCTTGAGTTCTGAGACCAAATAACTCCAATATTTCTGCCTTCTGACATGCTCGGGGTAGAAGCGCCTCCTCATGGCCTCCTTCCCCCACCATCCCAAAATCTGGTCAGCTAGTACACATCTCTGTTGGCAGACCACCAGATGTCTGCCTCACTCTTGAAATAGTACACTGCTGCATTACCCTCCGGTTTGCTGGGCAATTGACTGCTTCAAGATCTTGTCAATTCCCTTATCCAGTCTTCAAGTAGCACTGGGTCTTCCTCTCCCTTGAAGGTGTGGGCTTTAGATGAGCGATTCTCTTGGTGTAGTCCTCCGGCACATTATCCCTCTGCGCCTGCCTCTGGACTATTTGTCCCAAGTTGAGATCCAACTCCTGCAACTGCCTCATCGGGTCGTTGGCGGCCATCTGAGTTTGGCGACCTCCTGCTTCTGGTGCGGTATGGGAAACTCAGTCTGTCAGCCAGTCCTGCACTCCCTAGAGCTCTATTCGAACTCCTGATTACATATACTAAGCAAGGTAAGCAACATTCACCCGCATTCCCATATATTAAGTTTCTACCCCATATAGGAGTTAGTACATCTAATAACTCCAATACCAGTACACAAGACTCAATCAGTTATACTAAACCATCACAATCAGGGTAGTACACATACAGAGAATGGACTCAACACCCATGCATATATATACATACACAAATCGCAGGCACTACAATTCCCCCAAACGGCTTACCCCACATTTTAGTTCCTTTATAATCCAAATTTTATCTTATTTACCAACACGGCTCTGATACCACCTTGTAACCCTGGATTTTGCCTCAAAACATAGGTAATGAAATAACAAAGCTAACGGTGAAAACGGCTTTAAAAACGGACTCCAAACGAGCCCTATAGGAGCAAAACAAGTCTGGTCCGAACTTGTGTCCGAACTTCTAAGTCCGACCAAGTTCGGACAATTGGATTTCTACAGTTTAATTGTCTCGCTTGTGTCCGAACTTCCCATGTCCGGACACAAGTTTCGACCAGACTTGTTTCGCTCCTATAGGGCTCGTTTGGAGTCCGTTTTTTAAGCCGTTTCACCGTTGCTTTGTTATTTCATTACCTATGTTTTGAGGCAAAATCCAGATTTTGCCTCAAAACATAGGTAATGAAATAACAAAGCTAACGGTGAAAACGGCTTTAAAACGGACTCCAAACGAGCCCTACAGGTGCAAAACAAGTCTGGTCCGAACTTGTGTCCGGACATGGGAAGTTCGGACACAAGCCGAGACATTTAAACTATAGAAATCCAACTGTCCGAACTTGTGTCCGGACATTGATGTTCGGACACAATCGAGAGTTGAAAGGATTGAAAAACCAGAGGTGTCCGAACTTGTGTCCGGACTTAGAAGTTCGGACACAGTAAATTGGAAAAGTCCGAGAAAAACAACGTGGCGTGTCCGAACTTCAATGTTCGGACCGAAGTTCGGACACACCTAAACAGAAGCTTTTAAACTTTCGGGGCCTGTCCGAACATGGATGTCCGGACGGACGTTCGGACAGGTCCTGAAATACACCCAAAAAATGTCAAAACAGACCAAATCAACACCATTAATCACAATAACTTTGCAACAGAAGAAAGGCCATCGTAGTAACTCCAGTACCTCAATAACAACATAGATGCCTCTGAAAAGATCTCTTAAACAATAAGTAACTTCCAACTATCCAAGACTTCTTAACGAATTAATCGAGTAAAACACTTCAACTAGATAGCAGCGGAATAGCAAATCCACAAGGCGTTACCGCCACACTCTAACAAAGAGTGCTCAGGCTTAAACCACTAATCAAACAAAAACGTTTCCAAAACTGCTAAAACATAATCAATCCAAAACATAACTCAACTTGTTCAATGTAGCATTTATTCAGTCGTCCTAAACTATGTGACAGCGCGTCCCAAACCCAATTCAGCCATGGGTACACTGCGATCATAAAACCAATGGAAACCGCGGGAATCGCGCAAATCAGTGAAACTGATAACATTGTCTCAACCTGTAAAATACATTTTGAAACCCACTTTACCATTTGCAACATAACTCACACCATAATAATAATCAGCTTTACCAACACCAACCCACCATTGACAAAACATTTCAGGGAGAACTTTCCAGGAATCAAATCAGTGGTTTACACGGACGACCCCCAATCGGGTCGCAATATTAGAATCCCACCTCACTCTACGTCCTTAATGTGCACCACCACCCCAGAAGGTAACTTATGACCCAAAGGAGTAGATCATTAGAGCTTAACTGCAAGTTATGTCTGCAGCAAAATAATAAGTATATCCACGGGTACACAGTACATTAATTACACGGAGCGCCATAAGGCACCAATATTTACACGGAGCACCAGAAGGTACCAATCAATCCAATAACCAATTCAAGGAAAGTCTCCCAAAACGTTTATCCAAACCTTTCGCAAACACATCACCAGAAAACACACGGGGGAAAATAAATCCCAAACTTCCACAATCTCAAAACCACAGTAATCCAAATCTTCGATAATCACAAAACACAGAGGTAAGGATGTTGAGCACAACATTTACCTGGATACGCTCACCGACACAGAATCACTCAGCTAGGTCAGCAGTAACCTCGTCCGTCAGAGAAGTCGGAGTCTAGAATACAAGTAGAACACAATCAGATACTACCCAAAGACTAGCAAATTATTCATCTAATCTTACAACGATTCCCCTTACCCTTCTAACCAATTCCGGCACCAGAGAAGCGGCCTAACGA
Organism: Limonium bicolor; assembly: GCA_023374045.1. NCBI lineage: Eukaryota > Viridiplantae > Streptophyta > Magnoliopsida > Caryophyllales > Plumbaginaceae > Limonium > Limonium bicolor. The sequence goes on along the minus strand of CM041776.1, from coordinate 453,291,414 downwards.
CGTTGGAGAGTGAGAGCGTGAATTCAAAAGAGTTTGAAGCTTGAAGAAGAGAAGGGAGTTGTGACGGCGTATTGAAGATGAAGGAGATCGTGAGATTAAATAGAAAATAATTATTATGATAAGATAGAAATAAGTTAATAAATACCTTTGATTTTAAAAGGAGAGAGAGGACTGAAAAATAGTTTGTAAAATATAACAACAATAATATCAATCTGAAAACGAAGTAATTAAATAACTTTCAAAAGTCATGGAAGGATCTAGATTCTGAATCAAGAGGTATTAAATATTACCTGATTAAAATAATTTAGAAGGAGAGCTAATTGATCACTAGCAAAGATTGGGAAGGGTTATCTAAATAAATAGGTAGAGGGATAAATAACACAATAGCTGTATAAATAAATTAGGAAGAGGAAATTATTTTAGGGAGAAGTAAAATCGAATTTGTATTCTTGAACATAATAAGCTATTTGAAACGGATGTAAAATATATATAATATATATATATTGCTTCTCTGGGCCTTTATAATCTTACTCATATCATTCCCGACTATATACTAATTAATCCTAAGCCAAATTTCACGGGTATTTCACCTCTGATCCACTACATTCAGACTGGAAGCCAACTCACCCGTCCCTACAAAACTGGATCATCAGTCTCCTCCCTTGAACTTCCTTTTTTTACATCATTTCGTTTTATCTAGCCCAGTTCGTAAACTGACTTGCATTTTTATTGTTGGCTTCGTGTTTCATTTCATTTGTCATTGCAGGAGATTATTCCTGCTCTTGTCGGTATTATATCCTAACCTCTTACATTCTAATACTCATTACTGATAAACGTATGTGGATTCTATTGCCTGGGTACGTCATACATTCTGCTCCATTTGTTTGTTTTGTGCGATCCAACTATCAGTGTCCTTGCTTCTGGGATGTTGTTACAACATCTGTCTGGTCCAGCAATCTAGTAAATACATGGGTGATTTATCAGATCTTTGTAGACTAGAGAAGGTTTCATCGGTGCGCGCTCGTAAGAAATATATGAAACCTGGCATATGGCTCCTCACTTTGCTTTTGACTTGCGGTTTGTAAATTTTGAAAAGGGTAATCGATCTCATCCAATGTGCTTTGTAGTTTGGTTGTTACATCTGTTTTGAGTGAGTATGCGGCCAATACAATAAATAACTAAGATTGACATAAATCTTTTAAATTTTGATTAGTTTGGGTTCACTAAAAAAGGAAAAAGAAAAGAAAAAGATTAGCAAAGAAAAATGGCAACTTGTTTGTTTCGGGTGTGCCTAGCATTTGAGATGGGAGTTTTAAGTTTTGATGGAAATCCAAATTTTGAGTTGTAAAGGAATAAAGAAGGAAAAGCACCACTAGAGCTTGATTTTTGTCTTCTGTATTGTCTGCTTGTTAGACTATTTGGTTTATTTCCTCATTGTGTAATATTTATATTTACTTCATTGCAATTCATCCTATTTCAGTCTTATTTGCTTCTAATTGCTCAAACCCTAGATGGCCCCTTAGGTCACCCTTTTTTTTTTATCAAAGTCTTGGAAGGTACCCCACAACTAGCTCATTTCTATTTGCTTGGTGGAGAATAACCCTCCAAACTTTGAAGTTCTCTTTTAAGCCTTTGAGGGTACCCCACAACTAGCTCATTTCTATTTGCTTGGTGGGGAACAATACCTTCCAAACTTTTATAGCCTATCCCAAACCATCCCTGATTTCACTAAAAACTTTACCAAAAAAAATGGAAAAGAAAAGAAAAGAATTCTGAATAATGCTTATAGCTTAAGTTTTCTCATTCCAAATCCCTCCAATTTTTCACACCCCTCCAAATTGAATTGTCTCTCACTTTAATTGATGTTTCATTTCAAAAAGAAATCTTAATTTTGAACACATTTTTTTTCTCACTTGCAAATAAAAGCCCAAATTGACCCACTTCTAAACTTGGCCCGCATTAGCCCAAGACCCAGCCCAAATTCGGCCCATCACCCCATTAGGCCCATTACCAAACTTGAAGCCAAGGCCCAAAAACCGAAATCCAACCCACAAGACCGGTCCAATTTTACCAAGCCCGGCCTGAATCCAGACCTGGCCCGACCTCAGGTCGGCCCAATACCTTAAACCGGCCCATAATCCAAAGATCGACCCAATTCACAAAGATCGACCCAATTCACAAAGATCGACATAATTCACAAAGATCAACCCAACTCCACAAAAGTCAGAATCTTGACCAAGCTTTGACCCGGACCAAGCTTTGACCTTGACCAAAGCTTTGACCTTGACCAAGCTTTGACCTTGACCAAGCTTTGACCCGGACCAAGCTTTGACCTTGACCAAGCTTTGACCTTGACCTTGACCAAGCTTTGACCTTGACCAAGCTTTGACCTTGACCAAGCTTTGACCCGGACCAAGCTTGACCTTAACCTTGACCAAAGCTTTGACCTTGACCAAGCTTTGACCTTGACCAAGCTTTGACCCGGACCAAGCTTTGACCTTGACCTTGACCAAGCTTTGACCTTGACCAGAAAACCAAATCAAGTCAAACCCGAACGGTGATCCAGCTCATCTTCCAATACAAGTCAAACCAAAATTAAATCAAGTCCAACTCATTTTTCAAACCCGATTCCTTTCAACTCATTTTCAACTTGTAAAATCCTTTCAAAATCCCAAAAAACCAAAAAGAATTTCAAACCATTATTTTATTCAAGTCTCATCAAGTTTTCAAAGAAACCATTTTTGGGAATTTTAAAGGAAAACTCTTCTCACATCACAGAAAACTCTTCTTCATATACAGAAAGTTCTTCTCACATATACAGAAAGTTTTCTCCTAAAAACATTTCCCAAAATCAATGTTTCTTTGTCGAGAATTCCGAACAACTTTAAAATTTTTCCAATTCAGTTTTTTAATTCAAATAAGTTGTTTTCGGGGAGCAAGGAATGTCTAACCCCTTCAAAACATTTCCTCCACGGTTAGAACATCGCTTGTCTCCCTTCCCAAAAATAAAAATCCGAGGCGGGGTAGTGGGGTCATAACCTCCCTTGTCGCAGTCTGGATCTCTTTAGGCGGGGCATTAGGGTGACAAACCTCCCCTAATTGCAGCCTAGATTTTTACAAGGCGGGGTGCTAGGGAAGTAACAACCTTCCTAGTTGCAGCCGGGATTTTAGAATCGTCTAACTCCCTTCCGCTCGATTTCAATGTTTTCGGTTTTTAATGTTTTAAAACCCGGGAGTTAGAGACGTTATTAGGGTTCGACCGAGAACATCTCATTCATGGTGTTTCTCTCTGAATCCTATTTTTCGACATAAATTCATTGCCCCATCTTTCGAGTCTCGGCACTTACCATTAATTAAGTGTCGTGTTCGAGGGGTACATAGGGTAATCCCTCGGGATTATCCGCCCTTTTACAAAAAAAATGATTTTTCGGTCTTAAAAACTTTAAGAGAGACAATTCTGAATAAATCAATCCAACATTTCCATTAGAGCTCTAGGACCCATAAACAATTCCCAACCCTCCTCTGAACCAACTCTAAGTCAAATAGGACTTCCAATTCTTGAAGACTCCCAGAAACCTGAAACATCTTCAGAAATCCGAACACCTGTAAACCAAGCATCCTCTTCCATACTCGATCGTTTTGAAAACCCGAGTTTCTCTTCAACACTTTCAACTTCCCAAAACACTTCAAAAATCCGACCATTTCAAGATCCGAACTTCACAAACACAAACAACTAATTCCGCCAAATAATCCGAAACCCCTTAACTCCACCAAAAATGACCAATTACTCCTCAAAACTCCCATCATCCTCTTAATCCCAGTGAAAGCCAAACAACCTCAAGCCTCTCAAAACAATCAAACCTCTCAACACTTCAATCAAACCAAATCCAAGACCAGCCTATTCTTCTTCTCTTCTAAATCATCTAATCCTCAACCCGCACTCAATCCTATCCTTTGGCTTTTATTTGAATCTCTCTAATAAGGTTTTGAAAGAAGGCGATCCCGACAATTGGAGACCGAGGCTTCCTCGGGCACCAATCCAAAGTCGTGGTCGTTGCCACTTCTAAGGGGTGTAACCCAGTGCGAACCCACACAGAATCTCTAGTATGACCAAATAAGCCCCATCCATAGGCAATAAATTCAGAGTCAACCAATGGTTCTTAGAACCCTCCTTCCTTTCCTTCCTAGTATCTTAGGTCAAACTAGGTGGCAACTCTAGTCAATTCCGCCCTTAGGGCATAAGTCCGCGTGAAGCCCATTGAGAGCGGGTGTAGTGCACACTTGCATTCCCCGTTATGCTTTCTGGGAAAGACGGACGATGTAGTAGGTATTTGAGGGCTGCCATGAATAACGGGTTTCACCCTCCACAGAATGGCAAATTCTTAGGATCTAGACTTCTTAGTTAGACCGTATTTTAGATAGACCCCCCTCATACCGAAAAATCACCCTCCACAGGTGGCATAGGTGTGCTCAGGGTAAAAACAAATATAGAGTTTCGGGGTATGATCTAAGGTACTTCAATGCTTCTTTTTAGGTGACTCTGAGAACTTTTACCATGGCCAACTTCTCTCAAGAATGGGCATTGAGGAGAAAACAAAAGGAAAAATAGATTCATGCATTTGTTTCACTTTTGCAAGGGATGAGAAAATGTAGGCATCACGCCTTTGTATTTAAGAACACTCAACTCTCTTTTGTTGGTTACCAATGGTGTCTCGCAAGTCCCTTATTATTTTATTTTTTTTCTTTCTCTCTTTTTTTTAACAGAGAAGCACCCCTTAGCAATCCCTAAGAGAGAAGACAGAAAGAACCCCTGAGCAATAAAATCCAACCATTTGCAGATTATTTGGTCACACCGCATATAAATGCTCCTCAAAAGTAATCAAAATTTTAAAATTTGTACCATTTATCCTACATTCATAATAGTATTTATTCTTAAAGAGAACAACCCATATAAAGGGTCCATAATTTTGAATTGGACAAACGCATGATAAGGTGAGAGATTAAACATTTAGCACAAAATGTCACCGAAAAGGCACACTCCCCCACACTTAAATTGAACAATGTCCTCATTGTTCACCAGAAAACAAGGGAAGGTTTCAGAAGACATTTTCGGTAAGTAGATAAAATAGAGATATCACAAAGATCACAAATAAACATTTAAGCACATAAACGCTCCTCTGCAGTTTTTATTTAAATAAAAGTATAATTAAAGAAACTGGTACTCCCCTGATATTATATTTTTGCTAGTTGTTAAAGGAGTTCCCCCACACTTGAGCTTCAGCCTCAAGTAGCGTAGCTTGGTTGCAGTGTAGATATGAAGGTACCTGCATAAGACACCAGAAGCAACCATACTACAAACGGAGTTAAAGTTAGCAAAAATAAAATTTAAAGAGAACCTGAAAATTAAAAGAGCCTAAAAGCAAATAAAATAAAAGTACACCCGGTTGCCTCCCGGGAAGCTGCCCTTCTTTAACGTCTTTGGCTAGACGCCTGCTTTGTTATCCTGGATCAAAACAAAACGTTACCTCGGCATATAAAATAAGAAAATTAATACTCCACAAAATCTGATGTTTGAGGAGGTACTGCCGGGAACGTAGTTCTAACAAAGACCCGGTGGTGCTGATTTTTCTTCCTCAAATTGGAGGATGTAAACATCATCCTTTTGTAGGTGAGGCTCGTAGAAAGAACGCTGATTAAAATCATCTTCAGAGAAAGTTGACTCTTTAAAGGTGATAGTGGCGTTTTGTTTGGATATTTTGGTGGGAGGTGATGGCAATTCCTTCTCTACATTTTCGAGGATGTAAATATCCTCATCTTCTGGATAGAGCACAGAGAAGGATGGAAACTGGCGGTAGGCGATTTTAGAGGGAGGGGACTCCATGAATGGCTCGTCTGTAGTGGGGTGTTCTACCTCAAGAACTGTTTCGCTCTTTGATTGCTGCTGTTGTTGAGCGATTCTCTCTAGGTAGTCTGGTTGATCTTCTAACCAGAGTTGCTCTTGGAATATGAGACAATCCTCATAATCATGAGCTCCCCCACATATGGAGCAATATAAATCCTGCCAATATTCGAGCGCTTCTTCCATTTGCCACGTACAGATTTTTTTTTTTGTGTTTTTCTGTATACAAAACGAAACTAATAAACAGATTAGAAATAAACAGGTTAGAAACAAACATAAAAAATAATATAAACAAAATATAAAAGATAATTAATATAAACAACAAACAAAAATAATATAGACAAAATATTCTAATATAACAAGTGAATAATCCGGGGCTTAGGGACTAGAATAAACTAGTCCCCGGCAACGGCGCCATTTTGCAGACGTTATAAAGTGAGTGGTTAAACTGGTGTAAAATTAAAAGAAAAGAAATTAAAACTCAAAATAAACGTCGGGCTGCAAACAAACCTGGTCGTGGTAGTATAGTGAAATTGTAAGCGACCGGATGTCGAACCGTGGGACTAATATATATAATAGTACCTAAGCGTGTCACAGGAGGGGATTAATTGACTTGTAAATGAATAAAAAGGACAGATAAAATAAACTAAGTAAATAGATAAATTAAATGGAACTCTGGGTCAGGTTATTATAATCTGAATAATTAAGCTATCTCTACTGGTCTAATAATTTGGCAAGGTTCCTGTTATTTTCTTAAGGTCCGATGAAAACTCATAAGAACTCGTTTACCTGTAATGCAAGGTCCGATGAAAACTCAAGCAAAATGCCTGTAAACGGCAGAGGAGTATTTGAGGAATTACATTTGCAACTGAGTACTAACTTATTAAATCATAACAAGTTTCCTCCGTTTTAGTTTTACGTCTTAATTAACCTATCTATTTATCACCGGTCTGATCAAAATAGACTTAGGAAAGCAATTTAATAAACTCATGACATTTATTAAAAGGGTGCGAGATAACCTTTAAAACGTAACAAACTGTATTTAAATAAACCAGTAAAAATAATGCATAATTAATACAAACACATAATAACCATTCCCAGAGTATAAATATTCTAGCCTAACATATTAAATAGATAAACGGAAACAAGAGTAATAGAAATCATCCGTAATCACTCCGGCTCGCTCTGCTATTTTGTATACGTAGGACTAGAGGTGAATATGGTGGAAAGTGAAATAAAAATGGAGAAGACGGGAGGAGAGAAATGAGATGAACGTGTGATGTGTGGTGAAGTGGTACGGTGATGGATTGTATGGGTGGTGGATGTATGGGTTGATGTTTTGTGGTGAAGTTACGTGCGTTTATAAGGAAAGGAAGAAGAAGCAGAGGAGATAACAGACGCGTGAGCAAGTTGAGGAATTGATTGAGCTCATTGATTGCTCACTGATTGCAGGGGACAAACGTGTGAGTGAATTAAGGTAGGCGCTGCGCGCGGTAGATGGATAAGGCAGATGCGAGTTGGGCGAGTTGCAGACAGTCGGTGAAGGTAAGTTGCAGACGACGACGGGCGAAGAAGATAAGCTCGCGCTAATTTGTGAACTTTACACGCGTGCTTGTCCGCCTCACGTCCGCATGCGGTTGCATGCTCTACCCTCACTCCACGTCCGCCTGCTAGGGGCGGTTGCCTCTCTAATACTCTTGTCCGCCTGAAAAATAGGCGGTAGCCTATTCATGACCGCCCTCACGTCCGCCCAAAGCCAGGCGGTTGCACAAGTTGAGTCCGCCTCCCTGACTGCCCAAACAACAGGCGGTTGCCCCTGTCGGTTGATTCCCTCTCGTCCGCCTGCTTATTAGGTGGTTGCAGGGGCGGACACACCTCTGTTGTGTGCTCCATACGTGACTCTCTTCTACCGGCTCTAGATTCTTCGTTTGGACCCCGTTTTCTGAGCCGTTTGTGTCTATGCGTTCGTCTATTCGTCTACTTCACTCCCGGCTTGGTTTTCCTCATGTTAAACCAATAATTATGTGAGATAAACAATAAAACATAAACTAGAGGAAAACTAACCGAAGTGGAGAAATGAGCAAGAAAAGTGCTAATATTATATATGAAATACACCTATAAAACATGCTCATTTGGACACTTATCATTATCTCTAGTTGGTTTTGTTATGTTATTCTAGTGCTTAGCTTACCCCCTTCTACATATGGATTTGAGCTTGGAAATTAATTTGAAATCTTGTAGGATTTTTGCTAGTGTTCAATCACCAAATTTTTGTACATAACGTTTACACTTCATTTTACTTCTCCAATGTTTGTACCCTATGTGAGATATTTGCGTTGCTGCTTTGTGATTTATGCCCCTTGCTCATTGCTTATTGATGTCTTAAGCCCTAGTTATTTCCCCCTTAGGGCCTTTTGACTAACAGAAAAGCTTCGGATGCGTTATTGCTCCACACCTAACGGGTCTCTCATTTGTTTCGTGGAGCAGTAATTTCCTATAGCTTCAGAAAACATCCAAACCACCTTTATATGTATATAAGAACAAAAAACTTCAAAAAACAAGCCCTTAAGGCTATTTTAGGAGGGCTTTGGATGCGAAATCACCCCATGCCTAGCGGGTCTCTCATTCGTTTTTATGTGGGTGAAATCCTCCTTTGCCTTCAACACACCCCTAATCAAGAGTTAATAAATCAATCAATAAATCAATTCCTCTCACTTGTTAATATCTCACAAATCAGCCCAACAACAATTTTCTAGCCCAATCATAAATAAGAGCCCACATAAAAAAGGGGCCACTTCTGCCAATCCAAACAAGGCCCAATTGCGGCCCAACTTCAAGCAAGGCCCTTTTTTCGGCCCAACTCTAGATAAGGTCCAAATTTCAACCCAATTTCCAACAAAGCCCAGAACGGGCCCAATTTAATTCCAAGGCCCAATTCAAATCCCACTTCAGCCCGAATCAAAAGGCCACTCTGAGGCCCAATTCAAAACCCACTTCAGCCCACAGTTCATAAATCCCATTTCAAGGCCCAAGCCCATTTCGAGGCCAAAGCCCAAACAAGGCCATCAAGCCCACTCGGCCCATCAAGCCCAATCTTGACCGAACTTCGACTAATCCAACTTTGACCAATCCAACTTTGATCCGAACATTGACCAATCCAACTTTGACCCGAAATTTGACCAATCCCACTTTGACCTTGACTGAGCATCGACTTTGACCCAGGTTTGACCAGTTCAACTTTGACCAACCCGAACTTTGACTCGGCCTATCTTCCAATCCCGGCCCAAATTCAATTCAAATCCAATTGATTCAAACCCAATTCAATTCAAACCCAATTCAGTGTTTTTTATCGAGAATTCCGAACAACTTCGAAAGTTTTCCAACTCAGTTTTTAAACTCAAACTAAGCCGTTTTTGGGGAACAGGGGATGCCGAACACCTTCAAAGAACGTTTCTTCCTAGTTAGACATCACTTGTCTCTCTTCCAAAATAAAAATCTGAGGCGGGGCACTGGGTCGTAATCTCCCTTGTCGCAGTCTGGATCTCTTTAGGCGGGGCATTAGGGTGACAAACATCCCCTAATTGCAGCCTAGATTTTTACAAGGCGGGCTGCTAGAGAAGTAACGACCTTCCTAGCTGCAGCCGGGATTTTAGAATCGTCTAACTCCCTTCCGCTCGATTTCAATGTTTTTCTCTTGGTTTTAAACGTTTTAAAACCTGGGAGTTAGAGACGTTATTAGGGTTTGACCGAGAACACCCCATTCATGATGTTTCTCTCTAAATCCTACTTTTCGACATAAATACATTGCCCCACCTTTCGAGCCTCAGCACTTACCATTAATTAAGTGTCGCGTTCGAGGGGGTACACAGGGTGATTCCTCGGGATCATCCGCCCTTTGCAAAATAAACAAATTTTGAAAGACGACTTTGACAATCATTCCTCCAAACAACTCAACCCAGCATCATCTCATTTCAAATCCTGAAACATCCCAATACCTCAACTCTTTTCGAACCTCGAACCCAAAAAACCGGGATCTCTATTCAAACTCGAATTGCCTCACACATACTCAAACCATCTTCAAAACTCCGAATCACTTCATACTCAAATCATCATTCAAACTCCAAATCACCTCAAACGCGAATCATCTCCCTAATCCCGACTTCTCTCAAACTTCTAAAGTCTCATAGGCCCGAGCGCCTCACAGACTCGAACACTTCAATCTCTCCACCGTTTTAAGATTCAAACGTCTCACAGACCCGAGCGTCTCACAGACTTTGATATCCCATACCTCCCCTACCTAAACATCCCAAACGTCTCATAGACCCGAGCGTCTCACAGACTAACACCTCAAGAACCTTCAAAACCTCAAAACTTCCAAAACCCAAAACTCGTGAACTACGTAAGGTCTGATCTCAACATGGAGTTGAGTACGTAGGTAGCCCATCTAGGGTGCGACCCCATTCCAATCAAAGACCCCTTTTTTCTCCTTTCGTCCCGTACTCCTTATATTCTTTTCATCCACCAATCCTCACTTTGGCGCTAGCTTGACAGAAAAGCTTGCCTAACCCCTCCTTCGTATTTAATCGACTCTCTTAAACCTGTTAAGCCCTTCTTGGCACTCATCAACACTCATTCTCTCTTCCTATCCTATCCTATCCTTGGCTTTTTAATGAATCTCTCTAATAAGGTTTTGAAAGAAGGCAATCCCGACAATTGGAGACCGAGGTTTCCTCGGGCACCAATCCGAAGTCGTGGTTAATGCCACTTCTAAGGGGTGTAACCCAGTGCGAACCCACATAGAACCTCTGGTATGATCAGATAAGTCCTATCCATAGACATCAAAATCAGAGTCAATTAACGGTTCTTAGAACCCGATCTTCCTTCCTAGTTATCATAGGTCAAACTAGGTGGCGACTCTAGTCATTTCCGCCCTTAGGGTATAAGTCCACGTGGAGCCCATCGAGAGCGGGTGTAGTGCTCACTAGCATTCCCCATAAGCTTTCTGGGAAAGACGGACGATGTAGTAGGTATTTGAGGGATGCCAGAATAACGGGTTTTCACCCTCCACAGAATGGCATTTTCTAGGATCTGGACTTCTCAGCCAGATCATATTTAGATAGACCCCCCTCATACCGAAAAATCACCCTCCACAGTAGTCTCAATGCGACGTTGTTTGTTTAACCTCTTTCGGTTATTAACAAACTAATATTAGGGAGTGTTCCTTATTCTCACACCATACTTACTAAACACTAGTTAGTAAGTTCTCACGTAAGTTGTGTTAGTTTTCAAACATCACACAACAATACAATCAACATGATATTCCGGTTGCATGCTTTATCTTGTTTAGTGAGCACACAAAAGCAAATAGCACACAAGCTGAGGGACACCTCGTTAGCAAGCAGGTCACAAGAAGAACTGTACCGTTCACCGTTGGTCGTTTCGGTTGCTTACTCTCCTCCGGAGTCCAAACTCTCAAGTCCTAAAACATTCATTCAGTTTTAGGTTGTTAATCACTTAACTTAATTCAACTTATTTAACTTACTTAACCCATAATGATCCCCACCTAACACCTCTTAAGTTTTACAACTTAATCTTACAACTTAACCTTAACTTTTAAGTTTATACTTATCTTAATCTCTTAGGTCTTTATACCTCTAATCATCAATGCCCTCTTAATGGGGTACCATTTATACCTCTAAACTTTCTTAGGGTTTTTTTTACAACTTAAGGGTCGACCGACCTTACCCAAGGTCGGTCCATTCCAGAACTTATTACCGTTTGAAAATTTTACCTCGACCGACCTTGCAAGTCCGGTCCCTAGAGCTGTCAAAATTGACCCAACCCGAAAACCCGTCCGTTTTATCCGAACCCGAAACCCGATCAAAACCCAAAAATATTTAAATATAATAAACCCGAAACCCGATTGGTAAAACCCAAAATGACCCAAAAATTTATAACCCGAAACCGACCCGAACCCGAAATGACCCGAAATAATAGTAATTAAAAATTAGCCAAACTCGAATAAAATGAAATAATAGTGATCATAAATTGTCCCAAATCTGAATGACCCAATAAATATGACAATAAACATGATTCAAAATTAGTATATCCGAATAAAATTCAGAATATGCATTGTATTGAAAGTTCTGTAATCTATATGTTGTATATTCTTATAGAAAATTAGGTATATATTTATATTATATTTTTTTAAAAAAATTATTAACTATGACCCGAAATAACCGAAACCCGATTCTATCTGACACTATTACAACCCGAACCCGTAATGACCCGAACCCGAATGACCTGAACCCGAAATGACCCAAAAGTTTAATGACCCGAACGGGTATTGACCCGAAAAGATATGACCCAAACCCGAACGGATAACCCGTTTGACAGGCCTACCGGTCCCCAAGGTCGGTCCATTCCCGAGAGTTTTTTCCCGTGGGAAATTTAAGCCCGACCGAGCTTGCCAAGGTCGGTCCCAAGTTCGGTCGATTCCAGAGACTCAATTCGTACACAAAATACAAGCCCGACCAAACTTGTAAGTCCGGTCCCCAAGTTCGGTCGATTCCAGGAACTCTTTCCGGTAGTGTAAACTGAGCTCGACCGACCTTGCAGATCCGGTCCCTAAGGTCGGTCGGCTCCAGAACCTTGTTTCTAAATTCCCATTTGACTCCAAACTTCTCCACAAGTTCCCCCATGTTTCATAATACCTCTTAGGCACTTAAACTCACCTTAGGACATCCTCTAAACTCTCCAAAACAATTTCCAAAGATCTTCTTAAACATTCACTCAACCCTTTTAAAACTCCTAACACTTAGGACTTATTTCCTTACATTTCCAACTTGTAACCTTACCAAAACTTCAACCAACCCAAGTGTTCCCCTCCTTAACAGTTTGAGCACTTCATAGACACCATCTTTTCCATCTTCAGCTCATTTACCAAAACTTCCTCAAGTCACCTTGCATATCCATGCCCAATTCCTCTCTTTTCCATTTATTACTCATCATTCCTAAACTCTTGGACATACCTACACATTTCTTCCCATCCTCTTAGCACCTTAACCTTGTTCTTCTTTACCTTGCCTTCCTACACCCTCCTTAGACATCTACATCTCTTTTACTCAATCTACTCACCATTCTCATGATCTTACACTCTTATGCATTCTTAGTCAATTTCCTCGACAATCAACGACATTCTCCTTCAATCTTCACTCCCATCACCTAAGTCCACTCATTACCATCAAAACTAAAACCTTATTGTTCCACTACTAGCATCATCACTACTTACACAAGCTTCCCAAAACTTTCATTGATATATTCCCTAGTTCATACCTAAATCACCTTAAAGCATTATATACCTTCTCCTCCAAATTTTGCACAAGTCTTACCATTCCTCTTACCATGACTTTGGCGTGTTCAACACACCCTTTTGAACTCTAATTTCCTCATAGACAACTCTAGGTCATTCTAAACCTCAAGAACTCCTTAGTTAACTCATTTCCACTCAAATCCCTTTTTAATGATCCCAAGTGAATCGTAGGGCATCTTAACTCACCACTACCACTTAAACACTTTGTTTTCTACTCAAATTTTGCCATAGCTTCTCTAGTATATATCATGCCCAAATGCTTGTTTTTTTCCTCGTTCAACCATCTCACACACATCAAGTTCCTTCTCATCATATTTTATCACCCAAACCAACTTATTCACAACAAACTCAATATAATGCAATAATCTTAAATTGCATAGCACTAAGGCTCTTAAATGACATGGCTCTTAGGCCCTTAAATAACTTAAACTTAAACACTGAATTTCCCACATATAAAAGCTTTCAACCTGCAAATACACCCATCAATCTCATAGTAGTTATAATGCTCTTAAAATCCATCTTAAACTTATATTACTAACTCATTCCCATTGGCTCCTTAGTCACAAGTTCATAAGCTTGTTTAAATTCTTTTTCCTAGGTTATATAACCCATTACCTAATGTAGCTTAAAGCTACATTGGTACTTATCTAAAACTCATTCCTTAAACCTTAAACCACCCTTAGGTAAGCAATTTACCTTGTTTTCTCAAGCTTATCTTAACTTCCTCCTTAGACCTTTTTCCCTTGGGAATCTCGGCCACCATCTTAACTTCCCTTGCCAGTGTTCTAATCAATACACAATGACTCTCATGAGTGCTAAGTAATACACTAACCTTAAGGAGTATATCCTAGGTTGAAAATGTGTTTTAAGGTATTAAATTGAATGCTTTACCTTGGATTCTCAAAACAAGCTCGGATATGAATCAAGTAGGACCTCCTCTAGCCCTTGGAGAATAGAATCAAGCTAGAACAATGGATAAAACAAGGCTCCCTGAGAAGGTAATTTTCGGTCATGAAGAAGAAGTGATGGAAACATGGTTTTTCTTACATTTTCCTTACCTTGAATGAATGGAGAACCAAATGGGCTCTTCAAACTTGATTTTCTCCATCAATGGAGTTTCCTCTTGGCACCAAAATGGAGCTTTGAAGGATTTGAAAAGATAGAAAGCTAGAGCTTGAGCTAACTAAGAATAATGTGTTTAGTTTTTGATTTGGAGCTAAAATGAGTAAGTTGTAGACAAAGCAAGGTGGTGGTGCCATGGGTGCTGCTTGGAGATGGTTTAGAACAGAGAGAAGAGGAAGAAAATCGTGGAAGAAGTAGAGAAATGAAGAAGAGAGGAGAGAGGTAGGTTAATATAAGGTATTTTACTTTTATAAAGCAAATAGTACTATTCTCTCTTTTACTCTTCTTTTCCTTTATTTGCTTAGTCATGTGGTGACTCCCCACATCAAAACCGGCCACCCCCTTAATAACCAAGATATTTATGATGTTATAACCCGTATAATTCCTACCCCCTTATAGTATACGATTGCAATGTTTTTCTAAGTTGGATTATTTATTCCTTGCTCAGTGGGACCTGATCGGCATTCCTTTAAATGGCAAGGGCAGGAAGGTCTTTGCATAAAACAATTAAGGTAATTGTTTATTGGTAATAAGGAGAAGGGTTCCTTATTTTATTTCCTTACATTTTCTAATTATTCTAATCACGTCAGATAGATCGTGAGAGCGTCTCGATCGTGCTTTCAGAGCGACAGTTTTGGCTCCTTCTTCCCTCTCTGCTCCCTCTCAATTTCTTCCTCTGCTGCGATGTGTGCCCTTCTGTTGTTGCTTCGGATTGTGTCGCTCATTGCTGCGTGGCTGCTGAGTATTCCCTCGTCGTGAATTCAAGTTTGCAGTTACAGATTGTGTATTCCAGCGTAGTATCTTCCTCTTCTGTTTTCTGATTTGAGTCTTCGGTTTGATGAATTCAGAAGTTGTGGGTTGTCTTTGATCTGCGAGTTACACGGGCTGTAGATGTTTGGACTGTGGGATTTCTGGACTCCCGAATTCAGGTTTGTATTGCAGTTTTCGGGTTTTGAGTTTGGGGTTTCCTTCTTCGTTTTCTGATTTTGGATTTGACATTGTGGGATTCAGTTGCTGAGGATCTCTGTCGGATTTCTGGATTGCTACGGACTGTTTCAGATTGTTGTCTCTGCTGATGATTGAGGTAGGTGGTTACTCGATTCAGTTGGAAGTTCAGCCATGGGGTGTTGCAAGAGCGTTATCTGATTATGTGTGTGATTCTATTAACGTTTGTTGTGATTTTGGAATGGCTAAACCCCCATGGTTTCCTGTTTTAATGTCTGATTTGGTGTGTGTGTGCTTAATTGGCAATTCGAGGCATCGAATTGTGTTGTTTTTTTCTGCTCTGTTCGTCTTCTGGAAATTGCATTTTTCACACTGTCCGAACTTCTGTCCGAGCTTTGAAGTTCGGACAGTGCGTTTTGCCTTTCTGATTTTCAAGTTCGGGGGTATGTCCGAACATCTGTCCGAACATAGATGTTCGGACACACCCTCAGGTTTTTTCGGATTTAAGTTCGACCTGTGTCCGAACTTCGACGTCCGGACACAAGGTCGGACCTTCCGCGTGTTTTTCCGTAAAACTTGTCCGAACATCCGTCCGAACTTGGATGTTCGGACATTCTGAATTCCTCTATCTGATTTAAGTTCGACCTGTGTCCGAACATTGACGTCCGGACACAAGTTCGGACATTTGGCAATCTCTGGTTTCTGAGTCTCGACTGTGTCCGAACTTCGACGTTAGGACACAAGTTCGGGCACCCCTCTGTTTTCAGCATAACTTCTTCGTTTGAACTCCGATTTGAGTGCCGTCTGCGGCGTTGGATTCCTTATGATCTGTACTACTGATTTATGAGTGTTTTGGCATATTTAAATGCAACCTTGCTTCTGTTTAAGCAACCCTTCTGTTTTGGGACATTGCACATTGTTTCTGAGCCGTGAATGGCTGGGTCGAGCTATTCCGTGGTATACCATGTAGACGTCGTTCTGAGTGTGGGTCATTCCCTTCTGTTCTGTGGGGTTGACGAACCCTTTGGCTCTTTCGAGCCATTTCTGCGTTGCCGAGAGACCTGGTATGGTCTATGGGTCTTCGACCCTTCTGAGTGTGTGCATTGTGTCTTGTCCCCTTTCTGTTTAAGTGTTCTGACTGTTTCTGTATTGGGGAACCCTTGAGTTCCACTCTGCTTCTGTTCTGAAAGCTTCTGGATATTGAGAATTTTGGATAAATGCTTATTTCCCCTTCTTCTGTTTTCAATCGTTTTGAGCGACCTTACTGATGACGGTCGCTGCTTACTGGGCATAGTTGTGTGCTCATTCCCCTACTCTAACATTTTTTGCAGATTGATCAGCGAGGATCATCTAGAGTTCTGGAGCTATAGTGTTTAGCTTTTTCTGTTCATTCAGTTTGATACTTTGAGATGTTGTAGCCTTCGGGCCTTATACTTTTGACTTCTGTTTCTGACTCAATTTCGTATTTGGGATTTGGTATTTGCTTCCGCTGTATTTGAATACATTGGTTACAATGTTTATGTAAACTTTGTTTGGGCCTTTATTGCGTTTGAGTGTTTTAGAGCCTTGCGTTATTAGGTAGTAATACGCGGCGTGTAGCACCCTTAACTCTTAGGCCGGTTTTAGGGGTGTTACATTTAGTGGTATCAGAGCCAGGTTTGGCTTTCTTTGGTGTCTGTGGGTGTGTTGCTTGTGTGAGAGTCAGTTGTGACAGTGGTTGACAGTATGAGTTAGTTCTGACAAGTTTTGGATTTGTATATCTTAGAATGGCTCCTCGTAGGACACCAGTGACCCCTCAGGGAGATGCTGCGGATGTGCAGCAGCAGTTTGTGACGCAGTTGATGCAGACGATGGCTGCAGCTGCTGGGGGAGCTGGTGGAGGAGCTGGTGGTGCTGGCCCAGCAGGGGCGAATGCAGTGGGAGGCCGAGTCCGAGCACTCCAGGAGTTCATGAAGCTAAAGCCGCCTTCCTCGACGGCTGTGGCGACCCTCAGGAGGCGAGCCATTGGATTACTGAGGTCGAGGACCTGCTGAGAGTGATGGGGCGGAGGACGACCAGAAGGTAGACTTCGCCACGTTCCTCTCTTCAAGGGGAGGCGAAGGAGTGGTGGCGCATGGTAGGTGATGGGTAGACATCCCCAGCCTTGGACCTGGGATCAGTTCTGCTTGGAGTTCAACAAGCAGTTCTATCCGGATGTCTACAAGGACCAGAAGATCAATGAGTATAACCGGCTGCGTCAGGGAAGAGATATGTCTGTAGAAGAGTGTGTGAGGAAGTTCGTGACCCTGTCGAAGTATGCTCCGGAGCCAGATGAGCATAGGAAGGCTCGTAAGTTCGAGAGCGGTTTGAGGCCGGACATCAGGTCGGCGGTGACACCTCTTCGTCACCGGACCTTCAGAGATGTGGCGGATGTCGCCCTACTGGTAGAGGCTGACATCAGGGGCAGACAGGCGGGCAAAGACCATAAGGGGAAGAGGCGTGCTGAAGAGCCTCAGAAGAAGGAGGCTGCTCCTCCTCAGAAGAAGCAGACCTATGGGAACGTCGGGGAGCTTCTTCATCTTCGTCAGCTGGGGCGAAGTGTGGGGCTTGTGGTCGCTCCCATCCTGGTTGGGAGTGCTACAAGAAGACTGGTGCCTGCTTTAAGTGCAGGTCGATGGAGCACCGGATCGCTCAGTGCCCTCAGGCATCCAGTAGAGGTTCAGGAGATAGAGGCACCGGCTCAGATTCAGGGTGAGGTCCGATCAGAAGAAGCCTCAGACTCAGGCCCGGGTTTATGCTATGGCGGGGGGGAGCGTGATCGTGCTGGTGATCGCGTCATCTCAGGTATCCTCCAGATCCATTCTCGAGATGTATTTTGTCTGTTGGACTCTGGAGCTACGCATTCCTTTGTCTGCTATGATTGTTGGGTGATCTTGGACTGACTGCTGTGCCTAGTGAGATAGACTTGTGTGTGAGTAGTCCTTTAGGTGGGGTTGCCCCTTGTGTGTTGGATTCTGTGTGTAAGGCTTATCCCATAGTAGTTCGGGACAAGACCTTTTGTGCTGACCTCATCCCGATGCGGATGACCTGTTTCGATGTGATCCTGGGCATGGATTGGCTAGCAGAGCACCATGCCCATATAGATTGTGCAGCGAAGAAAGTGGTGTTCGACTTGCCAGACGGGTCTCGCTTTGCCTTCTCTGGGAACGCAGTTCCATGTACGCCTGTGATTGTGTCAGTGATGCAGGCAGCCAGTTTCTTGAGGAAGGGCTGCCAGGGCTTCTTATGTTATCTGCCAGAGGTGCGTGAGGGATCTAGCTTGGAGAGCATCCCGATCGTCAGAGAGTTCCCAGAGGTCTTCCAGGACGACGTGCCCGGACTTCTACCAGTGCGAGAGGTGGAGTTCACGATCGATTTAGCGCCAGAGACTCAGCCCATCTCTAAGGCCCCTTACCGTATGAGTCCGGCGGAGTTGAAGGAGCTGAAGGTCCAGCTTCTGGAGCTGTTAGATAAGGGCTTCATTCGCCCTAGCGTTTCACCTTGGGGGAGCGCCAGTGCTGTTTGTGAAGAAGAAGGATGGGACCTTCCGTTTGTGCATCGATTACAGGGAGCTGAACAAGGTGACCATCAAGAATCGCTATCCCCTTCCGCGCATAGATGATTTGTTTGACCAGTTGGCGGGCGCCACGGTGTTCTCGAAGATAGATCTTCGTTCAGGCTACCATCAGTTGAGGATTAAGGCCGAGGATGTGCCTAAGTCCGCTTTAGGACTCGTTATGGGCATTACGAGTTCCTAGTCATGCCTTTTGGATGACTAATGCTCCATCAGTATTCATGGATATGATGAACAGGGTTTCAAACCCTACCTGGATCAGTTTGTGGTGGTCTTCATAGATGATATCTTGGTGTACTCCAGGAGCGCAGAGGAGCATGAGGAGCATCTGAGGATTGTTTTGCAGACGCTGAAGGATCGTGAGCTGTATGCTAAGTTGAAGAAGTGTGACTTCTGGCTTGACCGCGTGGTATTCTTGGGACATGTGGTCTCGAAGGACGGTATCTCAGTGGATCCTGAGAAGATTAGAGCTGTGATGGAGTGGGCGAGGCCCATGAATGTTGCTGAGATTCGAAGTTTCCTGGGTTAGCCGGGTACTACAGGAAGTTTGTTGAGGGGTTTTCTAAGATTGTATCCCCGCTGACCCGTCTGTTGAGGAAGGAGATCAAGTATGAGTGGAGCGAGGCTTGCGAGCAGAGTTTCCAGGAGATTAAGAAGAGGCTGACGACCGCACCGATTCTGGCTTTGCCTTCTGGGACCGAGGGATTCGAGGTCTTCTGTGATGCGTCCCATAAGGGACTAGGATGTGTTTTGATGCAGCAGGGTAAGGTAGTGGCTTATGGCTCCCGACAGCTTAAACCCTATGAGAAGAACTACCCTACCCACGATCTGGAGTTGGCAGCTGTAGTGTTCGCGCTAAGATTTGGAGGCATTATCTGTATGGAGCGTCGTGTAAGGTTTACACTGACCACAAGAGTCTCAAGTATTTGTTCACTCAGAAGGAGCTGAACTTGAGACAGAGGAGGTGGTTGGAGCTACTTCATGACTACGACCTAGAGATCCTCTACCACCCAGGTAGAGCGAATGTTGTTGCAGATGCCTTGAGCCGGAGAGGTGCTCCGGGTGTAGCTTGTGATTTGACTGGGGTTCAGAGGTCCGCCTTAGAGCTTCAGCGTATGGGCGTCTGGGTAGTCAGACCCGCCAGTGCCAGTGTGATAGCAGCGCTTCAGGTTCAGTCTTCGTTGGTCGATAGGATCCGGGTTGGTCAGGAGGCAGACTCAGCTTTGTGTCAGATTAGAGAAGGGCTGTCTTCGGAGCAGAGTTCAGATTTCAGTGTCTCCAGCGATGGGTGTCTGCGTTTAGGCCGTGTGTTGTGTGCCAGACGATGCAGTGCTGCACAGAGAGATCCTTCAGGAGGCTCATGGAGCGCCATATTCAGTTCACCCAGGAGGGGTGAAGATGTATCGAGATCTCAGAGAGAGTCGTTCTGGTGGTCTGGGATGAAGCGTGACATCTCCGAGTTTGTTTCGAAGTGCCAGACCTGTCAGCAGATAAGGCTTGAGCACCAGAGGCCAGCGGTTTGCTTCAGCCCCTTCCCATTCCTGAGTGGAAGTGGGAGAGCGTGGGGATGGATTTCGTCATGGGTTTGCCCAGGACTCCTTCGGGTTGCGATGCTGTATGGGTGATAGTTGATCGTCTGACGAAGTCTGCTCATTTTTTGCCGGTGAAGAAGACCTTCAGTTTGGAGTGTTTAGCTCGTTTGTATCTCGATGAGATAGTGAGGCTTCACGGTGTACCTACTACTGTTGTGTCTGATCGTGACCCACGTTTTGTTTCGAGATTTTGGCACAGTTTGCATAAGGCCTTGGGTACGAATTTAGCCTTCAGTTCAGCTTACCATCCTCAGTCGGATGGCCAGACAGAGAGGACTAATCAGGTTTTGGAGGACAGCTTCGTGCATGTGTCCTGGACTTTGGAGGCAGCTGGGAGCAGCATGTGACTCTGATTGAGTTCGCCTACAACAACAGCTTTCAGGCGAGCATTGGTATGGCTCCGTTTGAAGCGTTGTATGGTAGGAGGTGCATGTCACCCATCTGTTGGGATGACCTGAAGGAGAGGGTTTTGGTTGGACCCGAGCTGGTGCAGGGTGCAGTGGAGAAAATCAGGATGATTCGTGAGCGTCTGCTTGTTGCTCAGAGTAGGCAGAAATGTTATGCAGACCAGAGGCGTAGGCCGCTCGAGTTTGAGATTGGAGACCATGTTTTCTTGAGAGTTTCTCCAGTCAGGGAGTAGTCCGTTTTGGGAAGCGTGGGAAGCTCAGCCCGAGGTTCGTTGGACCGTTTGAAATTCTGGAGAGGATTGGCCCTGTGGACTCCATCTTTGTCAGCTGTGCATAACGTCTTCCATGTGTCTATGTTGAGGAAGTACCTGCATGATCCGTCTCATGTGATCGACTACAGCCAGCTTCAGTTGAGAGAGGACTGCAGCTTTGAGGCGGTGCCTACCCGTATTTTAGCCAGGGATGTCTGTCGGCTTCGTAGTAAGACCCTACCTATGGTGAAGGTCCAGTGGTCGGATCAGTTAGAGAGTGAAGCTACTTGGGAACTCGAAGAAAAGCTGCGTGCCAAGTATCCCTCCCTGTTCGAGCAGTAAGGTGAGTTAATCTCGAGGACGAGATTCTTTTAAGGGGGAGGTGATGTATAACCCGTATAATTCCTACCTTATATTATATCGATTGCAATGTTTTTCTAAGTTGGATTATTTATTCCTTGCTATCAGTGGGACCTGATCGGCATTCCTTTAAATGGCAAGGGCAGGAAGGTCTTTTCATAAAACAATTAAGGTAATTGTTTTATTGGTTAATAAGGAGAAGGGTTCCTTATTTTATTTCCTTACATTTTCTAATTATTCTAATCACGTCAGATAGATCGTGAGAGCGTCTCCTCATCGTGCTTTCAGAGTGACAGTTTTTGGCTCCTTCTTCCCTCTCTGCTCCCTCTCAATTTCTTCCTCTGCTGCGATTGTGTGCCCTTCTGTTGTTGCTTCGGATTGTGTCGCTCATTGCTGCGTGGCTGCTGAGTATTCCCTCGTCGTGAATTCAGGTTTGCAGTTACAGATTGTGTATTCCAGCGTAGTATCTTCCTCTTCTGTTTTCTGATTTTGAGTCTTCGGTTTGATGAATTCAGAAGTTGTGGGGTTGTCTTTGATCTGCGAGTTACACGGGCTGTAGACTGTTTGGACTGTGGGATTTCTGGACTCCCGAATTCAGGTATGTATTGCAGTTTCGAGGTTTTTGAGTTTGGGATTTCCTTCTTCGTTTTCTGATTTTGGATTTGACATTGTGGGATTCAGTTGCTGAGGATCTCTATCGGATTTCTGGATTGCTACGGACTGTTTCAGATTGTTGTCTCTGCTGATTGATTGAGGTAGGTGGTTACTCGATTCAGTTTGGAAGTTCAGCCATGGGGTGTTGCAAGAGCGTTATCTGATTATGTATGTGATTCTATTAACGTTTGTTGTGATTTTGGAATGGCTAAACCCCCATGGTTTCCTGTTTTAATGTCTAATTTGGGTGTGTGCTTAATTGGCAATTCGAGGCATCGAATTGTGTTGTTTTTTTCTGCTCTGTTCGTCTTCTGGAAATTGCATTTTTCGCACTGTCCGAACTTCTGTCCGAGCTTTGAAGTTCGGACAGTGCGTTTTTGCCTTTCTGATTTTCAAGTTCGGGGGTATGTCCGAACATCTGTCCGAACATAGATGTTCGGACACACCCTCAGGTTTTCTTCGGATTTAAGTTCGACCTGTGTCCGAACTTCGACGTCCGGACACAAGGTCGGACCTTCCGCGTGTTTTTCTGTAAAACTTGTCCGAACATCCGTCCGAACTTGGATGTTCGGACATTCTGAATTCCTCTATCTGATTTAAGTTCGACCTGTGTCCGAACATTGACGTCCGGACACAAGTTCGGACATTTGGC
The DNA here is from genome assembly GCA_023374045.1 of Limonium bicolor. Classification (NCBI taxonomy): domain Eukaryota; kingdom Viridiplantae; phylum Streptophyta; class Magnoliopsida; order Caryophyllales; family Plumbaginaceae; genus Limonium; species Limonium bicolor. The sequence goes on along the minus strand of CM041776.1, from coordinate 453,268,568 downwards.
AATCTCTGGTTTCTGAGTCTCGACTTGTGTCCAAACTTCGACGTTAGGACACAAGTTCGGACACCCCTCTGTTTTCAGCATAACTTCTTCGTTTGAACTCCGATTTGAGTGCCGTCTGCGGCGTTGGATTCCTTATGATCTGTACTACTGATTTATGAGTGTTTTGGCATATTTAAATGCAACCTTGCTTCTGTTTAAGCAACCCTTCTGTTTTGGGACATTGCACATTGTTTCTGAGCCGTGAATGGCTGGGTCGAGCTATTCCGTGGTATACCATGTAGACGTCGTTCTGAGTGTGGGTCATTCCCTTTCTGTTCTGTGGGGTTGACGAACCCTTTGGCTCTTTCGAGCCATTTCTGCGTTGCCGAGAGACCTGGTATGGTCTATGGGTCTTCGACCCTTCTGAGTGTGTGCATTGTGTCTTGTCCCCTTTCTGTTTAAGTGTTCTGACTGTTTCTGTATTGGGGAACCCTTGAGTTCCACTCTGCTTCTGTTCTGAAAGCTTCTGGATATTGAGAATTTTGGATAAATGCTTATTTTCCCCTTCTTCTGTTTTCAATCGTTTTGAGCGACCTTACTGATGACGGTCGCTGCTTACTGGGCATAGTTGTGTGCTCATTCCCCTACTCTAACATTTTTTGCAGATTGATCAGCGAGGATCATCTTGAGTTCTGGAGCTATAGTGTTTAGCTTTTTTTGTTCATTCAGTTTGATACTTTGAGATGTTGTAGCCTTCGGGCCTTATACTTTTGACTTCTGTTTCTGACTCAGTTTCGTATTTGGGATTTTGGTATTTGCTTCCACTGTATTTGAATACATTGGTTTACAATGTTTATGTAAACTTTGTTTTGGGCCTTTATTGCGTTTGAGTGTTTTAGAGCCTTGCGTTATTAGGTAGTAATACGCGGCGTGTAGCACCCTTAACTCTTAGGCCGGTTTTAGGGGTGTTACAATACATGTTTGTTTGGATGATTGTATGGTTAAATACATTTTAGGTATGTGCCTTAGTGCACCTGTTTGAATATATATATAGTACCGCTGAGTACTTTTGTTGATGAGTTGGATGTGCACCTTGTTTAGTGCTGTTATATGAATGAGTTTATACCATGAGGTTTGGCTATTTGATATATGCTATATGTATAAGACTAGTTTTGAACCTAGTGGGAGTTACTCCCTAGCGATGGACTGTTTGGTTACTTAGTGGAACTTGATTCCTTAGGTGAACTGTAGATGATTAAGGACTTCGGGACGAAGCCTTTTTAAGGGGGGTAGACTGAAATACCCCTAACCTTAAAAACTTAATTAAATGATCTATAAATGATCTAAGAGGGTTAATAAACATCTAAATATTATTGGGGAACAATCTAAAAGATCTTAACAAGGCAAAACATGCCTTAAGATCGGTAAAGCCAAAAATGTGCTTTAAAGCACCATAAAGATTGTATGACCTCAAATAGGATCCAAAGTGGATTCCTAAGTATTATAATGAAGTAAGGAACACAACAAAACTATTCTCAAAGAGAACTAAGCTCAGAAGCACCTTGCAACACAAGATGTGCACTAAAACACCTTAAAGCACGTTTTTGTGAAATTGCCTTCTAAATTGGTTTTTAATGGGCTTAAAGGTTATAATTACCTTTAAATATGATAATATATCATTTTATATCATATTAGGAATTTAATTCCAAAATTTACAAATTTTTACAAATTTAATATTAAAATATTAACAAACCCTAAAAGGGGGGGCCGTTTGAGTCAACATTGACTGAGAATGGTCAAGAGGTCAAAGTTGACCCCTTGGACCACATGGAATCGGCAGCACAAGCAAGAGGGGTTTGAATTAGCCACTTGCACATACAAGGGATAAGTCTCCAACACCACTCCTTAAATTAAGGAGACTACCTTACCTTTCTAATATTATGATTAAACAATACACTCTTGCTCCATTATTGTTTCAATCAGTCTCCAAACCGTGTGAGACCTACCTTGCCCCCCAATAACCGATGCCATCCCATGCTTATCCCCTTGGATGAGTCATTAGCCATTTACTAACATAAACTAATCAAAAGTTCCTTTTTCAATCAATAATGCTCATTTCAATCATTCTCTTTCTCCTAGCTCCATTCCAGCCGAGCTCCTTCAGTTTCCAGACCCTCTCAACCGGTGTTCTTGAGTTAGGAAGACAACTCCACTCTCTAAGCTCCTAAGGTAATGGTTTAAGGCTTGTTTTAGCTCTTTTTCTTCATCTCTTCATTACCTACACTTAGATCTCGTGGCTCATCACTTCCTATGGATTATTCTCAGTGTTTTAAGGTTAGAACACCAACCAATTTCAGCTGAAGCAAGTATAGGGACCAAGGTCTCCCAAATTTGCATTTTAAGGTAAAAACATACCTTAAGCTTCTCTACTCTCCATCCGATTTTCTTCCTTTGATTTTTATGAGTTTATACACTCATAATCTTCATATTTACATGTTCATTCAGTTGGTTAGCCTTTTGAAGCAAGGGTGGCCGAGATCTAAAGGAAATACCCTTCTTTAAGGCATTTTCCAAGGTAAAACCTAATACCAAGGCAGCTTGTTGTTGTCTAGCTATTTCCTATGTCTATATGGTGAATTTAACACCTTGTGGTGTGTTTATTCAGGCCGAATTCCTCTTGAAGTTCCCTTGCATTTTTAAGGTGATTTTTGCCTTAAATCTTACATTAATTGTTCCTTATGGTTAAGCTCAAGCTTGGAGTATAACCATATCTTTTTTGGTGTATTAAACATGTCTAAATGATTTGGTGAATTTTCCTTCAAGTGGCCGAGTTCGTACAAGGAGGAATCAAGTTATAAACACCTTAAAACTTATGATTTTATAATTTCTAAGCATATATATAAATTATGCTGAGAGTGGAGTTAATAATATGGGTTATATTAACCTAAAATGGAAAAAAATGACTAAGATGAATTAAGCTAGTCATTTAAGAGATTTAATTAACAATAATGTCAAATTATACATTATGTGGAAAAATATTTAAACTAAAGTGAGGCCGTGAGTTTTATACTATGTTTTGAGACATTTAAAGTGTAATTTATTTACAAGTTCAAGGTTGTAATAAGGCCATGTCATTAGGCCATTTTAATTTAAGTTTATAAGCTTATTTAGTTAGATTTATGCTTATTAATTAAGTTTGGGGCCAAACCATAATTATTGGTAAAATATAAAGCCGTGGGCTTAATTTAGAGGAATTTATGGTTTTTTAATGAATTTAATAAAAATTATAACATTTTATAAAGTTTTGTGTCAAAATTGTAAAATAGAAAGTATAGGGTATGTTTGGTAATTACCGAGAGTTTTGGTCCAATTTGGTATTAGAAGTCAAAGTTGACTATATAGGAGACTTTGACCAACTTTGGAGAATTTTAGATTAAAATACTACCTTATATTAAGATAGTTATTAAATTGTAAAGATTTATAAGAGATGGGGCTATAATGTAATTCCTAAACTTGGGGGTACTAAATGGGATTTAGTACAGTCCTAAGTTATTAGGAATTTTTAGAAGTTTATTTGGTTAAATTTGGAGTTATATGAATTATATAAGTATAAGATATGATATTTTTAACATTGTTACAAATGGGTAAAAACCGAGATTTATAGAAAGTATAAGGTTAGCAATAATATTTATAACCTTTTATATAGTTTGGTAATTTTTGGAGTTATATATAAGATTTTAAAGACATATGTATATATATAGTTTTAAATGGCATTAGAAAACTATGTATTATAAATTGGGAAGATTTGGTAAATATACAAAGTTTGGTGGTGGGGATTTAATTAAACAGTCCTAGGGGCTGTCCGAAAATTATAGCCTTTAAAAACTATAGGTTATAATTATATAAAGTTTAAGGATTAAATATAAGTATATATTATAAGTGTAATAATGAATGTATTTTGGGGTGGATTTGTGATTTATAAAGTTTAGTGGTATATAGTGAAAGCCGAATAATATAAAGGTTGTTTGGTATTTTTAAACAATTTACAACTATATGTTATAATTGTTTTAATGACATAAATGTCATAATATATGTTATATAACTATAATGTAACATTATATTAATTATGTGGTGGATTTTGTAAATATTTAAGAACATAGGTGCTGTTCGGAAATATTAACATTTTTAAATGGAATTTATAATATGGTTTTAATGTTATAAGAAGTTATAACATTTATAATATAAGAGGTATTCATTAAAAAGAATGAATATATATATTATAAGAGTTACCATATAATAAATAGTTCCATAATACATGTATATAAATAAATATAGGTTATGGTGTAGAAAATATAATATGGTTCAATAACCATGTACTTTCATAATTAAATGATGTAAGATAAAGGGAAAAGAATTACAAACATTGGATATGGAATTCTAATGTTAAGAGTATACATGGGTAATAAGGATTTATATAATCCAAAGTATTGTTTACATATGAGTTATACCACATTGAACTTGGAAAAAAAAGAGAAACAAAACTATATGATGTACAGACATACATTAAGTTACATGCGATAACAAAGTTCAACAATGAGTATATTAAAATACGAGACAAGACTACGCATGTAATGTAACATTTTTCCAATCTCGAGTTAAGCCGAAAACCCGACAAACATTGACAGTTAATAGCGGGGGATTAACCGGGAATTATTAGTGACGGTACGGGGTACCGTAGAGTTGTGTTGTTATACGGGATGCTAATCAGTAGCGTTATGTATTGTTTAGACTATTAGAGACGACACACGGAGCATAGGATCTTGCTGATTCATACTCCACCCGTAATACAATCAGGGTGAACGGTATGTTGTATGTGTCTCTGATTGTCTCTGAGGGCTTCCTCAGTTCAGACTTCTGTGTGATCTGTGATAAGATTGTTTGTCTGAATGTGTTAATTAATATGAATTGTATATTTATAGCTGCTTATTATTTACTGTTGTTGAGTTAACAGTATTGGTTCGTATATATGAACCTATATATAAAATGAACTAGCGGCTATGGTGCTATCTTATGTGAAATATAAGGATCGTCCGAAAAACGATGTAGCACTAGGATAATAAGATATATTATATTATCCGAGACTTTTATACGGAGCATTGGCCTTTCTAAACGCCGCTCTCGTATCTAACACTGGATCCCGAGTTTACAGACTCCGGATTGGACTAATGACCTTAGTCTGCTGTGTTAGAAAAAAAATGATAATGCGATGCGATGGTATAATTAATTAATGGAAAGATAATAAAGCCAAGAGGATGTGGCTCTTGGTGCGCGCTGTGATCACAAAAACGATACCAGGATGTCCGCGTACGGGTCCGTAAGTATCAAGAAAATTTCCCGTTAGCTAGAATGGCTCGTTGGTCGGAGACTCTACCGTTGGAGTGGCTACTGCCGTGGGTGACCCGCCATAATTTATGGGTAATTTAGAGACACGTCGTTTTTAACGAGACGTTGTCACTAGGTATAACTGAACACTTAATACTGTTGAGACTTGTACGGTGGCGAACAATATTGGTTTCTACACCATGGACGAGAATCAGTACTTGTTTATTATTCTCGTTGTTTCACCTTGTTATTCATTGGTTATACTTGTGGTTATATTATGTGTGTTGGTGGTTGTGTTATTGTATGGATATTACTGTTAATTGTTTTACAGTTTTAATATTAAAACGGTATTGCATGTAACGAATCTCATGCTCTCGACCAATTAATTGAGGGGTTTGAGGGGGCATGACGGGGCATGTGATAACATACTCAGCAGGGGCTGATTCCATACCACAAACCATTTTTATTTCAGGAGATTAGCTGGTGGGTCGACGCGGGGCGCGGCGGTTGTGATATTACTGTTGGTTAAGACTTGGTACGGTTGGATACTTATGTTACTTTGGACTCGGGTTGTGTAAACCGAGGTGTATTTTGGTTAGATGCTCACGAGTACGGTCTGTAATAATCGGTTGTTGTTGGATTTGTTTTAAATTGTTTAAGTACTATCTATCTCTTGTGGTCACTGCGGGAATACGTTTCGCATGTTGATTATCAGGTAATTCGTTATCACCCGTATGGGCGAGTGATAACAGTGACACCATTAGAGTGACAGTCTGTTATTTACCGCTGCGACTTATTTATTTGTGCGACATTTATAGGATAATTGGGAGCCGAATTAGTAGGGGTGTTACAAATAGGCCTGTAGTCACCCGGGGCTGAGGCGTTGTCAAATTTGGGGATAAGGGTGATGAGAGTGGCATTAATTTCTTTGAGCATCCGACCACTATGGAAAAAAACTTTTGATAGCTCTACAGACGTCCCCTCCAATAATGTCCCAGACAGCTTTAAAAAATTTAGCTGTGTAACCATCCGGCCTGGGCTTTTTCATCTCCTATGGAAAGGAGAGCGGATTTAATATCATTGTTATCAACCGGACGGGTGAGATGGGCCCAAGCATATTGGTCAAGAGTTCTAACCGAGTCTAAATTGAGATCCGAAAGAGTGTACGGGGGGAAGCTCTAGTGCCTAACGCTTGATGGAAGTGGGCCACTAAACAGTTCTCTATTTCCGTAGGGTCATTAAGGGTTTCTCCATACTCGTTAACAACAGCCGCAATAGAGTTTTTATTTCTTCTTGCCTTAATGGATCTATGAAAGAAGGAGGTGTTAGAGTCAGCCAGTTTAAGCCATCTGGCCTTCGAGAGCTGGCGAAGGAAAAGTAGCTCGTGAGCGTCCCTATTTAGGAGCTTGTGCCTTAGGGTTTTCTCCAGGGAGAAAGGGTTGGGTTCCAAGGGTCCTCATCCAAGCGCCTCTGAACATTACTGAGCTCATTTCTGATGGCTTGGCCTTTCTCCCCAATGGAACCAAATTCAGTCTTATGGAGAACACAAGGGTAGCTAGAATAGTCTGGAAGTAATCGGGGGAATCCTGAGAGACTGTTGACTGAATAGGTTCAGTCAAGGTAGAAGGACTTAGGGGTAAGTCCTAAATTATCCCGAGTCCATAGGGTTAGGCGGAGGGAGATTGATTTTAAGGGTAATACTCAATTGAATAAGAGATTCCAATTTAAATTATCCATTGTCTTCTAGGGATGTGAGTTCATCTAACATAGATGAGTCGATTCCTTCAATCGTTTTGAGTTGATCGACTAAGACCCCACATGCTGACCCACCGAGGGGAAGGTATTCAAAAGGATTCTTGCGCATGGTGCTCTCATGATCATTGGATCTTTGAAAAATAAATTGATGTCGTAGATTCTAACTTTTATTACATGGGTATAGATGTCAAAGTTAATTTGTAATTTATATATATAAAAAAGAAATGTTAGACGTGTATTCCCTTAATCTAGTTTGAAGAGAAAAAAAATAAAGCATCAATTCTAAAAAACTATTTGGATGATTTGTAGCAATATTTTTTTTAACTAAGATGGAAGTGAAGTAGTTATTTGAAAAAATATTAATAAAAGATCCCACGTTTTAAGCAAAAAAATTATTTAAAAATAACAAATTAGAAATTCGGTTGACAAGACTCCTTTAAAATAAATATAATAACCGTTGGGTTAAATTTATTTATACTTGAAAAAATATAACGATCAAATAAATATAATTCCACACTCATTTTATAAATTGTATTGTCCAAATTTAAAATCTACAATTTTATAAACAAATCTACACCTTCATATAAAAATGAGGAATTAATATAAAATCTACACATCTATCTAATAAATCTACACTTGAATTTTAAAGTTCTATCATTTCACTTAAAGATCTACATTTTTAGTTAGTTGAGAAAGTAATATTAAATGATATTATATATTTCCACGATTTAATTTGAAAATAAAAATAAACCATTAGTATTATTTTTAACGGATCTAGTTAGAAAAAAGATAACGATCCATATTTTAAGCAAATTGCTTAAAAATAAGCAACTAGAAAATCTTTTGACATGAATCCTTTAAAATAAATAAATATAAGAAGATGGTCGACTTGCTGGGCTGAATTTATTTATTACTCATCAAAATAAATTCACTCTTTCATTTTAAAAACTGTATTGTCTAAATTTAAAATCTACACCTACATTTTAAAAAAGTTATCATTTTACTTAAATATCTACACTTTTACTTAAATGAGTAATTAATAATGGATGTTCCTAAAAAAAAAGTAATAATGGATGTATAAATTGTATTGTCTAAATTTGAAAGCTACATTTTGTCAAACAATATACACCTACATTTTAAAAACTCTATCATTTACTTAAATATCTACACTTTTACCTAAATGGACAATTAATAAAAATCTACACTTCTATCAAACACAACTAACACTTACATTTTAAATTTTTTATCATGTACTTAAGTATCTACACTTTTACTTATATGGGCAATTAATAAAAATACACTTCTATCAAACAAAACTTCACTTGCATTTTAAAATTTTTATCATGTACTAAAATATCTACACCTTACTTAAATGAAGAAGTAATATTGAATGAGATTATAAATTGTATTGTCTAAATTTAAAGTCTAACTTTTATCTAACAAATCTACTTCTACATTTTGAAAAATATATCATCTTACCTAAATATCTACACTATTTTTTTTATCAAAAGAGGGAATTGTATTACCTACTCAGAAGACATGTCCCTTACAAAACTAACACTACAGCTCGCAGGCAGCGAACTGATCAGCTTGAAACCCCTACTACAACTCAGGCTATACTTAGCAAAACCATCCGCAACATGGTTTGCTTCTCTGCCTATTTTACAAATCTGACATAGCTCAAACTCAGTCATCAACCGTTGGCACCCTTTAACAATACCCTCATATAACAAATGCCTGATATTGGTCCCAAATATTAACAAAATAGCAATGTTAGAATCAGATTCTAGAACCACCCTCCTATACCCTATAAGCTTAGCCATGCTCAACCCATCAAATATGGCCCATAACTCAGCCTCTAAAATAGAAGAACGACCCATAAAGTGAGTAAAGCCTCCATTATAACTTCCTCTGGAATCTCTGCAGCAACCACCCGCTGCCGCCATACCCTGCTTGGTAACTGCCGCATCAACGTTGATGTTCATAACGTCAGCCGCCGGAGGAGCCCAACTGGAACCGCTACTGCTTCTCTCCCTGCTTGCTCTCGGTAAGACCTTATCATCAACCTTCAGCAAGCTCTGTAGAGAAGAATCAAGGAATGTAAATGGCAGGTCAATATCCGAAATATTATCATGGAACTTAATATTCCTCCATCTCCATAATGTATAGCATACAACAGCAAAGATTCTCCTCCACTCAGTCCCATAAATCGACAATCTACTTTTACATTTAGCATTCAAATACAACCACTCAGGAAAATCAATAATGGATGACGACCAAGAGTCAAAGCCTGATCCTAACAAATGTTTCCAAACCTTTAGACTAACCAGACATAATCGAAGGATATGTTCTATATCTTCAACCCCTTTGCATGCATCACACTCATTAGTTTGAAAAAGATTTCGGGAAAACAAAAATTGTTTGGTTTTAACACCCTGATAGGCGACCAGCCAGAGAAAGGATTTGATTTTTTCAGGCACATTAAGGCTCCAAATTATCTTCCAAATGAGATTACTATTCCCCTTGATCCTCAGAATTTCATATGCAGAAGCCACTGAAAGCTGTCCAGACTTATCATGTGGCCAGCTTAACGAGTCCTCAATCTCCGAATCAAAAATGGCCTTACCAGCAAGAGTATCCAAGATATCCTCAGACAGAATAGAAGACAACTTATTCCAATCCCAACCATAACCAACATTCCAAAATTTATCAACTGAATCATTCAAATCAATACTTTCTTTATTCAAAGCAACTTCAATCAATGGGCAATCAGCAAGCCATAAATCAGTCCAGAACCTCCAAGATAATTTAGCTATCCCTCAAAATTCTACACCAAAGCCCATCCTGATTATTCAAGAACCTCCAAGATAATTTAGCTAGACAGGCTTTATTCATGACCTTAAGATCTCTGAAACCCAAACCCCTTCTAGTCTAGGTTTACAAATTTTATCCCAGTATACCGTATGAATTTTCCTCTCATTATCACTGTGCCCCCATAGAAAGTTTCTGCTCATTCTTTCAATATTATCACAAACTGAGACAGGAAGAGTCTGAGTCATCATATTAAATACTAGAACCGCATTGATCACCGAATTAACAAGGATACTTCTACCAGCCAAGGACAAGGAGTTAGCTTTCCAGCCACTGATTTTGTTTTAAATTTTATCAAGAAGATCATTAAAATTACCTTTCCTATATTTCCCATAAGAGACATTAATACCCAAATATTTCCCAAGGTTATCCGCTAGAGGGATGGCCACCTGTCTACTGATCTCAATCCTTCTCGCAGGACTAACATTTTTTGAGAATAAGATCTTTGATTTATCCAAACTGACCTTTTCTCCAGAGGCAGCGCAAGAACATTAATCATATTTAGCACATTGGACATTGATGCACTACCATAAGGATCAAATCATCAGCAAAAAACAAATGGCTAAGGGGAGGGCCTTTCCTGCCTAACTTAATGGGCACCCAACTCTTGGCCAAGATAGCATTATTAATCAGTTTTGATAGCCTTTCCATACAGATAACAAAAAGATAAGGGGATAACGGGTCCCCTTGCCTAAGTCCCCTGGATGGAACAAACTCATCAGAATGACAACCCTCCCATAATACTCTCATACTTACCAATTCAACACAAGACATGACTAACTGCACAATATCCTTAGGAAGATTGAGACAAAGTAAGGAATCTCTAATAAAACTTCAGGAGAGCCTATCATATGCTTTCTCAAGGTCCATTTTGAGAATAGCCCACCCATCTTTGCACCTAGTCTTACCCATTGAAAAAATGATTTCTTGGATCAAACTTGGTTATCTTGGATATGCCTACCCGGAATGAAGCTGCTTTGTAGAGGAGAAATAATATTAGGAAGAAAGGACTTCAGACGGTTAGCAAGAAGTTTGGAGACAATCTTATAGGTGACATTGCAAAGCACAATAGGCCGAAACTGTTTTATGCTAATAGGGCTATGAACCTTAGGGATGAGGCATATGAGAGTAGTATTACACTCTTTATTAATTTGGGCAGTCACAAAAGCCTTATGCACTAGACCATATATGTTATCCTTAACTAAGTCCCAATGGTTCTTAAAGAACCATGCTTGAAACCCATCAGAGCCAGGCGCTTTGAAGCTGCCCATGTTCTTAACCACATTAAAATTTCATCAATTGTGGGAATAGAACTACATAAATTTTTCTCATCCAAGCCAATAACAGGAAAGTCATTCCCTAATGACGGGACAACTCCGCTATCATCCTACTTATACAGATCACTAAAGTAATTAAATGCCAATTTAATAAGATTCTCAGTGTAACACCCCTCTCCATAATCACGTAATAATCTCTCTCGTAGTAATAAATAAAACGTCTTACAGCGGAAGAAATAATAACAACAATACTCACTCGGGTGTCACCGGCCATTACTCGCCCATGCGAGCAACGAAGCCAAACTACATCCAACTTCCAACATAAACAAACTGCTAACCGCTGTGATAACGAGATAAATCATATACATCATACTAAGTCCATAAACCATAAACATCGACAAGTGAGCGTCTACCAAATCCTGAATATACATTACCGTACCATATTACAACTCCATGTGCGGTAATTAAAATAAACTCCAATTACCCTGTTCCCGCACTTCGGCTTCGACAATAATCAACAACCTGCATAATGGTGTAGTATCAGCGATAGACGCTGAGTATGCCGGGCCTGGACCCTAATGGTCACTTAGTCATATTAACCACCTTATTATTAGATTGGTTTCATGCTTTACCATTTTACAGTTATAATCAATATTGTAATATATATGCATATATACATAATCATCCATCCAAACATTCATAAACATTCAACCATCCATCTAATTCAACAATCATAAAATACCACAACAACAGTTGTATATCGCACGTATCGAAATAATAGCAGTATAATGTACAATGTACAATCGCCGTAGCGTACAGTTTCCATAGTTAATTTAATTTGGCCTTTATGGCCCCATCCATCCAAACTATGTTTAATTAATACCAGTTGGGCGTCATGTTAAGACAACCCGATAACCTCACCATGGACAGTAGTCCTCCCGTACACACAAAGGTGCTCATTTCGCCAGAGGTCCGGAGGCCCCTGACTATTCTCTTTTGTCTCGTAAGACGTCCATATAAAAGTCGTAGCTACCTGACCCACGATCCAAATAGGGCTCGTATGGGTATAAACCTGGAGCGGAACCCGATCGGGAACCCCTCAGTGATCACAAATGAGCAACCAAGTAGTTCGTAAACTACCGGGATTCCTCACCTCAACTCATACCATCTCTCTCTCATAATGTTTAAGATATGCTCTTAGTCTTATGGAGAATAATTATTAGTTAGCTGCCCAATGGGTCTCACGCATACCTAGAAGTAATCTAGGTCATATTCATGTTCGAGATCCATGCTCTAGAACCGACAATGTCGTGACTCATACCTAAGTGTTTTACTTAGGTTGCCATATACTTAATATTAATACTATGGTATTATATCAAGTAACCGTCTTGTCATCACAATAACGTATATGTATGTTTATATAAGTCGATCTATAGTCGACGTAGTGTTAGTCCCGTGGGACGCTCGTGCATAAATAATTAATGCAGTAGCACACAATCACATACATGTATCCAAAACACTTAACACACAAGTGATATCAACCAAATCCGAGCCCAAGGAGTTTCCTTAGGACAACTCGGATCAAACCCCTTTACATACCGTTCACCAAGACCTAGGATGCGCAGTGTAGACCACTAGCTCGTCAAGCGCCTCCGTCTGAAGTATGATCTAAACGGTAATAAAACTATAAGTCAGTCTCCATGACTAACTAAATCCGGTATTTCCGAATAACAAGTAACCCCGACAGTTCATCCCTGGATTTCTACAGTTATTTGTTACGGGTTTCTCTAAACCGGTCGGCTTTGTTACTACTAGAACTCGTACGTCAAAACATTTCGACTGTTAAGTTTATTCCATTATATTTCTTCAATCTTATCCACCATTAAATCTAGGTATATAACCTATAGTTGCATGTATGCATGCATTATCATATTATATTGTATTATTTTTCATACTGTATCATTTTCCCACCATCCATTATAATACATTGTATTATATTATCCATTATCTTTAGCAAATTATATTTGCATTCAAAAACTCATAACTTATAGTTTGTAACTATTATTATTTTTTTAATAACCACCACCATTATATTATATGGTTTCCAACCATAATATATATCCATCTTTATATACATTTTTCTTGTATATGTATATATGTACCATATAGGTAAATTCCATGAGTTATAAAAATCTTATATTATATGTTACATTTTATCATCTTGTATTAGATGATTATTCCCATTAGTTGTATTACATTATACAACTTGTATTAAGATTATTATCCTAATATTATGTAACATTATATGTTGTATAATTACAACTCCTAAGGTTTATCAATAAATACCTTAGTTTATAAATCTTGTTTATTTATAGTTTGTCACATTATTTAATGTGAATATCCTTACTTATATTAATTCTATTCAAACCATATAATTGTTATAACATTTATAACATAGTAGACCATAGTCTAAAATTCATTTTCCAACTTTTAATAATTCGGTACAGCCCTTTAATTTATTAAATTCCATTTTGACCACATAACATTATGTAATGTTATACCATATACTAATATCATATAATATGATATTTTTATTTCCTTTAATTTATAACCTATAGTTTTTATACAAAACTATAATATATTGCCGCATGGGCACCATATGAAAACCTTATTCTTTTTCATAATCAATAGTTTCCTTTATTTACAAAAATCACCACATTAATTATACCATGTTATATATATCATATAATATAACATTTTTAACTTTTAAAATGGTATAACCTATGGTTATATTTTTTGTAAAATTCCGAACAAACCCACCAAATTCCTATAATTGCCATTTGGCCCAATTTATAACATATAGTTTTTAATATCATTAAAACTATATATTATACATATATCTTATTAAATACTCTTATATAATTCTAAAAATCACCAAATTTTACCAAAGGGTTATAATTACCCTTACTAACCCATATACTTTCGGTATTTACAATTCCACCACATATATTTCTCCAAAGTGTCATAATGACATAATAACTATATATTATACATATATAGTTTATTTTAACTCTAAAATCAACCCAATAAATTCCTAAAAATTCCTAATAGCCCATGGGTGTTTATAACCATTATACACCCTTTATTTTCGGTAATAACATATATACCACATATGTTATAAAGTTGTTACAATTAAATACTTATCTTCTTATAAAACCTTAAATAAGTTATTTAACTTATTTAATTTGGTCAAAACCTACTATATGGTCAAGGTTGACCACCTTAATATTTCCTTGACCATTAATAACCATATATTACAGTTTGTACCCTTATTTTTAGGTCCTAATAAGTTCATTTGGGTATTTATTTACCCTAAACAGTCAAAGGGTGCAATATCTTGCTTTGTGTTGACCACTGTTGTTCTCAGTTGACTTTTAAGGCATGTTTAGGCCTTAATTAATGTGATTAGATATTTAATCCATGTTTTATTAGTTTGGGGTATTTCACTCAGCCCCCTCAACACTCCTGCCATCATCATCAAGGAGCTTAACCACTTTAACTTTAGCCGCCCTAATAAGAACCCTCATATGGAAGTAACTAGTATTCTTGTCCCCAAACTTAAGCCACTTATCCCTAGCCTTCTGAAACCAAACATTTCCTCCCTAACAAGAATACTCTCAAGATCTTGTTTTAGATTCCTTTCAAGTGCTCTCAGCTTAACACTCTGTTTCTTCTCGAGGTACCTTTGGATACCAACTATCCTGGCCATGAGTCTCTTTTTTTGGTAGAAAATGTTTCCAAACGTGTGCCTATTCCAACAGACCAAGGTATCTCTCAGCTGCCCAAGATTAGATATGATATCCCCCCCAGGGGCCCAACAACTTTAAACAGTAGGCAAATAGCTAGAATGGGTAGCCCAAGCAACTTGAAACCTAAAAGGTTTAGAATTACTAACAGAGATATCTTTTTGAGAAAGGGAGGTAACTATAGGCGAATGATCCGATCCTACTCTCGGTAAAATATCCACCCAACAATTAGGAAAATAATCAAACCAGTCAGTGGATCCTAAAGATCTATCCAATCTGACAAATATGGAACCATTAGACCAGGAGAACCTATGCCCTCTAAAGGGATATCAATCAACCCTCTAGAATGAACCCAGTCCTGGAAAGCCACACTACCCCTATTAAGCCTCCTAACACCACCCTTTTTGTCTGGCAGAGATAATATAGAGTTAAAATTACCTGTAAGAAGCCAGGGCCTATTTTCAATCCTAAGAGCATCAAGCTCATTATTCCATAAGTTAATTCTATCAGAGTCGGACGGTTTTGCATACACAAACGTGGTCATAAAACTATGGGCCCTGTCAATTATTTTGGTGTGGATAAATTGATCACCATACTCGCCAATAGAAATATTCACACCAGATTTCCATAGCAGCCATAATCCCCCACTGAAACCAGAAGCATCCACAATATACTGATTAGGAAAACCAATCCTACTAGCTATATCCACCGCCCTCCGGCCACTAACTCTAGGCTCACAAATGAAAACAATGTCAGGATCATGACATGCAATCAGATTCCTAACACATGGCAGAAAGCTATCTTTTGTAGCTCCTCTAACATTCCAAGATAAAATCTTAATATTTAAAACCATGGTAAATATCAATGAAACATACCCCTCTAAAACCAATATACCCACTCAGGTCACATCATCCAAAGCAGCAATATCAGGCATCAATATCTAAATTAGCATGTAGCACAATCAAATTCTACATTAATTAACAATATTATCAACTAGAAGTGGAGAGAATAACTTAGCTGTATAAGTCTATTCTGGTCCGATGCAAAAGTCTCTACCACCCGCTCCGTATCCTCAACCACCTCCAAAGAAAGAAGCCTCTTGAGAAGTCCCGGTGTCCTGTGCTTCTAGCCCTCCTCTAAACCCACTGCTGGAGTCTACTTTCTGTCGAATATTGGCCTCAAGATTGACCTTGGTTCCCTCCATATTAGGATCTCAAATTTATTCCTTAGGGCCCTAACTCCTTGCTGAGGAGCCCCAACAGCCGCCTTACTCTTCTGATTTTTCTGGGTATCCAAACTTTACCCCCAGATCTAGCCACTAAATCTTCTTTCTTTCTCCTTCCTCAGTTTCTTTCACAGAAGCCTTCTTTACCCCATTCTTCCTTTTCCTGGCAACCTTCATCCAAGGGCCAAAATTTTCATTCTCCAACACCGCTAACTCATCTGGTGTTTTCTGCACCATTCTATACCCTCCCTCATTAACCTTCGCCTCAGCATTGTCCAACAGAGGACAATTATCTTTGTAATGCCCATAACAGCCGCAGCTGAAGTAGAGTAAATGTAGTCCTTCATACACTACTCTTTGATAATCCTCTTCCACCTTGAATTTACCAATCAAAGGCTTAGATATATCTACCCTAATACAAACTCTCCCTGCAAAAGCATCCCCAGTCTAGTTTTAAAAATTTCAACTTTACGGACCTTCCTTAATTTGCTCCCCACCATATTTAGACACTCATCCCTTAGATATTCTGCTCTAAGATCGGGAATCTAACCCAAACATCTAGATTCCTCAGTTCTTCCGTGAAAACATCAAAATTTCTCCGCCACCTTCTCACCGTCAGATAATGATCAGCCACTTTCCATGGTCCCCCGTACAAAACCATGTCACGATCTACCCGCAATTCAAACTTAACCGCATAATACCCATTACCCATAATCAGGACGTCAAATTTCCCCTTCGTATTCCATCTCTGAGATAACCTTTCAGCCATTATTTGAAGGGGAAAGTTCTTACCTAAAAGTTAACGATGAGCGAGTTCTTCCACTCTCTGTTGATTTCACAAATAATGTTCTTGGGAAATTTGATGACTGGGCATAGCGGGTCTGCATCCTCCTCTTCACCCTCCTTCGCTTCATTATCGTCATCCGACATTTCTTCATCCGTTTGGGGATCTGAAAACTTATCCTCGTTTCTAGCAACCACCTCACGGTAGGAGTTCTTGGAACCTCCTACATCCTGTCCAAAGTCGGAAGGAACATTAACCGAAGGAAACACCAATTCGGTCTCCCAATCTGAAACTGTCCTCTTCTTCTTCGTCACTCTTCTTGTATCCTTCTCTTCGTTAATTGCCTGGAACTCAAAATCCATCGTCCACTAGCTTTCTATACCAGCCGCACTCTAGAGGCCGCCGCCCCAAAAAAACCGCCAGGGAATTAAAAATCATAGAGTATGAGAAGAGCCCTTACTCACAAAGAGGGCCTCGATTCGCCAGGGAATAAAGATATAAATGAGTAGTAACACCAGAGGAGGGGAGGGAGAAAGATCGAGAAAGCACGGTGGAATTCGGCGGCGAGGTTCTTCGAGGGAAGAACCCTAGCTCTCAGATGGAAGGGTGCGCGTGTGAAAGCGCGTACTTTAAGGACCATTACGCTCCGGACCTTTTGAGTATAACATATTTTTGAAAAAATTCTCTCTAAATATCTACACTATTACTTAAATGAGAATGTGATATTAAACAAGATTATATATTCCCACCATCTAATTTGAAAAGAAAAAAATAAACCATCAATAATAGTGGTGAAATTTATTAATGGAAAAAAATAATTTGAAGGAAGTTGATGATGGATGAACAAGAAACTTCTAGATATTTCTGTTTTACCATATATTTCAATAAATGGGGAAGTTATTGGTGAAAAAGAATATTTATTGAAATCTTAATGGTAAAAGTCTATTACACCATTCTATAATTATTTGATGGTTTTTTTAATTTTACAAAATCTTTTAATTAAATAAATTGAATCATTTACCGTTGAGATTAATGTTTTAAAGAGTAAATTGTAATCTGATAAGTGAGAATATGTAACCACCACGTCCAAGATAGTGGACAATTGAACAAGTAAAAGGTAAAGGATGCAAGACCATGTCCCCTGATGTAGTTGAGGAATTAGTGGGTTCAATTTAGTATTTTTGATCTAATTGAGTCATGTAATTGTCGGTTATTTACCTTATAATTGTGAGTTGTACTTTCCCATTAAATAGGGAGTAGATCAGTCAATGAAAATAGTCCTGATTTCCTTTTATCTCCCTTTTCCCACGGATCCCACATTTGTCAGCTAAACTTTGCATGCTGTCTCAAAACGGATATTGCGGTATTAATAACTATGACAATGCTATTATTCCAAGATGAGATTGGGATTACGGATTTCCATCCATTTTTTCGAGGGCAATGTCTATGCTACACATACATTTATTTACATAAAATGTAGTACTAGTATGTATTAGTTTTAATATTTTTACTGGTATCATAAAACCAAAATACTTTAAACGAGGGGGGTTGCATAGAATTACCATTCATTAGCAGTCCCCAATTTTTGTCCAAGCTCCCGACCCGATACGGAAACCCGTGTTCTCTGCATTCTTCCCTGTGTTGTCCCGTGTTTAGGAGCGGTGAGGCAGAGCTTCTCCGTCTGCATCCTTCCGAGTTCTTCTCTGTCTGGTCCCTTATTGGGCCTTAATACAACACTGGGCCGTTACTGAGTTGTCAAGGGGGTCAGATTGAACCGATGTACGAATAATGTATGCGATCGTTGCTAGTTACTAGCTACCCATATTAAATGACCAAAATAACTGTAATTTTGTAACAAAATGAAGCGAATTTTGCTGCTTCACTTTAGACAGCTTAGAAATAACGTAGTATATTCTTAAGAATTGCACTATTATATATAACTTACCCAAAATGGCCTAATTATGAGATAATTTAAACCGCATTCGACAACATAAATAATAGGGTTGTTATTATTATAATAGCGATGATGATGATTCAATATTCATCAAGCATTTAAAGTAGCCATCCTCCATATAGGTAGATAGGGAGCAATAAAACATCAATCACCCCCATCAAACTTCAAAAAAAGTAAAGCGACAACCACATTACATTACATAAATCATATAGCTAGAATAGTGGTAGTAATTAATGTTGTCGTCCGTCTTTCAAGCGGCTTGGGGTTGATAAGGTAGTCATCAAGCTCCTTGAAAAGCTTGGTGGTGAACTCAATGATGAATTTGGGGTCAGGGACATCTTCCTTCAGCTTCTCGTACTCACATGACCACTTCAAGAGACTACCTTCTCCCTTAGGGTTGACTATCACTTTAGCCTTGAAACTCTTTAGAGCTTCTGTCATCTCTCCACCTATCACTGAATAAGTCATAGTCTTGGTTGCCTCGTCCACTTCGTCGATTCTCTCCTTTGATATTGTCACTGGTTTAAGCCCTAAATTACGAAAGTACAAATAGAAATTAAACCATCTGATCGAATATGTAATGTACGTTTGTGACATTATAATGTATGTATGTTACGAGTTACCTTCGGCAAACTTGACTAGGCGAATGGATCCGACAACCTTGCCATCACCTTCGAGGATCTCGACACTCTTGTAAGCATCTGGGAAAGCTTTTGGGAAGATTTCAGCTGAGTTACGGAGAGTGTCCCAGAGTTTCTGTGGTGGAGCTTGGACTTCGACATCAACTTCAAGGTTTCCGGTTAAACCTGCCATTTTCGTATAGTGAGCTGCGCAAAGGGAGAGATATGGATGGATGTTTTTTTGGATGTACGTATTCAAGTTTGTTTGCCTGCCTTGTGTTATTCTGGAGGAGAAGATGACTATATATATACATATATATTGTGTGAATGCAATAAATGGGAGCAATGCGGTATTGGTGGGAGAAATTGTGAATGGGAGGTGCATCAAAGGGGATAATAAATTCTCCACTCAATGTTACCATCACTGACTCCCAACTACTGCGATTGCCTGCTGGTTGCAAGAATTTGAGCTGTACGTGCTTCTATTTATTAACCCTACCTTACAGATCGATTGATTTTAGTAATTTGAATTTCTAATTAGTATATATTATACTCCCTCCATCCCTATTTGACCTTTTGATTTACTATTTGGACTTGTTATTTGACTTCAATATTTAACATATAAGATGATATAATTTTACAAATCTAAATTTTGTAATAGAATCCTTATGTCAAAAACTATATGTTGGAGAAATTTATTTTATAAAATTATTTTATCTTATACATTTAATATTGAAGTGGAAAAACGTGCCAAAGATCAAAATGGGACGGAGGGAGTACCAATTAATAATATGACTTGCAAGCCAGTTGTTGTTAGAACGTATACTCATCATGCCTAATATCAACTTAGCTAGTATGCGATTTAAGTCGGAAGTTCCGTTGCATAGATTAAACTGGACTTTGGTAAGATTGATTTCTTTTTCAAACCGGCCACACAGTATATAAAGACTGTTTGCTAGAAATAATTGACCATACTCTACGCATGTGGATTGTATTTATTTATGTTCCTAGCCTGACGGTGAACATGATGGGGGCCATCCAAAGAAATTGGTTATTTGAAAGGTGTACGTACATTTACTAGCGCACCGGTAAAATTGGTTGACAAACCTTCATCTGTCCGTATGTCTCAAATTTGAGTAATTAAATGTTCGTCTTCCCTGTCAAGTGATAGTGCAAGAATGAAATACACACCAATTAGCATTGAACGTACATAGCTAACTACTCCGCACTTTAACCCATACTCCACCTGCACATGATCTGCATCAACAGACACCTTAATTTTTTTAACACCAAAGAATGTTAACGTTACATCATTAATTATCCATACATGAGCTGAGGACATTAGTGTCTTCACACACAGATGAGGTTATACATACATCTTACATAATGAAGAGCTAGCTCTTATGGATGAAACTACGTACTCATCTATTGGTTCCTTAACAAATGACCATCTATATTAATCAAACTGGTTGGATAATATTTGGGTTGAATAGGCATCTCCAATCCATACCACTTTCAACTTTTATCACATCTTCTCGCTTTATTTTATTTCCCATAGCTATCTCTTTATATGTTCATCAACTTTTGTAAGTCACTTGTAATACTCCTAAGAGATATCTCCCTTTGAGATGTAGTGACTTCTCTTTTTTTTGGTTTTTTGTAAGTTATATCACTACAATAAAACATAGGAGTACCTTTTTGATACAGCAAAAAATATATCATTTCAACGGAAGTCTCGCGACGAAAAATTATAAGATATCCACGTGGTAGAGTCTCGTCGCCTACTAGACCGTCAAAAAATTTCCAGCGCAAGTGACTTGCAAATTTTGACGCAATTATTGTGTAGAAAATTTTATACTATTTCAACGCATCTTTTGCACTGAAATCAGTCAGACTTTGCGTCGAATTTTTTGGTTTTCTTTAACAAAAAATACAAAACTGAATCAATAGGATCATTTAGACATATCAATACAAGGTGGTAGTGAACATAGAAGCAGACCAAACTCTTGCTGGAGAGTTCTACTGCTGGGTAAGTAAGACGAGTCTTTTTAGTGAGTGGAGTACGCGCTCTGCACACGCCCCCCTCCTCTCTACTTTTCTGTCGTGAGGGAGCTTTTTCTTCCCTACCTCTGCGACCTAGCTCATCGCGAGCTCTTTTCTCACCAATGAAGGTGCCTCTCCCCCCTCCTCCGCCTTGGAACAAGCAGAGTATCACAAAAAATCTTGGCCAGAAGGTGGAAATGTCGCCTCAACTTTCAATGCTCTCTGGTGGCACAGTGAGCACGCGGCTTCCCTCCTCTCCCTCGTCGTCGACTACTGGTATTGTCAGCAACAATTATTCCTCAGATCTGGAGATCGACTGTTGGTAAGTGCCTTTTCCCGGTTAGTTCCGGATGAAATTTCCTTGTTCCCCCTGATGTTAGCTAAGACTATTACTAAAATCAATTTAGATTCAAACCCTTGTCTCCCTCCGGTGGTTTCGAAAGCCAAAAGAAAAAAAAACCCGATAAGCCTCTTAGTGCACAAGTTCCCTCTTGTTTTCTTCTCAGCCCCCCCAATGGATTCGATTATAGCCAATTGTTCCCGTATGCAACTATATCCTGCTGAATCCTCCTTAACGATGCTAAGGATCTCTCGGGAGATCACCCCTTCCCCGATTTTAACAAAGCTCTCTTTGGCCGCCTCTGGAGCTAGAGTGTCATTAGGCGGCGGGCGGGTTCGGGCGGGCCCAGAGGAAAATTTAGGCCCGTCGGGCCTATTTTCAAAAACCAAGCCCGGTTTTTTACATGCTCGGGCCGGGCCGGGCTAGGCCCGGTTTTTTCCAGACTTTGCGAAGCCCGGCCCGCCCGGCCCGGTTTTTAATTTTTTTAATATAAATTAATAAAAAAAATTTAAAATTAATATATTTTAATAAGATGGAGATCAGGGATTATATAACTTAGTTAAAATTAATTAGTTATATATAACTGATTGTAAAATTTATATTATATTTTCTTTGTGATATTATATAAAATTTCCTTGTATATTTACATTTTAAAAATATTAATAATAAATAATATAAAATCGGGCGGGCCGGGGCTTGCCCACGGGCTCAAAAAATGTGCCGGTGCCCGGCCCGGTTTTTCATTCGGGCCTAATTTTATGTTAAGGCCCGCTCGGAAGCCCTATCGGGTCGGGCTCGTCGGGCTTTTTTACGGGCCGGGTCGGACCGGCTGCCGGGCCGGACACATTATGATCAGCCTCTGGAGCCCGAACAAAATAAACCCTAAAATCCTTCAAAATGTCCTTAACCAAATTTGGAAGCTTAAATCTTCCATTAGAGTAGGAGAAATTGCTACAAATCGATTTTCGATTCAGTTTGCCAATGAAATGGAGAGGCGCATCATTCTCAACAACGGACCTTGGCACTTCCAGAACCGACTTCTCTCGCTTATGGAGCTTAACCCCCTGTGCAACCTCATCGAACATAACCCTACTAAGACGAATATCTGGGTAGGAATCCATAAACTTCCTATGATTTTCTTTAATAAAAACTCGGTCGTGGTCGTGGAATTAGGAAATCGTATTGGGAGTTTATTGATTGTGCTGAGAGGATCAATCCTTTGATGTCCAAAACCCTCCGTCTGAAAGTGCAAATTGATGTTACTAAGCCTTTATGCCGTCTGTTGTTAGTGAGTACCCCTCAAGGAAAAAGGGTTTGTAGAGTTACGTATGAGAATCTCCCCTGCTTTTGCTACCGATGTGGCTGTGTTACTCATACCATGCCAGATTGTATTCTTCCGGAGGATCCTCCCAATACTCCTGTTAAGTTTGGACCCTGGTTAAGGACTGAATATGCTGATTCTTCCTCAGCCATATCCGAAGCTGAGCTTCTCAGACAATGGAGGGATGAAGGAATATTGGATAGTCTCACGGCCATGTCCTCCCAAAATGTTGATCCCACCCTTGGAAACCCTAATATTGTGAATGTTGACCTCACCCTTGCCACCTTACCAGACTCCACCATCCCTACTTCGGTACCTCAACAAGAACCTGTTTCCCAGCAACCCATAGCCCAAATTATCCTTTCTTCGAGCTCCACTCAGATAAATCCCCTGCTGGTCCCTCCTGGTTTTGAACCAAGATCCCAAGTTTGCTCCACCCCTATGTGTACCCTATGCCCTACCTCTCAAAACTCTCCCTCTCCAATTTCTCTACAAATTCCTTCTCTGAACCCAAAGCTGGAGTCAACAATGTTGATTGGGAGACTGCGGTTTCTTCCTTTGAGAGAGACTTCAATAAGAAGTTCTCCTCCTCTGCTCATAATCTTGGGGTCTCCTCCCCCCCTATCCATCAGATTAACCCAGTTACTGATTTAATCCTGTCCCAACCCTTTACTAGCTCTCTGGATCCCCTCCCGGTAGCCAATTCTTCTGATGGTATCAAAAGCCACTTCCCCAGTAATTCCAAAGGAAAGACCAAGCTTTTCCCTGAATCAGCCCTTCTCCCTAAGCATGTGGAGTCATTCAAAACAAAAAAAAAAAGGAAAACCAATTTGCTCAGTCCACTGATGACCAATCCATCCATCCCTATGTATGAATTGGAGGAGACTGAATATTATGAGGCAATCCACGACAAGGCAGACCCTGATGAGGATCAGGGCTGCCTTCCATTATGAGTTGCTTATTCCTCAACTGCCGGGGGTTGGGTCGCCCCTGTGCAGTTGAGTGGGTCTCCTCCTTGCTGAGGATGCATAGACCCAAATTGGTTTTTCTGATGGAGACCCACAAAAAGAAGGAAATTATGGATCTGATTAAGAGAAGATGGAGTGATTATGATGGGTATGCAGTTAGTAGCATTGGAAGAAGTGGAGGCCTCATGCTTCTCTGGATTAGAGATGTAGATATCACCTTGATCAACTGGTCCTGCCATCACATTGCTGCTGAAGTCAGACTTCCAGGTATGAACATTTTTAATTCACCGGCTTCTATGGTTGGTCTAAGTGGGAATCTAAACATCTGTCTTGGAGGCTGATTCAAAAACTTAGAGATATAATCAATATCCCGTGGATCATTGGGGGTGATTTTAATCAAATTTTGTTTGAAAGTGAAAAAAAAGGAGGAAAGTTGAGAAGGGAGGACCAAATGGCGCCCTTTAGGAATGTTACCAATTGTGCTGATCTTGTTGACCTAGGTTTTTCTGGTTATCCTTTTACCTTCACCAACTGCCAATTTGAACCTTTTCTGTCTGAAAGTAGACTAGATAGAGTGTTTGCTAGCCAGGACGCTCTATCTGTTTTCCCTGGTCTTTCTGTTCTCCACCTCCCCATGGAGCAATCTGATCATTGCCCGATCCTCCTCAAACTAGTGGGTAGCCACAAAAAGCCTAGTAGAATTTTTAGGTTTGAAAATATCTGGTTAGAGGATAAGAAGTGTAGAGAAATTGTGGAGGATGTTTGGGGATGTTCGAATAGGAATCTGATGGCCAATATTTCTGACTGCAAAAAAAATTATTGGAGTGGAATGGGTGGTCTTTTGCTAAAATCAATTTCAAAATCAGGAAGAAGAGAGCTGAGCTTGATTGTATTCTGAAAGGCCCCCAAAACCTGTGGGCTGTGAACAATAGGAAGAGGCTTTTGGTAGAGATTGAACTCCTTCTTCTGAGGAGGAGGAAACCAAATGGAAACAACGGTCTAGAGATGTGTGGTTCAAAGAGGGTGATAAGAATACTGGTTTTTTTCATTTTAGAGCTACTTCCAATAAAAGAAGAAATGAAATTTTCTGCCTGGAAGATGAAGATGGTAATCTGAAACATGATTGGCCTAATCTTAATGATATTGCTTCTAAGTTCTTTGGTAACCTTTTCAAAGACTCGGACTTTGGTAGTAGTGAGCCTTCAAAAGTGCTGTGAAAAACCTGGTGCCCCCTCATCTTACCTCTGATCTCCAGAATCCATATACCCCCTCTGAAATAACCCAAGCCATGAAACAGCTAGGTTCCAATAAAGCCCTGGCCCGGATGGTTTTAATGGGGCTTTTTTCAAAACCTATTGGCATCTTATTGGTCATCAAGTCATCGAGACCGTTACTAATATCCTCCTGGGCCACCCCCTTCCCCCCCAACCTCAATAATTATTTCATCACACTGATCCCTGAAAAGAAAGGAGCCACAAACCTCTCTAAATTTAGACCCATTGCCCTTTGTAATTTCATTTACAAAATTGCCACTAAAGTCCTTGCTAACCGTGTCCAACATATTTTACCCCACATCATCTCTGAGAATCAATCTGGTTTTGTCAAGGGGAGACTCATCACAGACAATGTTATCCTTGCTGGTGAGCTCAATCACAAAATAGCTAATTCTAAAGCTAAGAAACTTGGCCTCTTTTCTTGTAAGATTGACCTCAGTAAAGCCTATGATAGGCTGAGTTGGGGGTTTTGGATGATATTATTTCTGCTATGGGCTTCCCAGATCAGTGGAGAATACCAGTGATGAACTGCATTTCCTCTGCCAAAGGTATGGTTATTTTAAATGGCTCCCCTGGTACTTTGTTTGAGCAGTTTAGGGGTATTAGACAAGGGGATCCCCTATCTCCCTTTCTGTTCATTCTAGCTCAAGAGGCCCTTTCTAGATCCTTAAACATTGCCATGAGAGAAAAAAAATATGAGGGAATCTTCTTAGCCAAACAAGCTCCTCAAATTTCCCACTTGGCCTTTGCTGACGACATTTTTTTTTTGGAAAGGCTTCTGAGTCCAATCTCCTTTCTCTTCTAGAGATTATCTCAAATTTTCTGAAAGCCTCAGGTCATGTCATCAACCTTAATAAATCTGAAATTATCTTCAGCCCAAAACTCCCTCAACACAAAAAAAACCTCCTAGCTGGGATTCTGAATGTCAGACCTGTGTCCACTTTCTCTAAGTATCTAGGTCTTCCCCTCAAGGTAGGGAGAAATAAAAAGACACTTTTGGTTACCTGTTAGAGGCCCTCCAAAAAAAAGTGAGAGGCTGGAATAAGCCTATGTCCCATGCTGCTAGATCTATTCTCACTGTTTCTGTCCTTCAGTCTATCCCAAATCATACCATGTCCTTGTTCAAACTTCCTCATAGCATTATTGATAAGATGAATTCCATCTGTTCTCAATTTTGGTGGGTGGGGAGTCCAGAAAAGAAAGGTATGCATTGGAGAAAATGGAAATCAGTCTGCTCTCTGAGAGAGAAAGGAGGTATGGGGTTTAAAGAGATTGAGACCTTTAACAAAGCCTTTCTTGCTAAACAAGTGTGGCAGATTATGAAGAATGAGAACAGCCTTGTGTCCAAATCTCTAAAGTATCTCTACTTTCCTAACAAAGATATCCTCCAATCTAAGGGAAGTAGGAAAGATAGCCCTATATGGAAATCCCTTATTTCTGCTATAGATGTCATCAAGATGGGTTCCTTAAGAGTTATTGGGAATGGGGATAATACTTGTATTTGGGATCATCACTGGATAGCAAAAAACCTCCCGGCCAAGCCTATTCCTTTCCCTGCCAGCAACCCCAGCCTTACTAAGGTGAGCCAGCTCCTCTCTGATGACAGACTCTCGTGGAACCAGGATCTGATTGAAGGAAATTTCCATCCTCTTGATCGCCAGAGTATTCTCCAAACCCCTCTGCTGCCTGACAGTTTAGATCAGTGGAGATGGATTGGGAGCAATTCTGGTGAGTACTCTGTTAAATCAGGTTATGAGGTGCTCATGACCCACAACCAGAGTAATGAGACCCCGTCCAACCCCCCTACAAACCCCTCTTTTCATAACATGCTCCACATAAATAACACCCCCCCTAGAACCAGACTCTTTGCGTGGAAATTATTTCACAATATTATCCCTTGCCAGGCCAATCTTTCTAAAAGACTAGGAGGTACCAGCAGTTGTTTTCTTTGTGGGAAGGTGGATACCGTGTTTCATAGTATCTTTGAATGCTGGACCTCTAAGGATGAATGGAGAGAAACATTGTTGATATAGACCAGATTCCTGAGATTAGTCATTCTGACATTCAGAATTGGATTAAGGATCAAATTCAGATTTGGGGAAAGAAGAAAACCTCCATGATCATTAACAGAATGTGTTGTATTTATGAAGCCAGAAACAAAATCAAACACAATCCTCATCTTCCCTTTCTAGAGTGCCTAAATACGAATAAAGCTTTCATTGAGGCCTACATTCAGATGGGTAAACAAGAGAAGGAAGATGTGCCTCCAGATTTTCATAATATTGTCCTGCAGAATGAATCTATCTTTTCGACTTGTTGTAATAGATCTTTCAATAGGAATATGATGTGTAGTGGAGCTTTTATCTCTCAACCTGGAGAATTACAAGTATGTTTCAACAGGAATACTAGAAGTGATGCGGATTAAGCTTCTTGCGGAGTTAGATACAATCAAGTTCGGCATCAGTTTGGCTGCCTCTAAGCAAATCAAGGATGTGGTTATCATTATCAACACCAAGCAAGTGATGAAGAAGGTGAAAGAGCTCCTTATCGAGAAGCATGAAGATTCCTATATCTTTCCTTTGTTTTATTTCAGTTTTTGTAATGTTGTTAATGTTAGACTGATGACTTGTAATGAATATGTTTCAAACTTTCCGGCTTTCTTAGCTTCTAGACTTAACAATTCCATGTTTGATTGGAGAGTTTGGGACAAACACAACTCCCTGTAAGGCTTATCCAAGCCGCTAACCTTGAAGGAGATGAGCTAAATTACTTTAGCTCTCCTTCTGACTTTTGTAATCACCCTGATCCTCCTTATAGGATCACTTGATAATTATGAATGAAGGAACAACTTACTATCAAAAAAAAAATACAAGGTGGTAGTGGTACTATTATATATTATGCATTATAACATCCGTATTCCCAAAAACGACATTACAAATATATAACTACAAACATATTATCACTGAATTTGATACTACACTGTTATGAAACTAAACACATGCTATTCAACAAAATTTTCTCTCACAGTGCTTTCTCTGCATCGTCACTTTTTATACTTTCATAGTCTTGCAACTAACAATATCAAAATCACAAGAAATTAATCATTATTTATAGCACAATGAATCAAAGTGAGTATGACTCACCACCATAAAAAGCCAACTAAATCCAGAGGCCTCGATTAGATGTCACCGATGCTGGAAAAATGCTAGCACCCAATTAACAAATGGTTGTACTATATTTTCAAATAAGCAAAAGATGTGACCACTGCATCTAACCTGAAGCAAATAACAAGTATAATTTCTGAGCAACGCTTCCATTGAGCATCTGAAGTTACAGGGAATCGCTTCTCCCACGTTGGGCGAATTGAACCTAAATCATGAAGATCAACAATGTAAGGAATGAATGAAATCCTACTGTGCAAAGAGCTACGATTCTCAGTTCGGGTTCCATTAAAGAGCGAGGAAGAGAGATGGAGAATCCAGTCAAGTTGCGTTGGCATGCGGACAGAAGTTCTAGACTGGATGTGCCAAATGTCTTGTGAACTGAGGCGAGAGTACAAGATCACAACCGTTCAAGTTGTTTTTGTTTAAAATAATGTTTGAATTGGAATTTTTTTTTAAAAAAAGTAATCACTCAAGAAATACCTTTCTCCCTACTACAGCCTAAAGAGAGATGGAATGATGGAAGTACATTTTTTAGTTGGCTATCTACTGAGACAGAAATTGCAGCACAAAATTAATCACAGAAAACTTAAACATACATCTATCATTCTGTCAATAAATAGAGCTCAAACTGAAAGATAGCAACCAATAAGCACACGACTGCAAACTTTATACTCCCTCCATGTTAAATATAAGTCATTCTGGGGATGAATCTGGACTGAAAAATAATCCAGATTCATCTCCAAAACGACTTATATTAAAAATTGGAGATAGTAGCATTCAAGATACATTCACAAAGCTTTGAGTAACACCGAGTGAAAATGCAGAGTGTACAAGAAGACATACCAGCCTCATTATACATGAACACAAAAAGATATATACAATACGAGGATATAACAACACATACCTATACAAATATATTCAGCAGATTTCATTACTCTCTTCAAATAGGATAGAATGGAGGTTAAAAAGGAAAGAAAGCAATTAACCAAGATGTACATGTAAATCATGCACATTAACTAGTAAATCTCACCAGAGGATTGTTTTTTTCCTAAGAACATTTACATAAACACATTCATAGAGCACATACCAAGAGTTGCATTCCTGCATATTGGATAACAACCATACCAATCACAACACTTATGAGTAGTAGAGAGTGACAATGCAGAGATAAACGTACGAAAACAAACTCAAGAGTGACTGATACTGAAGATTTAAATAGCCCTAAATTACTATACACCAGAACAACTTAATTGATGAATTGAGCTTGAGCCTCTTTTCAACAAATTTCAAATAGCCTACAAGCAGAGACAGAAGATCAGACCAAGAAAGAAGAGAATATGTCAGTATAAAGCTATTAGTTAGTTTCCTAGTAAGGACAACCAACATATTGAAGCATATCCACATTCTGCACCTATATACCTGTACACATTATACTACATCAGACTTCAAATATTTGATCAAACAAGCCACTTGCTGACCATAACTCAAAGCAAAATGTAAAGTCATATCAACCTATACGAGATTACATGTAATCTCTGTCATAGATAATAGACAAAGCAGTAATATTTGACTTCCATTGCAAGCTAGAAGCAAGGAATCTGAGCTCAAGATCCCATACCACGGTTATTGTTTCCTGTATAACGACAATCAGAGACATAAACAGGTACAAAGAGGTGGCATAGTGGCACTACAAAAAGGGAGCTAATAAACTGTACATTGAATTTTTGACAAGATCCTAAATGAGCAACAGTAAACCGTACTATGTGTTCTAAACTGAATACCAAAAGGAGAAATACAAAATCTAATAATACAGACAGAATGATCTAGTTCCTAAAACTGCAACCTACTACCATATAGCCAAGAAGGAAAATCAATGTTGATCGCCAAAGACTAGATGTGCTAAAATGAAGATGAAGAATAGTATTTTAGTGAGCATAATGGAAATGGGAATATGTAGTAAAAAATTAATAAAGTGAGAATAAAGAGGCAAACACACAAGAGTTTGATACCTTGGACCTCCATCACCAAGGTCATGCAACTAGACTGTGGAAGCTTGTTGCCAACAATTTGATTTCATAGCAACAGTCTTACCAACTGAAAAGTTACAAAAACAATCTACACGTAAAGGAAATTAACAATGAAATTCAAATATGCAACATATCACAAAGACATAAAAGTCATACCTTCTAAACAAATAGTTTGTAATCATCTCATAAAGAAATAGTAGTCAATATATATTTAAGCTGACAAAATAAGAGCAAAAATAATTTGTTAGACGCTAGAAGTTAGCTGATTTGGAGCATACCATGCCCCTCGTTTCTTAATCATTACTTGGCATGAATGAATGCATCACTTGGGCTCCTTGTATAGTTTGGAGCCAATTCTGCTTCCCCACATCTGTTAGCCCTGGCATTCCCCATAGCTATGACAAAATTATTTTTATTTAAGTTAGACATTGCCTATATCCATTTAAGTAAATGTCATGAAATTCAAAACTAGAAAAGAAGAAAACCACTATTATTTTACACTTACTTTTTCGTGCAATGTGCACACATCACACTTCATATTCCTCTGGAAGATCAAATCAACTCATATTGAGATTTTTTAGTATAATATTATCACTCTTTAGACAGAGGAAGCAGAAAGGGAGAGAGAATTACTCACCTAGTTCTTTTTATACTGAAGACCTTCTTTATCCATCCAATACTAGTCACTAGTCACTTGCAATCTTGCATTAGGGATTTACTTATCTATAACATAGTTTAGAGAAATTTACAATTGTAAAAGAAGTTCAAAAGGAACAAAAAAGAGAGGTAAGGAAAAGATTGACCTTCCTCTAATTAAATGTGAAAAAACATTGCAGAAACAAAACAACTAAGAGATTCACGTTCTCCATGAATCTATCGAAAGTAAAACGATTAACCTTGGATGAGGTAGGTGGCTACACACTTCTAGAGTGATATACAACTTCAGGGTTGCATGGGAGAGATTTTGAGGGTACCCCAAATCCTTTATCTTCATGAATTTTACATCAAACGGTTAGCTGTGGGAAGCAAATAAATTATCCAACTATCAACAAAATAAGAGTACACAAAAGACATGGAGCTCATAAATTAGAGCAAATTTTGTTTCGAATAAGAGTATACCACTGTGGAGGGTGATTTTTCGGTATGAGGGGGGTCTATCTAAATATGGTCTGAGTGAGAAGTCTAGATCCTAAAAAAGGCCATTCTGTGGAGGGTGATAACCCGTTATCTTGGCATCCCTCAAATACCTACTCCATCGTCCGTCTTTCCCAGAAAGCATGAAGGAGAGTGCAAGTGTGCACTACACCCGCTCTCGATGGCCCCACGCGGACTTATGCTTCTATAAGGCGGAATTGACTAGAGTCGCCACCTAGTTTGACCTAAGGAACTAGGAAGGGAGGAGAAGGGTTCTAGAACCGTTAATTGACTCTGATGATTTATTGCCTATGGATAGGGAATATCTGGTCATTTGCAGAGATTCTGTTGTGGGTTTGCACTGGGTACACCCCTTAGAAGTGGCAACGACCACGACTTCGGATTGGTGCCCGAGGAAACCTCGGTCTCCAATTGTCGAGATTGTCTTCTTTCAAAACCTTTTTAGAGAGATTCATTTAAAAGCCAAGGATAGGATTAGGACAGGAGGGGAGAAAACGAGTGAATGAGGCGAGTTTTCCTGCCAAGCTAGCGCCAAGAAGAAGTTGGTGAATTCGGATGAGTATAGAATGAAGCTTTGAGAAAAGTCTGAGGTTGAGTGAATAGACAAGACTAGAAGTCTGATAGTTTCAAGTTTGTGGGAGCCAAAGAAAGTTTGAGTGTTTTGAGAGACATGAGGGCCACCTTAGAGGGGAAAAGGGTTTTTTTTTGGAATGGGGTCGCACCCTAGATGGGCTGCCTACGTACTCAACTCCATGTTGAGATCAGACCTTACGTAGTTCACGACATTTTGGGGTTTTTGGAGATTTTTTGAGATGTTTAAGATTAGAAGGGTTCAGAGTTTTGAGAAGTTTCAGGTTTAGGATGCTAGTCTGTGAGACGCTCGGGTCCGTGAGACGTTTGAAACCTTGAGATGTCGAAGTCTGTGAGACGCTTGGGTCTGTGAGACGCTCGGGTCTGTGAGACGCTCAGGTCTGTGAGACATTCGAATCATTGGAATGACAAAGTCTGTGAGACGCTCGGGTCTATGAGACATTTGAAGTGTAGGAGAAATTGAAATTGAATTGAAACTGGAGTTGAAACGGGGTTGAATGAATATTGATTTGAATTGAAATTGAAATAAATTTGGATTTGAATGAGTTTGGAATTGAATTTGAATTTGAATGAGTTTGGAATTGAATTGAATTTGAATTAAATTGAATGAAGTTTTGAATTGAATTGAAGTTAGAATGAATTGGATTGAAATGAATGAAGAATTAAATGAATTAGAATTGAATTAGGCTGAATGAATTGGGTTTGAATTAATTTGGTTTGAATTTGAGTTGGGTCTGAAAAACGGACCGAGTCAAAGTTGGACCGGGTTGGGCCTTGGTCAAGGTTTGGGCTGGATTGGGCCTGAATTGGGCTTGGGTTGAGATGGGCTTTTCAATTTTGGGTTTCGAATTTGGGCTGAATTGGACTCCACAATTGGGTTGATTCGTTTTGAGTGAATTTTGGATTCGAGGTGGAGTTAGGCTGGATTTTGGATTGGGCCGAATCAAATTGTGGGTCGGTCATGGGCTTGGGCTTTGGGGTATGGAGTATGGTTGTGCAAATGGGTCAATGTTGACCTTTGGGTCGAAAAGGGTTGTCTTGTTTTTTTTTTTTTCTGGTTAGCTATTCGGGCCGTTTTCAGAAGCGGTTTGGATTTCGGAATTGGTTTTGGATTTGAGAGTTTTTTTTTTTTATGTACATATATACATATTTTAGGTGTGTGTTTTAGGGTCTAGGGGTGTCACCGCCACGAGATTGGTCAATGACCTATCAGACCAGGGGGACCCCTCTATCCTAATGGCTTGGACCTAAACATAACTAGGGCTTAGATAGTAAAGTGTTGTACAATAGAATGTAACAAAATTTGCAATGGGGCTGGATATACGATATATACACATGTAACATAGAGACAATCATATCAAAATCACTAAAGACACGCCGATTAATCAGATCAAATAATGATAACAACAAACTGAACAAACAAATATATTCACATTTATTCAAGTGATGTATACAGTAATAGTAGAATAAACATGGAGATTGATAATGAACATGGCAAATCAACAAAGATTGTGTAGAAAAAAAAACAACTAGCAAATTCAATTGTTGTTCAAATTGTTGATTACAAAGAATTAAAATCAAACACTGATTATTAAGGCTAAACAAGTTGTCCTCAAATGAAAGAATCGAATTAATAAAGAATGAGATTTCCAAACCGAATTATGTGCAAGGGGCAAACAACAGTACGAAAATGAAACAAATAATTGATCATAAACAAGAGAAACTGCGGGTGATAGAAAACTAACCAACGGGGTGGCTTGCCCCCGGTTTATCATTCAATCATTATGAGGAAAAGAAATCCCGGTATAATCAGCTCATAATCCAGTCTCGAAAAGCCATAGCTCGCAACCAATCATTAAACCCAATGTCAAATTCAAAAGTGATGTGCCATTCGAAGCAGAGGTACCTCAGTTAAAATATGAAACAAACAAGAGTAAGCAACCCACATCTAAATGCCATGGGGACCAAAAATATGTAAAACAAAACAACCAATAAGTAGCACAATCGACCCACAAACCTAGAGTGGTCTAGAGACAATATACCTACATCAGACAAGGCATACCTGCAAATAAATCAAATTGGGAGTTCCTAACTCCAAAACAAAACGACAGAAAAGTCAAACAGGGTGCGCAAAGAAAGAGCTCAATATAGTCGGACCGAATTTTGAGAATATACGAATTCAAATAGAGACAACGGGCGCAAAGTGATTCAATAAAAACTTCGCAAATAAAATTAACGAGACACGTAAAAATAAAAATAAATAAATAAACTAGCCATATAGAAACGCAAAATTGGCCTCAAAACCTTATAAGAAAATCCAATGTAATATGCATTTTTTGTTTCTTTTTCTATAACTTTTTCCTTCTCTCCTTTTTTTATAGGTTACACCGTAAAACCGTAAATGCTCTGCTCTTCATTTTATTTTCCAAATCAGCCGACTAGGATAATCTAAACCCAAAAGAGAAAGGAAAATACCAATTCATACCGATGATGTAAAGAGAATGGACGTCATGTGACAGAGGTTAAGAGACAAACAACATAATCAATAGCATAAATATATTTAAACAAACTAACATGCTGCTCAAGGTAATATTAATACCGTTAATGGAGAAACGAATGTTCTTCGATGCAATTCCCGGAAAACATGAACCCGCGACGAGTTTGGGGTGTACAAATTATCACGACTGGAGAATGCGAAAAGTGCAGAGCTACATGCTCTTTCTGTGTTAGTGATGTAAAGAGACAGAAGAGGGATGCAGAGCTAACCTGTACATTCCTGTTCGTCAGTGACGTGAACAGAATGAAGAATGATGCCGTGCTGTATGTTCCGGAGGAAAAGGATGAATGGATGCAGAGCATGTATCTCCTTGCTAGTTGAGTTTGCAGATAAGCCAAAGTGAAGAAATGGAGTAGTCACAGAGCGTCTTCATCTTGTGTCGTCAGTTGAAGAAAATGAAGAAGACGCAGAGCGTCTTGTGTGCCCCTCGTCGTCAGGTTGGGTTGCAAATATGCCATGAGTAAAGAGAAGAAATGCAAGAGGTGTGCAGTGGTCGCCTGATCTGTTCTGACGTGGAGATCTCAAAGAAGGCACAGAGCGTGATACTCTTTGTATGCTGTTGAGGAGAAAGGAAGACGCAGAGCCTGTGTGTTCCTTACTCATCAGATGGAGAGCATGAAGGCGCGGAGCTCGTGTTCCTTGTTTCCAGCCCTCTCTTTCGTCGGTGAAGCTTATAAGATTTACGCTGGGGAAGAGAATGAGAGTGGTCTTCCTTATTCACCGGCTAGGTTGCAATGTTACCGTGGGGAGGACCGGAGGAGAATGAAGATTAGGCACTCGGCTTGAATGTTTTTTTGTTCACCCGTTAAGCTTGCAAAAATGCCACGATGGCAAAAGAAATGAGAGGCGGAGGTATATATGTTTTCGTGAGAGAGTTGAAGAGAGGGCAGATTCAGTATGTTCTATTTTCACACAGTATGAGTGAGCAAAATAACATGAGAGTGGAAAAGAGACGGCAGAGCCTGTATGTTCTCGGTTCTTCAGTTTGGGTAAGCAAAATTACCGTGCAGAGAAGAGAATGAAGATGGTTGGCTGTTTGGGTAGTGGATTACCGTGAAGAAGAATGAGAATCGAGTTCTCGTTCGGCAGTTTTTGGTCGTGAAATACCGACGTGAAGAGAATGTTTCTGGTAATGAGTGAAGATAAAAAAAAATGAGGGTGAAGAAAAAAAATGCAGGTTGTGTGGCGGCGGTTGGTTGCTTGCTCCCAGGAAAAGTTGGGATCTGGATAGTAGGGTTTTCTAACTGTTATGGGTTGTGTTTGATTGAATTGGAAAATGGGCTCCTCGACCACGTTTACCGTGTGGGTTAGAGCAGTGGTGAAGTTGGCCTTGTTACATGGGCCACAAATGCAAAAGGAAAATAATACCCAATGCAGATTTCTAACTCCTAATGCAGATTTCTAACTCCTCACAAATTACAAACTACAGTTGCCTCACTATTAATTCGTTAACATACTTACTAGAAAATGACCTGGCGATGGGTTGATTTGACCAATGTTTCCTTTCGACCAAACAAATGGGAAAAAGTTAATATAAAGCAAATATAGAGTAATATCAAGAGGCTTTATCCAGATAAATGACTTGTTTCCTCCTAAAAAGACATGAAATAATATAATGAAGATAAAAGGACATATAAACAAATAAGTAAATAAATAAAAAAAAAAAAATAAGAATAAAAAATGCATAAAATAATATAAACTATTCTAAAATAATAATGATAAAAACAAAACTAGAAGAAAATACTAATAAATATATACATGTAAAAGTATCAATAAAAATAGGATAAGTAAAAAGGGAATAAAATAGAATGGAATAAATAAAAGTGACGGGTTTGAAGATGAATTATTGTTAAAAAAAGTTTTTGAAGGATAAAGTTTCTCCTCAAAATTTTTATTTGAAAATTATGAGGTAGATTGGTGGTTTTATTTTGACGTGCACATTAATGTGTAGATGGAAAGATGACGACCCTCTCTCTTTTTTTTTTAATTTGTCGGAGTTTTGCTTTATGGGGTGAGAATTTTTGGTGTCTACAGATGGCTCCCCTTGATTCAATTTTTGCAAGCCTTACAGAATTGGATCAAGGTTGAGAGGGCGCCAAAATTCTCACTGCGGTTTATGAATCGTTTTTATGGGTGCGGGTGCATGGGGACTTATGACGGGCCCCAACCAAACCTCTTGACGTCTAGTTATAGGACTTATGACGAGCCTATAATGCAATTGAAAGTACGAGGACTTAGGAGTGCCTCAACTAGACCTCTTGACATCTAGCTATAGGACTTATGACGAGCCTATAATACTTTAATGGTGTACCGTACTAGTAGCGTAATAGCTGCCTAGCAGGTGGATGTGAAACGATCTTGCGCTAGTAGCGTAATAGCTGCCTAGTGAAGGAAAAAAACTAACGGGACCGCACTAGTAGCGTAATAGCTGCCTAGTGGGTTATGGAATGAATGATCTCGCACCAGTAGCGTAATAGCTGGCTAGTGGAGGAAAAAGGTAAGGACCGCACTAGTAGCGTAATAGCTGTCTAGCGGGTTATGAAGTGAACGATCTCGCACCAGTAGCGTAATAGCTGCCTAGTGGAGGAAAAGGTTAGGACCGCACTAGTAGCGTAATAGCTGTCTAGTGGGTTATGAAGTGAACGATCTCGCACCAGTAGCGTAATAGCTTCCTAGTGGAGGAAAAACGGCGGGACCGCACTAGTAGCGTAATAGCTGCCTAGTGGGTGTAAAACAAAAGGCGACCGTACTAGTAGCGCAATAGCTGTCTAGCAGGTGTAAAATGAAAGGCGACCGTACTAGTAGCAATAGCTGTCTAGCAGGTGTAAAACGAAAGGCGACCGTACTAGTAGCGCAATAGCTGTCTAGCAGGTGTAAAACGAAAGGCGACCGTACTAGTAGCGCAATAGCTGTCTAGCAGGTGTAAAACAAAAGGCGACCGTACTAGTAGCGCAATAGCTGTCTAGCAGGTGTAAAACGAAAAGCGACCGTACTAGTAGCGCAATAGCTGTCTAGCAGGTGTAAAACGAAAGGCGATCGTACTAGTAGCGTAATAGCTGTCTAGCAGGTGTAAAACGAAAGACGACCGTACTAGTAGCGCAATAGCTGTCTAGCAGGTGTAAAACGAAAGGCGACCGTACTAGTAGCGCAATAGCTGTCTAGCAGGTGTAAAACGAAAGGCGACCGTACTAGTAGCGCAATAGCTGTCTAGCAGGTGTAAAGATGCGTCAGATAGTGTGCAAATTTTGTGGGTATATGCAGATGATATGTGATTTGAGGTGATTAACCAATGTATTAATTGAATTAAACTCCCTGTTTGTGGATGTAGGTTCTTGTGTGAGCAGATGGCTCTATAGTAACATCAAAATCTCGGGATGGCTCCGGCATGGCTCCGACATGGCTTCAAGGATCTGAGATGGCTCCAGCATGCGTTGATGGCTCCAGTATGCACTGATGGCTCCGGTATGCACTGATGGCTCCGGTATGCACTGATGGCTCCGGGTGGTTGGTGGTTTGACATGGTTGGTGATTTTGTGGCAATTTGTGGGCTTTGATTTGCCTTCAGATTTTTTTTTCAGGATGGTTTGATGGTTCCGATGATGGATTTATTGTTGTTTGACGGGATTTGTTATGGACTTTGTAGTGAGTGAATGGTTTTTCACGAGTGAATGATGAAACACAGTTGCATGACTTTGTTGGGAATTCCCATCATGGTTTGAGGATTTCCATGGATGGCTCCGGGATGACCTTGTGTTGATTGAGCATGACGATGCTTTGGTCGGTTCACTTTAGTGACCCCGAGGGGAAAAGGGACGCTTTCGCCTTTGATGTGGTCGCACCCTGAACGGGCTGCCTACGTACTCAATTCCGTATTGAGATCAGACCATACGTAGTTCAAACTCTGTGGGCAAGACCTTGGTGATGAGATATATCTGATGTGGATTTGAGGTGGCTCCCGTATTGTTCTCGGGCTATTAGGATGCCCCCTGTGTAGTTCCATGGATGGTTTAAAAGTATGAGAATGGCTCCGTGTAGCTCTAGGGATAGTCTCAATGTTTGAGGGTGGCTCCCGTATGGCTTCTACTTGGCTTTGGGAGTGGTGTCGATGAGGCTCGAGCATGAAACTAGATGGCTCCGGGATGGTCTACACAAAGCTCCGGATGGCTC
The DNA here is from genome assembly GCA_023374045.1 of Limonium bicolor. Classification (NCBI taxonomy): domain Eukaryota; kingdom Viridiplantae; phylum Streptophyta; class Magnoliopsida; order Caryophyllales; family Plumbaginaceae; genus Limonium; species Limonium bicolor. The sequence goes on along the minus strand of CM041776.1, from coordinate 453,229,308 downwards.
CGAAATGGTTTAATGCAGCCCGAATATAGCCTGGGATGGCTCAGAAATGATTCGATGTAGCTCAAGGTAGCCCGGGATGGCTCCGAGATGTTTCGATATAGCTTGATGATGGCCAGGGATGGCTCTAGTTGACATCTTTTGATCAAAAGTTACGCTTCAACAACTACAACTGAAGTCGACTTTGAGCGAGACTAGGCATAGTTCTTACCGGTCGGATGCGATGATGAACTGGTTATGATGCATGCAATTATTAAATGCTAGGTACGATACAAAATGCATATGCAATTTTTGGAGAGAGGGTACGGCTCTATCTTTATTAATATGCGGTGTACGAATATAAGACATCTTCTGTTCGATCTTGAGTGATTGTTGAGCTCAAATGCATGAATCACTTTTCTCTCATGGAGGGATGCGGTCAACCTCTCGTGAGTCTAGCTGTGTGTGCTAATGGTGTAATGATACTCTCGACGCTCGGAGCAGTATTTTCCTTAGAATTTTTTCGAGGTTTTGGACTTTCCGATCCTTACAAATTCCTCATCTGCGATGGGGTAAGCTGTTTATGATTTGGTGCTTTGATTAAAGAGTCACTCGCACTCAGAAGACCTTGTGAAGTAAGGTCGCACTCATTCGCTCATAGTCCCTGTATTGTGAGGTGGGACATGTTGATAACAACACGAAACTTATGATTCATGTTTCAGATCCGATACTTTCAGTTAACGCTCACCAACTAACGAGTCAGAGGTCTTTTATTGGGTTATAACAGGGTTGAGGGGTATGATGTATGTCACATGGGACTGGAGGATTTGTTCGGGAATTGTGGAGCTTTTGTGCAATAGAGGATATGTTTCGCCTTTGCCATGGGTGGAATGATTAGACGGGTTTTGATAACCCTTATCGGTTTCTTCAGGACATCATTGGTCCTTTTGGTTTGGATTTCTCCTTCTTGCCTCTTCTGGCGTACGATTTTAACTTTCTTCTTCTCATTTTTGTGTTTTTGAAATTGCATTTGGCTCATCAACTTTCTCAAGCAATTTTTTGCTTTGCATTTTGACTTTCAGCTTCAAAGTTGAATTGACTTATCGATCTTCTTGAACATTTTCGGCTTTCCTTTTGGTGTTTGGCCTTGGAGTTGCTTTGACTCACTGATTTCTTCAAACATCTCATTGTTGTTTTTGTGAAAGATGATAGGGGAGAGGCCATGGCTCCGGCTCCTTCGAGATCCTCTATTGCAAGGGTAGGTATGTATATGTGGGGTGGCATGTTGTGGAGTTTTTTTTTTGTAGAAAAAGTTTTTCGTGAAAGGCTCAGCGGGGCTCACTAAGGGATTATGTACAGGGAAGTCAAAGCTTTTTTTGTTTTGTGGAGGTTTTTATTCCTACGTGCCTCGTCATTCTCATTAGTCAATGACTGTTTTCTTACTATTCTCGGATCTTTGCATGAATCACAGTTCGTATCATGTTTATCGACATTGATCTCACTTTGAATCATGCCTCTCCATGTGCTGAAGGAAAGCACAAGTCGCTCATGGTTTTACCTCGATTGGCTGCTCTCTACCTTCCCTCATCGCTCAATAGATTGTCCAAAACATTCATTTGAAATTCAAAGGAAAATACCGCTCTTCGCACACTACTTACTTGATTTGTGGTGCTGATTTTGATTGGACCCTTGTACTCATTGACGGGTCGAGAGTTAAGCGGTTCATGCACTCTGTTCAATCAATCTCTCGTGATTTTCCCGAAGATGTCGTTTCGATATGGGAGTATGCAAATGCAATTATCTACCATGCGATGTATTGTGGTAATATGGAATTACTATGTATAGGATGCATGAAATGCTGAAAATGATGAATTGAGATGGTTGACTGAATATATTTTTTTTTTGTGTTTGTTTTGTTTTTGGATGCAATGCATGAGTGGTAAGGTTACACCTAGTCCCGCTTGAGTCGGTTCCCGTTGATAGTCCATGAAGCTCATCCTGTCACGATTGGCCCTGAAGATGATCTATGTGAGAGAAGTTGTTAGGTGTGATGTGAGAGAGGCTGTTTCAGAAAGACATTCGGTTGATGATTGGCTTCTGGAGTTTTTGGACTTTTAGGGAGTGACCACTCCCGCATGGTGGTCCCATGATATGACAGTGACTGCATTTTTTGGGATTTTTGAAGGCATGATTTTTTGGATTTTTAGGTGTATGATTTTTTTGGATTTTTTGGATGTATGATTTTTCTGGTATATGATTTTTGTTGTTGTATTGGTCTCTATGTGCATGGTATGCCGAATGGGAAAATGTTTGAATCCCTGGTATTTCTTGCTATCATTTCGAAGATCATGTTGTCGCTCGTGGGCAAAGACGGTTAATCACCTGCAAAAACAGTCACCAAAAAAGAATCTAATAGACGCAAATGCTAGTGCGCTTGAAAAATGGGATGAATGTTTGTGTGTGATGTGTTGGAAATGCAACATGTGATCATGCAATTTCTGCTAGATGGGTGTGATTCATGCATGATTAATGAATGTGAACTGACCGAAAATGGGAAGAAACAAGTGCGTGCTAAAAGAAATCAACTTTTTTAGAAAAACAGTTTTGAAAACACGTGTTTTCGAAGTGGTGGGTTTTCTCAATATGAGTTTTGACGCTCGGTCATTCGCAAATAAGATAGGGAGTGGGGAACCCTATACACATTGATCTAAATAAATTCAACAGGAATGTACAACCTATACACAAAGTCTATTCAGAAATTGACAAGAGAGAAAAGAATGTTAGGGAAAAACCTATACATCAATTCTAAAAAGTCATTAAATGGGGGAGTTTGAGCTTAAAAACTTCTCCCGAATTCTTCTGCTTCGTCTTCGAGCTTCTGACTGACTGCTTATTCATGTGGGGCTCCTAATTGGCCGTTCGATCGTCTTCGGGTTCGGTCAACAAGGTGACACTATGATCAAGAGAAATTGGTTGGTGCTCTTCTGACCCTCAGCAACTTCGAACTCGGATGGTGTTTCTAGTCTTCATGTCACCAGACTCGGGTTGGTGCAGCTCTGTTTTTGGTTCAGACTGTTGTTGATCTTCATGCGCTCCACTCGCTCCGACGAGGAAAATGAGGGGCTTTTTTTTTGAGAAAGGAAAGATGAATGACCGAGCACAAAATCTTTGTGAAAATCCACCACTTTTGTGAAAACACGAAATGACTAGTACGCTCCACAGTAATGACCACTGCTCTTGAAGGTGGGTTGAACTTCAAAAATAGCGAGTCACAACATGGGGACTAAATCATTTATTTTGAAATACGTTTGTGAAAATCAACTTCGAAAACCGTTTTCAAAAACAAGTTTGAGATAATATTCATGAAAAAGTTGTTTGAAATTTGTTTGTAAAAAGCAGGTTTTTGAAATCCGTTTTTGGAAATAGTTTTTTGAAATAACATTTGTAAGAAATATTGATCGAAAATCATTTGAAAGTAATAGATTTTTGAAATTGGTGTTTACAAACCGTTGGACAAAGTTTATTTTCTGAAAGAATTTGATTGAAAATGATTTTGAAAACTGCTTTGGAAATAACAATTTTGAAATCATTCGAGATGAACGGCTTTGAAGATATTTCATTAGAGCGTTCGACATGATTCGTTTTCTGATTTTTCAAGTGTTTAAACCGTGATCACTAGACATAAGAACGAAAATATAAATCGTGGCTGGTTTTATGTGGAGCTGAGTGCGAATGATTGGGATAATCACCTTCCAGGTCAATCAGTGCTTCCATACCACCGGGGGAACCGTCGTTCCTTCACTGTTCATCTCTCGGGATTTATCTCTGTTATGCCTTGTGGGGCACGTCATCAAGAAAGTCCGGAGTGCTTAAGTTCGAAAGGTCAGGATACCCGAAGTGATACAGTCACATGAGCCACGGCAGGGGATTATCACAACATACTCACTTTTGGGAAACTTGGGGAAGTACTGCATGGGAACGGGTCTCTCGTCATCTGCACGGTCAGGTGTGTCTAAAGTCCAAATTATTCACTGACTACGTTGTGCCATGTATGGGTATCCGGTAAATACGGGATCCTCTATGGATGTGTAGCGTGACATTGGGCTTTAGAGACACCCGTGGTGCAGAGGAACAATAGAGAACTGAGCCCATGCAATCTTCAGGGTAAGGCAGAAGGGTGCTCAGACAGGCGGCATACAAGGGGGTGACTACCCATAAAACCCGTCCTAGACACCGGATTAGGCAGCTGGACACTGAAGGCTCATGGTTCACTATATGCGGGCTTTGACTCGGATATGGAGGATAATTTTGGATCATGAGTCTTCAGGGCGTAGGTCGGTGACCGTCTCGCCTCGCGGGCATAATCACTCAATGAGTGACCCGACTCATGGGAAATCAATCGTGGACCGATTGGGATGCCGTGACTCATGGAAATAGGGGAGACATAGAGGAATGCATGTCCTAAGCTACCCATGCACTCATAACTTGTAAATGTAAAGGCGGTAAGGTGTAGGTCAATGACCGTCTCACCCCGCAACAAGCAACAATAATATGAATGCGGTAAATAAAGCAGAGAAGAACAAACAACCCTATTTACTAACTGTTTTGTTGAAGGCGGTAATTCCAATTGGTTGTTTTTTAACCTAAAGGGAAGTTAGCTTCATTCAATCCTAAGTGTCTCTTTCTAATCGTGAGCTAATTATTAACCCAATTGTTGCAATGTTTGCTGAGGATCTAACAAATCCTAGCTGTCCTCATCAGCTACACACTCTAAGTATGGAGTAGAATAATTCTAAAGGCTTTGAAAAGAATCTCTTGAAGGTTTTGAAAGAGGTGGGGAAGTCCCGACAATTTTGAATGGAGTTCAGTCTTCCTTGAGTTTGAGAAAAACTTACTCAAGTTTTCCCCAGCAGAGTCGCCATTCTGTGGAGGGTGATTTTTCGGTATGAGGGGGGTCTATCTAAATATGGTCTGACTGAGAAGTCTAGATCCTAAAAAAGGCCATTCTGTGGAGGGTGATAACCCGTTATCTTGGCATCCCTCAAATTACTCCATCGTCCGTCTTTCCCAGAAAGCATGAAGGGAGTGCAAGTGTGCACTACACCCGCTCTCGATGGGCCCCACGCGGACTTATGCCTCTATAAGGCGGAATTGACTAGAGTCGCCACCTAGTTTGACCTAAGGAACTTGGAAGGGAGGAGAAGGGTTCTAAGAACCGTTAATTGACTCTGATGATTTATTGCCTATGGATAGGGACTATCTGGTCATTTGCAGAGATTCTGTTGTGGGTTCGCACTGGGTTACACCCCTTAGAAGTGGCAACGACCACGACTTCGGATTGGTGCCCGAGGAAACCTCGGTCTCCAATTGTCAGGATTATCTTCTTTCAAAACCTTTTTAGAGAGATTCATTTAAAAGCCAAGGATAGGATTAGGACAGGAGGGGAGAAAACGAGTGAATGAGGCGAGTTTTCCTGCCAAGCTAGCGCCAAGAAGAAGTTGGTGAATTCGGATGAGTATAGAATGAAGCTTTGAGAAAAGTCTGAGGTTGAGTGAATAGACAAGACTAGAAGTCTGATAGTTTCAAGTTTATGGGAGCCAAAGAAAGTTTGAGTGTTTTGAGAGACATGAGGGCCACCTTAGAGGGGAAAAGGGTTTTTTGTTTGGAATGGGGTCGCACCCTAGATGGGCTGCCTACGTACTCAACTCCATGTTGAGATCAGACCTTACGTAGTTCACGACATTTTGGGGTTTTTGGAGATTTTTGAGATGTTTAAGATTTAGAAGGGTTCAGAGTTTTGAGAAGTTTCAGGTTTAGGATGCTAGTCTGTGAGACGCTCGGGTCCGTGAGACGTTTGAAACCTTGAGATGTCGAAGTCTGTGAGACGCTTGGGTCTGTGAGACGCTCGGGTCTGTGAGACGCTCAGGTCTGTGAGACATTCGAATCATTGGAATGACAAAGTCTGTGAGACGCTCGGGTCTATGAGACATTTGAAGTGTAGGAGAAATTGAAATTGAATTGAAACTGGAGTTGAAACGGGGTTGAATGAATATTGATTTGAATTGAAATTGAAATAAATTTGGATTTGAATGAGTTTGGAATTGAATTTGAATTTGAATGAGTTTGGAATGAATTGAATTGAATTTGAATTGAATGAAGTTTTGAATTGAATTGAAGTTAGAATGAATTGGATTGAAATGAATGAAGAATTAAATGAATTAGAATTGAATTAGGCTGAATGAATTGGGTTTGAATTAAATTTGGTTTGAATTTGAGTTGGGTCTGAAAAACGGACCGAGTCAAAGTTGGACCGGGTTGGGCCTTGGTCAAGGTTTGGGCTGGATTGGGCCTGAATTGGGCTTGGGTTGAGATGGGCTTTTCAATTTTGGGTTTCGAATTTGGGCTGAATTGGACTCCACAATTGGGTTGATTCGTTTTGAGTGAATTTTGGATTCGAGGTGGAGTTAGGCTGGATTTTGGATTGGGCCGAATCAAATTGTGGGTCGGTCATGGGCTTGGGCTTTGGGGTATGGAGTATGGTTGTGCAAATGGGTCAATGTTGACCTTTGGGTCGAAAAGGGTTGTCTTTTTTTTTTTCTGGTTAGCTATTCGGGCCAGTTTTCAGAAGCGGGTTGGATTTCGGAATTGGTTTTGGATTTGAGAGTTTTTTTTTTTTTATGTACATATATACATATTTTAGGTGTGTGTTTTAGGGTCTAGGGGTGTCACCGCCACGAGATTGGTCAATGACCTATCAGACCAGGGGGACCCCTCTATCCTAATGGCTTGGACCTAAGGACATAACTAGGGCTTAGATAGTAAAGTGTTGTACAATAGAATGTAACAAAATTTGCAATGGGGCTGGATATACGATATATACACATGTAACATAGAGACAATCATATCAAAATCACTAAAGACACGACGATTAATCAGATCAATAATGATAACAACAAACTGAACAACAAATATATTCACATTTATTCAAGTGATGTATACAGTAATAGTAGAATAAACATGGAGATTGATAATGAACATGGCAAATCAACAAAGATTGTAGTAGAAAAAAAAACAACTAGCAAATTCAATTGTTGTTCAAAGTTGTTGATTACAAAGAATTAAAATCAAACACTGATTATTAAGGCTAAACAAGTTGTCCTCAAATGAAAGAATCGAATTAATAAAGAATGAGATTTCCAAACCGAATTATGTGCAAGGGGCAAACAACAGTACGAAAATGAAACAAATAATTGATCATAAACAAGAGAAACTGCGGGTGATAGAAAACTAACCAACGGGGTGGCTTGCCCCCGGTTTATCATTCAATCAATTATGAGGAAAAGAAATCCCGGTATAATCAGCTCATAATCCAGTCTCGAAAAGCCATAGCTCGCAACCAATCATTAAACCCAATGTCAAATTCAAAAGAGATGTGCCATTCGAAGCAGAGGTACCTCAGTTAAAATACGAAACAAACAAGAGTAAGCAACCCACATCTAAATGCCATGGGGACCAAAAATATGTAAAACAAAACAACCAATAAGTAGCACAATCGACCCACAAACCTAGAGTGGTCTAGAGACAAAATTACCTACATCAGACAAGGCATACCTGCAAATAAATCAAATTGGGAGTTCCTAACTCCAAAACAAACACGACAGAAAAGTCAAACAGGGTGCGCAAAGAAAGAGCTCAATATAGTCGGACCGAATTTTGAGAATATACGAATTCAAATAGAGACAACGGGCGCAAAGTGATTCAATAAAAACTTCGCAAATAAAATTAACGAGACACGTAAAAAGAAAAATAAATAAATAAACTAGCCATATAGAAACAAAATTGGCCTCAAAACCTTATAAGAAAATCCAATGTAATATGCATTTTGTTTCTTTTCTTATCTTTTTCCTCCTCTCTCCTTTTTTATAGGTTACACCCGTAAAATGCTCTGCTCTTCATTTTTATTTTCCAAATCAGCCGACTAGGATAATCTAAACCCAAAAGAGAAAGGAAAAATACCAATTCGTACCGATGATGTAAAGAGAATGGACGTCATGTGACAGAGGTTAAGAGACAAACAACATAATCAATAGCATAAATATATTTAAACAAACTAACATGCTGCTCAAGGTAATATTAATACCGTTAATGGAGAAACGAATGTTCTTCGATGCAATTCCCGGAAAACATGAACCCGCGACGAGTTTGGGGTGTACAAAATTATCACAAGTGGAGAATGCGAAAAGTGCAGAGCTACATGCTCTTTCTGTGTTAGTGATGTAAAGAGACAGAAGAGGGATGCAGAGCTAACCTGTACATTCCTGTTCGTCAGTGACGTGAACAGAATGAAGAATGATGCCGTGCTGTATGTTCCGGGAGGAAAAGGATGAATGGATGCAGAGCATGTATCTCCTTGCTAGTTGAGTTTGCAGATAAGCCAAAGTGAAGAGAATGGAGTAGTCACAGAGCGTCTTCATCTTGTGTCGTCAGTTGAAGAAAATAAAGAAGACGCAGAGCGTCTTGTGTGCCCCTCGTCGTCAGGTTGGGTTGCAAATATGCCATGAGTAAAGAGAAGAAATGCAAGAGGTGTGCAGTGGTCGCCTGATCTGTTCTGACGTGGAGATCTCGAAGAAGGCACAGAGCGTGATACTCTTTGTATGCTGTTGAGGAGAAAGGAAGACGCAGAGCCTGTGTGTTCCTTACTCATCAGATGGAGAGCATGAAGGCGCGGAGCTCGTGTTCCTTGTTTCCAGCCCTCTCTTTCGTCGGTGAAGCTTATAAGATTTACGCTGGGGAAGAGAATGAGAGTGGTCTTCCTTATTCACCGGCTAGGTTGCAATGTTACCGTGGGGAGGACCGGAGGAGAATGAAGATTAGGCACTCGGCTTGAATTTTTTTGTTCACCCGTTAAGCTTGCAAAAATGCCACGATGGCAAAAGAAATGAGAGGCGGAGGTATATATGTTTTCGTGAGAGAGTTGAAGAGAGGGCAGATTCAGTATGTTCTATTTTCACCAGTATGAGTGAGCAAAATTAACATGAGAGTGGAAAAGAGACGGCAGAGCCTGTATGTTCTCGGTTCTTCAGTTCGGGTAAGCAAAATTACCGTGCAGAGAAGAGAATGAAGATGGTTGGCTGTTTGGGTAGTGGATTACCGTGAAGAAGAGAATGAGAATCGAGTTCTCGTTCGGCAGTTTTTGGTCGTGAAATACCGACGTGAAGAGAATGTTTCTGGTAATGAGTGAAGATAAAAAAAATGAGGGTGAAGAAAAAAAATGCAGGTTGTGTGGCGGCGGTTGGTTGCTTGCTCCCAGGAAAAGTTGGGATCTGGGATAGTAGGGTTTTCTAACTGTTATGGGTTGTGTTTGATTGAATTGGAAAATGGGCTCCTCGACCACGTTTGCCGTGTGGGTTAGAGCAGTGGTGAAGTTGGCCTTGTTACATGGGCCACAAATGCAAAAGGAAAATAATACCCAATGCAGATTTCTAACTCCTAATGCAGATTTCTAACTCCTCACAAATTACAAACTACAGTTGCCTCACTATTAATTCGTTAACATACTTACTAGAAAATGACCTGGCGATGGGTTGATTTGACCAATGTTTCCTTCGACCCAAAAAATGGGAAAAAGTTAATGTAAAGCAAAATATAGAGTAATATCAAGAGGCTTTATCCAGATAAATGACTTGTTTCCTCCTAAAAAGACATGAAATAATATAATGAAGATAAAGGACATATAAACAAATAAGTAAATAAATAAAAAATAAAATAAAAAAATAAGAATAAAAAATGCATAAAATAATATAAACTATTCTAAAATAATAATGATAAAAACAAAACTAGAAGAAAATACTAATAAATATATACATGTAAAAGTATCAATAAAAATAGGATAAGTAAAAAGGGAATAAAATAGAATGGAATAAATAAAAGTGACGGGTTTGAAGACATTATTGTTAAAAAATGTTTTTGAAGGATAAAGTTTCTCCTCAAATATTTATTTGAAAATTATGAGGTAGATTGGTGGTTTTATTTTGACGTGCACATTAATGTGTAGATGGAAAGACGACGACCCTCTCTCTTTTTTTTTAATTTGTCGGAGTTTTGCTTTATGGAGTGAGAATTTTTGGTGTCTACAACCACATTTAATGGACTTTGAGCCAGAGCTTGGGACTTGAACCTTGTTCAATATTCTTAACTAGTGATTGCTTAAAAGAGGCTAAGAAAGAATCATGTCAAGCCAACAAAAATACTCATTATAACAGAACCACATCAAAAATAATAAGACACGCCTTTTGAATCATGTGACCTTGAACGCAAATAGAAATATCATATGTTCGTTTCCCTCCCGGTCATCTTATTCCTATCCTCATGCTTCACATTCTTCGGCGACTACAATTATGATGATCCCGACTAATTCTCCCCACCTTCCCAGCGAGAAAACTAGTGAACAAAGAAAGTTTGTTAGCCTAAAAGCCAAACAAATAACAGCGAATATGGAACGGGAAAGTGAGAAAAATCCAAGAAAAGGTAATTTTGAAACCTAGAAGCAAGTGGCTAAAATCTTCATCCAAGCTTGTCGAGCGCCGCGAGGTAGAGGGAATAGTACATAAGAGAGATGTTAGGGTTTTCTTTTGCCTCATAGTGTAACTTGGTTTATGTAGACAACACTAGTGCAAAAAGGGTCTTTTTCGGCGGTTCCTAAGGCAAAAACCGCCGAAAAAGACCTATTTCAGAGGCAAAATTAACGTGAAAACATTGTATGGTTTTTGGCGGTTCCAAGTAGAAACCGCCGAAAATAAGCAAGTTTTTTGCTTATTTTCGGCGGTTTCTACTTGGAACCGCCGAAAATCCTCCGTTTTTTTTTGTTTTTCTTGTTTTCGTTTATAATCCCACATATGTCACAAAACCTGTTAATATGCATCCAAATATGTCCACATATCTCTCTACATCACATGGTAGAGGATCTCATCACTCTTTGTAAGTAAATTGTTAAAAAAATCCCAAAAATAATGCCACGGCTTACAAATGACCATACACACCACATTTAAAATGGTCACAAATGACCATACACCACAATTCACATAGTCACAAATGACCATATACATACACAATTGATCAAATGTTCACTAATATATACTCATAGTGGTCATTTTTTACAATCTATCTAACCATAAAAGTCTAACGAAAGTTCTAAATACAATTCGAGAACAAAAAGCAAAAATCAAACCAAATTCATGGAGACGAAATCCACCCAATCCTCTAGCATCCCGTTGATGGTTCTGCGTTATATTCTCCAACACTAGGAAAAACCTTTGAAAAACAAAACAAGACAAAATTGGTTAATCATCAAACAATTATATTAGTAATTGAAAAATAAATATAACTTCGATATACCTTTTCTAACAGATCATCCATCTCACCAAATAGGGTGACTATGTCATGCATATACCTCATGACATAATACCCACACTCTGAACCTCCGGGTTGACGTGAACACTTAAACACAGGAAGAACAGAACTAATTATATAAGACATTTATTTGTGATTACAACCAATCAATAATAAACATGTAAATGATGATGCATTCACCTTCACTGAAGTCCATTGGATGATTTTTTGACCTTACACCAAGCTCTGAAAGCAAACACCTTGATACACACTGCATAATTATTATCATCAACATACATTAATTAAATTAGGATATCCATTCATAATAAAATTAAATTAAAGGAGTTGAAATACATAAAGAATTGCTTCATAATGTACTTACACGCTAAGGTGTGGCTTTATCTTGATTCTCTTGGATTTCCGGTTTGCAACGGATCAAGAAATAGTATCCGCGAACGATCCAGACACAACACCAGTAAAACCCAATGGCCACTGTGTAATACCAAAACACTCACATGTCATTATAATGCATGTGTGCACAGATAACTACAACACTTATTCAAATTAAAATGATAAACAGAAGTAATACTTTGATGATAAGGTAGCATAATATTTCTTCCTCGCTCTGATGCTGTTAGTCAACGCACGCTGTATGTACACCTTACACGCTTCTGTATCGCACTTCAGAGCAGTGAATGATGCTCTTTCAGGACACAAAATCCATACTTGGTAAGGCCAAAAGATTGCATTTTGTCATTCAAAAACCTGTTCATAAATAAAAAGACATAAAATTAATAAACATTGCTTCAGAACAATTTATAACTTAATTATAAAACAAAACTAATACTTACAGAATAAATGAATGCATCACTGCAACAGGCACCCAATCAAATCGTAGGATGTCCCTAACATCAGTCGTCCACATTTGGATTTCTATAGTTCGTCCGTAGTGAAGAAGGTCATCGTCAAACTGAGTAGGATAGAATTTCTGCCATCTGGGAAGTCACGGATTAGATCATGCAAGCATTTCATGTTTGGCCCCAAGCGTGCATATACGGAATCGTCCACCAAATTTTCTCTTTCCACAACATTGGTGGATGCTCTGTATTCAGAGGATCCAATCTTTGACTTCTTTTTTCAGGAGATAGATTTCTTTCTTAATGCCTATTTACAACCGACATTCAATACTAGTCATGAACTGAGCATCCACACATACTATATTCATGTAATGAACAATAATAACTACACTAGTGGTTAGTATTAGACATACCTTCACACACTTCCGAATCAGACGAATGGGCCACTGAACGAATGCACCCTTTGCAGACCGAACTGTGTTACTCCTCCGTAGGTACAGGGAGTGGTAGATCAGGAACCGTATAAATCGGTTCGTCCACAGAGACTCTCCCGTGATACGGCTTCAGTGGTATTCCATGGGTCACGTCATTAGGGCCTGATTGGTACACCCTTCCTTCCGCGACACATATTCTTCATTGTTGTATGGAAGCAGGAGGTTACAGTTCCACGGGTCCTACAATTTCATCAGATTAGTATGTTGAACTAAAAATATGTAATAAAAGATATGACAACTAATAGAACAGTTAAAGGTATAAAAAACCTGTACATAAGCGTAAGGATACTGGTCATTGGAATCCACACTTGTGTACACTCCAGCAGGAGTAGGGTCAGAATGTCTTGGAGGAACATATGGCTGGGATGCATGACTGCCTTGACGTATTTCATCAAAGACCTCCTTCTTCCACTGCTCTCTCATTTCATTAATGGCACGCATGTGCTGCTCGTAAGAAATTGTTTGTCCTTGAGTACTCCCTTTCCTTGACCCGGGGTTACCAAAAAGTTTTCTTATCCCTATGTTAACACCCCCTAACCCCACTCGGCCTGGATGATCTTTCTTTCCAAGTGCACGAGACAACTGGTCATCATGTCGATCAGGTACCCAAGTCCCTTGGGTAACTTGTTCATTCAGCTCATCCTTTATAATTAAATGTAGAAAGCAGTTAATTATAATTTTTAAGATGATAAAATAAATTTGTCAAAAAATTTGAAAGTAAAGAAAAGTACTTACCATCTTATCAACAATTTCCTTCGTCTTCTCGAAGGGATATAAACGCTCTCCAGTTTTCGGGTCTTTCTTAGTACGTGAAAGCTTCCAAAACGTACCCCGTAGCTGGTGCTCATCAAGAGTGCTCATATCTGATGGCAACTCTCCTTCTGCCACCCATTCAGGCACTCTTCTATTAACCCCTTTCGCACCCAACACGTGATGATATTCATTCTTCTTCGCATTCGCGGATTGGGCTTCGCGGTACTCCTGTTATCAAATAAACAACAATTAAGATGACCAAAATATACATATGTAAATATAAGTACCTCAAAAATATATATTTATATAATAATTAATTATTTAATAGTTAATACATACCTTTGTCTCCATCTTCTTATCATAGAACTCCTGCCACTTCTCTTTGGTTATTGGTGTGTAAATCTCCCAGGTTGGCGTGTGTCGCCGTCCGGCCTCTTAAGCTTCTTGGTGATAAACCACTTAACCAGATCATGCTTATGATCTGCAAATTTCTTGCGCATCATTGATTTGACCATGGAGTAGTACTCATTTCTGCTGGTATTTGATATCGTTTCTGCATATTACCATAAATGAAACAAATGTTAGTGATGGATACCTACAAATTATACAAAAATAATACTTTAACTATTGTTTATTTACCTGTACGATCTCAAACATCTGTCTCTTTAGTCCTTCATCAACTTGAGGCCAGGTGAGAGTAATATCACAATACTCTCGCACAATGATGCCTAGCTCTGTAGTGAAGTCTGTAGCCCATTCCCCAATCGGCTGTAGATACGCATTAAACTGTAACGGCTTTGATTCAATCTTTTTTGATCTGAGAGCTTTCGTCGGACCTCGAGGTTTTACGGTCCTAGGAAGCTGGATTTGTGATCCAGAAGGTCCAGCCTCTGTGTCCTCAGCTGGCACAGAGGCTGGAGTAATCTCATCCCCGCCATTACCCCCCTCATCAGCTCGGGCCTGTGACTTGTGACCTTTCCCTCCACGTGTTTTCTTCTTCTTTGGTCGGGATGCCTCTGTCAAAAGCTCGCCGACCAGGTCATCCGTATCATCCATTTAACTATCTGCAAAGATAAACAACCGTATATCAATAACCACAACAAATAATGTAATCAATACATAATAAGACATCGTTATTATTCCAACAAATTATTTAATGAACAAACAAACAATAAATATATTTTTAATTACCTAACAACTGAACACATCATTTATGGTTTTCAACCCATAAACCCTCATCGTGATCAGACCTAGTATACACTACATCGTCTGGAACATCAACAATGTCTGTGACAGGAATACTGGTAGAAAAAGGTGGTGTCTCATCGAACATTAATTCATCATCATCAACATCTTGATCAGCATTAATATTGACAAATCTTTTCCCTGGTAATACAACTGACCACCTGGAATCGATGGGATCTTCTATGTAAAATACTTGTTCACAATCCTTGGGAAATATGAACGGATCTTGTGTATGACCAAGGCGTGATAAATCAACCAAGTTAAACCCATCGTGAACCCGATAATCGTTTCTATTATCCACCCATTTGCATTTAAAAATAACAAACTTTTGAAACTGATAATCAAGCTCCCAAATATCTGCAATGAATCCATAATACAACCTCGACGTTGAAATCGTTGAAGCTGGATCACCTCTGGTATACTCAGTTGTTGTTGCTTCTACTTTAACCCCCTATTCTGGTTTAAACATCTATCATCTTGCCGTTTTGTCCAGTAGGTGAACCCATTGATGTCATACCCTTCATAAGATATACAAGTGGAACCAGGTCCCAAGGCTAACCAACGGAGCTCTTCACTTACATTATCAGGCTCTAGTGATGCAATCTTCATGACATGATCTCTAAACCATGAACAGAAGGTCTTGTTTTGCTCCTTTACCAACCAAATAATATTCCTCCCAGGATATTGAGCTCTTAGTGCAGTCATGTGTTTCTCAAAAAATGGCTCAATAATCTCAAGGTGATGTAAAACGAATAGATGTGCAGACTCCATTGAGGATGAATCAATTGCCACAATTTTTTTCCAATAACACCTTGACCTTCTGTCCCTCCTATGTGTCTCGGTTGTGGCACTCCAATAGCTACAGCTCCCTTCAAGTATTCAGTACAAAATTCTGTCACTTCTTCGGTTATTGTCCTTTCTATGATACTCCCTTCAGGTCGATATCTATTCTTCATCCTTCCCTTCAAGATTCCCATGTATCTCTCAAATGGATACATGTATCTTAAATATATAGGACCACATAATTTGATTTCTCTTACAATGTGAACAACCAAGTGGACCATGATGTCAAAAAACGAGGGTGGAAAATACATTTCAAGTTGACACATCGTAACAACAACATCGCGTTGCAGACTGTCTAGTGTATCAACATCCACGACTTTATTGCACACTGCATTTAAAAAGAAACATAGTCTTGTAATTGCATTCCGCACATCTTTCGGCAATATACCCCGAATGGCAACAGGAAGTAGATGCAACATCAGAATGTGATAATCATGAGACTTCAACCCGATCAACTTCAAGTCCTTCATTGACACAAGACTTTTCCAGTTAGATGAGTAACCCGTAGGAACCTTAAGGGAATGAAGACATTTACAAAAGCTGTTCTTCTCATTCTTAGACAAAGTGTAACATGCTGGAGGTAAAAATGTTCGTTTGCCTCTTTCTTGGGGATGCAACTCCTCACGTATGCCCATAGCTTGCATGTCTTTTCGAACCTTTATTCCGTCTTTTGTTTTCCCAGGTATGTTAAGCAAAGTCCCAACAACAGCCTCACCAACATTTTTGACAATATGCATGAAATCAAGACAATGCCTAACAGATAAATGTTTCCAATACGGAAGTTCCCAAAATATTGAACATTTTTTCCAGATGTTTTTTTGGGTAGACTTGGACGGAACACCGAAAACATTGTCAATGTCTTTCACCTTTGATAAATCTCTTCAGAACTCAGAGGTATACGAGCAACACGTGACTCAGTCTTTCCGTTGAATAACTTCCTCTTTTTACGGTACGGGTGAGCTGATGGCAATAATCTACGATGACACATGTAGACGTTTTTTCCACAAAACTGTAGACGATCAGAACAAGTGTCGTCCTCACATATTGGGCAAGCAAATGTGCCTTTTACTGTGTATCCAGATAAGTTCCCGTACGCTGGAAAGTCATTCACTGTGCAAAAAAGCATGGCACGAAGTGTAAAGTTTTGTCTGGCATAACTGTCATAAACCACTGTCCCCTGATTCCATAGCAATTTCAAATCGTCAATCAGCGGTGCAAGGTATACATCGATGTTATGTCCTGGTTGTTTAGGTCCAGAAATCAACAATGATAACATTATGTATTTCCGCTTCATACACAGCCACGAGGGAAGATTGTAGATCACCAATAGAACAGGCCAAGTGCTGTGCTGACTACTTAGACTGCCATAAGGATTCATCCCATCCGTACATAACCCGAGTCTCAAATTTCGACTGTCACTGGCAAAATCTTGAAATCTTCTGTCGATTGTCCTCCATTGTGGTGAATCAGCTGGATGTCTCAGCTTATCATCATTTTTTCTTCCTTCTGCGTGCCATCTTAAATTTTGGGCATCTCTGACATTTGCAAAAAGTCGTTTGAATCTTGGTATTATGGGTAAATACCAAATGACTTTTGCTGGAGGACTTATTTTCTTAGAATTGGATGTTTGACCGTCCTTCTGTTTATAGCGTGACAAATGACATTTTGGACACTCATTCAAATGTTTATTCTCTCCTCTGTATAATACACAACTGTTTGGACATGCGTGTATCTTTTCGTACTCCACACCCATAGGACACATCAACTTTTTTGCATCATAAGTGGAAGTAGGAAGATTGTTATCATCTGGTAGCATGTCGTGGAATAGTTCTAGTATTGCCGTAAAACTCTTATCACTCAAGCCAAATCTTGCTTTAAGATTGAACAAATGCAGCACGGATGTCAACTTTGTAATTTGGTGCATCCGGGAAACAAAGGGGAACGTGATGCATCAAGTAATCTTTGATATTCAGCCGGTTTGTCTGTGAAATTATCTTCAACATCTTGCAGCATAGAGTCCAGTTGTTCAATCTTATCACTGTCGTCGTTGATATCAGTGTCACTCAGATCACACGTATTATCAGGAAATGTAGTATCGTCCGTAACCATTTCTGGTTCACTGTTCGGTTGAGTGGAAGTTTGCACCCTGCTACTGGCTTCTAATGACTCGCCATGCAAAAACCATATCTTATAGTTCGGCATAAATCCACGCCTTGATAGATGAAATCTGATTGTATGTAGGTTAGGAAACTTATTGCGAAGTTCACATTGTGCACATGGACAGGGAATGTGTGTCTCGTTCATCCTTTTCTGATGATCGAGAGCTGCTTTGCAAAATTCATTATCCACTTTTGATTCAAAATAATTCCCTCGCTGACCGTACATCCATTCACGGTCCATTCTACAAACTCCAAATGAAAGTTAAAGCTAAAAATAACTACAAAAATATATTGATAATGCATAATAAATTAATTATAATAATAAAAACAACAATAACAAACTATCTTTGGAAATGATATATAATGATATGGTTCTTGCATGGCGAGTCTGTATAAATATATATACACATCTATAATATATATTATAGATATATACTACTTGATTATCTTATGTATATATACATATATATATATATAACCAACAATATATTAAATATTACGTATATATATTCTGCAACTAACTATTATATATAAATCAACGAATTTTACAAACAATTATGATAAACAGAAATTCAACGAGGTTGAAGAATAAAACTAACCTGTTTTTGGAAGGACGAGGAGTAGGCGAAACTCGGAGGGGGAAACAGGCGGAGGACGGCGACAAACGTGTCAAAGGAGTAACTGTGAACCATAATAATTAGAATATAGTTGTAGTTATAAAAAAAATACGTACAATTAATCAACAAAAAACTACCCTCACCTCAACTGGGCTAGGATAATAGTAGCAGAATCGATGGACAATATATATATATATATATATATGTATATATATATAATTCTGCGCAACTAACTATTATATATAAATCAACGAATTTTACAAAATTATGATAAACAGAAATTCAACGAGGTTGAAGAATAAAACTAACCTGTTTTTGGAAGGACGAGAGTAGGAGAAACTCGGAGGGAGGAAAGGGGCGAGGACGGCGACAAACGTGTCAAAAGGAGTAACTGTGAACCATAATAATTAGAATAATAGTTGTAGTTATAAAAAAATACGTACAATTAATCAACAAAAAACTCACGTGTTTTCCCCCTTTTTGGACTCGTTTCAGGTCGCTAAACCGCGACTTGTTAAAGTGAGGATGAATTGTCGCGTGTAGCTACAACCCGCCAACTTATGAAGTATCTAATCATTGTCAATATTTAATCAATATCACAACTTATTAAATCAAATTATAAATTAAGTAACTATAAGTTAACATTTTGATGTTAATTCACACGACAAATCACCAATGACGCTTACTTGGCAACAATTCACACAAACAATGGTAGAAAAGCACAAAAATATCACTGAAATTGGTTTAGTCATTTCATCGAACACTTTGCGGGCATATGCATTATTTGTAAAATTACACACATTTAGAATTTCCAATCAAACCAATCAATCTACTACACACCAGATAACATAAATCAAGCAAAATTACACTTAAACAACAATTAAGGCTCAGTTTAACATAAATTCAAAACTTCAAATTCATAATAAAAAACTAACATAATATTGACTATGTAGTGCTGGACGACGGTGGCGCAGGGAAGGCCGACGGTGGCGCAGCGGCCGGGCACGGCGACGGCGGTCAGACGCGGTGGAGGGTGGCCGGAAAAGGGTGGCGACGGCGCGGCGATTTGGGAAAGGAGAGAGCGATGTGTGAAGATTGAAGAAGAAGGAGAACGAGTACTGAATTCTTCGGGGTTAGGGTTATTTAGAAAGGACTATTTTCGGCGGTTGTAATGCTAGGAACCGCCGAAAATGCCCCGTCGATTTTTAAAATGAGCATTTTCGGCTGTTGTAAGGCTAGGAACCACCGAAAATTCCCTGTCGTTTTTTTAAATGAGGATTTTCGGCACCTCATTTTCGGCGGTTGTGACATTGGAACCACCGAAAATAACATATTTTCGTCAGTTCTACTGAAAACCGCCGAAAAAGTTGTTCCAAGTTACTCATTTTCGGCGGTTTCTACAATAACCGCCGAAAATGAGGTGCCGAAAAAGGCCCTTTTTCTACTAGTGCAAGTAGAAACATCAATTTTTAAACAATGCACTATTGTACTTGGAATTGTTAAACATTTTAGATGCAATAATAGTTAGGCAATAATATTTAGGGAGAGTTTCGATGGAACCCGAGTTCACATTTTAATTGTTCTATGAAATTGATATTTTTTTTGTAGTGTATTATGTATGTACACAAATAGTGAATACTTGATTCTCCTCATTGTCTATGGAATAGGCATGTCCAAACCACTTTTAACTTCCGGTATAGTTAGCTAACTTACAAAGATATTGTAATCGTGTTACATGGAGGAGGCCTACCTGAGGAGGAGTCGTAGCCTTTGTGATGTTGGGAGTGATATAGAAAGGCTATCCATTGGGCAGCGACAATGTAGATTCCACTCTTCACGCCCTTACACTTAGAATATAGAAAGGGAATTGTTTTAGCTTTAGCTTATTGTTCTCACCAAGGTATTCTAATTGCCTTTATTCTTGGTCAAATGGAATTTTTAGCCTTTACCCATGGCTTAGTACCAGTGTAGCTTAACTGTCTTTTAATCCTAGTCACATGGTAGGTATATATAATGAGCACCATAACTTAGAATCGGATGTGAACCGGAGTTAGCTGTTTTGTCTTGTGTCACCCTTATTTTACCTTAAGGGTTTAGGATCTTTACCGGATAGACGAATTTGTAATAATTTTGTTATGTTATTTTAATGAGTAGTAGGGTCTGTTGTTTCAAAAAAAGACTTTTGTAAGTGACTTGTGATACTTTTGAGAGATATCTCCCATTTGAGATAGAGTGACTTATCTTTCTTTGTAAGTTATAATACTTACGTTCACATATAGTGAGTACTTAATACTTCTCATTGTCTATGAAATATGCATGTCCAAACCACTTTTAACTTCCTACATAGTTAGCTAACTTACAAAGATAGTGTACCCGTGTTACATGGAGGAGGTGTCATGTTTGTGAAGAAGGTCTACTCGTTAGGAGCGGTGCAACCTTATAGAGAAAGCTTATCTGTTAGGGCCGCGGCAGTGTTGCTTCCACTCTTCACGTCCTTACACTTATTATATAGAAAGGGAATTTTTTTCAGCCCTAGTTCTTGCTCTCACCAACGTATCCTAATTGCCCTTTAGTCTTGGTCAAATGGAATTTTCAGCCTTAGCCCATGGCTCAATACCAAGGTAGTCAACTGTCTTTTAATATTGATCACATGGTAGGTATAATGAAAAACATAACTTAAAAGATAGAATAATCATTGTATAACTAAAAAAAGAATTAACCTTAGTTCACAACTTTCCCTAAGGTGGCTTAACGGCCCTTTCATTCCTCATGCTTGCTTAAAGATGGCGTAACTACCCTTTCCCTCCTATGAAGTTCTTGCACAAGGGCGGATCATCAAACTCTTTGGTCTTAGGCTTGGCTTATCCTTTTGGCCATAACTTTACCAGGTGGGTTGAGGTTTTGAGGAATTTTTATTATTTGAAAGGGCATGAGTTTAATGTTAGCGTAAGTTTCAAGTAAACTTCACAAAAAACATTGTAGGTTAGTTAATCGTTTTGTTTTGAGTGTAACCTAACATGCTTGATTATTGTTAGTTGTTTTGAGATTAAGAACAATTTAAATGGATGAACATAAGGATTTATGTGGTTCGGCCACGGGGCCAAGAGATATATATAGAAATTTCATTATGTCTTGAGAGAACGAGAGAGATTGCAAAAAGTTGTGTGGTGGTAGAGATATTTATGTATTTATTAGCTCTAAAGGAGAAAAGTTTCTAACAGTCCGTTCATCTAGTGCCACAAGTTTTGCTGTTTGGAACAAGGAGTGGAACTTACTAGTAGGGGGAACTTTTTTCTAGTTGAAAAAAATACTTACATGTGACTATTTCCACTCTTGATATTCTAAAGTTTTGTAGTGCTCTATTAAATGAGTTGGTACCCGCCAAAGCTTCCTCGATTGTATTTGATAAGGTTACCCGATGATGGTTTTGTTAGGAACCAGGCTTAGTCTTACCAGAATAATCTAACCCACAACCCTTAGTCCATGTGGACTAAGGTTATGAACATAACACATTCTAAGCATCACTAGGCTAAGGTTCAAACATACAACCTTTAGTCCCACTGGGTTAAGGTTCCAATAGACAAAATTTAGTCTAGTGTTGTCAATAGAAGGCTAAGGTTCCAATGAACAACCCTTAGTCCCACTAGACTAAGGTCGTCAATAGAATACCCTCTTTAGCCCCACTGGGCTAAGGTTCCAACGAACAACACTTAATCCCACGTGACTAAGGATTCTGAGAATACACATCCATGGCCCCATTGGGCTAAGATTCCAATGAACAACCTTTAGTCCCACTTGACTAAGGTTTCCAACAGGAACAAGCAATCCAAGTGAACATCTTAGTTAAGGGAGAGTCTCACTGGATATATGTTACTCTACTGGGCAGGTGCTTCATTATTTCAATATCATATTCAATGAAATGTGACGGGGAAGCACATAGGTGAATAATTTTGCCTCGAACTGAGGCGCGCCCTGCCACCACCCTCGAAAATGATGAACTTTTCCATGGGAACACGCAGTGCTGACACATTCTGTGTTATGTGTGTTGTTTTTCTTGAATTTGACATCATTTACCATTTGGCTCTTCAAGTGCCAGAGGCTGTAACAGGTATAGATGTGCCACTCTAGCCTACTACGGATCCCAGAAATATTATAGGAGTTTCCCAAGGCTTACATGTGTGTGACTTACACCAAGAGAACACAAGGCTTTAGGTCGATTGGGATACTGCTCACTCCTTCACGATGGGATATCATCCCTTCTCTTTATGATTTCTGAATTTCTCAAGATTTTCACACTTTCTTTATTTTCCACATTTATCATCTTTCTCGACCGTTTGTTCACCTAGGCTTGTCAGACTTTTCACATCTTTTCTCAATTACCCTCTATTACTACCCAAAAATCCTAAAGAACATTACTGTTGTCAACATCATCTATATAGACAAAAACCTACCATGAACTGCCTATTGTGTGTCGAAGTAATAAGCCTGAGAAGAATCAATCAAACTCATTCACCAAAAATTAAGGCAACAACTCCATAAGATGAGCCGAAGACTTATATATGATTAGAATGTCAGCTGGAACAATTTAAGAAACACCTAACCTAACCCAAGTTTACTCAGTAGATAGAAGATTTTTAAAAAACGGCTTGAATGTGCCAAAACATACGAAAATAGTAATGGTCCGATTTATTAGCTTTGTAAGATTGTAAATGAATGTACATCACCTCTATAATAGAGATACCTATAAATAGGAAGATTAGTTGAGTCTAATGTAGGATCGGTGGGTGACTGAAAATACTTTAAGATTTGAGTCTATAAAGTACTTTGACTCAATCAAATTAAGATAGTGGAATCAGTGGATCAACACTCTCGAACACACAATGTAAACACTTATTAATTTTCTTTAACAAAATAAAGAAAATGCAAAGCCTACTACGTAGAAGGAATTTACTTAGCAGTTTCTCTCTCACTAACCCTGACAATTCTTTGATCAGCTCTTTGGAAAGTGAAGTAAGTCTAGGATCGCCCTAGAATAGTTCTAACAATAATGTACTAAAAAGCTAGCAATTGCAACATATACTTCTCCCAGAGAAAACTGTAAAAGCTTTCTCTCAATCACAAGGAAATTGGAGTTGGAAAGCATATGTTGTAGTGAGATCTTTTACTCTTAAATAGTGATGTTGTTTGTACCTTTGAGAGAGTTAGTTCCTAGAATATTAACTCTTCAATGATCACTTTGCTGATATTTCGGGAGTGACGTATCATACTCTTGACTGAACTTGTTGATCCAAGATTTACGGCTCAAGGGAGTTGATAAACATTAGTAGAACACTAACAATGATCCAATGAGGTGTGGACCTTAAATCTCACGTCTGGTTGCAACTGCTAAGGTGTTGAATGTTTATGGAAGCTAAAGACTTCTTCCACTCGATAGAGTCGACCTATGCTGACTCTAAGTATCGCCTATTTCGCAGTTCATGGATTGTTCTCTTAATTTGACATGTTAGTTACATGAGGTTGACTTGCATCTTTGATAGACTTGACACACAATGATATACTTTATCTTTAGCAACACTCAAAGTTCCAACAATTCCCCCTTGCTGTTGATGATGGCAAAACCTATTCTGGTGTGTCCCGACTAAGTCAACCTACAAAGTAAAATATATAGAGAAATAAGATATTTTGGGAACTGACTCTGACCTAGTCCCCCCTTAGGCCATGCAATTGAAACTTTAAGGCCTTGAGATTTATGCTTTATAGTTCCCTCTTAGTTCAAGATAAACCAATAAAAAATAGACAAGATAAACCAACAAGATCTTAAAACTACAAAACAAAAGACTAGCAATATTATCCAAAGCACTGCATAAACCTAGTCGCAACAGAAACTAAATCAGTCCATGTAGAAAGTAAAACAACTTTGTTCTTAGCAAGACGAGATACACCGCTTCCCCCTTTTGCAATCATTAGCAGAGGGAAGCTAAAAATAGTGAGAGTTATTTGAAATATCCAAAAAACAAATTTAGTCCATAACACACATATACACTCTAGCAAGTCTAACACACAGTCATAAGGAGAAACCTTAGGCTTGGTGGTGGCGTATGAGGTTAGCTTTTGGAGAACAGCTCAACCACTTCATCACTAAAGGCAAAGAGGGTGGTGTCCAACTTGTTGCTTTTACCTAACTCTAGCTTGATTCCATCGACCATCAAATATGAAAGAGTTGAGTGGTTTGCCTGGACTTGGTCAACCAACTTGGTCACATGATTGATCATAGCACTCAGACCTTTGTTTTAGTCTGCCTGTTTCTCTTCAATTAGTGAAATCCTAGTTTCTTTGACCGATGCAGATGTAGGAGTGACTGGAACAGCATGAGCAGGAACAAGTATGGGCATAGTTTGACTCTCATCAAGGGTAGTAAGACGGTTAACAAACTTTGGGTTAATGGTATCAATTTCTTCCAAAAGATGCAGACAATGATTAGTAAGCGGGACTTAGAGTTGACTGATAATACGCGAAAGTAAAAGAATATAGCCCAACGAGTGTTTTGAAGTATCAATGGAGTGTACCATGCAATTTGGTATAAGAAAGGGAAGATTGAGCCTATGGTTATTAGTAGATAGTACATCAAGGAGAGATCCATAAAGTTAACATTTAGGTTCCCTTCTTTACGAGGAACTGATAAGTGGTGAAATAATGCTATTTTAAGAGCTTCATTCACCTTCATTTCATTGGGTGCGTAACTTTTCACCACTTAATAGAGTGTTTTAGTGAACAACAGTGAACTTATAGAGTTTGATCTCTTGATAGGTAAAAGCTCATTTTGAGCATACTTTTGGGTTCTCTTCGAGCTAGTGGCATGCATCAATATATTCCTCACCTCTCAAGCTTTCCAACGCCGTAAACGGGGAAATTCTGAGCCACAATGAAGATTCTAGGCCCCGCGCAAGTTAGAGAAAATCTTTGGAGCAGGACCGACCCACAGGACCGACCCACTCTGGGTCGGTCGAATGGTTTTCCCGGATGCCCAAGCTACTAGAATCGACCGACCCATAAGCTTGGGTCGGACGTGGGTCGGTCATACCTAAAATCACTCACGTGCCTTCTTCTTCGGAGACCGACCGACCCACGGGACCGACCCAGTCTGGGTCGGTCGGACGAAAAATTTGCCCAGACTTGCATTTTTAAAAGCTGATTTTGGGTACTCTTCTCTCATCATCCAACACACACGACTTCAACCCTAAACAGACGAGATAGAGGAGAAAAGAAGAGGAGAAAAGCAGAGAAGGAAGGAGGAAGAAGAAAGTGAAGATTTCTACCTCCATTGAAGCTTGGAAGCTCCTCTAATGGCTAATTCTCCCTTCTCCTTGCTCTTTCCTTTAGCTATGGCTGAGTAGTTCCATATGTATCCTAGGATGAGGGTTTGAACCCATTTCGCTCATTGAATGCTAGAAAACCTAACTCATTTATTACTCTCGTTTTATTTCCTTCAATATCAATTAATTCACTAAATTGATCTCTATTGATTCTTATGCATTTATGGTGGTTCCATTCAATATTGAGCTTGAGTTTGGAACTAGACACAAAAGGGAGTAAACCCTAACTTTTGCCTTCTTGTTTTGGAAGTGAATGCTTAGGGCTATTGATTAAGAGTGCTTGCTTAATGCTATTTGATGACTTGAACCTCCTTTAATTAAGGGGTTTGATTATTTAGGTAAGAATTGGATTTCCCATGATTTGGGGATTCATGAGCTAAACTCTAATAGGTATTGAGATGATGAGTTATGGTTTTGAAGTTCTTTGAGTGAATTAGGTGATTCCCACTATCCTAGGGTACTCTCCCCATCCACTCCATACACAAACATTTTACTGTTTTTATTGCACTTCAATTAACAAACAACCAAGCTTGCCTCTGGCTAAACCCCCACTTTTACTGTTTATTCACACTTAACTATATACCGAATTATATACTACTTGGATAGCATTTCCTTGTGGATACGAGACTTGTATTTATTAATGGAGGATGTACTTGCCACACAAGGTAGCCACTTAGATTTAATTACTATGTTTGTAATATCTCTACAAGTTTATGGCGCCGTTGCCGGGGAAATTGATTATTTAATTTCCCTTTGTTCGGTACTTTAGTTTTCGTGCATTTAGTACTTTTATCTATATTATTTTATTTGTGGTATTGTGTTTTTAGTTGTTGTCTATATTTGCTTAAGAGCATTTGTGTTGGTGCGGTTTAGGTACCTTCTGTTTTCTCGGGTATGCCAAACACTCGAGCCAAAGGATCTCCATTTGTTAGTCCGAGACCCGAGCTCGAGCGCTCATTGTTGAGAGCTATCTGAAATGTGAAAAATTCAATCATGGCTGATCAAGACCAACACGGGGGTTTAGAAGATAACGGAAACCAACAACAAATGGCTCTCAAAGACTACAACCAGCCGGACACCGAGGGAGACCTTCGACCATAGTCCTACCGGAGTTGACACCTCAAGAGGCAGGACAATGGGTATTCAAGACCCACTACATCACTGCTGTCCGGGACTTAGGAAAATTCAGTGGAGCAAATCCCGATGAAGCTCCCAACCACCTAAGTTAATTCCTCGACTTTTGCAACTCATTTGGTAAAGCTGGAAACGTTGGTGAGAGGATACACTTGCAGCTCTTCCCTCACTCACTGTCCGACGCTGCATCAAGATGGTATAGGAGCTTACCATCAAAATCAATCCATACTTAGGCACAAATGGCTCAAAAATTTCTTGCCAAGTATTACCCCACCAGTAGAACGAGGCAATTAATTGGAGAGATTAATACCTTTTGCCAAGAGCCGGGAGAGACGTTATACGATGCATGGGATAGATTCAAGGACATTGATGAATTGTTCCCACCACGGTTTGGACGACCAATCACTCTGTCTATCATTTTTCAACGGTCTCGACGACTCGAATAGACTACTTGTGAACTCCTCAGCTGGAGGAAGCTTTATGACTAAGTCACCTCAAGAGGGGATGGAACTCCTAGAGGTGATGACTAGTAACACAAGGCAATGGTCTAAGCAAAAGGTGAGAGCACCAAGAGCAGCTGGTCTCTTAAATGTTGAGCCCACCGACCACCTTTCTGCTCAACTACTTCTCACTCACCAAGATGGTGGAGAAGCTAGCTATAGCTCAAAAAGAAACAACAAAGTCTATAGCTTCTTCATCATCACCCTCTCGATCTACTTCTACTTCAATCTAAGAGGGGTGTGCAATTTGCGCGGGTCCTCACAAGACCCACTTTTGTGAAGGCAAAGTTTATGCCGATCCACGTGAGGATGTAAACTTTGTAGGCAACCGCCCCGGATACAACTAAAACCAACAAAACGCCCCATGGAGGAACCATCCAAACTTCTCATGGAGAAATAACGACCAAACCCAAGAGGGAGCTAGCAATGCTTCCAATAATCCCACGGGCTATCGGTCACAAGGGTCGTCTCAAATGTCCAACCCACAAATGGGTTACCGACCACAAGGAGCACCTCCGGGCTTTCAACAACAACAACACCAACTTCATCAACAACCTTCCCCATCCACGGTTGCCAATGCCGAGCTAAGAGACATGATGAAAAATCTTGTCTCGGCTGTACACACTAAAGCGGCTGATTTGGATGCTTTTAAAGCAAGCCAAGACGCCACCAACAAAAGGGTTGAAGCCCAACTTGAAAGCATCTCCCAACAGCTTGCTCAAAGACAACCGGGTGTTCTTCCAAGTCAAGCCAAGCCCAATCCAAGAGAGCAAGCAAAAGCGGTAACACTAAGGAGTGAGAGACTCCTTGATCCGTCATGCTCACATGAGGACATGGAGTCCCAAGAAGATGAAGCTCAAGAAGAAGAGCAAGAGATTATTGAGGAACCACCACCTCCACCTAAGGAAGTTTCCAAGGAGAAGGGGTCTCCTGAACCTTCTACTTCTACTACTCTTGCAAAACATCTTCCCCCTCTTCCTTTTCCCAATAGACTCAAAAAGAAAATTTGGATGAACAATTTGGGAAGTTTCTAAGTATTTTCAAGAAATTAACAATTAACATTCCTTTTTCTGATGCTTTGAAACAGATGCCGATCTATGCTAAGTTCATGAAGGACATCATAGCAAACAAGAGATCGCTGGAGGAAGCGGAAACCGTTCACCTCACCGAAGAAGTTTCAGCGGTTCTACAAAGAAGTCTACCTCCAAAGCTTGGAGATCCTGGTTTACCTATCGTTCCTTGCTTTATTGGTGAAATTGACTGCGGTAGTGGGTTATGTGATTTAGGTGCTAGTTTAAATCTTATGCATCTCTCAACTTTTAATAAGCTTGGAATTGGTAAATGCACTCCCACTCCCATGCAATTGCAATTAGCGGATAGATCTTGTTATCCCTAAAGGGAAGATAGAGGACTTGGTAGTAACTGTTGGTACATTTGTTTTCCCAGCTGATTTCATTGTGATAGATATGGAAGAGGACCAGAGAGTGCCACTAATTTTGGGACAGACCTTTCATGAGAACTGCTAGGGCCCTTATAGTTGTGGAGAAAGGCAAAATAATTCTGCGACTTCATGATGAAAAATTAGAATTTGACATGTCTAAAGTAGTGAAGAGACCATGACAGGCTGAGGCTGTTTTTGCTATAGATGTCATAGATTCAATTGTGCAGGATCTCTCTCTCTCTCTCTCTCTCTCTTGTTAAATCTGATGCCCTTGAATTAGCTTTGTTTAAGGCTTGTTTTGAACAGGAATTCCACCCAGAAATGATTGAAATGGTGGCTGAGTTGAACAACAGATTTTCTGGCTATAGACCACGTTATCCGCCACCCGAACCATTGGAATGAGCTACTCAGAAGTCATTGCCCTCGGTTGAGAAGCCTCCCACTGTGGAGATGAAACCTCTACCCTCCCATCTTAAATATGCTTATTTGACTGATCCATGTGTTCTACCTGCTATTATTTCTTCTTCCATGACAGGTGCACAAGAGGAAAGTCTGATGAGGGTGCTTCGAAACCATAAACGGGCTATCGGGTGGACTATAGCCGACATCAAAGGGATCAACCCTCATTTCTGCACCCACCGGATATTCATGGAAGATGACTACAAGCCGTTGGTCCAACCTCAGAGGAGATTAAATCCCAATATGAAGGAGGTTGTCAAAAAGGAAGTTCTTAAACTCTTAGATGCAGGGATTATCTATGCCATCTCCGACAGCAAATGGGTCAGCCCCGTGCAAGTGGTCCCAAAGAAAGGAGGTGTTACCGTCGTCCCCAACGGAAAGGGTGAGCTGGTGTCTCAGAGGACTACCACTGGTTGGAGAGTCTGCATCGACTACCGGAAGCTGAACACCGCCACCAGAAAAGACCACTACCCTCTCCCCTTCATTGATCAAATGCTCGAGAGGTTGGCGGGACAAGACTATTACTGCTTTCTGGATGGATATTCGGGGTATCTCCAAATCCCCATAGCTCCTGAGGACCAGGAGAAGACGACATTTACATGCCCATATGGGACGTTTGCCTACACCCGGATGCCTTTCGGGCTTTACAACGCCCCGACCACATTTCAGAGATGCATGATGGCAATCTTCTCCGACTTCCTAGAAAAAAGCATTGAAGTCTTTATGGACGACTTCTCCGTCTTCGGCACCTCCTTCGACACTTGCTTGGACAACCTCAAGGCTATCTTGATCCGGTGTGAGGAGACAAATCTTGTGCCCAATTGGGAAAAATGCCATTTTATGGTAAAAGAAGGATTTGCCTTGGGGCACAAGATCTCTTCAGAGGGTATTGAGGTAGACAAGGCTAAAATTGAAGTAATTGAAAAGCTACCTTCTCCAACATCAGTGAAAGACATTCGAAGGTTCTTGGGTCATGCCGGTTTCTACAGAAGGTTCATAAAAGACTTCTCCAAAATCTCAAAGCCTCTCTGTGACCTCTTGGCCAAGGATGCTAAATTTGAATTCACCGAAGAGTGCCTTAGTGCCTTCAACACTCTCAAACAGTGCCTTGTATCTGAGCCTATCGTGGTTTCCCCCGATTGGAGTTTACCGTTAGAGATCATGTGTGACGCCAACGACTATGCGGTGGGGGCGGTCCGGTCCTTGTCAGAAGAAGGAAAAGATATTGAGGAGTATCTACTACGCTAGTAGAACTCTCAATGATGCCCAAAAGAATTACGCCACCACCAAAAATGAGCTGTTAGCTGTGGTTTTGCCCTCGACAAGTTCCGATCCTACCTCTTGGGCAGCAAGGTTGTGGTGCACACAGACCACTCAGCACTGAAGTACTTGTTCAACAAAGGTGATGCGAAACCTATACTTCTCCGGTGGATTTTGCTCCTGCAAGAATTTGAGATAGAGATCCGGGATAAACCGGGTGTGCAAAATGTAGTAGCTGATCATCTGTCGCGAATGGAGGTCCCTGATGATGGTGTGCCAATCAATGAATTCTTCCCAGATGAGAGCATCTTCATGATTTCAGAGACCGAAGACCCATGGTATGAGGACTTTGCAAATTATTTGGCAAGGGGAGTGGTCCCACCGGAGATGACCTATCAACAAAGAAAGAAATTCTTCTCCGACGTCAAGAGGTATTTCTGGGAGGACCTTTTCTTTTAAAGTTTGTGCTGATTGGGTGATCCGGAGATGTGTGCCCATGAGTGAAGCGCAGGATATTCTGATTCACTGTCACTTGGGTGAAGCCGGAGGACACCACGGTCCGGCATGAACAGCAGCCAAGGTTCTTCAAACCAGGTTTTTCTGGAAAACCCTTCATAAGGACTGCCACTCATTCGTTGCCTCCTGCGATCAATGTCAGAGGCTCGGAACACCTCACGCAAGCATGAGATGCCGCTCAACATATGATAGAGGTTGAGCCTTTTGATTTTGGGGTATATCGATTTCATGGGCCCCTTCCCATCTTCTTGCTCCAACTTGTTTATTCTTGTGGCGATCGACTATGTGACCAAGTGGGTTGAAGCAATTGCAACCCCGACTAATGACGCCAAAGTTGTGATCAAGTTTCTGAAGAAAAATATTTCACCCGGTTCGGGGTACCAAGATCCATATTGAGTTATGGCGGGTCTCATTTTTGCAACAAACAATTTGAAGCACTGATGAGTAAATATGAAGTGAGACACATGGTTGCCCTTCCTCATCACCCTCAATGTAATGGCCAAGCTGAGGTCACCAACAGAGAACTCAAATGGATCCTCCAAAAGACAGTAAACTCCTCAAGGAAAGATTGGTCCATGAAGCTCGATGATGCATTGTGGGCATATAGGCGCCTACAAAACTCCAATCGGTATGTCCCCGTTCCGGCTTGTCTATGGGAAGGCTTGTCACTTGCCGATCGAATTAGCGCATAAGTCATATTGGGCGGTGAAGGCCCTCAACTATGATCTCAAGAGCGCCGGTGACAAGAGACGGTTCCAATTGACCGAGTTAGAAGAAATTCGGGAGGAAGCCTACAAAAATAACCGCATCTACAAAGAAAAGGCCAAGAAATGACATGATAAGATGATTATGAAGCGGGAGTTTCACGAAGGTGACTGGGTTCTCCTCTACAACTCAAGGTTGAAGTTATTCCCCGGGAAGTTAAAGTCTCATTGCGTTGGCCCTTTCACTGGCACAAGGGTCACCCCTATGGAGCTTATGAGCTGAAGAATGTCAAGGGGAGACTTTCATGGTCAACGGTTCCCGGATAAAGCATTATCAGGAGGAGACATTCAAAAGGTTGAAGATCGGGCTCTTTACTTAAGAGACCCTCTAGGTTCCTTCTAAACCTCACTATGGTCTAGCCAAAGACCTTAAAAAGACGGGCAGCTTTCCGGGAGGCAACCCGGACTCCTTTCAAATCTCTTTAAGAAATTTATTGTATTTATGTGTGTAAAGCCTTTTTGCATGTGTGGTTGCTTATTTTAGCTGTTTTGGCATGTTTTTGTGGTTTCTATTGTCTTGTGGTGACTGTTAATGTTTTGAGGAGCAACACAAACGGATTGGGGCAATTTTTATTCCGACCGACCCATCCGCCCGACCCACTGTGGGTCGGTCTAGCGTGTTCTTCGCAGAGGCAACATTCTGGAATGGACCGACCCACAGTCCTGGGTCGGACCTGGGTCGGTCGTGTGAAGAATTCCGAAACCCAACTTTCTGGAATGGACCGACCACAGCATTGGGTCGGACCTGGGCGGTCGGTGTGTGAAAATTTTGAAAAAAAGTGGGCGACACGCTGCGTTTTACCCTCGCCCCCACCTTTCTCTTTTCTTCCTCCTCCTCCCGACATTTCCCTATCTCCCAACCCAGCGCCCTCCCTGCACTCTCTCCCTCGCACGGCCCAGCCACCACACCTCCCTCCCCCTCTCTCACGCCACCACCGTCCCAGTCGCCCTCCACCACCAAGCGTGCCGCCTCCATCTTCCGACCGCCCCGCCGTGTCCACCGGTCACGCACACCACCCGACCATACCCCAGCCAGCCCCAAACTTCCCCAATCCCTAAATTAACCCAAATCGCCCCCAATTCGATTTCTGTCGAATTTGTGCTAAAAATAATTTAATTTGTGCCTCTTTCCATCTACAAGACATCAGGGTATGTATTTCTCAGCTTAATTTGTCCATTTGATGAATTTTTGAACAAGTTACACTTTGACTAATAGTGGGTGCTAACCAAACGGTGCATAAGCCAAAAATTTTTTTTGCATTTTGATGATAAGAATTTTGGATAATCTATTGTTGTTAATTATGGGGTTTGTTTGCCAAGTGAAGTCTACAATGGAGTAAATTTGTGGTTTTGACATGTAATTCGCGCTTAATTTCCTCAGTTCTATACTATCATATTTTGCTTCTGTTTAATCACGCCAATGGCTTGGCGGAAATTGCTGGATGATTTGTGAGGATATTTGATATCTAATTGCCAAAGGTACTACATTTTTTGGGATTTAATTTTGGTGTGGCTTGCGTGATCATATTTGGTTATTAGCAAGCATTATTGGCTAGTGGACTTGGTAATGGTGCACTGATTGATGAGGGTTTTGGTGAACTTCTGGTGACCTTTTGGTATAATTTTGTGGCAGTTCCTAGAACTGGGAAAGGAGGGTAGAAAAACAGGGGAGATGCCCAAATTTTTACTTTTAGTAAACTATTCTCTTTTATTTGTTTTATTTTTATCTCACATCTGACTTCATATCTGTTGTTTTCTTTTCCTTTTGTTGTGTGTTTCTTTGTTTGCTTTTTGATGTTTCGGAACCATGAGTGGACGACCCAAACGAAACCCCAAGCGCAAGAGTGTCGCCAGTTCTTCTCAGACGATCGAGCTCGCCCTTGTGCCTTCCAGTCCCCCCTCGGGCCTTCTTGACGGCAGCAGCTTTATCAGCGAGGAGGCACGGAGCTGGTACAACCACCCTCGCGTTTGGGAATTTGTGCGAGAGCGCACGGTCGACCCCGAACTCATTTCAGACCTCATCCTTCAAGAGGTGATGGACCGCATAGGATGGGGGTGTGTCCTGAACATGGGTGGCCAATACCGCCCTCGGTTGGTGAAAGAATTCTACGCCAATGCTACCATCGAGGCGGAGTACGGGACTACTGCCGTTATCTCACATGTCAAGGGCTAGCGCATCCGAGTCACCATGGAGACCTTTCTACGATACTTCTGACTCCCGGTCGAGGATCTCCAGTACACCACCTGCATCTCCGTTGGCGATCTAGGCGCTCACTAGAGGCACTACTTATGCATCCTCCCTGTCCAGCGCAGAAAGAAGAATCAGGCTGGGACAGAGGTTCGGGTCACCATGACCCTGAACATGGTTGGTGACCCAGTGAGGAGGATCATGCTCGCGCTTCTTCGCCACAACATCCTCCACGGGACAACAAGACTTAAACTCCATGGATTGTTATATGATGGATTACATGGTAGCCCCGGACCCAGACCATCTCTCTCTCTCTCTCCGGGCTGATGTTCCGCCACCTGTAGCACATCGTGAAGCATAAGAGCTCTCACCATCTAGGTTTCCCTCATTTCCTGCATAGCCAGATTGTCCACCAGGGTGTATCGGCTGCTGACGCGCCTATGTCAGAGCCCATGGACTACATTCATGGCTACGCCATGCAGAGGATGGGCTTCTCTTGGGACGGGACGACTTGGGTGAAGGGGATTGTCGATGAAGATGAGCCGAGTGCGGTTCCTCCTCCTATAGAGCAGCAGCCTCCAGCGCCCCCTCCTTGCTCTGCCCCCGCCACCGCCAGACACTATCTCGGCAGGAGTTTGAGGAGCGCATGGCCGCTTATCAGCGCCAGATGCAGGCCGAGATGGAGGCCAGGATCCAGCGCATGCAAGCAGAGTTCCGACCTGATGCTCCCCCACCTCAGTAGCCAGTTCATGCTGTCCGCCACCCGAGTCTTGTAGTTTAAAACATTGTTATGTTGAATTTGGTGATTTGTTCTGTTTCAGTTCTTGAGACTTCTTTTCAATTACTTATCTCGTACTCTATTTGTCCACTTAACTGTTATGTTGTATGCATCCCTTTTGGATATTGTGCTATTAGACTCATCGATGAGTCTCCTTTTGATATCTAACCATGGGCTTTTAGCGTATTCCTTGGAATCCTGTTGCGTCTAGTTTTTTTGTCTATGCATTGTATAAACATACACACTGCATGCAAGCACCCGTCAAGGCTGAGTAAGCCACATGCAAGAGGAACTCTTGCCAAATTTTCCTGGGTCACCGACTTGTTACCGTCGGAGGTAGCGCTTCAACGACCCGAACACTCTCAAGTGTGGGGGAACCCTTTGCCCACTTCACGTCTTATCAGGGGGAGTACTAGTTCATAAATACTTACACGATGCTTTACAACTTTTGTACTCTATGTTTTGTGCTTCGAAAAAGGTCTTCTGTTTGTTTCCTTTGGGTTTTGATTGAACAATGAGGACATTGTCTTACTCAGATGTGGGGGGAAACGACCTTTTCTTGTGATGCACTTTTCAATCTCCTTATACATATCTATAGCTGCCATGAAGAAGTTCCATTTGTATTAAGCAAGTCTTTCCATGAATGCTTAGAACTTTCAACCAAATTTTTCAAAAAATTTCTCTCTTGAGGAGCAATTAATTACGGTGCTTCCATAAATCCCTTTCTTGGTGAATTTTTATTGTAGGGATCCTTTCTAATCTTCTCATCTAGGGATTGCTAAGGGGGGGTGTTTCCTCGTGGAAATTTTTAAAAGGACTTGAGAGGCACCATCGGTAACCAACAAATGAGAGTTGAGTGTTTCTGTAAAGCAAGGCAAAATGCCAAAGGCACAATTCCAAATTCTCTCTTATCATTTTTTGTTGCAAAAGAAAATCAAATGCAAATCTCCATTTTCCTTTGTTTTTCATCATTCCATTCTTGAGAGAGGTTGGCCATGGTAAAAGTTCTCCAAGTTCTTCCAAAGATCTTCAAGCACATGGAAACACTCTAGATCATACCCCGAAGCTCTATATTTTTATTTACCCTAAGTACACCCATGTCACCATGAGAGGGTTGGTTGCACTCCTCTTGAGATTTTTCACAATTTTGCTCACCTAAGTTCAAGAATTCATCTAAATACTTGCTTGCTATAAATATTCCTTCTTGCTTTGGGTTCCTAGACAATTTTGCTTGAGGACAAGCAAATAGATAAGTGTGGGGGAGTTGATAAGTGGTGAAATAATGTTATTTTTAGAGCTTCATTCACCTTCATTTCATTGGGTGCGTAACTTATTTCACCACTTAATATAGTGTTTTAGTGAACAACAATGAATTATAGAGTTTGATCTCTTGATAGGTAAAAGCTCATTTTGAGCATACTTTTGGGTCCTCTTCAAGCTAGTGGCATGCATCAACAGAATCCTCACCTCTCAAGCTTTCCAACGCCGCAAACGGGGAGCATTTCTGAGCCACAATGAAGATTCTAGGCCCCACGCAAGTTAGAGCAAATCTCTGGAGCAGGACCGACCCACAGGACCGACCCACTCTAGGTCGGTCGGATTGGTTTTCCCGGATGCCCAAGCTACTGGAATCGACCGACCCATAATCCTGGGTCGGGCGTGGGTCGGTCATACCTAAAATCACTCACGTTCCTTCTTCTTCGGAGACCGACCGACCCACGGGACCGACCCAGTCTGGGTCGGTCAGACAAAAAATTTGCCCAGACATGCGTTTTTAAAAGCTAATTTTGGGGACTCTTCTCTCATCATCCAACACAGATGACTTCAACCCCAAACAGACGAGATAGAGGAGAAAAGAAGATGAGAAAAGAAGAGAAGGAAGGAGGAAGAAGAAAGTGAAGATTTCTACCTCCATTGAAGCTTGGAAGCTCCTCTAATGGCTAATTCTCCCTTCTCATTGCTCTTTCCTTTAGCTATGGCTGAGTAGTTCCATATGTATCCTAGGATGAGGGTTTGAACCCATTTCGCTCATTGAATGCTTGAAACCTAACTCATTTATTACTCTCGTTTTATTTCCTTCAATATCAATTAATGCACTAAATTGATCTCTTATTGCATTTATGGTGGTTCCATTCAATATTTGAGCTTGAGTTTGGAACTACACCAACAAGGGAGTAAACCCTAACTTTTGCCTTCTTGATTTTGGAAGTGAATGCTTAGGGCTATTGATTAAAAGTGCTTGCTTAATGCTATTTGATGACTTGAACCTCCTTTAATTAAGGGGTTTGATTATTTAGGTAAGAATTGGATTTCCCATGATTTGGGGATTCATGAGCTAAACTCTAATAGGTATTGAGATGATGAGTTATGGTTTTGAAGTTCTCTGAGTGAATTAGGTGATTCCCACTATCCTAGGGTACTCTCCCCATCCACTCCATACACAAACATTTTACTGTTTTTATTGCACTTCAATTAACAACAACCAAGCTTGCCTCTGGCTAAACCCCCACTTTTACTGTTTATTCACATTAACTATTATACCAAAGCTTGGGATTTAGAAACCAATTTCCTTGTGGATACAACACTTGTTTTATTGCAACGAATTGGGTGTACTTGCCCACTCTAGCTAGGTTTAATTACTATGTTTGTAATTATCTCTACAGGAACCAGACTTAATAACCAGAATGTGTAGGAGTTGGTACAATAAGGAAAAATCATCACGGGGAATGGGAGCCAACATCCTTTTTTGAGGAGGAAAATAAACAAATAGTGTGTAGAAGTAACTCCTTCGATCTCAAGGGAAACACCCTTATCATAAAATGGCAAACCATCATTTTGGATAAATAGTAAATCACCATGAGAGTTGGTATCAAAATAGATAGACTTGTAATTAATAATGGATTGAGCTTTTTTGTTTTGAATGATTAACTCTTGGTAATATTCAGTCAATTCCACATGGTACCACTCAAATGAGACCATCCTTATAGTCAAGAATATAGAGAAGATTGTCTAGCCTTTGTTCACGTACACAAACAATATCTAAAAATTTGCCTTTAACTAAACTTTTTTATGAGGTGAAGTCACTTCTCATGTACCGATTTAAGAGGATGTCCACTTTAGCAGTCCTTTTGGTGCTGGTGATAGGAGATTGAGGACGCTTCTTAGACTGTGTTGTGGTTACACTCATGGACATATCTTGACTTGAAACCTTTGTTAGGTGTTTGGGTTGAATGACTTGTTCTGGAGTCGATTTATTTGTCTTTTAGTGGTCGAAGATTGCCTCAACAAGTTTTGATGGTTTGGTGTGGGAGCACAAGACTTGCTTGGTAGTGGGATGAGGTGGAGTTTGGTTTTTCTTTTAAGGGTTTTAGGTTTGGAAGTGGGTTAAGAAGAGACATATGTAGATTTTTCTAGTTCAAGTGGTTTTCTGTGGAGGTGTGGTCGAGGTTTGGGTCTTGTTGGATGGTGATGGTAGGTGGTTGGAGTTTGAGTTTGATTTTTCAACTCGATCTAGGGAAATGGTGATGTGGATATGCAATTTTGGGACTTGGGTGTGGATTGTGGTGTGATCATGAGGAGATGAAGTTTTCACTAGTGTATTATCGGTGTTTATGGGTAAAACCTTGGTGACCGCAGTGGATGGTGGAGAGAAAAATGGTTGGTGTGATGATTTTGTGGTGGTCAGAGTTTGATCAAAGGATGGTTATGCAATGGCGGACTCAGTAGCGGGAGCTACGGAGGTGAATGGTGGTGTAGCTGGAAACGAATTATATTTGGTATATTAAATACTAAGAAATAATCCTAGAATTCAATAGTAATATATCGTCAGGTTGCAAAAATCCCGGTCGAAATAGTATAGTAATTAAAGAAGCGACCGGGGTGTCAATCCACGGGACTCGATGAGTAAGTCTAGCCTTAGGTATTAGTTAACTCGAAAGGGGGTTTTTGTTTTGGTTTTGGGTTGCAATAAATAACAGGAAAGTAAATAGCAGATAAAGTAAAGTGATAGTTTTGGGAGTGTGAACGGTACTCTAGGTTCAGGGAGTTGTTTCACTAGCTAGGTTCTGCATATTCTACTGCTTAAGTGGAGACTTGGATCGGCTTGTAATTCTCAATTATCTATTCTGTATTAAGTCATAATTCCAGATAGCTCATCTAGACAGGGCATGTAGTTCTAGTCTAGACCTAGCAAGTATATCTAGATGGCTTTAATGCACAGAATTACTAGTCTGGTTGGTTCAATCCGGACTAAAGCTCCTAGTGACTAAAGTAATCTATCCGATTGCAATTATCACAGGTAACAGGTTAATAGGACCGTCAATGCTAATCACCTTATCTGATCATAACATGATTCGAGGGCTTATAATAACTTAGCAACGTTTATTAAAAGCACTTAAAGCATTAACCTGAACAATCCAAATTGTCTCAACAAGCAGCAAAATAATGCAGAGTTCAACTAATTACAACATCCCTTCCCCTAGAGTAAATCCTTTTAGCTAGACATAGCAATTATAATCATAAATGAGAGAGAGTTAGAAGAAATCATCTGTTACGAAGATCTTCTTGTTCGCTCCGTCCTTTGTCCTTGCTCCGTGCTAGCTTGAAGGTTGATCTCGGTGATAATGGAGTGGATTGGGTGAAATGGGGCGAAAGTGGAAGTTTTGGTGATTTTTGTGAGGTGTCCGGCTGACTAGGGTCGGACAGGGTCGGACGTGAGATGTCCGGATCTGTCTGGGTCGGACGCGATCCGGACGTGGGTGAAATGAGCTTGTCCGGATCCGGACAGGGGTCGGACAAGGCTAAAATGCGGCGAAATGGATACGGGATGTGAGCGGTGGTTACGAAGGAGTTTGTGAGATATGCAGGTTATGGAGGAGATAGAAGAATGAATGGAGATGATGAAGCGTATGGTGAGTGAGAGGATTAGAGAGGAGGGAAGACTGTGAAGTCTGGTGCGATTTGAAATGAAAGCAGAAGAGAGGAAGTTTATATAGGATTAGGGAGTTAGACATGGTTTAGTGGAGGTTTGACGTTTGTGTGGGTGGAGACTTTGATTGAGGATGGAGCTGTATTAATCAATCTTCAGTGCGCCGCTCCCTTGTTTCATGCCGACTGTCTGTTAATTAGCCGAAAGGCTAATTATCGGTGCGTGCATTTTTATTTTTCAATTCTGTGTGACGTCCGGATCGTGTCCGGATTGTGTCCGGATCCGGACGTCTCACAGAGTTTCAGATCTGGATCGCGAATCTCGGATCTGGAAATTTTAGTCATGTCCGGCTTGCGTCCGGCCCAATTATACCCGGACAAGAGATGTCCGGCTTTCTGTCCGGCCAAACTGATCCGGACAAGACCAATTTTTGTGTCTCTTGTCTCCTGATTTGTTCCCCGTTTGTTGTGTTGTAATCCTTATGATGTATAATCTTTATTTCCTGGGTTTTTCCTGCATTTAACATATATAACACATCAGTTCTTATCAAAGCATCAATTTTAGGAAAAACATATAATAAGTGGGAAACATTGCCTGAATTGTTACAAATTATAAGGTATTTAAACCCTAAAAAGCCTATATGTTTCACACTTATCAACTTCCTCACACTTAAGCTTTTGCTTGTCCTCAAGCAAAATAGGAATAAGAATATCTCTAAAACCTTCAAGTAATTTGAAAAACAAGTGCAGGGCGAAATCAAACCAAGTGATAAATGAAAGAATAATCTCGCTCTCTGAGGTAGGTTTTCACAAACAGTGAAGCAGGAGCAATTTTTGTAAAAGCATAGAGAAGCTAGATTGTAGAAAACAAGTTAGCTTGGCTTGGGACTTTCCACCATTTTCATTCCTCTAACCTTTGGATGACAAGGGGTGTGAAGTAATGCCTTATTCCGCAATACCTTTCAACACCACGTACTCATGATCAAAAACAAAAATTAAACTGCAATGAATTCTTTTCTTTCACATGCAAAAATATTCTTCTTCCAAGAATTATATACAAAACAAACGAAATATTGTGAATTGCAGAGTTTATTCCGTAACCCAGACTTTTCTCTCTATCCATGTAACGGTGTTGGGCCAACTATCCCAGATCACGAGACCTTAGGTAGATAGGTGATAAGGCACCCTTAAGACTTAATAACCGGATAGACGAGGCCTGCTATTGTTAGGAAAAATTTTGATCAGTGGAGTACCTTGCCTTACCCTTTTTCATTCCAAACATTCACTTCATTTCCAAAATCCCAAGCTAAAATAATCTGGTTTCCACAATTAGCCAATCTACCAGATTTTTAGTGAAAAGAGAGTATTTTTAAATAAAACTATTTTTATACAAACCTCATCAAACAAAAAGATTCCTACGGTTTTCACTTTGGTTTAACAACACTCGTTGTGCACAGGTATTAGAGAAGCAAAAAGCAAGCGTGGCATTAAAGAACAAGTAGCATGTTTTCAGGAAAGGTCTCTCCTTCCTCACACTTAAGATGAGCAATGTCCTCATTGGTCAAAGAAGAAAAACAGAGAAAAGAGCTTTCAAAACATGCTGTACTCATAAAAGATGCATATGCCATAATTAACCCGCAACGCAACAAATGTGGAACATCAAATAAGTGAAATTATGAACAGAGACTCCCCTGGTGTTATGGGTTGAGGAAGATGTTCTTCCTCACACTTGAAGTTTGGCAGGGGTCGAGAGATTCCTTATGAGTCACAACAGTATATGTTGTGTGCAGATTAAGAGTTGCTAATTTTCACTGGCAAGTACAACCACAGAATAAAGTGCATTAACTCGAACTACAGAGAATATTTGAATCGAATGAATCATATTTAGATAAAAAAAAATACTCCCCATAGTTTAAGCTTAGCAGACATTCGCAAGTGGTGTGGTTCCATTTCCTGTACTTTATAGCCCTTTGTTTCGCAGTAGAGATGACATGTAAAGTAATCATTTTAGAACGCTGCACTGCTCAGAGAAACAATAAATTTAGCAATTTAGAATTTAAAACACTGCATAACATAACGATTACCACTTCTCCTGCATTCCCATGTTTCCGTTAGTTTGAACAAGGAAAAGGAAAAAATAAATCAAAGAAAGAAAAATACAGAAAAAAGAAAAACCATCAAAAAAAAGAAAGCAGTAAAAATAGAGTGGCTATCACTGAGGCGGTGGTGGTGGTGGTGGTGGCTGTCCGCTCCCAACTGGGCAATGAGCATCTGCATGAGCTGGTAGTTCTGGGCCTGCTGAGTGGATGCATCTGCCATGTACCTAGCAGCCTCTCTGTGTAAAGCATCACTGCGCTCTAGACGCTCAGCGATGGAGGTCTGCTCTGCCTGGAGGTGGCCCTGTGTCTGGCGGATCTCATCTATATGTCCCTCCATGCGCACCTGGCGCTGCTGGACCTCCCCTACCTGCTGCTGTACAGAACCGAACTGCTGCTCCATACCCCCGAATCTCTGCTCCATCCTCTGCTGCTGCTGGAGAATGGAGTCCATCAGAGTCTGCATCTCAGGTGGGATGCTCATCACTGGGACCGTGGGGGGCGCCATGGTAGCAGTGGCCGGTGTGGAGCTGGAGCTCGCAGATGTACCCGTAGATCCTAGGCCTGAGCTGCCCTTCACCCAGTTGCCGTCATCTAGGCGTAAGAAGCCCCATCTCCTGAAGGTCGTAAGGGAGATGGGTGTCTCACCCTCCCTCATACGCATGTCAGTGAAGATGTCATCGGGGAGGGTAGAGATAAGAAGATGCTGGATGAAGATAGGAAAGATAGGTGTGATCTTCTTCTTCTTCGTCCACAGATATGTCACCACCTTATGCAGCTGTCTGAACATGACGTAGGCTAACGACATCTGCTGGGCTGCTGGATGTGGTGAGGCTATGAGGTAGTCTAGGAGGACACAATCCTCGTCAGAAGCATCATTCCCAGCCTGAGGCCGGATCTGATGACTGAGGATCTCTGCTAGGGTCCTCTGCTGAAGGGAAGGAAGAATGGCATACGGGAGTACAGTCTTATGCTCCTCACCCCGTCGGCGAGTAGTACTCCCGACCTCGCTTAACCACCTAGTCTTACTCTCCCTAAGTGCATCCTCTGAAATATCTCTATGTGTGTCCGGGTTATCCGGGAGAAGTAAAATCTCAGAAAAAGACTCAGGGGTTACCTCCACCTCAAATGCTGTACGTAGGAAGTAATGCTGTGTGTCGTGTCTGACGCCACAGCATTGGGCGTAAAACTCACGTACCAGCTCTGGTGAGAACACTCCCACGCCCATGCGCAATATGCTGGTGGCCCCGAGACTCTCGAAGATAGCTGTAAGCCCGGCCTCAGCTGCTGCCTCGTCAGTGATACGTCGCTCGATGACGAAGGCTCCACCCCTATCGTACCAAGCCCTGGTGGTGGCTGATCGGAAACCATCCTCTCGTAGTGGTGACTCGACCGGCTCTGACTCGTCGTCAGGGCGTGGGTTCCTCGAAGAGGACCCTCTGCGTGAAGGACCACCTCTAGTGCGAGCCATCTATCAGATAAAACACAAGCAGTAAGTAAACAGAACTAACAGTCCAAACAAAACTCGAAACCAATCGAGCAGCATGTTCGATTTGAACATATCATTTCACACAGTTTATTTCCAGAAACAAGGCATTTAAACAGCCAAACATTGCACACTATAACAGTAAACAAGACATCAATCACCTAGAAAACATTTGCACAAAAATTGCAAATTTCACACATGTCCGGACCTACGTCCGGGTCAACTCAGCCGGACGCAGTCCGGACGCACATAGAACCCTAAAAAAATTTCGCCGCGTACAGAGAATTCCAAATCTTCCTCTAAGCACTCAAATTCAACCAGAAGACTCCACAAATGGCACACAACTTCCCGAATTCGCATTATAAGGACAATTAACAGCACAAACTACTAAACAACTGCCGAATTCACCACATATTTAGCATAAATCGAAGTTTAAGATTCGAATTTGACAGAACCTGGTTGCACTTAGGGATTTCGGTTGGGAATGGGGACAAACGGAACGACGGTGGGACTGGCGGTGTCACGGCGTGCTCCGGTGGTCGTGGTTGCGCAGCGCCGACGGAGTTGAAGGACGGTGGTGGTGTGGTGTTTGGTTATGGAGGTAAAAATGGAGGTTTGTTGTTTGGTTGGGTGAGATATCGGAAGGAAGAAGAAGCAGCGACGAAGAGGAAAGAGAAAGACGAAAAGAAAGAAAAATTTCAAATCGGGGCCGCGCTTTAGTCTAGTCCGGTTGAGTCCGGATCCGGACAGCTAGGGTTTTCCCGTGACCGGATCTGTGTCCGGCTCAGCTTAGCCGGACACGTTAAGATGTTTTTTTTTATATTAAATTAAATTAAAAACACCACTCTAAAATGCCTCAATCAAGTAAATTAAAAAATTAACACAAAGAATAAAATAAAGCAAACCACACGACATGCAGAAATTAAATAGCAAGAGTGTTTAAAGACTCCCTGATCCTTGGTGAACATTGTCATGATTCTTCCTCACACTTGCGTTCAGTTTAGCTTTAGAGTGAAGTACCTGAAAGATTAAATCTGCAAAACCAGAAGAACTCAAGTGGAACCAGGTAAAACCATTAGTTATAAAGTAAGAGCCATGGCTCTTTCGGATTGCACAATAGTGATTAACACTCTGCTAAATAAGAACAAAAGAGGAAATAACTAAACCAAAGAAGAGATACAAACCGGTGGGTTGCCTCCCACCAAGCTGCCCGGAGTTAAAGTCTCTGGCTAGACTTTTCAGATAAGGTCAAGATGGGCCGCCACAGCAGCTAGCAATAGCTTTCTTCAGTTTGAAATACCATTGCTGGCGTGGCTTTTTGGATGCTTTGGG
The DNA here is from genome assembly GCA_023374045.1 of Limonium bicolor. Taxonomy (NCBI): domain Eukaryota; kingdom Viridiplantae; phylum Streptophyta; class Magnoliopsida; order Caryophyllales; family Plumbaginaceae; genus Limonium; species Limonium bicolor. The sequence continues at coordinate 453,184,723 of CM041776.1, read as the reverse complement.
ATGTGGTGCTGCAATACAGATAGAAGAGATAGAATTTATGGAATTGGAGCTTTCAGTTAAGGATATACCTGGTGCAGGAGGCTGAGAAAAGGTATCGCCTAGGTACTTCTTCAATCGAGCACCATTTACTTTGAATACTTCTCCTGTCTTATTCTCTAGCTCATAAGCACCATAAGTAGTGACCCCCACAACTTTGAATGGACCTGCCCAATGTGATTTCAACTTACCAGGAAAGAGGCGCAGCCTGGAATTATAGAGCAACACTAGATCCCTACTTTGAATTCTCTCTTATGAATCATCTGATCATGGATTCTCTTTGTGCGCTCCTTATAAATTCGGGAACTGTCATAGGCTTGCTCTCTGAGTTCCTCAAGTTCAGATAGTTGAAATTTTCTCTTTCTCTCCAGCAGTGTGCATATCAAAATTCAGGGCTTTCAATGCCCAATAAGCTTTGTGCTCTAATTCGACTGGAAGATGGCAAGCTTTTCCATACACAAGTTTAAAAGGAGACATACCTATGGAGTCTTGAAAGCAGTCCGGTATGCCCACAAAGCATCATCTAATTTAACTGACCAATCCTTCCTTGATGCACTTACCGTCTTCTGTAGGATCCATTTCAGCTCACGATTAGTCACCTCTGCAAGACCATTAGTTTGGGGGTGGTAAGGTAGTGCCACCTTGTGAGTCACCCCATATTTAGTCATTAAGGAGTCGAATGCTCGGTTGCAGAAGTGGGAGCCACCATCACTGATAATTGCCCTGGGCACCCCGAATCTGGTGAATATGTGTTTCTTCAGGAATTTCACCACTGTTTGGAATCAGCATTGTGGCATGGAATAGCTTCTACCCACTTGGAGACATAATCTACAGCTACCAGGATGTATTGATTTCCATGAGATGAGGGAAATGGGCCTGTGAAATCTATGCCCCAGACATCGAAAAGTTCTACCTCAAGAATGCCTTTCTGAGGCATCTCATGCTTTCTGGAGATGTTTCCCATCCTCTGACAAGGATCACAATGGGAGCAGAAATGGTGGACATCTTTATGAAGAGTAGGCCAGTAAAATCCACACTCCAATATCTTTGCAGCTGTTCTTGTATAACCATGATGGCCACCTGCCTCTTTAGCATGACAGAATTCGATAACGCTCTGGATCTCCTTATCTGGAAGACAACGCCTCATCAAGCCATCAGCACAGATCCTAAACAGATATGGATCCTCCCAGATATAATGGCGGGTTTCTGACAAGAATTCTTCCTCTGGTTATAGCTGTAGTCATGAGGGATTAAACCAGTAGCAAGATAATTAACTAAATCAGCATACCATGGTTCATCTACCTTTCCAATTTTGAACACCGTCTCATCAGGGAAGAATTCGTTGATCGGGATTCCATCATCAGGGATATCAAGTCTAGACAGGTGATCAGCAACTCCATTCAGCTTCCCCTTTTTATCCACAACTTCTAAATTGAATTCTTGGAGAAGTAGGATCCACCTCAGAAGTCTTGGTTTCGATTCATTTTTCTGAAAAAGGTACTTGAGGGCTGAATGATCGGTGTGGACTATCACCTTGCTACCAAGCAGATATGGTCGAAACTTGTCCAGAGCAAACACCACAGCCAGCAATTCCTTCTCTGTAGTAGTATAATTCTTCTGTGCATCAATTAAGGTCTTGCTAGCATAAGTGATTACCCTCAGCATTTTATCTCTCTTCTGACATAGTGCGGCGCCAACAGCATAGTCACTCGCATCCGTCATGATCTCAAATGGTTCAGACCAATCTGGTGGGACCACAATAGGTGCTGAACAGAGCTTCTCTTTGATAGTATGAAATGCTGTCAAGCACTCCTCTGTAAACTGAAACTTGATGTCCTTCTGAAGCAAGTCTGACAGGGGTTTAGCAATTTTTGAAAAGTCCTGTATAAACCTCCTGTAAAACCCTGCATGACCAAGAAAAGATCTTACATCTTTAACTGAATTTGGTGGGGGCAGTTTTTCTATTACCTCGATCTTGGCCTTGTCCACCTGGAGGCCTTCTTTTGACACCTTATGCCCAAGCACAATTCCTTCTTGTACCATGAAGTGGCACTTCTCCCAATTCAGCACTAAGTTCGTGTCCTCACAGCGAGCCAAAATTAGGTCTAATTGCTCCAGACAAACATCGAAGCTTTGTCCATAGACAGAGAAGTCGTCCATGAACACTTCAATACTTTTCTCAATAATTCATTAAAAATAGCCATCATACATCTCTGAAATGTGGCTGGAGCATTGCAGAGACCAAAGGGCATCCTCCTGTAAGCAAAAGTACCATAAGGACAGGTGAAGGTAGTCTTCTCCTGATCTTCTGGCGCAATGGGAATCTGGAAATAACCGCTGTACCCATCAAGGAAGCAGTAGAACTCTTTCCCTGCTAACCGCTCCAACATTTGATCAATAAATGGTAGTGGGAAATGGTCCTTCCTTGTGGCCTCATTCAAGCGCCGGTAATCGATGCACATCCTCCAACCTGTGGTTTGCCTCTGGGGTACCAATTCACCTTTCTCATTTGGCACTGCAACTATCCCCCCTTCTTTGGAACAACCTGGACTGGAGATACCCACTGGCTGTCAGAAATAGGGTAGATAATACCTGCATCAAGAAGCTTTAGTACCTCGGCCTTGACCACCTCCTTTAGATTTGGATTCAACCTTCTCTGAGGCTGTCTCACTGCCTTGTAATTCTCCTCCATATGAATGGTGAGTGCAGAAACCCGGATTAATTCCCTTGATGTCAGCAACTGTCCATCCCATGGCACTCTTATGTTTCTTTAGCACCTCCAGAAGTCTAGATTCCTGCAAAATAGACAAAGATGCAGAGATAATAACAGGCGGGTGTTACCCTCTGCCAAGAAAACATATTTGAGATGGGAGGGGAGAGATTTAAGTTCTAAGGTAGGAGGCTTCTCTATTGAAGGTATGGGTCTCTGAATGGATCGTTCCAACTTTTCCACAGGAGGAGAGGAGGATCGAAAGTATGATTTCCCGTGATTCAGCTGCTGGACGACCGAGGCCATCTCAAAACTGTCTTTGTCATCCTCAATGGATCGACTTATTACCTGTTCTAAAGTATCAGAAAACTTAAACAAAGAATTAAAAGAATCAGTATTCCTATAGGTGTAGTCATCATCAAGATCATAAGAATTGTCAATTAAATCAGCAGAGAAAACAGCTTGAGAAGAAGTGTTTTTCCGCATCATCTTATTTATATCAAAGCTTAATTCTTCATCATGGAATTTCAAGGTAATCTTCCCCTTGTCAACATCAATAACAGTCTTTGCAGTTCTGAGGAAGGGTCTACCTAAATCAGAGGTACCTCAACATCTTCATCCATGTCAAGGATCACAAAGTCAGCGGGGAAGAAAAACTTACCCACACTAACAACTACGTTTTCAACCATACCTCTGGGTGTGATCGATGATCTATCAGCCAACTGGAGTCTGAAATGAATGGGAACGAGTCACCTGCCATGAAGCTTTTTAAACATGGTGTATGGCATCAGGTTGATGCTCGCTCCTAGATCGCAGAGACCGTATCCGCAATCCATGTCTCCAATTGAACAGGGGATGATGGGCTGACCAGGATCACCACGCTTTGGAGGCAGCATCTGTCGGAGAGCTGCTGAACAAGTTTCGGTCAGCTGGATGGTGTCCTTCTCTTTATATTTCCTCTTATTCGAAATCAGATCCTTTACAAATTTAGCATAATTCGGCATTTGCTTAATCGCATCAATAAGAGGGATATTAATAGTCAGCTTTCTAAAAACATCTAGAAATCTTCCAAATTGTTCATCGAGCTCTCGCTCTTTGAGTCGGTTTGGAAATGGAAGTTCCTTTGCAGATATTTTCCCCTTTATTTTTAACAGCAGTAGTAGAAAGAGAGGAAGAAGGAATAGGAGCCTGGGTCTCCTCAGAAACTACCTCAGGAGGGGCGGGATGCCCTGATGGTGCACCGGCGGTGTTAGAAAGAGGCTCGGTCTCTTCATCAGTACGGCTTCCTGCCACTTGGTCTTTTAAATTCCTCCCACTTCTCAGGGTAACTGCTGCTGCTTCAGAATCCTCGCAGTCTTCGTCTGAGACCGACACTGCCTTCAACTGCTCTTTTGGATTGGTTTCTGGTTGTGAAGGCAATGATCCAGAAGGTCTCTGCTGCATGAGGAATTGAGTCAACTGACTCATTGTTCCTTGCATCTCCACCATGGCGTTCTCTAGTTTCTGGTTGATTACCGCTTGCTGTTCTTGAGAAGCCATCAGCTTATCCACCATCTCCTTTAAATTTGCATTGTTTGAGCTCAAAGATGGTTGCTGAGCTTGAGGTTGCTGTGGCCGGAATTGATTATATTGAGGCCTTGAAAAACCGGGTGGTCCCCCCTGATTCGTCCTCTGAGGCTGCAATTGATGTGAATTAAGTGCATTGTTAGGAATTTCCATACCTCAGATTTTGGTGCTGATTCTGCACCCAGGGTTGCCTGTTGTTGAACTGGCCTATTACATTGGCCTCCTCGGTTTGCCTCATCTCGGCTACTTGTGGGCAGTCCTCATAGTCGTGTGCATCCCCACATTGAGAGCAGCAAGCTTCGTTTGTAGAGATTTTCTTGGCGGGTGCCTGGTGGTGGCCCATGGTGAGCTGTTTCGAGCATCTTCGCCATGCTTCCCATCGTGGTCCTCATCTGTGCTTGCTCAGCGGCTAGTTGTTCCATCATTGGGTCTGGAGCTCGGGAAGAACTCTGACCTATTGAAAATATCGTCCTCCACTACTGCTCCATTGACGAAGCTCCTCACAGTAGTAGGACTCCATAGCTGCCATGAACTCCTCCCCTTTTTGCTAGCAGGTTTCCTCCTATGCCGGATCTTATCTCGCCTCTGTGTTCGTCTTTCAACCCCTGGAAGAATCCCTGAGCTAGTGAAGTGATGTCCTGACCATGATGAGGGCACTGTCGGAGTAGCTCTTTGATCGGTCCCACGCCTCAACAGACTGTCTCATTACCCTTCTGTTTGAATGCCATCAGGTCGGCAATCATTTGTCGTGTCCGGGAGATGGGAAGTAATTCTCGTAGAATTTGTTCCATCATCTGCTCCCAGGTGGTAATGATGCCTGGCGGTAGTCTGTGGAACCATTTCGAGGCTTCTCCTGACAAGCTGTGCTGGAACAGCTCAATCTGGCGTACTCCTCCAATCCTTGAGATAAACGAGAGAGTCCAAGTGCACAAGAAAGCGATGTACATGGTCCAATGTATCTGATGGGTCTGCACCTGAAAAAGTACCTGCAGGTGTGATTTCTAACTGCATTGGATTGGTGAGAAGGTTTTACCTTTTGCCAATCGGCTATGAGTTCTGCAGTTAGATTGGGTAGAACCACTGGCCCTCGTCTTGGTGTGGCTGGTGGTCTGTTTATCCTTCCCATTGTGTACTGAGTCACTGCACCTCCTCCAATTTGGTCATGATTTGCCGCCATGTTGAAGTCAAGCTGCCTTCTTGCTCTCAGAGCTTGGAGGTAGACTCTTTCGATTTCAGGGTCGAAGTTTGTGTCTGGGGGACCAGTTGAGCGTGTTCTTCGCATCCACTAGATGCTTATAATCAGCCCGAGGAAAGGAACAAAATGAGTGAGTTTTTAAAGTAATGAAAATGGCACACAAAAATAAATTAAAATCAAAATATATTACAAAACAAATGATTATAAACAGTGTGTTGTGATAAAGTAACAAATTAACCAAGGCTAGGGACTAGACAAAAGTCAAGTCCCCGGCAACGGCGCCATTTTGCAAACGATTATATTTGGTATATTAAATACTAAGAAATAATCCTAGAATTCAATAGTTTAATATATCGTCAGGTTGCAAAAATCCCGGTCGAAATAGTATAGTAATTAAAGAAGCGACCGGGGTGTCAATCCACGGGACTCGATGAGTAAGTCTAGCCTTAGGTATTGGTTAACTCGAAAGGGGGTTTTTGTTTTGGTTTTGGGTTGCAAATAAATAACAGGAAAGTAAATAGCAGATAAAGTAAAGTGATAGTTTTGGGAGTGTGAACGGTACTCTAGGTTCAGGGAGTTGTTTCACTAGCTAGGTTCTGCATATTCTACTGCTTAAGTGGAGACTTGGATCGGCTTGTAATTCTCAATTATCTATTCTGTATTAAGTCATAATTCCAGATAGCTCATCTAGACAGGGCATGTAGTTCTAGTCTAGACCTAGCAAGTATATCTAGATGGCTTTAATGCACAGAATTACTAGTCTGGTTGGTTCAATCCGGACTAAAGCTCCTAGTGACTAAAGTAATCTATCCGATTGCAATTATCACAGGTAACAGGTTAATAGGACCGTCAATGCTAATCACCTTATCTGATCATAACATGATTCGAGGGCTTATAATAACTTAGCAACGTTTATTAAAAGCACTTAAAAGCATTAACCTGAACAATCCAAATTGTCTCAACAAGCAGCAAAATAATGCAGAGTCAACTAATTACAACATCCCTTCCCCTAGAGTAAATCCTTTTAGCTAGACATAGCATTATAATCATAAATGAGAGAGAGTTAGAAGAAATCATCTGTTACGAAGATCTTCTTGTTCGCCGTCCTTTTCCTTGCTCCGTGCTAGCTTGAAGGTTGATCTCGGTGATAATGGAGTGGATTGGGTGAAATGGGGCGAAAGTGGAAGTTTTGGTGATTTTGTGAGGTGTCCGGGACTAGGGTCGGACAGGGGTCGGACGTGAGATGTCCGGATCTGTCTGGGTCGGACGCGATCCGGACGTGGGTGAAATGAGCTTGTCCGGATCCGGACAAGGGTCGGACAAGGCTAAAATGCGGCGAAAGGTAGGGAGTGAGCGGTGGTTACGAAGGAGTCCGTGACTAGGGTCGGACAGGTCGGACGTGAGATGTCCGGATCTTCTGGGTCGGACGCGATCCGGACGGGGTGAATGAGCTTGTCCGGATCCGGACAAGGGTCGGACAAGGCTAAAATGCGGCGAAATGGATACGGGATGTGAGCGGTGTTTACGAAGGAGTTTGTGAGATAGCAGATGAACTGTGAGTGATCGTGAATGAGTTATGCAGTTTATGGAGGAGATAGAAGAATGAATGGAGATGAAGCGTATGTGAGTGAGAGGATTAGAGAGGAGGGAAGACTGTGTAGTCTGGTGCGATTTGAAATGAAAGCAGAAGGAAGTTTATATAGGATTAGGGAGTTAGAAATGGTTTAGTGGAGGTTTTGACGTTTGTGTGGGTGGAGACTTTGATTGAGGATGGAGTGTATTAATCAATCTTCAGTGCGCCGCTCCCTTGTTTCATGCCGACTGTCTGTTGATAATTAGCCGAAAGGCTAATTATCGGTGCGTGCATTTTTATTTTTCAATTCTGTGTGACGTCCGGATCGTGTCCGGATTGTGTCCGGATCCGGACGTCTCACAGAGTTTCAGATCTGGATCGCGAATCTCGGATCTGGAATTTTAGTCATGTCCGGCTTGCGTCCGGCCCAATTATACCCGGACAAGAGATGTCCGGCTTTTGTCCGGCCAAACTGATCCGGACAAGACCAATTTTTGTGTCTTTTGTCTTGATTTGTTCCCGTTTGTTGTGTTGTAATCCTTATGATGTATAATCTTTATTTCCTGGGTTTTTCCTGCATTTAACATATATAACACATCAGTTCTTATCAAAGCATCAATTTTAGGAAAAACACATAATAAGTGGGAAACATTGCCTGAATTGTTACAAATTATAGGTATTTAAACCCTAAAAAGCCTATATGTTTCACACTTATCAGTAGCCATGGTGGATGTAGAGGGGGTATTGATTTTTATTGTAGCTGGTTAAGAACCCATTCTAAAATGCTCTGGTGAACCCAATGGGGACTTATTGCCATCTGCCCCCCAACCTGTGTGCAAGGATAAACTCCGTTATAACTATGGAGATTATTGTCTTTGCCTCCATTGTTGATCCCAAAACAAGCTAACATAACAAATGAGGATTTATTGTCATCACCTCGTCAACTTGGCTAGACTAAACGAGGCGTCAGCAACCCATCATGGAAATGGTGTAATGATGCAGAATGGTTGATGAGCAATGTGTTTTATGATTGCAATGTGTTTGCTGATGTAATTTGTTTAATGATGGGTGTGCCAAATGATGCAGTGGTTTGATGTGGGGATGGGTCTGAATGAAAAGTATGACTCTAGTGCATCTAGGGACCAAAACCTATTCCAAAATGTGAAAAGTTGGTTGTGAAAGATGTCAAACATGGTGTGATTGAAAAATTGTGTATTGTCCTAAAAAGGTGAACATGCTCCTTGAAGGAAGTGTATGGTGTTTAAGGCTTATGACGACCCGGGGTAGAGTGACGGTGAAGATCAGGGCTTATGACGAGCTGGGGTAAGGTGGTGGTTAGGGCTTATTACGACCCTGGAGTTATGGGGTTGAGGTGGTCCGGGCTTATAACAAGCCTGGGTTTTAAAAGTTGAGGTAGTCAGGGCTCATGGCAAGTCTGGGGTGAAATTTTGATGGTCGGGGCTTATGACGAGCATAGGGTTTTTGTGATGGTTGTTAGGGCTTATGACGAGTCTAGGGTAATGGTGGTGGTTTCTTGCGGTGGTTGTTAGGGATGACAACCCTGGGGTTTTTGTGGTGGTTAGAGCTTATGAAGAGCCTAGGGTAATGGGGTGGTTTTTATGGAGTTGTAGTGCTTAAAACTTATGACGGGCTTAAGCTTCAAGTTCCTTCGATGTGGTGTTTCCATGGCAATTGTTGGAACAACATTACCCCCAGTATTTCTTTGAGCAATTTGAGTTCCGAACAATCGACTGCCCCTAGTGTGAACAAGTCGTATCCTCACAGGGGTAAAGCTCATGTTTGACGTGTGCTTTTCCTACCTACACTCGATGTGTTTGGTGTTTGCACTCGTTCCTCGCTTACAGTCATAACTTTTAGACTATTAATTTGATTTGATGAATTTACGTGTTTGATCTATTACTTTCACTCAATTAGATACACAACTGAAGTACTGAACACATTAATTACCTTAATAATAAGGGATTAATTATATTAAAGGGTTTTAAACCTAAGTTTTAATCATTAAAGGAAAGATAGTGAGCCAAATTCGTGTAAGAAATTTTATAACCTCTACCATAAAATAAACCAATAGTATAGTCCAAAATGAGCACTAAGCCTCACATAAATAATGGACTAAAGAGGGAATTAATAAGGAGTAATCAACTCCTAAAGTTAATGTAACATGTAACACATTATTACTGAATTAAAATGCACCAACATCAAGAGTGAATCAAAGAACATACTTTAACTATCATAATAATAGTAAATATACAAATCATCAAAAAACACAAATTAGCACACTTTAGACAAAGAAATCATGTTGGTCACAAACTAACACAGGATACAAGTCATGTGTACAACATATATAGTTTAGAACATTATATGACACATTATTACACTAATACACAAGTTTGAGCCAAACCCCTCCTTTGGTAAAGAGATGGTCAGCAAACTCCTCCATAAGAGATAGCATTTTGCCACCTTGCAAATTTGTAGAAATATCTACTAAGAGCCTTAGTCACCATGTTACTAGTCATGACTCATAATTATTTTCACTTAAGAAATCAAGAAGTCATCCTCACTCTCTCACCATCCCTTTAGTCGAGAACAACACAACCCTCCTTCCTCCTCGAGCTCTCTACATTTTCTGTTGAGTGCTTGAAGAACATCCATTGTGAACTAGACCCACTCCCACATTTCTACTCAAATCATCTCCTTTCTTCCACCAACACTTAGAGCATAACACAAGCTCTTCTCCAATACTAAAAAAAAGGTGAATTCCTATAGTCTTGGAGCCTAAAATGCAACAACAAAGTCATGGAAGAAGCTTAGAAAAGATCAACCAAAGTTAAGGTATAAAAAGATGCTTTAAGGTTCCAACTTCTCCTTTGATGTATTAATGCCGAAAGTACCACCTTCTTACACTTCTTTGATTCATCATGTTATACCCAAAATTTTAACCCCCAGAAGAGTCTCTTGAAGCACAGGTACTAAAAGGGTAGTTTGGTCAAGTAGCATGGATTCTTAGTTTGATCGGCGCATTCCGGAGTGTTAGTGACAACTTAGTCATCTTCACGGGGCATTTTTGTAATTTTCAAGGCTCCTAAGCCCTCCTATAAGCTTTCTCTTTCCTCCAAAAATGGCTTAAATCAACTAAAAATGCTTTGAAATTATAGTAGATGATATAGGATGACATTTGAGCATAATGACTTTGGAATTTAGATTTTTCAAATTTCCAATAATTCTCTAGCAATTTCTAATTGAATCTGGCGAGAAATTGAATTTAAAAATATTCCAATATCCAAAAATTTCAATTCCACCTTAGAAAAATCATAAATATCCTCCTTTACACATGCCTAAAATAGTCAAATTCCTTCTGGAAATTCATTGAGATAAGACATCGGTAAATCTCAGTTTTTACCAGATTTTTTTCTATCTTTAGTGAGGCCTACTTAAGGAACCTTATCCTTTGATCAAGCCAAATCATCAAGAGCCCTAAGCAACCAGAAAACCTAGCCGTCCTTACTCTTTCACGTTTTGAAGCTCCCGACCGCCGAAATTCCATCGAATCTCCATCAAATTCACCACCTAAACACATCTTTCAATCCCTCTTGCCACCACAATCATCAAACCACCACCAAAACGTGAAGAGAAAAACTCAATTCATAAGGGTCAAAAGCTAGTCTCGAACTCGAACCGGAATCGACTCCAACGGGGAAAAAGAATCTGTATAAGCTTTAAGAGAATTTGCTTTGTCTTACTGGCCTATAGGTCGAATTAAGTCAAGAAAATTTAACCATAGGTAAAATGGATAATTTTTAGGAATTTTAAGAGGTGAAATGTTATTTTGATTATTAACCTATTGATAAAAATGTTACAATCTGACGCCTCTCATAATTCATAACTAATTATTGGAATTTTGATATTTCAAAACTCCAACGGGGTTATTTTCTAAATTTCATCCCTCATCATGCGTTAACATTTCATGATATTTTGACTTGATTTGAGTATTTTTCGAATGAGAGAGAAAACTACAAGAATGTTTGAATTTATCTTTAAAATTTTGGGTTAAGGCCCCAAATGAAATTTGTCAATATTAATTTAAAGCTATTTTTCCATAATAAAAATTATCTGAAAATTGTGAAATGTCTTTCACAATGACTATGGTGTTTGAAAGTATATTGAGATGATGAACACTTCATATGAAAATAGAAGGTCCCGAGAGTATCCTTGGAAAATCCTAACTTTATGCATTTACACCATTTTACCCTTGCATTTGTATTTGCATTTGTGCACTAGGACCTTTCTCGAGGGTCAAAATTTTAGGTACAACACCATTTTCACCATTTTATAGAGTATTTGGTTATTATTTTTGAATTTATACTTTTGGTGTATATTTTAGGGGAAGGCGCATTTGTGAATGATTTAAAGATGCAAACAGAGTTTTTTCGGGTGCATGAACGAGGTCTTTATCGTTCAAGGATTGATAAGTGTCCAAATGAGCATGTTTTATGGGTGTATTTCATATATTATATTAGCACTTTTCTTGCTCATTTCTCCACTTTGGTTAGTTTTCCTCTAGTTTATGTTTTATTGGTTATCTTACAGATTTATTGGTTAAACATGAGGAAAACCAAGCTAGGAGCAAAGTAGACGAAGAGACGAACGTGTAGGCGCAAACGGGTCAAAAAACGGAGTCCAAACGAAGAATCTAGAGCCGGTCAAAGTTCACAAAAGAAAACGAGACAAATACACACGTCCGGGTCACGTCCGGGGATAAAAGGCCGGACGTGACACGGATCGATGTGTTAGAGACGTCCGGATCACGTCCGTGGAAAAAAGGCCGGACGTGACACAAGGACAAAGACGTGTCCGTGGATTTAAGGCCAGACAGAAGAAAGGAGCCAATCCTGTCCGTGTAAAAATGGCCGGACAAGAATAGCCACGTCCGTGGCCTGTCCGTGGATAAATGGCCGGACAGACAAACAAGGCAGAAACATGTCCGTGGAAATATGGCCGGACAACACTGAGAGACGTCCGCCCAAATAAGGCCGGACAAGACACAGATAGATCCAGAAAATTGACGCGCCGACCGTCTTCCCCATTTTCTTGCGGCGCCTGCAAACATATCTATCTACTCCATCAGCAATATCAGGCGCCGGCGCACTCCTTAAATTCCTCACGCGTGTTCCAGCCTGTCTTCATCCTCCTCCTTTCTTCTATAAAACCACGCTCCTTCTGCTTAAATGAATCATCCCTTCAAAAATCCAAAGTTCATCATACACGGGAGATTGAAGAAAATACGTTCGACCCCCAGAACTCAACACTCCGAATCACTCATTTCACATACAAATTCCTACGTACATTCTCCACTCTTCTTTCTCTTCATTTCTCCATTCACCATCCGCACCTCCACAACACCGTATTATTATTACGTCCAACCTCTGACTGACTTATTACCAGTTAATATGTCAGGCTAAGGAGGATTTACTCCGGGCGAAGGTTTAGTTGTAGTTTGTTTAATTATGTAATCTATATCTCTACCGGTTAAAATAAATACAGCTTGTTACGATTAAAGCTTATCTCTCGCCTTTTTAATAAATTTCATGAATTTATTAAAATGCTTTACTAAATCTATTTTGATCAGACCCATGATAAATAGACAGGTTAATTAAGCCGTAAATCTGGAGAAAGCTTATTATAATTTAATAAGTTAGTATTTTCAGATGCAATTATAATTTCTCGCACTTAATGTCTGTTTACATGTGTTTTGCTCGAGTCTAGATTAGACCGAGTATTTTCTGGTAAACGAGTCCTTTTGAGTCTATGATTTAGTCCTTAAGATAATAACAGGAATTTTGCCAAACTATTATAATAAACCGGTAGAGATAGCATAATTCATCAGATTATATAAACCTGAACCCGGAGTCCCGTTTAATTTATCTTCTACTCAGTTAATTTTATCTTTTATTTTCATTTATAAAAGCAAGTATATCAATTCCCCCCTTTTGTGACAAGCTTAGGTACTTTATTATTTCGCTATAAGTCCCACGGTTTGTCCCGGCCGCTTCTGTCTTACTATACTACTGCGACAGGGTTTTATTTGCAGCCCGACGGATATTTGAGTTATTAATTTCCTTTTCAATTGTTTTAATTACACCAGTTCCAACCACTCACAATATACAGTCTGCAAGGATCATAACACAACAAACGGGGAGCAAATTGAATCTAAAATGAAGAATTTATGTTGTGTTAAGGTGTGTCCACACACCTGGACTGGAACCTTCTACCAAAATTAGAGACCTGTCTGGGTTTGTATGCGGATATGTGTCTAGATACACAAACTGGACAAACGTTTTGAAGGTGTTCCATCATACAAACCTAGAGCAAGTCCGGACGCATGAAAATGATGTGACACAAATGCTCAACGTAGTGTGGTCCGGGTCAACATACCCGGACGCACACCCGAACCAAACACCTACGGTAACACTTTGGGCGTACTTAAAAGACAATTTTTAGAACAAATGTAATACCCTCATCCTACATAGGGATATGAGTAGTAATGTGAATGGTTTATAAGGATACATATGGGTTAGCTACAACAACAAGGCCTTCCACTTTTAAGCCCAAGTGAGGATTGAGGGCTTAAAGTGGTTAGTTTTCAAGCCTGAATGGTTTGAGAGCTAGGTTGTTGGACAGTTGCCCATATGGGGTGTTACACAAAAAAGGGGGAGAACTTACACACCACGACATAGACAAAGAAAGAAAAGTGAAGGAAAAGATAAAGAATAAGAAAGAGGAGAAGAAGCTCGATCACCTTCATTAAAGCTCCTCAACCACTCATGGTTATCTATTACACTTTTCTGCCATTTTAATTTCTAATGATTGAGTAGTCTTATTTTGTACCTTGTGATGGGGGTTCGACCCTAATTCCCCAAATATTCTTGTAATACTACACTTTATCTAATATAGTTGTCTCTTTCTCCAAGGCTTATTTAATGCTCTAGATTGATCCTCTATGGCATTTATGGCAGTTCCTCGTAATAATTGGTATTGAGTTAGGAATTGTGACCAAAGGAGAGAGAAACCCTAGTTTCTGCCTTCTAAATTAGTGGTGAATCCTACTGCTATTATTAGGAACTTATGATTAATGATATCTGGTGACTTGCACCTAACTTGAATCAAGGGGTGAGCTAATAAGAGTTGACTTCTCCATGATTTGGAAAGTCAATATTTAGTTCTAATTAACAACTAGAGTGAAGTAAGATTAAAAGCAAGTTTGAGTGTATTTAAGTGATCACAACTATCCTAGGGTGCATTTCCATCTAACCCATTTAAACTTCATTTTAGTTTATTTGTTTGCTTTTCTTATTGTATTGAATTGAATAATCAAGCTTACTTCCGGCTAAAACCAATATTTACCACTTTTAAATTAACTAAGTAGCAAAGGTTAGGATAAAGTAACTGATTTCTTTTTGGGTGCAACACTTGTTGTACTACACCAATTGGGTGCACTTGCCTACACCTTGCATATATATACATTTATATATTTTGCACAACAGCGCACCCTCAAATTTTTCCTAAAGTCTCTCACGAGTTGACATGGTCATTTATCTTTGGGAAGATAAAATCTAGAGTGAGCCTAGCACTCCCTCACCATGAAGTAGTCTTAAGGTTTGAAGAGCCCACACGAATATGGCAATCGATTCAGTTACAAGCATGCAGGGGCGGACCTATTCTAGTGCGTACTGTGTCTGTTGACACACATCAATTTTTTTTTTTGAAGTTTATATTATTTATTATAATTGTAATGGGCTATGGGCTTTTTAAACTCAGACTTGACACTGCATATATAATTTATACTCAATAAAACCCTAGCTGACTGCAACAACACATCAAATTGGACGGCGACAAAGATATTATATTCTACTAATACTGATTCTTTCCTCTCTGAAGTTTGAATAAGGTACTATTCATATACTACTGTTTACTTTATTCACATCAAGTCTAATATGTACGTCATTCAGCAATCAACATCCAATTTCAATTTTTTTAAATTGCATTAGCTGTTGCCAGATTGATATCGTTTAGGATTAGGAATTTTTTTTTTAACTTAATTCATGGCTATTAGATTAGATGAGTCCCGTATTTAATTTGTTATATTCAGTTGACTTACCTAATGGCATAGTTGGTTTAATGAAAGAATGTATTTTTAGATTTAGCTCATACTGAAATTTATAGTAGTGAACATCTTTAATTTTTGTTTTTAATTTTATATCTTGATATTTTGTTTGTTTCGTATGTTTCCAAATTTTTAATTTTTGTGGGGTTCAATTTTATCTAGTCATTGATTTCTATATTTAGGTCTTCAATAGTTCAACTACTAATTAAAAACTTGCTAAATAATTGTTAGTAATAATTGAATCATCTTAAATTTCTTGAATTGAAATAAAATTATTATAGATATGGTATAATTGGTAATATTACTTATTTTATTTCTATAGGTTGATATGGAAAGGTTTTTTAAAAGAAAAATAGCTTCATCATCGGAGCAAATTCCTACGCAAGAAAGAATTGATATACCGAACAAGGAAAATGTAGTTGTTAAAAGAAGTAAACAAAGACGGGGTGTTGATTTGGATAATCTTCCAACAGATCCAGGGGAAAGGACAAGTATCCTCAACTATCATCCAAATGATCGAGATGAAGTAAGAAGAGCATACATTCTCAAAGGTCCTTGTCAGCCTCGACAATACAAATTTCCTCAAAGGATAGTTGTAGGTTTCAATCGTCGCTTTAACTCGAATTGGTTTAATGAATTCAAAAGTTGGTTAGAATATAGATTTTTTGAGGATGATGCCAACTGTTTGCCTTGTTATTTGTTTAAAGATGAGATCGGTCT
The DNA here is from genome assembly GCA_023374045.1 of Limonium bicolor. NCBI lineage: Eukaryota > Viridiplantae > Streptophyta > Magnoliopsida > Caryophyllales > Plumbaginaceae > Limonium > Limonium bicolor. The sequence continues at coordinate 453,168,741 of CM041776.1, read as the reverse complement.
TAATACTGGAGGCCAAGCATTTGTTACTGAAGGTTTTAGATATTGGAATAAGAAACAAAACCTCAAATCACATGTTGGTAATCTTGGTAGTTCACATAATATTATAGTGCAAATGTGTGATGCACTAATGAACCAAAACCAATCAATTAGAGCAAACTTGAACAAGCAGTTTGACATAATGAAGGCAGAGTGCAAGGTTCGATTGAATGCATCACTTGATTGTGTAAGATTTCTTTTGAATCAAGGTCTTTCTTTTCGAGGTCATGATGAAACTGAGGAGTCATCAAATAGAGGAAACTTTATTGTGTTGCTATAGTTTCTTGCTGACCATAATGAAGACATATCAAAGGTAGCTATGGGAAATGCTCCTGAAAATAATCAAATGATGTCCCCAAAGATCGAGAAAGATCTTGTGAATGCAGCTGCAAAAGAAACTGTAAAGACTATCATTGAAGAGCTTGATGATGATTATTTTGGCCTTTTAGTTGATGAGTCTTGTGATGTATCGAAGAAAGAGCAGATGGCTATTGCTATAAGGTTTGTTGATAAAAAGGGAAGGGTTATGGAAGATTTCTTGAAATAGTTCATGTTCAGGATACTTGCTCCGCATCACTTAAGAAAGCCATTGATCGCTTATTCAATGAAAATGGATTGAGTGTGTTGAGACTTAGAGGACAAGGATATGATGGGGCAAGTAACATGCATGGTGAATTTAATGGACTCAAGTCTTTGATATTGAAAGAAAATGAGTCAGCTTATTATGTCCATTGTTTCGCTCATCAACTTCAACTCACACTTGTGGCAATTTCAAAGGACCATGAAGAAGTGGTTCTCTTTTCTATCTAGTTAATAGCGTAGTCAATGTTGTGGATGCTTCTAGTAGGAGGCAGGATATTGTACGTGAAACTCAAGCTGCTAAACTTGTCAAAGCACTAAATGGTGGAGAAGTCAAAAGTGGAAAAGGATTGAATCAAGAAATGGGTTGAAGCGAGCTGGAGATACAAGATGGGGATCACACTATGGAACTCTTGTGAGTTTAAATTTCTTGCTATGCACAGTGTTTGAAGTTTTGGAATATATTAGAGATGAAAGGCTTTTGTCTGAGAAAAGAGCCCAAGCACGTGGCCTTTTACGCTCTTTACATACCTTTGACTTTGCATTTGGCTTGAATTTGATGATTAAAGTGCTGGGGATTACCAATATTTTATCTGTTTCTCCATAAAAGAAAGACCAGGATAATGTGAATGCCATGAACCTTGTCAAACTTTGCAACGGAAGCTTACAAGAAATGAGAAATAATGGTTGGGATTCTCTTATGGAAGATGTTTCTTCTTGTTGTAACCAATATGAGATTCCAATTCCAAATATGAATGATCCATATGTCTTTCAAGATAGACCAAGGAGAGGAACTATGAAAAAGACCAATTTGCACCACTATCGTGTTGACTTCTTTATATTAGTGATTGACTTGTTGCTTCATGAGTTGGACAATCGTTTTGGAGAGAGAAATACATAATTGCTTGTACATGTGGCTTATCTTAGTCCAATTGATTCATTTGAAGCCTTTGATTTGCAGAAGTTGGTGAACATGGTTAAGTTTTATCCAAATGATTTCTCTCAACACGATCGTTCAGAGCTTGAAGTTCAACTATCTTTATACATTCGAGATGTTAATGCAGATGCTCAGTTCTCTAATTTGGACACACTTAATGATCTTTCTCAAAATCTAGTGAAAGCCAAGAAACATGAGAGGTATCCCTTGGTTTATCGACTTCTGAAATTGGCTTTGATTCTTCCTATAGCAACTGCAACAGTAGAGAGAGCTTTTTCTGCAATGAAAATTGTGAAGACTCATCTATGAAACCAAATTGGCGATGAATTCATGAATGACGCTCTGGTGACCTTCATCGAGAAAAATGTGTTTTCTGCTATTTCCAACAATGTTATTATTAATAGGATTCAAAACATGAAGAGTCATAGAAATTGTTGGAATATAGGTTCTGTAATTAGTTTACTAGTACAACGGTTACTTTCCTAAATAACCTTTGTCTAGTCCTCGTATATAAACCTGGTAGAATATTGTTTGTATGTTTCAAGTAGAATAGTGAGACTAATAAAATCAATATTATGTAGCTTCCTAATTCTCTCGCTTAGGTCTCTCATGTTCACTCAACATGGTATCAGAGCGACAAATCGATCTTGAATTCGATGTTTCCCAATTCCTTCTCTAGTATCCCTTGATTCCAACGATGACAAGATCCCGTCTTCGCTGAAGACGAAGAATTATCGTCTCTCTATGAGAGAGAAGCCTGTTCACAAAATTCTCGGTGGTGGCATACCTGCTGAACCAAAACGCGAATCCCTAATCAACATCTTCCGCTGATTTTGATCTTCGTTAGGGATTTTGACCTCGGTCACTGATTTCGATATCATTAAAAAAAAGGTTTCGTGGTGGTAGTCTTCCCTATGGCTGCACAAACGGATACAGATACCTTTGTGAAGCAATTTTGAACTTTTTTGGCGAATAAAAAAAACTCCATCGCGGATCCTCTATGTCTACATCCTTCAGGTCACCCAGGGATGACCATCGCTGCAAAGTTTTCCGGCAACGGTTTCTCGATATGGAAGCGCAATGTCATGCGCTCTCTAAGAGCTAAAAACAAACTTGGTTTTGTTACTGGAACCTTAAAGAAACCGCAAGATTCATCGGAGCATTCTGAAAGATGGGAACGAGCAGATAGTATGGTGGCCTCCTGGATTGTTAACTCCATCGACAAATCCATCACTGACACCTTGTCCTTCTCTGATTCGACTCTAGAGCTCTGGATAGACCTATGCGCCAGATTTGAGAAAACTAATGGAGCGCAGCTGTTTGGAATCAAGCGAGACCTGGGATGGATTAAGCAAGGTAATGACTCTATTACTGACTATTACACCAGAATTAAGAGACTTTGGGATGAATTAGGGACTATCCACTGAAGGCTAGTTGTGAGTGCTGCAAATGTGAAAAGTGAGAGCAAACTAAGAAATTAAAGGAGTATGAAAGAGTTGTTGAGCTATTGATGGGCCTGAATGACTCCTACAACAATCTTAGAGGAGGGATCTTGATGATGGATCCTCTCCCAAATGTGGAGAAAACTTTTTCTCTGCTTATTCAGGAAGAGCAACAGAGAGAGATACAACGCAGTGGTGCTGCATCTACAGATAGCCTAACCTTCAATGTTGGTTCAAGGCAACCACTTGGGAATACCCAAGGAAGTAAAACTCCTGGCAACAGGAAGATTACTATGACATGCAATAACTGTAAAAAGAAGGGACATACAAGGGAAGAATGTTATTTCCTTATTGGATTTCCTACTGGATCTAAATCAAAGGGTAAAAGTGGAAACATCAATTCCTGTCCTGTCGATGAAGCAAAAACCTCACATGAAGGAGATAAAGAAGCATCTCCAGTGACTAGATTGAGCATGTCTCAGCTGAACCAACTTGCTACTTTCTTTGGGAAAGGCTCTGCAACTGAAAAGAACTCAGGACCCACCTATTGCAACTTCTCTGGTAAGAACAAAAAGGAGGTAAAATATACTTATAGCTTGAATTCTTATACCAGTGATATGAGACATAGGAACTCCTGGATTTTGGACAGTGGTGCCACAGATCACATTGTCTGCACTCTCAAATATCTTAATAATTGCAGAATGTTGAAAGAAAGTAAGCATATTAGGACGCTCGATGGGCATACGCAAGTAGTTCAGATTGCTGGAGAAATACATTTTTCTCCTAACTTCTGCATAAAAAATGTTCTCTTTGAGCAAGGATTTCAGTTCAATCTTATGTCCATTAATCAACTCATTAAGCTAGTAGGAGGCTTCGCCTCTTTCGGTATTGACACTTGTTACATGTAGGACCCTTCCTTGAGGATCTATAGGAGAATTGGAAGAGAGCATTAAGGTTTATACTATATGTGTAAAGAAGGAATACAAGAACTTAAAGACCTTAGTACCTCTGTCAAGAATCTGTAGCATACTAGCTTTCAGTCTAATAATGCGAAACAAATTTCTTTCTCTGATAGCAATGTATTAGAGTTCCTGACGTGTATGACTCATCTTGACAAATGGCACCATCGTTTAGGGCATGCACCTATTAGGAAACTAAAAAAACTAGGAGTCGTAAAGCATTCAGATTTGACTCATGAATTCATATGTGATGCTTGTACTAAGGCCAAGGCGACAAGATTGCCCTTTAATGATAGTGAAATAAAGACTTCTGATATTCTTTAGTTGATTCACATTGATCTCTCGGGTCCTTTTCATACTGAAACTTATGATGGCTTTTGTTATTTTCTCACTATCACTGATGACTACTCTAGAGCTGTCTGGACTCAATTGTTGAAAAACAAATCAGATGAGTTAAATGCTATCAAGGGCTTTATTTCTATGGTTGAAACACAATTTGAGAAACAGGTCAAGAGTGTGCGATCTGATAATGCCAAGGAGCTAGGAAGCAACATAGAAGGGAAAAGTTTTTTCAAAGAAAAAGGTATTACTCAGCAGCTCAGTTGTCCCTACACCCCCCAACAAAACGGTGTAGTAGAAAGAAAACACAGGTACATTCTTGAAACAGCCCAAGCTTTAATGTTTAAGAGTAACCTTCCTTTGAATTATTGGGGTGAATCCATTCTTCATGCTACTTTTTTGATTAATAGACTACCATCAAGAGTTATTTCTCATAGAACCCCTTACAAAGTTCTTTTCATAAGAAAACCAGATTACAATGCTCTTAGATGTTTTGGTTGTCTATGTTATGCTACCCTACCTAAGCATGTTTTTGACAAATTTTCTCCTAGAGCTGTGCCATGTGTTTTTCTTGGGTTTTTACCTCATTAAAAGGGCTACAAACTCCTCAGTTTAGACAGCAGAGATATCTTTATTAATCGGGATGTGAAGTTCTTTGAAGACATCTTTCCTTTTAAGGAAATACCAGCCCACCTCAAGAGTGATATTCAACAATACATCCCACAGAAATATCAAGAAGATAAACAAGGATGTACTGATCTGGACTATGTGCCGGAAATGTTTTTCATTGACGATGATAATGACACCCAACTGCAGCACAAGATTACTACTGAGCACAACATACAACATGAACCAACAGAAGCCACAGAAGAAGAGTTGCTTGCTGACTGTGTGCCAGATTCGAACCAGCCTGCAGCTGAGGTGGAATTGAGAAGGTCCAATCGAACCCATCGTATGCCAAGTCATTTGGAGAACTACCTGGTGGACATAAACACTACGAAATATGGAACCACTGAACAACATACATCAGCTAAGTCCTCTTGCTCCCCCTTTATGAATTTGATAACGTTGATGCTTTTGGAAGTTTAACTGATATGAGACCGATTAGATCTGTTAATGTTGTCACTTATAGCAATGTTTATGTTTCAAATATAGACCCGTGTCACTATGAGCAAGCTGCTAAGTTTCAACATTGGGTTGACGCCATGAATAAAGAAATAACAGCCTTAGAACAAAACCATACTTGGGAAATTGTCTCCTTACCTCGTGGAAAACGATGTGTGGGCTGCAAATGGGTCTACAAGACCAAATACAAGTCAGATGGTTCCATTGAAAGGCACAAAGCCAGACTGGTAGCGAAAGGATTCACACAAAAACGAGGATTAGATTTTCATGAAACTTTTCCCCCTGTTATCCGGTTGACCACTGTGAGGGCTCTCCTCATTGTTGCTGTTAAGAAAAAATGGGCCATAAAACAGCTAGACATTAATAATGCTTTTTTACATGGTGACTTACATGAAGAGATTTATATGACCCTCCCTCAAGGATATCAAGCTCACGGTGATAATAAGGTTTGTAGATTAAGAAAATCATTATATGGTCTTAAACAGGCCTCACGTCAATGGTATGCGAAGCTAACTGATTTTCTTAAAACCAAAGGGTTCACTCAATCAAAGAATGACTATTCCTTGTTTACTAAACAACAAAGAAACCTATGGACTTTCATTGTTGTTTACGTTGATGATATTCTGGTTTCAGATTATGACAAGGAAGAAATAGTTCAAATTACAAAAGCCTTGGACATAGAATTCAGCATCAAAGACTTGGGCGACATCCACTACTTTCTCGGGATGGAATTTATATGGACTCCAGAGGGTTTGACTGTCAACCAAAGCAAGTTCACAGAAGAACTTATACAAGAATTTTTGCCAAGTGACACTACATCTGTTGCGGCTCCTTTACACAACAACTCCAGGTTGACTATACATGAAGGCACCCTCCTGGATAACCCCACACCCTACAGGCAAATGATAGGAAAGCTAAACTATCTCAGTAACACCCGCCCGGACATCAGGTTCAGCGTTCAATATCTAAGCCAATTCATGTCCAAGCCCACCAACGCACACTATAAAGCTGCTCTACATACTCTTCGCTACCTACAAGGGACCAAAGGACATGGATTACTATTGAACAACAAGATCAACTATGATCTTTGCGGGTATTCGGATTCAGATTGGGCTGGTTGTCCATCTTCAAGAAAATCAGTGAGTGGCTACTTCATCACTCTTGGAGATTCACCACTATCTTGGAAATCCAAGAAGCAGACCACCGTCGCCCTCTCGTCTGCAGAAGCTGAGTATAGATCAGTTCGACATCTCACGGCGGAACTAGCATGGCTTAGTCGTCTCCTTCATGAGCTTACTTTAACCGACATCACTCCAATCCCTGTCCATTGTGACAATCAAGTTGCTGTCCACATTGCTAGGAATCCCGTCCTACACGAGCACACCAAACATATTGAAGTCGATTGTCACTATGTGCGAGAGAAAATTCAAGATGGTCTTATCGATGTTCGTTACATACCTGCTGCACATCAACTTGCAGATCCCTTCACAAAGCTCTTACCAGGCAAAGATTACATAAAACTACTTCCGGGCCTTGGTATACAACAGATTCATTCCAATCCTTCGTCTTAGTTCACATTCTCAGGATTGAGGGGGGGTGTTGGAATATAGGTTCTGTAATTAGTTTACTAGTACAACGGTTACTTTCCTAAATAACCTTTGTCTAGTCCTCGTATATAAACCTGGTAGAATATTGTTTGTAAGTTTCAAGCATAACGGTGAGACTAATAAAATCAATATTATGTAGCTTCCTAATTCTCTCGCTCAGGTCTCTCCTGTTCACTCAACAGAAATCTAATTTGATGTATAAGTTATAGCTTCTTAGTATTTGATGTGATTTTCCAATTTGTTTATTAGTACAATGATTAATGTTTTATAACATTATAAATAATGATCTAATATTATGACACCTATGTTACGAAATCCTGGATCCGCCACTGCAAGCATGCCGATGAATTCAACCAATGGCATCTTGGCGAAGTTTGTCTTATACGCCGCATCAATGCCTACGACATACAAAATTGCGTGCAACAACTATTTCGAGATAGGGTGTGCAAAAAGTTGGAACCTATCGTGTGGTATCACCTAACAGTGGAAGAATACGAAACTCATACTATAACAACTTAAGGTTACATAAAAAACATATCAAATAATAGTATCGGCAACAATAAAAGTAATCTTACTCGGTTATGTCGTGTAATCATAGTACTACTTGTTTCGAACTAGATTAGCCAATAGAGTTTGACACACCAACTCAGTTTCTTTGATTATGATCATCTTCTCCTCGGGCTGACGTGTACCTACAAATGCCCATCTATCCACTCAGCAAGGTCGTGATTACGTCATTCATTGTGTATAACTATTATACATCAATCAAACGTGTAATATATCTTAATTCTAAAGGGTAGCTGCATCTCTTTGATTCAGCTGCCCTGCGTCGAACGATGTTTCCTGCTTGGTTTTGCCTTCCTGGTTTTCCATACCTTTCACAAGTAAAATGGAAATTTATATTCGTACTTGATGTTGTGATTTTGAATCTGGTGTTTGTTTCCCAAAAATATCTTCATCTTGGTTAGATCTACAAAAGAATAATATGAAGAAAAAAAAGCTCCCAAAGCTTAAATAATGGATTTCCTCTCTTTTGGTAGCCGATATATAATCATTATTTTTTGTCAAGAAACAATCAAAATCGTGAGACTTTTCTTCACGTAGCAACAAAAATTGAAAGAACCATTTTCACGAATCTGGCTAAATCATGTGAACCGTTTTCACGAATCTGCTCAATTTGTGTGAAAAATCTTCACGGATATGAAGAAATGGTGAGGAAAATGTTCACAAATGGTGATAGATATACCTCATTCTAAACTAGGTTGTGAGAATCCTAAATTTTCAACCATTAACATAAATCTGACAAATAGTGATCAAATTAACATAAATCCAACAAATATTTAGATCAAACATTAACATAAATCTAATAAATATCTAACAAATACTATTGAAGTCTACTACACGCAGCAAAAAGAAAATACTACAATTCATTATACTGGTGCGGGTATAAATCGCAGTTGGGGAGGGTGTTGAACACCTCATCAATCCTTTTAGCAGTGGCTTTTTTCTTCTCCTCTAGCATTCCCCGGTGGAAGTAACACCAGTCTCAACGGAAATATAAATCGTTTTTCAGTGAACATAACAAAATGTCTATATCTTCAGCTAATAACATTATTCTATCGAATGTTACCACATTTTATAACTAGTTTTCCCAATTTAACTGTTTATGCTACCATAGAGCTGTTTTTAAAGGAAAAACGTTTGTGGTGATAATTATAACATGTTTTGATTAATATATGATTTAAAATAATTTTATACTACCATGATTAGTAAATTTGTACTACAATTAGCAAGCCAGATTAAGTTATACCCTTAAAATGGTTTCTTGTGATCTATCTTATATAATGTGACAAAATCAAGATCGCACTATTTGTGACTATGTGTGGTGACTTGTTTTTTATGATATGACAAATATTAGTTGATAATTATTTGTTATGTATTTAAAGAAAAGATATGAATTGGAAAAAAAAAAGCATTTTTTACGAATTTTCTAAATATTTAATACGCTAAAAATATTTTTTGGGAATCATTAATAATATTGTATGGTTTTCTAGTTTATTCTATTAATTTTAATAAGTATTTTTTGTGTGAATTATAAACTGTGATTTCAATTTGTTCCATAATATTTATATCTAGTGAATAATTTCTATAAAATATTAAAAAATTAATATTTTTATAATTAATAAAATAAATTTTATAATTTTTTATATTCATTGTTATTTTTATAAATTTTTATGATATTCAATTATTTGCTATAGTTACTTTTATAATTATTTAATATTATAACAATTTTTATCAGTTTTAAAAAATTTGTAACCTTTTAATTTTTAGTCATTGTTCACTAATATTTTAAATTTTATTTTTGCATGCTTTTTGATGTTTTAAACTTTTTATATTGTTTTAGTCTTTCGTCACCGTTATTATAGTTTTTATTTTGTGTGTGTTTTTATGTAAATTTATAGATTTTTTGAAAACTTTGTATAAGCTAAAGTTATTATAGGATATATGATGTAAGGAGAAAATTAATGATTTCAGAATTTGAACAAAAAGTTATTTTGTAAATAAAAAGAAAGTACAGTATTTTATAGCAAGTAACAAAATATATAGGGAAAATTACATTGCCCACCCATGGGGTATTAAGAAATTACAATGCCTACCCATGAGGTATTGAGAAATTACAATGCCCACCCATGAGCTTTAGAAAATTATAGTGTCCACTCATGAGGTATTGGGAAATTACAATCCCCACTCATGAGCTTTAAGAAATTATAGTGCCCACCCATGTACTTATCAAAATGAGGTGAATTTGAATATACAGAGCAATTATTACCTTAAATAAGAACTTAGAAAACGATAAAAAAATTTGGAAGAAACCTTCAATTTACATTATATGACCTCTTAGAATTCAAATAAATAAAATATACCTAAAATGAATAAATAAAGAAGCAAAACTAATGATAAAGCGGTGAATACATTGCAATTTCTTGTAAATTTTACGTGATTTTTCTCAATCTTCACTCTAACATTACATGGGGGTAAATTTGGGTTTCTTTTTAATTAGTTTACATTGTTGAATCACTCCATCAATATAATATTTACTAAGATCTTCATTTTTACCTCGTTTTAATAAGTACATGGGTGGGCATTGTAATTTTTAAAGCTCATAGGTGGGAATTGTATTTTCTTATTACCTTATGGGTGGGTATTGTAATTTTCTAAAGCTCATGGGTGGGCATTGTAATTTCCCAATACCTCATGAATGGTTACTGTAATTTTCCAAATATAAAACATTTTGTAAAATTCGATCAATCTCTACTATTAATAAAAAACGGTTACTACGTGCAGTCCTTTGGTCCCGTCATCAACGCCCGTCTGCGTCAACGCCAACCCTACTTTTGTCTATTCTATTCTATTATGAGTCTAAACCTATTGAAAAAACTATAAACTGAAGTGGCAACATAACAGATTCAAAGCATACTTGAATATGTAATGTTGTCATTTCGTGTGACTAGTTGAAACAATGTCACTATCAAAAATACTTTTGTCCTTCTTTTTGAAATACCCCGACCTTAAATATGGCGATTAAATATCCTAATAGGTAATTAAGAGCCTAATAATGGTTAAAGAAAATATTGGTAAAGGGAAAATAAATCAAAAAGAAAATAAAGAAACGCTTTAAAAGCGAAAAAACGCTAAATAAGCGTGAAACAACCATAGGAGGTATGAGACCTCGGTTAGCGTAATATAAGGATTCTAAAGGCTTAATTAAGTCTAAATAAATATTAGGGAACAAATCCCGTAGAAAACGGATCCTTAAAATGGATTAAAAACACTAACGAACATTAAAGCGCGTTTTTCGAGGTAACCGGGAAAACGTGTCTTTAAGCGGGTCAAATAGACTCGTAACAATTTTGGTCAACTAAATAATCATTAATAAATATTAGTGAAGCTTTGGAACCAATAAAATCAATAAAACGAGAAATTAGTAAAAACTGTCAAAAACGGGAAGTTGTGGGGTAAAAGCATAAATAAACCAAACTAGTGTGTCCACTATTGTAAATAAAATTTTTAAAAAACCCACAAGGGGCTGTAGGGCATCCGATCCCCTTCCCTCTCACACACAAAGGAAAAAAAAATAAGTAAAGAAAGAAAAGATGAAAAGAAAGAAGAAAAAGAATACAAAAAGTAAAAGAATACTCTCTTTCCTCACCTTTTTCTTCTCTCTCTCCCATTTCTTTCTTCCCCATCGTACTCCCTCTCTTCCTTCTCCTTGTGGCTGCGATTTTGGAGCTCTCACCAACAACAATGGCTCCTCCATCTTCTTCTTCATGCTCCATCCTCATGTAAGCTCCAAATCGAAAACAAATTACATATTTGAACTCCCCTCATTCTCCTCTACACTTCTCTCTTTTCAAAATCCAAAAATGAGGAAGTTCATTTTCGTGGGTATATCCCATTGGGGAAGAAAATAGCATCAATGTGTAGTTTGGAGTCCCCTCTCTCCATTAAGGTAAAAATCTCCATGAGAACCTTAAGTTTCTTCATCTCCTTTGGTAACCGATTTTTGCCCCATTGTAACACTCCATTTTCTCTCTCTTTTGAGCACAATATCAACCTTGCAATGGTGGTGGATTCACCTTCTTGAACCAAGGGCTAAAACCCCTCCTAAAAGCTTCAAAAGGTAAACCCTAGAAATTTGTTTAAAACATCTCAATGAGTTAGTATAAATCTAAGAGTTAGTATGTTAATTATACTTATTTTATGTGCTTTGGGTGATGGGAATGGAGTTGGCAACTCCATTCCCCACAAAACCGATGTGTGCAAGAAAGAGAGGAAGAAGAGAATTGGAAAAGAATTGAAGGAGATATAAGCTCAAGGTAAGAGCTCCTTCTTAATGCTCTATTTAATGCATTAGTGTAATGGGAATGGGTAAACGAATAAAGAACCTAAACTATGGTACTAGTATTGTAATTGTGGAAGTTTAGTATTTGTGGGCTAAGTATTTGAAGGTAGGCCTTGGAGCCAAAGTAATGTGTATGTGTATTAGTATTGTTGTTGATGGAAATATTGATGTATAGTAATGTATTGATTGCTGGTAGGACCCTTGTGTGGGTGTGGCTAGAATATGAATGATTTTGGTGATAATGGGAATGTGTGGATAAGTGAGAATTGTAGGTGAACTATGGCAAAATTTTGGTAGGAAATGTACATTATGGGTGACTTGGTGAATGGGAGAACCAAGGTGAGTATTGGAGCTAGTAGGTATGTTTAGTAGTGATGAAGAGGTAGTAGTAGTAGTATGAGAAATAAGAAGTGCAAAATCTGTAGCAAAGTGTACTAACATGCATTGGAGAAGTTAGGAAAAATTAATGCGCAAGAATGGTAAAAGAGAGTGTTGGACTTGGGTATAGATATTGTAGATGCTTGGAGATGAATTGGAATGGTAAAATGAAGTTAGAGCAAAGTGCTAAATGCAAAGAGAGGTGTAGGAATGCACAAGTGTGCAAAGTATGAAATGTGAATGGAAATTTGGAATTTGAGCAAGAAGTTGAGTAGGTATTGGACCATGGATTTAAGGAGTTTTAGTGAGTGTTTAAGTGTGTTTAATTATGTACAAAACATGTGGAAAGATTATGGAATGATTGGAGGTGGATTAAGGGTTGATTTGGGGTTGAAAAATCATCCTAGTAGCAGTTTTTAGCAGGGTCCGGGACCTAGGTTATGTACCAAGTCCCGGACCGCACTAAAATTAATTCGAGAGTCACACCAGCAGGTGGTCCGGGACCTAGTCCAGGACCAAGTCCCGGACCAATACAAAATCAGTCGAGAGTGTTTTCAGTGCATGGTCCGGGACCTTGGGTCAGGACCAAGTCCCGGACCACCTATAAAAGCTTGTAAAATGTGATTTTTAGGGGTCTAACCATGGGGCATTGATGGGTAATGGTTTTAGAAGTTGTTAAGGCCTTGTTTGGTGACCTTTAAAGGCCCTAAGAAGTGTAAACAAGTTTGAGAAGTAATTAAGAAAGTTGTAAGTTTAAGAACATTAAGTTAAACCGAAATAACGGGATAACGGGGTAAGTACGGGAGTAGTAATTATGTATGTATTGTGATGCTTAGTATTAATTGAACCATTTGGCATGTAGTCATTGGTTCAAGAATAAGACTCGAGGAACAAGTAAGGACTAAGGAACAAGAGTGAACCAAAGAAACAAGAAGGCACCCGGTAACGTAAATTGTAGAAAAGGTATGATTTCTTCATGCCCTGTATCCTAATCTGGTTACCCCGATTTGTGTGCTTATTTGACCACCTAAATAAGATAAATGCATGAATCGGACTATATTGCACTTACCTGTGCTTGACTTATGTTGTGCTTGATATTTGTTGTCTTGAGCACTAGTTTGTATAATTCATGAAATACAAATGATGATGATGAATGGTATTCGAACCTCGTATTGTACTTGTGTAATGTATTGTACCTCGTATGTATGTGTATATGTGCATTGTATTATTGTGGCTTGGATGTTGACTTGTGCTAATTCCTAACTATCTAACTCCTAACTTAAGTGAGTAAATTGGAATGAGTACAAGTCCGATATAGCTTCGGCCACGCGTGAGGATGAGGAGACACAAGAGGTTGGATCCGATTCCTGGTTCGTAAGCTGGTCCACGGCCCAAATCCCTTAAGTGGGTAGCATCCTGGATTAGTGAACCAAGTAAAGCCTGGTGGTGGGACGGTGTAGTCCCTGCCCAGAGGCCATACCGGCTTAACATGAGTAAGAGTAAGAAGTAAGTATGTATGAGTATGAGTATGAGTATGAGTATGAGTATGTATGCGTATGTATGGAATAATGAGTAAAAGAGTAATCTCCACCCGATTAACCCGGGTGGACCAATGAAGCTAACAAGAACTGTACTTGTGTATGTACTGAGTATGTGTATTCGGAAGAAGGTAAGTATGTATTGGATGGTTATATTGTATTCCCTGTATGCAATGAAGTGTATGTATGTATGCTTGCGTAAGTATTCTTGTATTGTGTATAAGAGCATGTATGCATGTATGTTTGAATGAAATCAACCGCATGTATTCGACCAAGTGGTCGGCGTACCCTCACTAGTACGCGGGGTATGCGGTTATCATGCTCGGCGAAAGCTGACCCCTTCGGGGGACATTTTTTAGTGTGCAGGTACCCGAAGCGAATGTGGTCAAGGCACGAGACCGGCGACTACATTGGATAGTAGTAGTAGAATGTAGAGGTGTATCAACTAGCACACCCCTTGTAGTTAGAAAGTAATGTAGTAGTGAGGAATGGGTAGACATAGACTCATAATGAGTACCTATGAACTTGGAGGAAACATTGTATTTGTATTGAGAACCTAGTAAACTCGGTTATGTATATTGCATGGTATGGTATTGTAAAGGAGTAACGTGTTGAACGGAATATAGTAGTATTGAACTGGAGAATGGAGTATGTATTGTAGATGTGTAATACTCGGGATTCCGGTCCATCAGACCGATGCTGTATGTAGAAGTAGTAGCCTTGTTAGTCACGTGGGTGACTAACGGCATTGTATCACCCATTGTATGTAAGTAAATATCCGCTGCGTGTATCTGATATGTAAGGAGATTGGACGGTAAGCACTGTATTAATGGTAGGGGTGTTACAAAAAGTGGTATCAGAGCGAAGTATCGCTCTGATGACTGGAAATACCGAGTTTAGGAATACCGAGTTAGGAATTAGAAGCTTAGGGCTAAGGGCTGAGTGTTAGCATTAGAGAGATGCTAGTTAGGAACTACCGGTGAGTACCGGATACCTACAATACCAGACCCGCCCTCCACTAACCCTATTGTATAACTTGGGAAAGGACGCCAGAGAGAAGAAAGGCCTTCTCATACTCGGGAAAACCCGATCTGGCAGTGGTGATGCAATCACACAGTAAACAAGAACCGACACGTAGTAGATTCCAAGAAATGGAAGACCCGGAGATGAATCCCGGTTGAACAATAATGCCCGCACTTAATAGCAGGGGAATAAGCACTCCAACCACAAGGAGGCTACAACTTACAACAGCATGGGGCGACATGCTTAGCAGTCGCAGAACCTAGCTAAACAACCAGCAGCAGGAAAAGAAGCGCTAAACGTACAACGAAATGGAAAAGGGGCAGTAATGGGACCCGAGACTCAAGTCTGCGGGACAACAGTAATAGCCAAGCGGCACCACCAACGGCATGCTAGCTGGCTAAGAACATAGTCAGAAGCGATTAACTCCAAATTACAACGCCAAAAGGCTGCAACACCTGGCCAATATGGCTCAGACAACTACAAGGACAACCATGAGATATAATTCAATAGGACTACAAGAGTAGTGCCTAAACAAGGAAGGCTCAGTAACCACCACAGATGAGTGGGAACGAGCCACAAGGAACGACACTAAACCAAATAGAGTGGGGATCTCCAAGGATTGGAGAAGTACCCAGATCTACGACAGCCATGTCTAGACCACCAAGAAGCTACCTAAAGGAGCGAGTATACCAATTATAGATCAATAAGATCGAGGGAAGCGTCAACGAGACTAACAAACACAAATGGAAACCATACCGAGATTGGCATGGGATTATCCAAAAACCACCGATACCACGCACTTGCCAAGGCAAGTGCAGTAAGGACAGCGATATGTAAAGGAACACTAACACGTCACAAGTACATAGTAATGTACGGTGACTGTAACGAAACAACCACAGGATCACACATCCTAACAACCAGACGTATGGAACCCTGGAAAGGCCTAACGGCCCGACCGCTGTACTTAGTACATACCAGTCAGCGAGAAGCTAGACTTGGTCAAGACCTCAAACATGGCTATGCCATGGGAGATTCCTTTTAACACCGAACCATTGTTTTAAAACCCAAAATTTACCTTTCAAAACCACAACCCTCTTTTAAAAACCTTGGATTTTAAAACCAGACCAACAGCATCATGGTGAGTATCATAGGATGATACAAGAGGAGTTGGCAACAGAATACTTCACCTAGGCGTGTGACGAACACTACGAGTATACCCGTTACGGGATGTGGGACAACCGCACTCCGAAGGAGCTTGTGGGCCCGACATATAGTTGGGTAAGTGGTAACGTATCAACATGGTACCCCACGTATGTATACATGTAGTGTACGACACACGGGAAGTAGTCAACTCCGTTCTACGGACCATCAGTAAGTTCAAACCAAGACAGCTGGACACCTCAGAGGATCAAGCATAAAGGAACTCAGAGAATCCATCTGAAGATGAGGAATAAGAACTAGGAAGTGCAAAGAGCACATGCTAGTAAGTATAGACATTGGATATGTCTCAAATAATCCAAGCAATTACCTGACCGCTGGATGGGATGCCCAGCCTAAACACATTAAGGCGAATGCCTAACGTGAACCTAACAATACTCAACAAACGGGGCGGAACTCCCAAGAGCAATCACAAGGTTACCACGAAGCACAATCCATCATCGGAGAGGATATATAACCCTAGACGCAAGCACTAGGAGCAAGTGTAAACAGTCTACCCGAGAACGGGAGACGTTATAACCCAAAAGGGGACGACCCAAGTACAATACCATAAGACGGTTAAGAGGACAACACACGTTGTAACCATTAGCCGGACGTAACGGCACAACTACCAACACCCAGGAGCGATCCGTGAAGGGTGTCTGCGTTAACAACAGTTGAACAAGCGTAATGATATGAGCACGGGAGCTAAAACGAACACTCGGTTAGGACACCGAAGGGATTTCACTTGACAGGGAATGCCCTAAATACTGAGAGGCACCTATTAACTCCAGATTGCCTAAAGGGTCTCCTATGAACGGAAGCGTGATGTCACGACTTACCATGGAGCCAATAATACCTCCAACCTATGACGGTATACATGGAGTGGAAACGTGTATAAGCAGCTTGCAAAGAGCATAGCTTGCAGCAATATGGCTCTAAAGCCATAAACCTGATGTGTTGTGTAACCTTAAACGGTTGCAAAACCCACACCATTACTAACAAGACTAGCAAGAAATATTGCCTCACACGACAAGAAATCAACAACTGGACCATCAATTCCAAACCCAACATCCTGAGTGGCTTGGAGTAATGGCCAACTCAATGTCACTGTCACTAGGGCACCAGCCTAGCATACAGTTGACAAGCTTTTAATTACCCTTCATGCCTACTGTAGCAACAATAACACGGAGGCATAAGAATCAGGATAACGCCAAATTGGCCTAGTCCACATTTGGACACTACAAGAAACCCAAGGGAAGGTACCCCTCGTTAGCCAAAGACCACCAATGTGGTGAAGATGTGAACCCTTGGAAAGGCTTCCATCTATTATAACAATAAGCCTACGCTTATAAATATTGTCAAGGGGCGATGGAAAAAGGAAATGAGATTTTCCAAACCATTACGACTTAAGGAGTAAGCATACTCCATATGCACTCAAGCATGTGATGAACCGTTGTATAAACACCAATATGATAACCTTGTCATTAGACCTATGAGTGGAGACAAACCCCTCAACAAGAACCTTCACTTGTCAGTGATAGAATACCCTCCAATTGGAGAATGGGACCAGAAAACCCTTGAAGTTTCATGAGATGTCCTGGTCATATACATACAAGCAAAACTACACAGCCAGAGCCTAAACCAATGCTCAGCACTGAAAGGCAATGATTATCAAAGCAATTAATGTGAACACACATTGAACACCATGAATGACTAACGCTCAAGAGAGCTTATAACCCGATGAGTTATCTCATCCTTGGTTAACCAAGATACTTGGTGAATTGTATCATAAATGATGATCGAATGTGAGGTAAGCTAACCTACACATGAAACCTAAACTGAAATAAAACACCCCCACAATGGGAAGATAATAGCATTGCGGTATGCCACACAACCGTCATACACACGAACATTGGAAACCCCAGGGTATTCATACCATAAGGGAATGGTGCCAATGACAATGGCAATGAGTAAAGAGAAACTATCACAGTAACAGAATCAGTAAGAGCGATGTTGTAAAATGAGTAAGAATACGGTGCGCAACAAGCGACCGCTATGAGGAAGTAGCAGATGATGACACGGAGTATAAGTACGAGATGACAGGCATAAATATTCCTTCCTATCACATAAGTGACTTACTGCCAAGCGTTTACGCCTCTGCACTCTGTATGACTGAGTGTTTTGGTATTGCACTTGTGCAGCTAACGATCTAATGTGATGGCTAGGGATATGGAGAATGTAAACCGTAGTAAACCCTTCTTTTCACCAACAAACATGGCATAAGCCAGTTAAGCACACTTAGCAACAAACCGTGCGGCCTAAGGCCAGAGGAGCACGAGGAGTGTAAAACACACTATCAATCACAAGATGTGAATTTCATGGGAACAAGAAGGTGAAAGGAGACTTGAGAAAGTCACTAGGACCGACGCATAGAAATGCAAGGTCATACAAATAAAGAACACTTGTACTGAACCAGGAGAACTGGTATGATTCAGAAGCTATTGACAACAGAGGAAGTGCTACAACTAAGTAGTGACTTAACCTCACCCGACAATAAGTCGGAGGAACTTAGTAAGCAATCGTGAGAATACGGATAGTATGTATAATAGATTACCAGGAAGCTGGCTATAATCTAAACTCATTGAGTTCGAACACGGTAAAAGAATACCGAATTTGTTTAGTAAACCTTATTCCCATAATAGATGGATAAAAGGTTATGTATAGCACATTAAGGATAACAAGAAGGGTAAATAACCCAAGTTATTAGGGTCGTGCAGCAGAAGCTAGTGGGCCCTAGCTAGGAGATAATATACCTAGTAAGTATAGTAAAATGGCTATTAATACCTTGAAGCCTAATAGGCTGGAACCAAATTAATTATGAGTTAAATAAACTCATATAGGAATTCTTGGTGCAAAGACTAAACTATTGGCATGGTTAAGACCCTTTGACCAGAGCATACTGTATAGTATACCGTAGTGAAGCTAAACGCTTCAGATTGCCCCAATTGATTAAACTAATGTTTAATAATAATAACATATGGTAGATTACGTGGGCGTAATCCCTTTTAAGGGGGGTAGAGCGAAAACCGCTGAATGTAAGTTTTGTGAATAAAACACATAAACCGTAATGTGCATAGCACAAATGAGAATCAAATTGATGATTGGTACTATGTTAAATAAACATAAGTACTCATTCACATGGTAATTATGGTAATTAGGCATTAGACATGCAAATACCATAGGAGGAGTATACCCATCTTGTAACACCAATGTAAGAGTATTAGTAAAAGAAAAGTAATGAGTAGTGGACGGAGCTCCACAAGTATTGTAACCTTTGAAGAAGTAGTACGAAATGAATGTGGATAGTAGATGAATGAAGTTTATGAGTAGTGGAATCGTAAGTAAAATATTTGAAACAATCGAAGCCAACTAAATCTTATAAGTGTAGTATTCCTTAGTTAGAATATTGGAGATGATGGTGAGTAATGGATGGAAGTAGTGAAGGGTGATGAAATAAGCATTAGGATTGAACCATGGAGGAAAGCATTTGGGAAGTAGAGTGAGGATGATTGATGGATTGATTCCATCCTTTGGAGATGTATGAATTTGTAATCACGACTAGAAAGAATAAAAAGATAGAAAATGAAACAATTAAATTATTTGTTTGGTTGAACCAGATGTGGGAAGTCGAACTTGATCCTGATCAGATCAAGGGAAACCGAACACAAATTGGGGTGGAAAGATAGTTCAACACTGATGCTGATCACATTAGGGTCGATGATTCTTGAAGCTCCCCTTAAGTGTCACAAAAATCACACATAGGATATAAGTAAGGTATATATATTGGACTTTGGATTATGTGTTTTAGAAAATTTTTAATTGGTAGTAGTGAAGTATTTCTCTTCTGAAGGTCAAGAATTTGTGAGAAGCTTGTACCGGAGAAGATAGTAGTGTAGTAGTTGTATTATTCCAAAGGCAACAGGACATAGAGGAGTCCTGTGTCGAGATGACCCGAGTGCCTACGGGATTGTGATGTGTTGCATTGCTTTGGGGATAGCTTTGCACTGTATGTATGTATGAATTTTGTAAAGAGGAACCAGATGGTCGATAGTAATATGGATTGGAGTAAGTATTGTACATTGGAATGATAGGGAAAGGAGAAACCTGAGTAACGAATTTGGGAATTGTAAGGAGGAAGAATGTGTACCGTAGTATTAGACATGTAAGAATGAGTAAGCATTGTAAACTTATAACCTCGAACAACTTTGAGGACAAAGTTCTTAAGGGGGGTAGATTGAAATACCCCGACCTTAAATATGGCGATTAAATTATCCTAATAGGTAATTAAGAGCCTAATAATGGTTAAAAATATTTGTAAGGGAAATAAATCCAAAAGAAATAAAGAAACGCTTTAAAAGCGAAAAACGCTAAATAAGCGTTAAACAACCATAGGAGGTATGAGACCTCGGTTAGCGTAATATAAGGATTCTAAAGGCTTAATTAAGTCTAAATAAATATTAGGGAACAAATCCCGTAGAAAACGGATCCTTAAAATGGATTAAAAACACTAACGAACATTAAAGCGCGTTTTTCGAGGTAACCGGGAAAACGTGTCTTTAAGCGGGTCAAATAGACTCGTAACAATTTTGGTCAACTAAATAATCATTAATAAATATTAGTGAAGCTTTGGAACCAATAAAATCAATAAAACGAGAAATTAGTAAAAACTGTCAAAAACGGGAAGATGTGGGGTAAAAGCATAAATAAACCAAACTAGTGTGTCCACTATTGTAAATAAAATTTTTAAAACCCACAAGGGGCTGTAGGGCATCCGATCCCCTTCCCTCTCACACACAAAAGGAAAAAAATAAGTAAAGAAAGAAAAGATGAAAAGGAAGAAGAAAAAGAATACAAAAAGTAAAAGAATACTCTCTTTCCTCACCTTTTTCTTCTCTCTCTCCATTTCTTTCTTCCCCATCGTACTCCCTCTCTTTCTTCTCCTTGTGGCTGCGATTTTGGAGCTCTCACCAACAACAATGGCTCCTCCATCTTCTTCTTCATGCTCCATCCTCATGTAAGCTCCAAATCGAAAACAAATTACATATTTGAACTCCCCTCATTCTCCTCTACACTTCTCTCTTTTCAAAATCCAAAAATGAGGAAGTTCATTTTCGTGGGTATATCCCATTGGGGAAGAAAATAGCATCAATGTGTAGTTTGGAGTCCCCTCTCTCCATTAAGGTAAAAATCTCCATGAGAACCTTAAGTTTCTTCATCTCCTTTGGTAACCGATTTTTGCCCCATTGTAACACTCCATTTTCTCTCTCTCTTTTGAGCACAATATCAACCTTGCAATGGTGGTGGATTCACCTTCTTGAACCAAGGGCTAAAACCCCTCCTAAAAGCTTCAAAAGGTAAACCCTAGAAATTTGTTTAAAACATCTCAATGAGTTAGTATAAATCTAAGAGTTAGTATGTTAATTATACTTATTTATGTGCTTTGGGTGATGGGAATGGAGTTGGCAACTCCATTCCCCACAAAACCGAGTGTGCAAGAAAGAGAGGAAGAAGAGAATTGGAAAAGAATTGAAGGAGATATAAGCTCAAGGTAAGAGCTCCTTCTTAATGCTCTATTTAATGCATTAGTGTAATGGGAATGGGTAAACGAATAGAAGAACCTAAACTATGGTACTAGTATTGTAATTGTGGAAGTTTAAGTATTTGTGGGCTAAGTATTTGAAGTGTAGGCCTTGGAGCCAAAAGTAATGTGTATGTGTATTAGTATTGTTGTTGATGGAAATATTGATGTATTAGTAATGTATTGATTGCTGGTAGGACCCTTGTGTGGGTGTGGCTAGAATATGAATGATTTTGGTGATAATGGGAATGTGTGGATAAGTGAGAATTGTAGGTGAACTATGGCAAAATTTTGGTAGGAAATGTACATTTATGGGTGACTTGGTGAATGGGAGAACCAAGGTGAGTATTGGAGCTAGTAGGTATGTTTAGTAGTGATGAAGAGGTAGTAGTAGTATGAGAAATAAGAAGTGCAAAATCTGTAGCAAAGTGTACTAACATGCATTGGAGAAGTTAGGAAAAAATTAATGCGCAAGAATGGTAAAAGAGAGTGTTGGACTTGGGTATAGATATTGTAGATGCTTGGAGATGAATTGGAATGGTAAAATGAAGTTAGAGCAAAGTGCTAAATGCAAAGAGAGGTGTAGGAATGCACAAGTGTGCAAAGTATGAAATGTGAATGGAAATTTGTGGAATTTGAGCAAGAAGTTGAGTAGGTATTGGACCATGGATTTAAGGAGTTTTAGTGAGTGTTTAAGTGTGTTTAATTATGTACAAAACATGTGGAAAGATTATGGAATGATTGGAGGTGGATTAAGGGTTGATTTGGGGTTGAAAAATCATCCTAGTAGCAGTTTTTAGCAGGGTCCGGGACCTAGGTTATGTACCAAGTCCCAGACCGCACCTAAAATTAATTCGAGAGTCACACCAGCAGGTGGTCCGGGACCTTAGTCCAGGACCAAGTTCCGGACCAATAACAAAATTCAGTCGAGAGTGTTTTCAGTGCATGGTCCGGGACCTTGGGTCAGGACCAAGTCCCGGACCACCTATAAAAGCTTGTAAAATGTGATTTTTAGGGGTCTAACCATGGGGCATTGATGGGTAATGGTTTTAGAAGTTGTTAAGGCCTTGTTTGGTGACCTTTAAAGGCCCTAAGAAGTGTAAACAAGTTGGAGAAGTAATTAAGAAAGTTGTAAGTTTAAGAACATTAAGTTAAACCGAAATAACGGGATAACGGGGTAAGTACGGGAGTAGTAATTATGTATGTATTGTGATGCTTAGTATTAATTGAACCATTTGGCATGTAGTCATTGGTTCAAGAATAAGACTCGAGGAACAAGTAAGGACTAAGGAACAAGAGTGAACCAAAGAAACAAGAAGGCACCCGGTAACGTAAATTGTAGAAAAGGTATGATTTCTTCATGCCCTGTATCCTAATCTGGTTACCCCGATTTGTGTGCTTATTTGACCACCTAAATAAGATAAATGCATGAATCGGACTATATTGCACTTACCTGTGTGACTTATGTTGTGCTTGATATTTGTTGTCTTGAGCACTAGTTTGTATAATTCATGAAATACATGAATGATGATGAATGGTATTCGAACCTCGTATTGTACTTGTGTAATGTATTGTACCTCGTATGTATGTGTATATGTGCATTGTATTATTGTGGCTTGGATGTTGACTTGTGCTAATTCCTAACTATCTAACTCCTAACTTAAGTGAGAATAATTGGAATGAGTACAAGTCCGATATAGCTTCGGCCACGCGTGAGGATGAGGAGACACAAGAGGTTGGATCCGATTCCTGGTTCGTAAGCTGGTCCACGGCCCAAATCCCTTAAGTGGGTAGCATCCTGGATTAGTGAACCAAGTAAAGCCTGGTGGTGGGACGGTGTAGTCCCTGCCCAGAGGCCATACCGGCTTAACATGAGTAAGAGTAAGAAGTAAGTATGTATGAGTATGAGTATGAGTATGAGTATGTATGCGTATGTATGGAATAATGAGTAAAAGAGTAATCTCCACCCGATTAACCCGGGTGGACCAATGAAGCTAACAAGAACTGTACTTGTGTACTGAGTATGTGTATTCGGAAGAAGGTAAGTATGTATTGGATGGTTATATTGTATTCCCTGTATGCAATGAAGTGTATGTATGTATGCTTGTGTAAGTATTCTTGTATTGTGTATAAGAGCATGTATGCATGTATGTTTGAATGAAATCAACCGCATGTATTCGACCAAGTGGTCGGCGTACCCTCACTAGTACGCGGGGTATGCGGTTATCATGCTCGGCGAAAGCTGACCCCTTCGGGGGACATTTTTTAGTGTGCAGGTACCCGAAGCGAATGTGGTCAAGGCACAAGACCGGCGACTACATTGGATAGTAGTAGTAGAATGTAGAGGTGTATCAACTAGCACACCCCTTGTAGTTAGAAAGTAATGTAGTAGTGAGGAATGGGTAGACATAGACTCATAATGAGTACCTATGAACTTGGAGGAAACATTGTATTTGTATTGAGAACCTAGTAAACTCGGTTATGTATATTGCATGGTATGGTATTGTAAAGGAGTAACGTGTTGAACGGAATATAGTAGTATTGAACTGGAGAATGGAGTATGTATTGTAGATGTGTAATACTCGGGATTCCGGTCCATCAGACCGATGCTGTATGGAGAAGTAGTAGCCTTGTTAGTCACGTGGGTGACTAACGGCATTGTATCACCCATTGTATGTAAGTAAATATCCGCTGCGTGTATCTGATATGTAAGGAGATTGGACGGTAAGCACTGTATTAATGGTAGGGGTGTTACACTTTTCACCTAAATTTAACTTAAAAGTACAAATACTTATAATTATACCATTAAATGAATCCCTCCTATGACCTCATCAATGTTAACGTCATCTAGGAGGTGCTAGTTGTGTTTTAAAAATTAATGTTTTTATAGAAAATTTTGAAATAAGAACACTATCATAAACTTTTTCTGAATTTTAACTACGCGAAGTGAAAACTCGACCGGACGTACAAGTTCAATTAATGATGGACAATTTCCTACAGAGGGATAAATCAGCATCAATTTCTAATAGATCTTCTTTATCACTCTCCTCTTATAAACGATAAGTTCACCAATTATGGTATTTCTCGAATATGAAAAATTCCATAAGGAGGCAACTCATACTATTTCTAGACTGTTTACCTTGACATATCTGTAGTTGTGTTTATTTTAGCTATTTTATATGTGACAATATTTTATAAAAGAAGAAAACATAACCTACATGGACCAGTGACGAACACACCTTATAACCTGTGAGGGCACATGCCCCACAGGTTTTTGGAAAAATATAAATATATATATATATATATATATATATATATATATATATATTTAATAGTATAACTGAAATATGATGTTTTAACATTCCAAATAGTGGATATTCAAATTATAATATAAATATTAAATATTGTTTTAAAATTAAATTTTTAATATTTTATTTACCAGATTGTTATTCAATAAAAAGTGTCCCGCCGCCAAAGGCGGATGAGGCTCTAATTCCCCGTAGTTAAATAACCTTATAAATTTTCGAAAAAATATAAAATAACATAATATTTTAAAATGTGATGTGTTAAAAAAAATTTTACCCCATAAATAAAATTTTTGAGTCCACTACTGACCCTCACAAATTTAAAAGTCTAGGTCCGCCACTGGCATGGACCCAAACGGGACCTATACAAAAACCATCATTTTATGCTTCATAAAAATGTCAAGGAGAATGAAACTAGTACAAAAAGGGAGATACATAGGAACATATCGTACTCTTCAGTTGGAATTCAGTTGCCAAATAAATCATCATTCTACTTGTGCAAAATTGTTAGTACAAAGATCATCTAAGAGAACCTAAGACATAAAAAGGTTAGTCCGGCAACCAAATCCAGTTGGAATTCAGTTGCCAAATAAATCATCATTCTAATTATGGATAATAGATTTCCAGCTCATGTTTGACAGCTTTACTTGTTTTACAATTCAGGTCCACAAGAAACAACTTTGGCCTTGAAGTATACCGAGCTAGCATCATCTGCATGCACATAACACAATCCAGTCAATTTAAAGGAACTTGTGCTAACTTTATTCCTGAAGAATTTTCATTCACCTGTACTTCATTCATGGTATATAACTCTATTAGATCGTCGTTTCCAAGTTTCTAGATCATTGACCTTGCTTCTTCTAACTATGTCTACACAAGGAAAGTCTGAATTATTTTCAGTTATATCATACCTGCAATTAGTCCTAGATCAAATTTCTGAGGCACATTAGTCTCCACTTCAACGGCAACCTTTGCAGCTGCAATCCCTACAGCAACACTTTGCACAACATTCAAGCCCGAGCACATAGATGAAATAATAGCACCAACCAAGCAATCACCAGCTCCACTAACTCTGACAACCAAAGAAGAAAGAGCGGGAAAATGCATAGCAAAGATATCAGCTCTAGCTGTGCACAGTTTATACTGTCTCCAGTGGTGGTTCCAAGGGCACATTGTGCTCACATGACCATTGAGCCCTTTCCTTAAGTTATGAACACCAGTACTGAAAAGGTCTTCTGCTTGTTGGATCCTGCAGCATAGCAGTGCTCCACTAGGTCCAAGCGTGATTAGCACAAATTTTATACCTGCGTCCAATAAAGCTAAGATGGCTGGTTTCAAGTACTGAAACAAAGAATCAGGGGATCCGTTCAGAATGTTTTGCTCAATGGGAGCAAAAGGAGATTGATCAGATAACACGTTTGCCATTGCTATGAGTTCATGCTCATTGGGAGAAGTAAACCTTATCTGCAAATATGTCCCGAAACAACCAAGGACTTAAAGGCCATCACAGATGAATAAAAAGATGTCAATTATTCGAAGGCTAAGACTTACATGCTTAGCAATTGATGCAATTCGTCTGGATTTTGCAACAGATACGGGCTCAAACCAAACTGGAATATTATATTCTGCCGCAACTGCAAGTGTAAAAAACGTGCTCAATTTTCAAAGGCAAGCATTTTGTTTGCCTTTTTCGTTGGGTCCTTTCTTTCAGGAGGGGACGATATACAACAAGCCAGACTATAATTAATAAAAAGCAATATCGCTACTCTTGAAAGCTTTTGATATCTGGATGCGTTGATTGGACGAGCTGCAGAAAATGGATCTACTGGAAGTACTCTAGAGAGCAGAAGTCTATAAGCAAAATGGTAAAAGAAAAAAAGACACACTTAAGATATGCGCAAGATGGAGAAGATTTACTTTTGCAAGAGGTTTCCAAGG
Source organism: Limonium bicolor (assembly GCA_023374045.1). Lineage (NCBI taxonomy): Eukaryota > Viridiplantae > Streptophyta > Magnoliopsida > Caryophyllales > Plumbaginaceae > Limonium > Limonium bicolor. Next base: position 453,141,794 of record CM041776.1, on the reverse strand, counting down.
CTTGGGGCTCAAATTAGCATCGATCATCAACATCGGAGCGCGTGAAATAATGGATCGTGATTGCTCAATCCACTCAGGTGTAAGAAATTTCTCCTATAGGGGATGATGTGGTAACAATGATTAACTGAGGCCTTAAATACCAAGCAGACAGCACTGGCTGACACATAATCTCATAGCGTGAAGAAGAGTACGAAAGTTTAGGTAACAAATAGACGAGTATAAGTGGCTCGTCTACTCACAATGGAATCAACCCTTGCCACGCCAGAAGCCAACTCTCCATTAACATCAAACATGCAGCACACAGTAGCAGTTTTGATGTGTTTTCCATGATGAATACCTATTCAATAAAATGCAAAAAGTGAGAACAAAGAGCATTGCGCACAAACCAGTCACATCATTCACAATTGTCAAGCCATCACCAGATACAGCTTCCCCACCACAACAAACGCTGATGCAAAGAAGGGCCATCCAGATAAGAGGGGTGAAAACAGAAGAGGAACTATAAACGATGAGACTAGGAAAAAGGACAAGACTGACCTTCAACGTGAAGGCTGGCTGATTTCCAACTTGTCATTAGCAGATCACCTGATAAATTATTACATAAAATTCAGAGATATACTTGTCAGGACCTCACTGATCAACAATAAAATATTGTATGATAGCTATAACAAGAATAATTGTTTCGAGCCAACCTGCCATGTCATCGCCGACTGTGCTGACCAAATAAGCTTTTGTCCCAAACTTTGCCATGCACTCCGCGATATTCCTCGCAACCCCACCCAACATAAAATCAACCTTTTCAGAGAGTGTGCATTAGTAAAAAGATGGTCTCAAGAAGTAGGCCAGATTTTTAAAATGCTGAAAGATAATATTTTGCACTATCCACACCACTACTACGTCAAGCCACATAACAATGTTGAATACAAATCTGCCGATAATTTCTCAAATTTTCAAATATATTTAAGAAAGACACATTCTTTCCTCTCTATCACTCAATATTAATCGAGTGCTTTTACAGCCATCCTCTCATTTGAAGTCCAAAGAAAGACAGCCTTGGACCGTGATCTTCCCTCTCCTATTCTACTCCAGGACAAAAACAACAATACAAGGAAACAGATCACACCTTTCCGGGGGACGTGCTTTTAGCATTTGAGGCAGCCAAAGGAGTGGCAAGAACGTCCAACACCATTCCTCCAATCACAACTGGCATGGAACCACCACCTTGCTCTGCACTTAGCAACAACTAGGAAGTGCGAGAAGATGGGAGAAGCAAAGTTGGAGCTTACAGAAAAATAACCAGCAAAAGGAAACAAACAATTTAGGGGACGGATACAGAAAATTACAGGGCTGAGAAGATTGTTGGGATTGAGATGCACAGTCGGATGAGGTGTCGTGAGAGCACACCAATGCGATCTCGAGTAGTGCTATCCATTTTCTTTCTTTCGCGGAGTCAGAAGGTGAGATCAAACCAGTGTTGGACAAGAGCAAACAGTACAATCTGTTAATATGCCCCTAAGATGCAAGAGAAAAGTTCATACATAAATAAGAGTCAGTACCGAAAAGGTATGATCACTTTAATAGAAGAGGTAAAATCAATACTGCTTCAACAAGTTAGATAATAATAAAAAATATATTGCGAAAGTAGAAACAACATACCATAAAGTGTTAGAGAGTATAGTATATGTGTTACATTACTTTCTGTTATATTCATATCCTATCCTCTCTGTTAGGAAAGTTATACTCTCTGTTGGGAAAGTTAGTTCTATCATTGTATTAGTTCAGATACTCTTGTCTTCTACTGCTTCCAAGAAGCATGAGATACATCATCTCTTCTCTGAACAAACAAAACTTTTCTTCCCAAAAGTATGAATAAAGTGAATTCGTCTAGCGCAAACTCCGACACAAAGGTGAGTAGTGACATCTTGATGAAAAGAAAGACCCCAGCTTTCCCTGAAATATGAGTCATTAGGTCCTGCTAGTAGCGAGACCCTAGATTGTTGGAGCCACACACGGGTTTGCATGTTAATTCGGCATATTAGTAGTCGCAACTTAGTTTAGAAATCTAACTAAGAATGACATATGTACATGAAACAAAGTAATACTTCTCATCGTTAATTTTGATTTAACATAATTACAGCCCTAAATATATAAGAATTACAATAAGTCACATATCTCACTCAGATTCGTCACTACCCATAACCATTTCAATCTATTAATTTATCATCTTTAAAAAAGCAATTCACTACTTGAGAAATCAAATTTAACTACTATGCAGAAAAAAGGGTACATGCGAGACAATGCTGTCCTTTTATCAAACAACAGCTTGCATAAACATAAAACAATGAAAAAAGCTGGTTCAAAAGTAAGCTACGCATTATATCGATCAACTCATGTGCACACAAGTTCAACAATCAAGTCATCAATCTCAGAATTCAATGTACAACCATATTATCTCGTTTGACAAAAATATGCAAGTAAACACACACTTTCCCTAGTATTTGTGACCGTAAGGAGCAGAAAAGATGTCAAGAAATGAAATAAACCAGACAAGCGTTGCGCAACAAGCAAGCCAACGGAAAATCAGTCCAGCATTAGGTTGCCCATTTAACGATGTGATTTCTGCAGAACATGTACAGACAACAAGAGACTTACTAATTTGAACACTATTCGAACTGATTCGCTTATTGGTTGAAGTTGAACTTACCGATGGATTCGATGTTGCTCTCAATCGTGCACCCTCGGTTTTGCTGCCACGGATTTAGGATCAGCTCCAGTTACTGGGTTGCTATTAGTTTGCCCTAAATTGCTTCAATGAGTTAGGTGGTTCATGCCCTCCCTTTGCTCTCTACTTCCTCTGCTGGTTTCCTCTTGTGTTTCGCTGTCCTAATTAACTCGTTGCTCTTCACCGTCATTTATAGCCACTGATTGCGGAGATTACAAGCATCTATTATCACAGCTCGTGCACTAGTCCTGGTGAGGAAATCGGGGACGAAGTAGATGCTGAAGTGGTGCATGATCGATCAATTTGTTTTGCCTCAGGCCTCGCCAGCCTTATTTCCGGTCGCGGGGAAGAAGCTTACGTTACGTTCAGTTTTTCTATTTGTTTTTTTTTTTTTGAAAATTCACAGAATGCCACGATTTGGTTATGTTTATTGAGTTCCACATGTCACATATGAGTTTAAAAAACTTCAAATTTGATATTGTACCAAAATATAACACTTTAGGATCGTCCATGTAAAATTTCATCAATTTTGGACAACATTTAAGCATGTTTAAAGTTGAATTACGAAAACAACGGTGGTATATTGTGAATTATAAACTCAAATCGTGGCATTTTATGAATTTCCTCCCCTTTTCATATCTTAACATCAAAAGATGAGGCATTATACATATTTGTCACCAAAATAGTTGGAAAGTGTTCAGATTTCTATTCATTTATCCACTCCACTCTATCAAAAGATCTAATCAAAGCTTTTAAAACCTCACTTTTTCTTCTTCTTCATGTCTTTGCACTTCATATTCAAGAGACATAACTCCTTAAACCAAGGCAATACATTTATACAGCAGATGCTAAAGCTACTCCCACACTGTGCAAGTTCCATAGCCATTTTTCCTACTGTTATGTATGTCATCTGCACTTGAGAGGTGCTAGTGAACATCTTGTCGAAAGCTAGAATTGGCCTTCCTTCTTCATTCCTGATGAGGCCTCCGAATTTCATGCATCCATCCGAGCTCTTCCTTATGCACCAGGTTTTAGAATTGATCTTTCCTGGATTCTCCCTCCTTCCTTGTTATATTTATTGCACCTGCTTATGTGAGTGCACACAATTTTCATATGCATCAATGATTGCTTTATTTTGTTCTATAACCGACCACCAAGTTAGATAAGCATTATGTTTGCATTTGTTTCTTGCAGCATAAATGACCCACATGAGGTTTGCCACCCTAGACATCTTCTTCCTACCCCAGGAATTAGAAGCTTTGATGAACTAGTCTATTACCAAGTCACTATCTCCTTCTGGAATTTCTTTTGTGTTGGCCTGATTTCCCCAAATCTCCTTGACAGCACAACAGAGGAAGAAGCAGTGAGAGAGGGTATCCTGATCTCCACAGAAAAAATAGACAGTGCTCCCCCCAATCCTTCTTTTATATTGCCCTAGCAAGGAGTAATATTGTTTTAAAACTTCCAGAGGTTTAGTTTAGCTCTCGGGGTACATACGCTAGGGAGAGTTTTGGAACAGATTTTGTGGCTGAAGTTTGGGCTAGAACTGTAGCCTGAGTCAAAGGTTATGAAAATTTGGGTATAACCAAACTTAACAGTATATTCATGGTCTTTGTTGAAGTGCCACACCCACTTATCTAAGGAGGTAGGATATATGGGGATGGAGAGGATAATGTCTCTTTCCAAAGGAGGTAAAAGGCTATTTAGTTTGGCAAAGTCCTAGTTAGTCTTCTCATCGGTGAGTACCTCAGAGACTTTCATTGAGGGGGACCTGTTTTGGGGTCTGAGAGCTTGGACTTTAAAAAGGTCATCTCTAGGAATCCAGGGTGAGTTCCAAAATAGGGTAGAGTTGCCAGAGCTTATCTTCTTCCTCACTCCCATATTCAAGTATTTGATATTTAGAGCAAGGGCTTTCCAGATGGGACTTGCTCCAGTGTTCTTTTGCTTCTCTTAAACAACAAGTAGGGTAGTAAAGGTTTTTCATAGTCACAGCTACTAGAGACTCTTGTTAGAAAGCATTCTCCAGAGTTGTTTAACTAACATAGCCTTATTGAAATTCTCCACTTCTCTGAACCTCATACCCCCTTCTTCCGTAGGGTTACAAATCTTTTTCCATTTTATCCAATGCATAGGCTGAGATTCCTTAAACCATCCCCACCAAAAAGCTGAAATCATCGAATTTATCTTTGAGATAATGTTTTTGGGGAGTTGAAACAAGGACATAGAAAAGCAAGGGATAGACTGAAGCACACTGGTCACCATTATTGATCTAGCTGCTTAGGACATTGGCTTAACCCACAAGGAGATTCTTTTTAAGATAGTACTAAGAAGGTATTTGAAAATTCTGATTTGTTTCTGCCTAGTTTCAGAGGGAGTCCTAGGTACTTGGACAGATTAGGAACCTCTTGGATGTTGAGAACATCAGATAGTTGCTTCTTTTACTGGGGATAAGTTTGTGACGGAGGCCTGAAGAGATGAGGAACTTGTTAAGCACAGAGTGTAACTTAGAGACATTTTTTGGTGAAGAAACTCCAAAAAAAGATGATGCCATCTGTGAAAGCTAGATGAGTGATAGATGGGCTTTCTTTAGAGAGCTTGATACCCCTATTCTCCTTCTTTATCCAGTTTGTTGATGTAAGAGGAAAGGGTTTCTTGCACTAGGATGAACAAGAAGGGGGACAAGGGATCTCCTTGTCTTACCTCTTGTTTGCTTGAAAAATTTCCCAGGGGCACCATTTACCAGTATTGCACAATTCACCTAAGTTACACAATTCATCACTGGCCTCAGCCAGTTAAGAGGAAATCCCATAGCTATTAGAGTTCTCTCTAGAAACTTCCACTCAATTCTATCGTAAGCCTTACTAAGATTAGTTTTAAGAGCAAAGAACCCTATTTTTTTGCTTGGCTATTCTCTAAGCAATGATGTAACTCCCCTGCTAGAATAACATTGTCAGTCATTAGCCTACCCCTTACAACCCTGCCTGATTACTAGAAATTAGCTTAGGCAAAATATCTTGCACTCTTAGAGCCAACACTTTTGACACAATTTTATAAAGAAAATTGCATAAAGCTATGGGCCTGAACTTACTGATGTCTACAACTCCTTTTTTCTTTTAAAATTAAAGCTATAAAATAATCATTAAAGTTCTAGGCATCTGTCCCCCCATAAGCACATTTAGTACCTCATCTATTACACGATTACCAACAGTACTCCAGTGGGATTTGTAAAACTTAACGTTAAAGCCGTCTGGTCCAGGAGATTTGTCAGCCCCCAAAGCCTTCAATGCTTCAACAACTTCCTCCTTAGAGTAAGGGTAATTTAACTGCTCTATAGAATTCCTTTCCAGTTTGCCTTCAAATGCAGCCTCGAAGTAAGGATTGATTTCTGGATCAGTAGAGGACAAAAGATTCTCAAAGTAGTCTCTAGCAGTATATTCTACTTCCTTCCAGTTGTACTGCATCTATTTCTCCTTATTTTCTAGCCCGAAAATGCAGTTAGATCTTTTGGCTCCATAGGCCTTATAATGGAAAAAATTTGCATTCTTATCACCCACAGCTATCCACTTGTCTCGGGCCCTTTGCTTACAATAAATTTCCTCCTTGAGGGACAATTGTTCTACTTCCAACATCAATCTTTTCTTGTTATCTTTTACTCCTGGAGAAATTGTACCTCTGGTGACTGAGGCTAATTCTTTCTGTTTCTGTACTTTTTTCCACTTGATTTTACCTAGAGTCCAGCCCTTCCACTCAGCTAGCTTTTTCGCACATTCTTCAAGCTTTTGAGGCAAAGAGAAGGACTCCTTTTCCTGAACCTCTAAAATAATCTCTTTACACTTTTCCTCAGTACTCCAATTGTTTTCATATCTAAATATCCTTTTTGGGGAGATACATTTACCAAAGAACCTGATAAGTAGGAGACAGTGATCTGAATTTTCCCGGGGGAGATGCTCCACTGCTAGGTTAGGAAAGATCTCCCAAACCTTATGACAGCATAGGACTCTGTCAAGTCTACTCTGAGAATTGTACTGCAGAATTTGGCAGTTTGTGAAAGTAAAGGGGTCTCTAAAGTACCCAACATCTTGAAGGTCACAATCCTTTACCACCTGGCTGAAAGGCTCCATTTCTGACTCATGTCTTGTTCTACCTCTCTTCTCACTAGCATACAAAATTTGATTAAAATCCCCGACTAAGATCTAAGGGAGATCCATTTTTCTCTTAAGAGTAGAGATGAGCTTCCATGTCAAGTATTTCAGTCTCCAGCCAGCCCACCCATATATCCCTGAGAAGTGGAACTTAGTACCTCCTGGTAGAGTAATTACATAGTCCATATGGTGAGAAGAGAGATTAACGAGTTTCACCTCTAGATCAGCCTTCCACATGAAGGCTAAACCTTAGGGCCGTCTCCATTAATTAGGGGGCCTTGTGTGAGTTCAAATAGATAATCATAATATATATAAAATATTAAATTATGTACAAAAAATTATTAAAAATATAAATTAATTTAAATAATACTAGTTATTTATTAATTAATAAATTATATAATAAAAAGTTAATTTTTATAAGGGAAAATTCACGATATACCCCTGTTTTCTTTCGTAACTCACAATATACCCCTGTTGTTTTTCGTAATTCAACTTTAAACATTCTTAAATGTTGTCCAAAATTGATGAAACTTTACATGGACGATGCTAAAGTGTTACATTTTGATCCAATATCAAATTTGAAGTTTTTAAGCTCACATGTGACTGTGGGACCCAATGAAAATTATGACATGTTCATTGGGTCCCACATGTCACATCTGAGCTTAAAAAACTTCAAATTTGATATTGGACCAAAATATAACCCTTTAGCATCGTCCATGTAAAGTTTCATCAATTTTGGACAACATTTAAGCATGTTTAAAGTTGAATTATGAAAACAGCGGTATATTGTGAATTACGAAAGAAAATAGGGGTATATCATGAATTTTCCCTTTTTATAATAAATATATAATTATGTGTTATAATTTTTTAAAATAAAAATATTTATTAATACGATATTTTATTGGTAATTTTATTTTATAAAATTATATTATAAAATTTTAATATATAATTTATGTACATATAATAATATTTATGTCAAGTTATATTATTTATTACTTTATTGTTTTTATGATATATACAATAATAAAGTTCACTAATAACATATCATATTTTTCATTTATAACTTCTTACTTATAATTTTTTATATAAGTAATTAATTAATTAACTATATCTCAAAATATAACAAGACCCTTAAAAAAATTTGCCCCTGATAAGTGGGGGCTCTGTGCCACGTCTCCAGTTGAATGCCTGAAGAGCCGGCTTTGCTAAACCTCCACTCCTTCCTAAAGTGCTGCTCGCTGCCTCCCTTGAGTATAAAGGAAATTTACTAAATAACAGGTCCATCTCTTCCTTGGATCTGTGGATCTCTATTAGAAAAAACCATCTCAGATCTGAACTTTTGAATCAAGTCCTGACCCAAGTAACTGCTAGGGGTCGACCCAAACCACTACAGTCCAAACTAAGACAACTCATTTGATTAGGCAGCCTTACTCTCCAGCAAGGTCTGCCTTTTCTAAGATGTCCTTTAGAACAGAAGAGTCATGAACCTCTTTCTCAACATTCTAAGATTTGGTCACCTGAGACTTATGTTTTTTGGACTTCTTCAGTTTGATTTTCATGTTCTTCTTAGGAACTGCTCCTTCTCCCAGACTAAAGACTCCCTTTCCTTCTCTCTTTTTGAAAATAATCCTTTGACTATCTAAAGCTTAACCTGCCTGGACTTTGTTTTTTCTTTTCAATGCTGCTTCCTCCATTATCTTACTGATAGAATCCTCCACATTACAGGGTACCTCCTTGTCTATTTTAGTTTTTTAGGACACACTTTTAAAGTTATCGAAAGCTTTAACCCAGTCTTCCATCTGATAATATTTCCTCTTCTCTCAACTGCTTCCTTCTCTATCTCCTGATCTCTCAAAGCCAGGGGATCTTGGTTTTGTCCGATCTTCCCCTAGACTGGGTCATGAAACCCAACAACTGTCTCTAAGATTCCTTCCTCATTATGTTCTATATCTGCAGGTAAAAGAATTTTGCTTCCTATACTGCACTTCTTCTGATAAGTTTATGCTACATAATCTGATCCCAGGACTTCTTCATCCACTCTTAGTAGTCTCTAGGAACTTTCCTTCCTTAACTCCTTCACCCTGATCTAACTAATCTGAAATGACTATATCAAGGTACATATGAGGAGACTGAGCAATCAAGAGTCCAGGAGACCCAGTCAGCTCAAGATCTGCTTCACCCAACGCCTCTTGGGTTGTCTGACTTCCAGAAGGGTCACTATCTTTGGCTGTTTCTAAGAAAAAGGAGTATGAGATAGTAGATGTAGAACCAACAAATTCTAATCTCAGCTAGTGTAACACCCCAACTACAACAACGTACGTGAACAATACTTTGCAGCGGAAATCATAACTCACAACATAACTTAACTCCTTGGTGTTACACGCCGTTAGCCACCCACGTGGCTAACAAGGCTAACATACATACATCGTACCGGTCTGATGGACTAAACTCCCGAGCAACTACACATTAATCCCGTTCCATGTCCAACATTTAATATACACTTACATTACAACTGTACCAAGTAATTACCAACCCGCGCTGGTACATTTTCGGTCTTACTACTCCTACCATACATACACGATTTGAATGTCTACCCATGTGCAACAACTACCCGTCCTACTCTCGAACGGCTTCCAGTTTCTTCGTACCTGTAAAGTAATGGGGGCCCCCAAAGGGGTCAGCACCTTTGCTGGTATGGTAATCCCGCAGCCCGCATGCTACCGGCCACGCACAACTATTTGTCGTCTTAGCATGCGGTTGATTTCATTTCAAACATGCAAACTATACACACATGTCATGCTTATAGCGCAAACACCATTAATAGGATACAACACAAGGTTAGCACACACAACATAACAACACACTTCACTTTATAACATACATAACTTAATTTCTCTCTTCTTAGAGGACATACACTTTAGTTAGGATGTGCCGGGGTAGTATAGGCCCGAGCACAACAACATACATTTTCTTTACTTGGGTGGCGGCCTCCTATAGGACCGATCACAACATACATAATTTCCCCCTAGCCCAATAATGATGAGTTAGGTAAGCCTTGGTTAAGCTTGTGGGTGGTTGTAATTCAAGGAGGAAGAACAACGTAACATAACAAAGAGGGAGTCGAAGCGAACTTAAGCTTCAACACCCTACCAACATTATACATAATTTCCCTCCTAGCCCGATGTGGAGGTCGGGTAGGTAAGCTTTGGCTAAGCTAGTGGGAGGTCGAAATCCAATGAAGGAAAACAACCCTAACATAACAGGATGGAGTTATTCACATATATATAATTAACTCCCAAACATACGCCACCGCGGGGACACCCGGATTCCTCTCCATACATAACATATACTTATTAGTTAGAGGTTCCCTTATGGAACTTATTCACATACAACATCACATAGTGTTACTAACTCGGTTTAGACACATAGGGAAATCATATCCCATTTCGACAAAACGGATAATAGTATCCAAACATCAAAAACATATTAACAAGTCCATACATCACGCATTGCAAACATCCAATAACGCACGGATAGCCGTAGTTAGAACGTTCCCCATGGGTTTGGACGTTTATTCCGAATACCGATCTCTTATGTGAACCTAAGGGGTTAACTATTATTTTAACCCTAACTAAGGTTAAGCGGTATCGGAATTGGTTACGCCACAATAATGAATTACTGTAAACTCATTTCATGCTTTATCTTGCAAGGTGGCAAACACACAGAAAAACACATTGGCATACAAGCCGGTGTAATCCGGTAGGACACAGGTTGCAAGAGAACCATACCTGTCACCAAGGTCCACTCTATTGCGTTCTCTAGGTTCCTTGAATAATCTTTGAACAACTGGTAACATTACATTTGTTTCCATTAAATCGGGGCAATACAATGTTAAACGACTAGTGCGCCCATAGTTAACCCCGTTATCCCGTTATACTTAATTTTACTCTCGTGATCTTAAGTTCACAACTCTCACATCAAACCTAACACTTGTTTACACATTTAAGGCCTTTAAATGTCACCAAAACAAGGCCTAAACATCATCCAAAACCATTACCATCCAATCCCCTATCATTAGAAGGCTGAAGCACACCAAAAATGGAGTTCAAAAGATTATGGGTCATTTTAAAATCAAAATATACATAAACATATGCAAAAACATGTCAAAACAGATAGTACTCGAAAAGAGGAATCCAACGCCGCAAACGGCACTCAAAACGGAGTTCAAACGAAAAAGTTATGCAAAAACAAAGGTTGGTCCGAACATGCGTCCGACCTTGCATGTTCGGACATAAGTCGAGAGTTCTGAAAATTTTCCGTCGTATGATGTCCGAACTTCAATGTTCGGACACATGTTAGGACATACCGAAAACTGCAAAATCCATTACGGAAAACAAGTAGAACCAAGCCACAAATCCCCCACAAAACATACATAACTTATAGTAGCAAAATAGCCCATCGAAAACACATTTCCACGGGGTTTTAACGCATCATACACATATTAAAATCAACCAAAAACATCACCAAATCAAAGAGTCAAAACACTCATTTTCTACCAAAATTTCGCCATAACCTCCCCATAAACTACATCACATCACAATTTCATCATTTTCATCCTAATTAGCCACACCCTTTCAAGGGTCCTAACAGCACTTAACACAATCCTTAAATTCATCAACAACAATACAATCACCATTTACTCCATAACCACAATATCAATCACAAACTCAAAACATTTGGCTCTAAAGGCCCTCCATTCAACATTAATTCACAACCCTCTTCTAACATCAATTGAACACATTCCACACATATATTTCAATCCACAATTTGGGTTCATTAATTTGTTTACCCATCCCAAACACTTAAACAATTATAACAAGGTTTAAGGGATTCCTTACCTTAATTTCACAAGTTCCTTAATTCTCCTCTTGCTCCATATCTTCTCAAAATCGGTTAAGAGGGCATGGAGTTTCCAAACTCCATCCCAACATTCAAGAACACAAAACACACTCAATTAATTATCTAAACCCTTGCAATATTTCAATTCAATCAAAAGGCTAGAGCACAAGGTTAGGGTTTACCTTTGTGAAGCTTTCAAGAGGGATTTTCACCCTTGAATCAAGAGGGGAACTTCTCCACCATTGAAGGATCAATTTGGAGCTCAAGAACAAGGAGAAAACAAGGTATCAAAAATGGTGAAAAATTGATTACACCAAGAGTTGAAGGAAAAATGACTTTTTCTTGGGAATTTTTACCTTAGAAGGAAGAGGAGGCTCCAAGCTTCACATTGGTGCCATTTTCTCTTCAAATGGGGAAAACCCATGGAGGTCAACTTCATCCTTTTGAAATTTCGAAAAGAGAGGATGAGAGGAAGGTGAGAGGAAGAAGATATGTGATTTGTTTTTATTTGGAGCTCAAATGGAGCTTGGGGATGAAGAGGAAGTGGAGAAGCCATTGTTGGCTAGGTTGGAGAACTCCATCGGCAGAGAGGGAGAAGGGAGCCGTGGAGGAAGAAAGGAGAGAGAGGAAAGAGAAGAGGAAAGAGAGAAATGAGAGGAGAAGAGAGAGAGAGAGGGGTATAAGTGGTCCCTCTATTTTTTTTGACTTAATTAATTTGTTAACTAGTCTTGTGTGCGTGAGCTGTTTACATTAATAAAACCGGCCCACTACTGTAAACATGCTGGAGCGTTTTTCGTTTTTAACAGAAAACGCTGTTTATTTACCCGGTTTAGCACTATTCACTAACCGGGACCGTTTTCCGGAATTTTCTCATTCCTTTAATTTTAATGGTTATTAAACTCCCATTAATGTTTAATTATTTTACAAAATCAACTATTATTTTTACGGGGTCATTTAACTGTTTAAGGTCACGTTTTCGGGTTTTCTCGAAAAACGCGCTTTAAGACTCCGTTAGTGTTTTAACACATTATTTGAATCCGTTTTCTTCCGGAATTTTTCCCACATGTTCTTAATGTGTAATTAAGGTATAAAAATAATTTATAACCCTAATAAAGGTTATGTACCTCCTAAAATAATTAAATACGCGTTTCCACGTTTTGTGACTTATACGCATTTTCTTTTTCTTTTTGGTTTTCATTTCTTCACCAATGATCTTAAGGACTTAATTAGCCTTAGAAAATTATAATTACATAATTAATTAACACATTAAGGTTTGGGGTATTTCAATCTACCCCCCTTAAAAGAACTTCGTCCTCGAAGTTCACACTTCCCTAGCGTCATTTGAATTAGAACACAGGGATTACTTGCAACATAAACTTCCATAACAAACATACTTTACATCACAACCTCGGACTTAACGGTCCGGGTAACACATCCATACATGCATACATGACTTAACATACTTACATAGTATCCTCTGACTTAATGGTCCGGGTACCTTAACAACATTTGCACATACATAACAACCCTTAGACTCTTGGTCTGGGTAACATAACAACATTTAGACTCGTAGGTCTTGATAACATAACAACCTTCAGACACATAGGTCTGGGTATAACACCTTCTGAACTTAACCACATTAGGACTCAAGGTCCAAAATAATAATTATTACACATACCACACAACATGTCTTAGCATGTATATCAACCAGAAATTCCTTTTCCATCTCTTCATGAGTTCGAGACCCATGTAGAGTACATATACACTGTGATCCCGCAGAATCGGTCGCGATGGACACTCTGGTCCCCGTTCCTTGGGAGATCAAAACAATTGCATACATCTTTAAAATATACTTCTCATGTCACCGGTCCGAAGACAAAGGCTCATACGTCCTCAGCTCGTGAGCAAGTAATACGAAAATACTCTATATGAGGTTCAGTATAATGAAATCCTTTATTGGAAGGATACAAGTTGAAAATCCTCTACGAGGTCACATAAAGGTAGTCCTTCCTTTGAAAATACCACTTAAGAATCTTAAAGTATTTATTGAAGTTTTGAAAATACCAATTTAAAATTTGAAACCACCAATTTAAAATTCTTTTGAAAACGCAATACAACTCCAAGTTCAATTATCATTAACTGCATCTTATTCTTGATGTGGTTATTTATGACCACTTATAGGGAGTTTCAAGAATCATCCAACCCTGATGTGATCAGCATCAGTGTTGAACTATCTCCCACCCCAATTTGTGTTCGGCTTCCCTTGATCTCATGATAATCAAGTTCCACCTCCCACTTCAATTTCAACAACAGCTAATTCAAACATGTACCATTTTCTATCTTTAATCCTTCTAGTTGTAATCATTACATCTCCAAGGGATAGAACTCTGTCTATCAATCATCTTCCAGATTTATTTTAAATCAAGTTACCTAGGGAATTTAATTCTCACTAGGTTCTATGTTGGTGTCACACCTCTTCATAAATCACAATACTGTATATATATGCTTTATAAAAATACAATACATGGTTTTACATTTAGTATTGTATGAACATACATAGTCGGGGTTTAGTTCCCCGGGAGTTTCTTACTCCCTTATACTTATACTTTCACACACATCCGTTAACACAACAAACACACTTATCACAATGGTATTCGCATCTTCTGTGCGCAATTACCACAATTAACCATGAATGAATGCGTATGTTTATGTAACACGCGCACCAATCATCAAAATAAATCATTTTGTGCTATGCACATCATAGTTCACGTACACTTACGGTAAAAGACACTAAGTGGTTCTGCGCTCTACCCCCCTTAAAAGGGATTACGCCCACGTAATCAATCAGTTAATCACTTGTTTAGAACATTCTACCGTCGTGAAGTGTTTATCTCCACGTGGTTTATTACACATGTGTTCTGGTTTGAGGGTCTTAGCCATATTGGCGGTTTAGTCCCTAACCAAGACTTCTCATTAGAGTTTATTTTAACTCTTAACTGGTTTCGATCCTGGCCTGTGAGGCTTTTAGGCATCATTAGTTTGCCATTCACTCATGTTCACTATTCGCATTCATCGTTTGAATCACTGGTTCACCAGTTTCTGCTGCGCAACTCTTGATAATTTAGAGCTTAGTTTGCCCCATACATTATTCTTACTGTACCGTATATCTTCGATTATCACCTTCATCTTGGTAATAACTATTTCTCAACCGACGCGTGGTATTTCTTACCATGAGTGAACTCGGTGAGTTACAGACTTTCTATCCACTTCGATGATAATTTACTGTGTGTACTGCTATGTATTTCATAATGTTTAACTTGACTACTTCCGACTTACTGTCGGTTGAGTTTGAGCTACTATGTATTGTGTAGTACTCTGTCGGTTATTTCCAACACTTAAGGTATATTCCATACCGACATTTAATATTTGTGTTTTAAGTAGTCACTTATGTCAACCAGGTTCCTTTTTATTGGTACGACCGTGCTTGTCCTATACATCGGTTTTTATCACATCCTAAGTCTTTGTTCTTCCATCACAATTGACATCTCCCAAACTTCCTAGCTATCTCACTCGATCATTACCGTGCAAGCGCAATACCAAAACACTCAGTCATACAGAGTGCAGAGGCGTAAACTCTTGACAGTAAATCTCTTATGCGATAGCAATAGGAACTCACACTGTTTTCCTTATCACATAGTACTGACTACTGGCTCATTGCCCAGTCTGTTTGTTATCACTTACCTTGTATGCCCATTGAGTTTCACTCATAATCTATCTTATTTGCCACATTATTATTTAACAATACTTATGCAACGGTCGCTTACTGCGCACCGTGCGGTTACTCATCGTATAACATTAGCTTACACTGCATTCGCTATTATATTAGCTTCCGCTATTTCACTGTGTTTTGCCATTTATTCAGCTGACTACTGAATACTCTATTCTTTTAGTGTCTGTGCTCCTTGAGCGCTGTTCATTACACATCTAGCGTCCCACACCTAATGGTGGTTGCCATTTAGACTCATTACCCTTGTGGTCCTCACAACTGGTATAAGCGCTTCTATGCGTATAATACTCATTCAAATCATCCTTAGGTAGCTACATCATGGTCCAACCCTAACATACCTTTTAAACTTGGTTCACATAACTACCGCTGTTGCGGTCTCACATTTCAAGAGGTATCCCCACTCTTAAAGCAGGGTTCGTTAACCGCTTACTTTACTTACATAACATAACTTTCGAAATCAATAACATTTTCTTAACACATTCCACTTATGGCTTATAAGCCTTATTTCCTCGAGCTTTGCTCTTTGTAGGCTATCCACACACTTTTACCTCTCCGTATAATATTACATGGCTTATGGGTTGCATTGAGCTCCATGACAAGGTCGTTGTTCCTTTCATGGTATGCCCCTTCAAGGATGTCAGACTTCCTTCTGACAACTTGTGCTTAAACTGGGTGTTAGTTTCAACCCTTGCATTCCTGTCATGTCATCTCATTCAACCATTGTTGATCTAAACACCCTTTTTAGGATGGTTCCTGGGTGTTACTAGGTTATGCCATTACATCTAGCTTGCACTCATCGGTATGTTTAATTTACTACTTCCCCCTGCGTTCTTTGTTGGGTTAAATATCCTCTTCCGTGAGTTTGATATCTCCTGTTAGTTTAAGTGATCATTCCGGGAGTCTCGTCCCGATCGTTGCACATTGACGTGTTCATAGCAGGCATCTGTCTCGCCATATTTAGGCTGGGTACTTACTCTAGCTATTGTGTTCATCCTTCCAGATCCTTGAGACATATGCTATGTCTTTACTTACTAACCAGTGCACTTCGCACTTGTTCACCTTTAAACATTTCCTTAAAATAAACTTACTAATTCCTTTGGTCTTCCTTAACTTAACTGGGTTCCTTTATTTCAACCATTCGATGGTACTCCATTGCTGTTGCTTGACTTTTACTTCAGACCGTAGTATGGAGTCGACTACTTCCCGTGTTCCAGGCTCCACTCGTATACATACATGGGGTATCCTACTGATACATTGCTACTTACCCAACTACCCCATAAGAAGGGTTGTTAGGCCCACAAGCTCCTAGCGGAGTGCGGTCGTCCCACATTACTGTTGGTACACTCGTAGTGTCCGTCACACGCCTAGGTGAAGTATTCTGTTGTTAACTCCCTTATATTATCCCGTGATAATATGCATTCCGTGCTTCCCGAACTTAATCCAGGGAAAGTTTATCCACCGTTGTATTATTATGAACTCAATCCATTCCTCGGGCCGTTACCCTTGGGTTTACCGGTTTCCATCCGCTTATTCGAAAGTAAACGGGGTATAACTTACCTACCATGTGGCACTGAGGCCGGTGTAGGTCTTCTGGTCTGGTTTTAAAAGGAGAAGAATTTAAAATAGATTGGGTTTGAAAGAAAATTTGGTTTTGAAAAGGTTTTGAAAATGAATTTAAGTTTGAAAGAAAATTCTCGTGGTTTCACAACATTTTCTCGCCTTAACCAAGTCTAGCTTCTTGTTGACTGGTGTATTTCCAATTACAGAGGTCAGGCTGCTAAGCCTTTCCACAGTTATGATGGTCTCACTTTACTTCATGGTACTTTACTAAGTACTTTATAGTTGCTAATAATTTGCCGCCAGCCTCGTTGTAGCAGCACTTGCCTTGGCAAGTGCGCCATGCTGACTGGCTACTGGTTCAATACACATCGGTTGCGGTACTGCTTTGACCCGCTCTAACATCTGTGGCCTTGCTGGCCCTTGCTTGATCTTACCGTCTTAACAACAATTCCTTGGGTAGTTCTCTCTGTCTTCACCTGATAACCATTAACTAGGGTGTTTCCCATTCTGGGAGACCCAAACTTAGCATCGTATCCTCCTTGTACTACGTTGTAGTTCCTTAATCGGTCGGTGTACCGTTGGTGTATTAGTTAACATTGTAGTCCCGCAGACACTCGTCTCGGATTCTACTACTTCACTTCTCCACTGTTGCACGGTTAGTGCTTGCAAGCTGGTTGTCCTCGACTACTTCGCATGTCGACCCAGGGTGCTGGAAATTCCATTCTCTTATGCATAAGAATCTTCACTTTTCGCTAACAAGAGCGGTTAATATTGTTTAAATGGAACCGTCTTCGGGATTCACACCTTTCGGAATCTACCGTATGACAGGTTCTCCGTGCTCATTAGGGCACTTAATAACAGCCAGATCGGGTATTCCGAGTAAGAGAGGACTTCCATCTCTTTGGCGTTCTTTCCAAGTTATATAATAGGGTTTGTGGAGGGCGGGATGGATACTGTAGGTATCCAGTACACAGTATTTCCCTAACTAGCGTACTTCTCACTCTATCACTCAACCCTTAACCCAAGGTACTAAAATCTTAACTCGGTACTTCCTAAGCTCGGTACTTCAGTCATCAGAGCGATACTTCGCTCTGATACCACTTTTTGTAACACCCCAACTACAACAACGTACTTGAACAATACTTTGCAGCGGAAATCATAACTCACAACATAACTTAACTCCTTGGTGTTACACGCCGTTAGCCACCCACGTGGCTAACAAGGCTAACATACATACATCGTACCGGTCTGATGGACTAAACTCCCGAGCAACTACACATTAATCCCGTTCCATGTCCAACATTTAATATACACTTACATTACAACTGTACCGAGTAATTACCAACCGCCGCTGATACATTTTCGGTCTTACTACTCCTACCATACATACACGATTTGAATGTCTACCCATGTGCAAAACTACCCGTCCTACTCTCGAACGGCTTCCAGTTTCTTCGTACCTGTAAAGTAATGGGGGCCCCCAAAGGGGGTCAGCACCTTTGCTGGTATGGTAATCCCGCAGCCCGCATGCTACCGGCCACGCACAACTATTTGTCGTCTTAGCATGCGGTTGATTTCATTTCAAACATGCACAACTATACACACATGTCATGCTTATAGCGCAAACATCCATTAATAGGATACAACACAGGTTAGCACACACAACATAACAACACACTTCACTTTATAACATACATAACTTAATTTCTCTCTTCTTAGAGGACATACACTTTAGTTAGGATGCCGGGGTAGTATAGCGCCGAGCACAACATACATACATTTTCTTTACTTGGGTGGCGGCCTCCTATAGGACCGATCACAACATACAATTTCCCCCTAGCTCCAATAATGAATGAGTTAGGTAAGCCTTGGTTAAGCTTGTGGGTGGTTGTAATTCAAGGAGGAAGAACAACTGTAACATAACAAAGAGGGAGTCGAAGCGAACTTAAGCTTCAACACCCTACCAACATTATACATAATTTCCCTCCTAGCCCGATGGAGGTCGGGTAGGTAAGCTTTGGCTAAGCTAGTGGGAGGTCGAAATCCAATGAAGGAAAACAACCCTAACATAACAGGATGGGAGTTAATTCCATATATATATATTAACTCCCAAACAATACGCGCGACCGGGACACCCGGATTCCTCTCCATACATAACATATACTTATTAGTTAGAGGTTCCCTTATGGAACTTATCACATGCATACATCACATAGTGTTACTAACTCGGTTAGACACATAAGAGAAATCATATCCCATTTCGACAACACGGATAATAGTATCCAACATCAACAACATATTAAACAAGTCACATACATCACGCATTGTCACAACATACAATAACGCACGGATAGCCGTAGTTAGAACGTTCCGGTGGGTTGGGACGTTTATTCCGAATACCGATCTCTTATGTGAACCTAAGGTCGGTTAACTATTATTTAACACATAACTAAGGTTAAGCGGTATCGGAATTGGTTACGCCACAATAATGAATTACTGTAAACTCATTTCATGCTTTATCTTGCAAGGTGACAAACACACAGAAAAACACATTGGCATACAAGCCGGTGTAATCCGGTAGGACACAGGTTGCAAGAGAACCATACCTGTCACCAAGGTCCACTCTATTGCGTTCTCCCAGGTTCCTTGAATAATCTTTGAACAACTGGTAACATTACATTTGTTACCATTAAATTGGGGCAATACAATTGTTAAACGACTAGTGCGCCCATAGTTAACCCCGTTATCCCGTTATACTTAATTTTACTCTCGTGATCTTAAGTTCACAACTCTCACATCAAACCTAACACTTGTTTACACATTTTAAGGCCTTTAAATGTCACCAAACAAGGCCTAAACATCATCCAAAACCATTACCATCCAATCCCCTATCATTAGAAGCTGAAGCACACCAAAATGGAGTTCAAAAGATTATGGGTCATTTTAAAATCAAAATATACATAAACATATGCAAAAACATGTCAAAACAGATAGTACTCGAAAAGAGGAATCCAACGCCGCAAACGGCACTCAAAACGGAGTTCAAACGAAAAAGTTATGCAAAAACAAAGGTTGGTCCGAACATGCGTCCGACCTTGCATGTTCGGACATAAGTCGAGAGTTCTGAAAATTTTCCGTCGTATGATGTCCGAACTTCAATGTTCGGACACATGTTAGGACATACCGAAAACTGCAAAATCCATTACGGAAAACAAGTAGAACCAAGCCACAAATCCCCCACAAAACATACATAACTTATAGTAGCAAAATAGCCCATCGAAACACATTTCCACGGGGTTTTAACGCATCATACACATATTAAAATCAACCAAAAACATCACCAAATCAAAGAGTCAAAAACACTCATTTTCTACCAAAATTTCGCCATAACCTCCCCATAAACTGTACACATTCATCCTCATCAATTTCCATCATTTTCATCCCTAATCTAGCCACACCACACCCTTTCAAGGGTCCTAACAGCACTTAACACAATCCTCAAATTCATCAACAACAATACAATCACTATTTACTCCATAACCACAATATCTATCACAAACTCAAAACATTTGGCTCTAAAGGCCCTCCATTCAACATTAATTCACAACCCTCTTCTAACATCAATTGAACACATTCCAACATATATTTCAATCCACAATTTGGGTTCATTAATTTGTTTACCCATCCCAAACACTTAAACATTATAACAAGGTTTAAGGTGGATTCCTTACCTTAATTTCACAAGTTTCCTTAATTTCCTCTTGCTCCATATCTTCTTCAAAATCGGTTAAGAGGCATGGAGTTTCCAAACTCCATCCCAACATTCAAGAACACAAAACACACTCAATTAATTATCTAAACCCTTGCAATATTTCAATTCAATCAAAGGGCTAGAGCACAAGGTTAGGGTTTACCTTTGTGAAGCTTTCAAAGGGATTTTCACCCTTGAATCAAGAGGGGAACTTCTCCACCATTGAAGGATCAATTTGGAGCTCAAGAACAAGGAGAAAACAAGGTATCAAAAATGGTGAAAAATTGATTACACCAAGAGTTGAAGGAAAAATGACTTTTTCTTGGGAATTTTTACCTTAGAAGGAAGA
Source organism: Limonium bicolor (assembly GCA_023374045.1). Taxonomy (NCBI): domain Eukaryota; kingdom Viridiplantae; phylum Streptophyta; class Magnoliopsida; order Caryophyllales; family Plumbaginaceae; genus Limonium; species Limonium bicolor. The sequence continues at coordinate 453,120,584 of CM041776.1, read as the reverse complement.
GGAGGCTCCAAGCTTCACATTGGTGCCATTTTCTCTTCAAATGGGGAAAACCCATGGAGGTCAACTTCATCCTTTTGAAATTTCGAAAAGAGAGGATGAGAGAGGAAGGTGAGAGGAAGAAGAATATGTGATTTGTTTTTTATTTGGAGCTCAAATGGAGCTTGGGGATGAAGAGGAAGTGGAGAGCCATTGTTGGCTAGGTTGGAGAACTCCATCGGCAGAGAGGGAGAAGGGAGCCGTGGAGGAAGAAAGAGAGAGAGAGGAAGAGAAGAGGAAAGAGTGAAATGAGAGAGAGAGAGAGAGAGGGGTATAAGTGGTCCCTCTATTTTTTTTTGACTTAATTAATTTGTAAACTAGTCTTGTGTGAGTGAGCTGTTTACATTAATAAAACCGGCCCACTACTGTAAACATGCTGGAGCGTTTTTCGTTTTTAACAGAAACGCTTGTTTATTTACCCGGTTTAGCACTATTCACTAACCGGGACCGTTTCCGGAATTTTCTCATTCCTTTAATTTTAATGGTTATTAAACTCCCATTAATGTTTAATTATTTTTACAAAATCAACTATTATTTTTACGGGGTCATTTAACTGTTTAAGGTCACGTTTTCGGGTTTTCTCGAAAAACGCGCTTTAAGACTCCGTTAGTGTTTTAACACATTATTTGAATCCGTTTTCTTCCGGAATTTTTCCCACATGTTCTTAATGTGTAATTAAGGTATAAAAATATATTTATAACCCTAATAAAGGTTATGTACCTCCTAAAATAATTAAATACGCGTTTCCACGTTTTTGTGACTTATACGCATTTTCTTTTTCTTTTTGGTTTTCATTTCTTCACCAATGATCTTAAGGACTTAATTAGCCTTAGAAAATTATAATTACATAATTAATTAACACATTAAGGTTTGGGGTATTTCAGCTAGGGCCCATACTTCTCAGGTTCATCCAGATTTTTCTTCATAAACTGACACTCCACTGTAGAGTGATTCATTCTTCCACACCTATAACAGAGAAGAGGGATATTCTCCTACACCACCATGTAACACCTATCCTTTCTTCCACTATTGACCACCAGGAATCTGCATAGAGGCTCCTCTACACTAACCCCACACAGATTTTGAGAGACTTAGATGCCAGTGGATTAATTTTTGAGCTACAAGTCACAAAAGTCCCAATCTTGTTCCCCAAACTGACCGCTGATTATTTGTTAACCAACACTATTGGGAGATTCAGGATGTGAACCCAAATCTTAACCTAGATAGGGTTATGTTCTTCCAAGTTGATAGAAGAATCTATAGGCATTACCATTAAAAGTCTGTTATGGCAATGCCACATCCCATTCATTAAGATGTTTTTAATATCCCCTTTATGAGAGAACTGGAAAGTAAACTTATTGTACCCTACCTCATTCACCTTAAGAAAAGCTTTTGGTTTCCAAACATTAAGAAGAAAGGACTTCATTGCTTTTGCTGATATCTTATTCTGATGCCAGAGCTTTCCAAATAGAGCCATCTGAGCATCATGAGCAGAAGGACCCGACACCATACTATCCCCATCCATTATTTCCTTCTCTTCTGGATGAATCTTTAACTCCTCATACTTCTTTCTGAAACTGTCCATGGCCAAGAACTTTTTCTTCGTGTTTGTTCTTTGATTCTCCAGAAGAAGAAAGAACTTCAAAAAACACTTACGCTCAGGAGGTGTGTCTTTTTGACTTTGATTAGAGAGACTCTTAAGTGAACTCAAGAGATCCTTATGATACCTTTGAAGATCCGCAGGTCCAAGAGTTTATGAAGAAAGAGTAACTTTGCTTGATCCTTGATCTTCCACCAGGAGAAACGGGCTGAGGGTATTACTGTAACTTTTTGTCCAACGAAAATCATCACCCCTAACCACTCTACTATAGTCATTACTTCTCACCCTGCAGAAGGAGTGATGGTAGTGTACTATGTTGCTTAAAGTATGTGATTTGATTGAGTTTTGACTAGTTTCTAACTTATAAACTCTTAACCCCTTTTCCTCCTTGCTAACTAAGACTATTTCACCCCTAAGGGGGAGAGGGCTAGCTGACTCAACGTCAGTATACCCGAACCACTTACTAGTGGAATATTGGAAATCACCCCTCACCTTACTCTCTATAGAGAGCATTTTACTGAAACATTTTTCTTCCTTCTTCATATTTGATAAATTGTTGATTGTTCTGTTTCCCACTTTTCTATTAGTTTGTGTTCTTTTATTTGGTCTATCGTTTTTCAGTCTATAAAAGCGCTGCAAGTTTGTATAAAGGCTGACTATTTGCCTTTATCTAAAGGCACAATACTGCAACATCTTGACCATTGATGTAATTTTCTTCTTTATAGCCATCATTCCAGAACTGTAACATCTTGACCATTTACCAGTGATAGGTTAACAGTTTCCAAGTGACAGGTTAACCATTTACCAGTGACAGGTTAATAGTTTTCAAGTGACAGGTTAATAGTTTTCAAGTGACAGGTTAACAATTTTCAAGTGACAGGTTAACCATTTACTAGCGACGGGTTAACCATTTACCCGTGACAGGTTAACCATTTACCCGTGACAGATTAACCATTTACGCGTGACAAGTTAATAGTTTTCAAGTGACAGGCTAACAATTTTTGAAATACCCCGAACTTAAATATGGTGATTAAATTATTTTAATATGGTGTTTAAGGGCCTGATAGTGCCTAAGTAACTTCGGTAAGGAAAATAAATCCAAAAGAAATAAATAAACGCTTAAAAGAAAAACGCTAAATAAGCGTTAAATAACCATAGGAGGTACGAGACCTCGGTTAGAGTATTATGTGGATTCCTAAGGCTTACTCATGCCTAATTATTATACGGAATAATTCTCGAAGAAAACGTAACCAAATAATGTATTAAAACGTTAATAGAGCTTTAGCGCGCGTTTTTCAAGGAAACCCGAAAACGTGATTTTAAGTGGTCAAACGAACCCGTAAAAATTATAAATCATTAAATAATAATAATTAAGCATTAACGGAAGCTTAATAACCAATAAAATAAAGAAACGAGAAAATTCCGGAAAATGGGCCCGGTTAGTGAATAGTGCTAAACCGGGTAAATAAACGAGCGTTTTCTGTAAAAGACGAAAAACGCTCCAACTAGTAATACATGTGGGGGCTGGTTTTAGGGATTAATTAACCCCTCTCTCTCACACACACACAACTAGCAAATAAGTAAATCAAAAAGCAAAAAGTAGAAAAGGTACAAAAGTAAAATAACACTCTCTCACCTCTCATTCTCACTTTTCCCTCTTCTCTCTCCCATTTCTTTTTCTCTCACCATCTCCTTCCTCCCTTCTCTGATTTTGGGTGATTTTCGAGTTCTCCAACCAGCTCCCATGGCAGCCCCTCTTCATCCTCTTGCTCAAGCCACATAAATGCTCCAAATTAAAAACAAAACACATATTTGTGTTCCTCTCACCAAGGGCTACACTTCCCTCTTTTCGAAATTTCAAAATGGTGAAGTTTACCACCATGGGTATACCTCCATTCATGAAGAAAATGGCATTTTCTTGGAGCTTGGGGTCTCCTTATTGTCTTAAGGTAAAAAAAATCACAAATGCTCACCTTCTCCTTCATCTTCTTTTGTAACCGATTTCTACCTCCTTGTAATGCTCTATTTTCTCTCTCTCCTTTGGGCATAACTCCAACATTGCAATGGTGGTGGAATCACCTTCTTGAGCCAAGGGCTAAAACCCCTCCTAAAAGCTTCAAAAGGTAAACCCTAGAAATTTGGTTTAAGCATTTCAATGAACTAGCATTAATCTAGGGGTTAGTGTTGTAATTACACTTGTTTTGTGTGTATTGGGTAATGGGAATGGAGTTTGGAAACTCCATTCCCCATGTGACCGATTGTGCAAGAAAGAGAGAAGAAGGAATAGAAAAGGAAGGAGGAAATAAGAGCTTTAAGGTAAGAGCTCTTTCTCAATGATATATTTTAATGCATTAGAGTAATGGGAATGGGTGAACAAATAAAAGAACCTAAACTATTGTATTAGTATTGTAGTTTGTGGGAGTTTGAGTATTTATGAGCCTGTATTTGGATTGTAGGCCTTAGAGCCAAATAAATTGTGTATGTGTATTAGTATGGTGGATTGAGGAAGTAATGATGTATTGGTATTGTATTGAGGAAGTATTGGTGTATTGAGATTTTGTATGTGGTGTGTAGAAACCCTTGTGGCTTGGCTAGGTATTGCTTTTGATGAGACATGATATATGTGGATAAGTCCGGTAGGTGACTATGGCGAAATTTTTAGGAATTGTGCCTTAGAATGCCTTGGTCATGGGACCCAAGGGTGTTTGGGTTTGTCGAGGTGTTTATCAACCATGGAGGGTCTTGTTTGGTATGGGGTTATCGACTGGACATCTGTAGCAGGAGGTATTGAATGTTTTGGAGAAACAAGGCCGAATTACTGTGTAGGATTTAGTAAATGGATATTGTACTGAGTAAGACTTTGGGTTGAGTGTAATGCCAATGAGGCAATGAAAGAGCCATAGGAATAACGGGAAGAAGAAAGGAAAAATCTGTAGCAAATGTTGAAGAAGGAAAACTGTAACAGTGGAGGAAAAATTGACAGTGGAGTGTATTTTGTAACAGTCTTGGATAGAGGTGGATTAGGCTAGCTTAAAGTGCTTAATCAATGCTAAAATATGCTAGATTATATGTAAAAATATTGGGGAAGAGATTGGAAGAAGTTTGGAGTTGAAACATAATAAAAAACTAGCATATATGTAAATACTGCAACTGGTCCGGGTTTGTAAACAAGTACAGAAACCCGGACCAGTCAAAAATCTGTACAGAGTATAATGCGTGAGGAGTGGTCCGGGTTTGCAAACCAGAACCTAAACCCGGACCACCCCGAAATTATACCCGAGAGAATTGCCAAGGAATGGTCCGGGTTTGCAAACCAGCCCCTAAACCTGGACCACCCAAAATTTGTACCCGAGAGAACTACAAGTGCATGGTCCGGGTTTGTAAACCCTGCCCTAAACCCAGACCACATACGAGAACTGACCAAATGCATTGGTCCGGGGTTGTATCCCCGGACACAAACCCGGACCACCCTAAAAAGTGCCCAGAAATCATTTTAAAGCCATTCTAAGGTAGAGTAAGGATGGGTAATGATGGTATAAGATGATTAAGATATAATTAATGATGTTTAAAGGTCATTAAGGCCATGAACAAGTATGAGAAGTAATTAGGAAAGTTTTAAGTATATGAACATTAAGTTAAACCGAAACAACGGGACAACGGGGTAAGTACGGGAGTAGTAGTTATTGATGTACCGTATGAGCATAGCATTAATAACAATGTTTGAAACATCACCAGTGGAACAAGTGTGAACCAAGGAACAAGGGAACACATGGTAAAGCTAACCCCGGTGAAAGGTATGATTTTCTCATGCCCCGTATGCTAACTGAGTTACGTTGATTTGTGTGCTGTATGCCGGCTAATCAAGACTAAAGCATGAAAACGGTTTATTGCCTTTCATTGTATGTCTTGCTGTATGTTGTATGAGATAACCCTTCTTGATTGATTGTGTGGCTTCACTTAGTGCGTAGACCGACTCATAGATGAGTCTTGTTGTTTAGTGACTCGTAGTAAGAGTCATGTTGTTAACTAACGAAAACGTAGAAACGCACTAAACTAACGAACCAACAAACGATAACGCAAACCAATGAATTCACTAGAATGTGAGAGAGTGTACAGGAGTAGTAACCTCCCGATAACGGTAGGAGAACCGAAATGAACAATCCACAAACAATAAGTAGTGGAAGTATATAAATAAACCCTATTAAAGGAATTAATGTTGGTGCAAGTCATGAACCATGAGAGTAGTAAGGAATGACGAGGGATCTTCAAACCCCTTAGCAACTAGTCGACCCACTATATGAGGACCCGACTGATGTAAGTAATGTCACGAACATGAGAGTATTCGATACGTTGGGGAAACCCTTAAATCTGAGAATACTAGACGGTGGCAATTCCCTAAGCTAGTGGAGGTTATCGAGAGAGATACTTATAGGCTAATCCATGAGATTGTAAGATACTCCAAGAGAGGAGTGTTGGGAATTTGATTAGTCCGGTAAAAATGGACACTTGTATATTTGAGGAGCTAAGTGTATATCCTTTGAATTTGTAGGTCCGGTGGCGAGTCTTGTGTATGACTCCGCCCAGAGACCAAAAGTAATGAGTATTGAGTATTGCGTATGTATGAGTAAAGTAGTGAGTAATGAGTAATGAGTAAGTATGAGTATGTAATGGGTAGCGAGCAATGAGTAAGTACGAGTAAGGAGAAGGGTATGGGTACTGAGTATTCGTGAGCAAGTGATGAGTACTGAGTAAGAGTAAGTAGTAGTAGTGAGTACAGAGTAGAGCATGAGTAAATAATGAGTAAGTAGTGAGTGCAACGTGAGTAAAACAACGAGTAAGTAAGATTAAGCTTGGTGGAAACTTTGCGAACGAATAACTAACGAACGGTTTGACGGACAACGTGTCTTCCTTGGTAGGTAATGAACCTTGTATATGTATGTAAGTATGGTTGATTGTATTGTTGTAGCATGAGTATGTATGTATGCATGTAAAACGAACTCCATGTATATCCGACCCAAAGTAGTCGGCGTACCGCGGTTAGCACGCGGTATATGCGAATTTCATATGTAGCAATTTTGCTGAGCCCCTAGGGGCGACGTTTTTTTTTTTAGGTATTCGAAGCTGACCACCGTTCGAGAGAGTAGGACGGGATTGCTATGTAAGCATGGGTAGCTTAATTATGGGATTTGTATTCGAATTGTAATGTGAATTTGGAAGTCCAAACTGTATCGGTAATTTAAGGATTGTAGTAGACTCGGTATAGTATTGTATTGGAGTTGTAATTGAATTATGTTGAGTATGCAAGGGAAAGTAATGTAATGTGTAGAGTACTCGGTATGTTCAATTCATCAGACCGATAGTATGTAGTAGTGTAGCTGGTCTTGTTAGTCACGTGGGTGACTAGCGGCATTGTACACCCACTGTTGTGTATGTATTATCCGTTGCGAAGGTAAGTATCTGTATAGTAATGACGATGTTAGCGGTAGGGGTGTTATTAAGGAAAAACACCAATGGTCTACCCTAAGAACGGAGGCGCTATAACCCTCAACGGATAACTCAGATCCAGAACCGTAAGGTAGGATAACAAACTGCACATACTCATAAATGTCAACCAAATGCCACTGTATAATCAATAACACCCAGGAGCGATCCATAAAGGGTATCAAGTCAACACAGTTGAACGAAATGTCGTAATAAGCACCACAATTGGAACGATCATTCGGTTAGAATACCAGGAGGATCCCACTTGATAGGGGATACCCCAAATTAATAAATGGTATCGAGCAATACCAAGATACAAAAAGGGCCTCAAACAAACGGAAGCGTGATGCGACGATCTTGTTATGGAGCCCAGTATCACCTTCAAATCCAGCAATGACTTACGGAGAAATAATCACTTGGAAACAGCCTATGAGCAGAGCTCTAGGCGATATGGCTAGCATGCCATGAAACTATTACCATACACAACCCGACGGTTGCAAAACCTATTGGGAACCATACGAATGTGGTCAAGGATGACACCAATAAAAGTATAATGACCAACGAGCAAGGATACCCCTCATAAATGTGAGACCGTGAGAGCGGTGAACACATGGATTCTAAAGAAGGGGATACCCTCAATAAATATCTGATAGTACACCCCTTTCAGAACTACTATCGTAGTGAAGCTTGAGCATACAATTATTGCCAAGCGATGTCAAATAAGCATCAACAGCAATTATTGACAACCAAGGAGTAATCAGTTCAGGAGGAACACGCTATGTGGGAATGTAAAGTACAAGTAAATGACGCTCGAGGAGCTCAGAAGTATAAACACCAAACCATGCTGGTGGAAATGCATGAGCTGAAGCTAGCAACAACGGATGCCATGTAAACTAATACTGTAGAATCAGTAAGAACATGGTGCGCTACAGGCGACCAACGTATACGAATAATCACCCAATCTTATGGAGTTGTTAATACAACATGGTAGACAGACCGGGCAACAAGCCAGGAGTCTGCACCAAATGATGAAGCACCACATGAAGGAGTAACGATCATTCCTATTGCGATCACATAAGAGAGTTACTGCCAAGCGTTTACGCCTCTGCACTCTGTAGGATTGAGTGTTTTGGTATTGCACTTGTGTAGTTAATGATCTGGTGGGATAGCTAGGAATATAGGAAATGTAAATCGTGGTAAATTCTTCCTTTCACCAACGAACATGGCATAAGCCATTTAAGCAAAAGCTTAGAAACAAACCGTGCGGCCCAAGGCTAAAGAAGCACGAGGAGTGTGAAACACACCGACAATCACAAGATGTGAATTCCATTGGAATAAAAGTGAAAGGAGACTTAAGAAAGTCATAAGGACCGACGCATAGAAAATGCAAGGTCATACAAATAAAAAAAACACTTGTACAGAATCAATAATGGGCATAAGTCAGAAGCTACTGACAACAGAGGAAGCACTACAACTAAGTAGTGGCTCAACCTCAACCGACAATAAGTCGGAGGAACCAAGTGAATGATCACTATACTACACAACAGTATGTATATAGATTCCCAAAGAGCTGGTTATGAATCTAAAACTCATTGAGTTCACGCACGGTAAAAGAATACCACGCTTGATGGAATAAACCTTATTCCCACAATAAGAGGGATAAAAAGGTGATGTATAACACGTTTAAGATAACAAAAAGGGGTGAATAACCCAAGCTATCAGGGTCACACAGTAGAAGCTAGTGGGCCCAGAATTCCAAGTGAAATACACCTAATGAATAAGAGGTTAGTCATCAATGCCTTAAAGCCATTTAAGCTAGAACCGAACCCGGTTAAGAGTTAAATAAACTCCGATGAAAATTCTTGACGTAGGGACTAACCGGTAATACAGCTAAGACCCATTGATCAAGGAACATTGTATAATAGACCACATGGAAGCTGAACCACTCCATGACGGCTGAATGCCTTCAACCAATGTCCAATGTTGACACATGCTAAATTACGTGGGCGTAATCCCTTTTAAGGGGGGTAGAGCGAAACCGCGAAATGTATGATAAGGGCGTAAACTACAATGCGCATAGCGCAAGAGAATTCGTTTTGATGGTTGATACTTATGTTACATAAACATTTGTATTCACTCATCGCGTAATTGTACTTATTTGGGAAATAAGAATAGGAAAGGAGTAGAGAAACTCCAGGGGAATGAGAACTCCGATTGGTAATAGTATGAGGAATGAGTACGTATGGGAGACTTGATGAGTATAAATCGGTATGAAGCCGATGTATTTTATAAGTATAAATTTAGTATAGCAAATTAATGGGATATTGTGCCCATGAATTTCCTAAGTATAGTAGTTGGAGAAGATGTAGTAATAATTGATGAAATGATTAGTAAGTAAGTAAGTGAATTATATAAATTGGAAAATGTATGTGTGTGATTATGAGTAGCAGATAAAAAGATAGAAAACGAAATAATGTTGACGAGCTGTCTGTTTGAATGGAGGTGGGAGGTGGAACTTGATTTGCTAGCGATCAAAGGAAACCGAACACAAATTGGGGCGGAAGGATAATTCAACACCAATGCTGATCACATTGGGGTTGAAGGACTCTGGAAGCTTCCCTTAAGTGGTCACAGTAATAACACTAGTAATAGGTATAATCATCATAAATGGAATTTGGGAGATGTATGCAAGTTTTCAAAATGAATTTCCAAAACTAATTTGATACAATGTGTTCTTCAAACTTGAGAATGAGGATCGGTTTTGAAACCGCTCCCACGGGTGCTAGTGGATCTTCCATGCCTAGGCACGGGTATCCGGTCGAAACCATAGGAGGTGAAGCTAGTTTTGAGTCAGTGGAAGTGTTGATTAGTTTTGAAACCACTACACCGTTCGTGCAGCGGTCCTAAGTGGCCGGTTGGGTGCGGTGACAGTGTGTGTTTTGTATTTTTCCAAGGGCACTGAGGCAGCGTCCCGAGTAAGTATGAGTAAGTATGAGTAAGTAAGTATGAGTAAGTGCCTGAGGATCTCTATATGTGCAAATGAATTTGATCTGAACCAAAGGACCGTAGAGCCAGAAAGAGTAAGTGCTCAAAGTCATGACGGCCGTGAACCAGAAAGCATAAGTGTTCAAACGTGACCGGTACCTGAGGGATCGCTTGACATGGGAGAGGATGGTACCTCATTTATCTGCGGACGGACCCCATGAAGAGCTTGTAACAGATATTTTTGATTGCCATGCATGCATTGACATGATGTTTGGATGTGTAGTATGCATCATGTCAGACATTTGGAGTTTGACAAAGTTATATGTAGAGGTCATAACCTTAGCATAGAATACGTATGTGAGTAACAATATTAGATTCACCAACTTTGAGGGCAAAGTTCTTTAAGGGGGGTAGATTGAAATACCCCGAACTTAAATATGGTGATTAAATTATTTTAATATGGTATTTAAGGGCCTGATAGTGCCAAAGTAACTTTGGCAAGGAAAATAAATCCAAAAGAAATAAAGAAACGCTTAAAAAGCGAAAATGCTAAATAAACGTTAAATAACCATAGAGGTATGAGACCTCGGTTAGTGTATTATGTGGATTCCTAAGCATTACTCATGCCTAATTAGTATACAGAATATTTCCCCAAGAAAACGGAACCAAATAATGTATTAAAACGCTAATAGAGCTTTAGCGCGCATTTTCGAGGAAACCCGAAAACATGATTTTAAGTGGTCAAATGAACCCGTAAAAATTATAAATCATTAAATAACAATAATTAAGCGTTAGCAGAAGCTTAATAACCAATAAAAATAAAGAAACGAGAAAATTCCGGAAAACGGGACCGGTTAGTGAATAGTGCTAAACCGGGTAAATAAACGAGCGTTTTCTGACGAAAAACGCTCCAACTAGTAATACATGTGGGGGCCGGTTTTAGGGATTAATTAACCCCTCTCACACCACACAACTAGCAAATAAGTAAATCAAAAAGCAAAAAGTAGAAAATGTAGAAAAAGTACAAAAGTAAAATAACACTCTCTCACCTCTCATTCTCACTTTTTCCTCTTCTCTCCCATTTCTTTTTCTCTCACTGTCTCCTTCTGCCCTTCTCTGATTTTGGGCAATTTTGGAGTTCTCCAACCAGCTCCCATGGCAGCCCCTCTTCATCCTCTGCTCAAGCCACATAAATGCTCCAAACTAAAAAAAAAACACATATTAATGTTCCTCTCACCAAGGGCTACACTTCCCTCTTTTTGAAATTTCAAAATGGTGAAGTTGACTACCATGGGTATACCTCCATTCATGAAGAAAATGGCATTTTCTTGGAGCTTGGGGTCTCCTTATTGTCTTAAGGTAAGAAAAATCACAAAAGCTCACCTTCTCCTTCATCTTCTTTGTAACCAATTTCTACCCCCTTGTAATGCTCTATTTTCTATCTCTCCTTTGGCATAACTCCAACATTGCAATGGTGGTGGAATCACCTTCTTGAGCCAAGGGCTAAAACCCCTCCTAAAAGCTTCAAAAGGTAAACCCTAGAAATTTGGTTTAAGTATTTCAATGAACTAGCATTAATCTAGGGGTTAGTGTTTTAATTACACTTGTTTTGGGTGTATTGGGTAATGGGAATGGAGTTTGGCAAACTCCATTCCCCATGTGACCGATTGTGCAAGAAAAAGAGAAGAAGGAATAGAAAAGGAAGGAGGAAATAAGAGCTTTAAGGTAAGAGCTCTTTCTCAATGCTATATTTTAATGCATTAGAGTAATGGGAATGGGTGAACAAATAAAAGAACCTAAACTATTGTATTAGTATTGTAGTTTGTGGGAGTTTGAGTATTTATGAGCTTGTATTTGGATTGTAGGCCTTAGAGCCAAATAAATTGTGTATGTGTATTAGTATGGTGGATTGAGGAAGTAATGATGTATTGGTATTGTAATTGAGGAAGTATTGGTGTATTGAGATTTTGTATGTGTGATGGTAGAACCCTTGTGGTTTGGCTAGGATAGGGATGAATTTGATGAGAAAGGATATGTGTGGATAAGTAAGAAAAGTAGGTGAACTATGGCGAAATTTTAGTAGGAATTGTGCATTAAGAATGACTTGGTAAATGGGAGAACCAAGGTGTGTATTGGGTTTAGTAGAGGTGTTTAGAAACCATGGAGAGGTAGTTGTGGTATGAGGGTATAAGAATGTAAAATCTGTAGCAGGAGGTATTGAAATGTGTTGGAGAAACAAGGAAGAATTAATGTGTAGGATTTAGTAAAATGGATATTGTACTGAGTAAGACTTTGGGTTGAGTGTAATGCCAATGAGGCAATGAAAGAGCCATAGGAATAATGGGAAGAAGAAAGGAAAAATCTGTAGCAAATGTTGAAGAAGGAAAACTGTAACAGTGGAGGAAAAATTGACAGTGGAGTGTATTTGTAACTGTCTTGGATAGAGGTGGATTAGGCTAGCTTAAAGTGCTTAATCAATGCTAAAATATGCTAGATTATATGCAAAAATATTGGGGAAGAGATTGGAAGAAGTTTGGAGTTGAAACATAATAAAAAACTAGCATATATGTAAATACTGCAATTGGTCCGGGTTTGTTAACAAGTACAGAAACCCGGACCAGTCAAAAATCGTATTGAGCATAATGCATGAGGAGTGGTTCGGGTTTGCGAACCAGAACCTAAACCCGGACCACCCCAAATTATACCCGAGAGAATTGCCAATGAATGGTCCGGTTTGCAAACCAACCCCTAAACCTGGACCACCCAAAATTTGTACCCGAGAGAACTACAAGTGCATGGTCCGGGTTTGTAAACCCTGCCCTAAACCCGGACCACACACAGAATACACCCGAGAACTGACCAAAGCATTGGTCCGGGGTTGTATCCCCGGACACAAACCCGGACCACCCTAAAAAGTGCCCAGAAATCATTTTAAAGCCATTCTAAGGTAGAGTAAGGATGGGTAATGATGGTATAAGATGATTAAGACATAATTAATTATGTTTAAAGGTCATTAAGGCCATGAACAAGTATGAGAAGTAATTAGGAAAGTTGTAAGTATATGAACATTAAGTTAAACCAAAACAACGGGACAACGGGGTAAGTACGGGAGTAGTAGTTATTGATGTACCGTATGAGCATAACATTAATAACAATGTTTGAAACATCACCAGTGGAACAAGTGTGAACCAAGGAAGAAGGGAACACATGGTAAAGCTAACCCGGTGAAAGGTATGATTTTCTCATGCCCCGTATGCTAACCGAGTTACGTTAATTTGTGTGCTGTATGCCGGCTAATCAAGACTAAAGCATGAAAACTGTTTATTGCCTTTCATTGTATGTCTTGCTGTATGTTGTATGAGCTAACCTTCTTGATTGATTGTGCGGCTTCACTTAGTGCGTAGACCGACTCATAGATGAGTCTTGTTGTTTAGTGACTCGTAGTAAGAGTCATGTTGTGAACCAACAGAAACGTAGAAACGCACTAAACTAACGAACCAACAAACGATAATGCAAACCAATGAACTCACTAGAATGTGAGAGAGTGTATAGGAGTAGTAACCTCCCGATAACGGTAGGAGAACCGAAATGAACAATTCACAAACAATAAGTAGTGGAAGTATATAAATGAACCCTATTAGAGGAATTAATGTTGGTGCAAGTCATGAACGATGAGTGTAGTAAGGAATGATGAGGGATCTTCAAACCCCTTAGCAACTAGTCGACCCACTATGAGAGGACCCGACTGATGTAAGTAATGTCCCGAACATGAGAGTATTCGATACGTTGGGGAAACCCTTAAAAAGAATACTAGACGATGGCAATTCCCTAAGCTAGTGGAGGTTATCGAGAGAGATACTTCTAGGCTAATCCATGAGATTGTAAGATACTCCAAGAGAGGAGTGTTGGGAATTTGATTAGTCCGGTAAAAATGGACACTTGTATATTTGAGGAGCTAAGTGTATAGCCTTTGAATTTGCAGGTCCGGTGGCGAGTCTTGTGTATGACTCCGCCCAGAGACCAAAAGTAATGAGTATTGAGTATTGCGTATGTATGAGTAAAGTAGTGAGTAATGAGTAATGAGTAAGTATGAGTATGTAATGAGTAGCGAGCAATGAGTAAGTACGAGTAAGGAGAAGGGTGTGGGTACTGAGTATGCGTGAGCAAGTGATGAGTACTGAGTAAGAGTAAGTAGTAGTAGTAGTGAGTACGAGTAGAGTAGAGTAGAGACATGAGTAAATAATGAGTAGGTAGTGAGTGCAACGTGAGTAAAACAACGAGTAAGTAAGATTAAGCTTGGTGGAAACTTTGCGAACGAATAACTAACGAACGGTTGACGGACAACGTGTCTTCCTTAGTAGGTAATGAACCTTGTATATGTATGTAAGTATGGTTGATTGTATTGTTGTAGCATGAGTATGTATGTATGCATGTAAAATGAACTCCTTGTATATCCGACCCAAAGTAGTCGGCGTACCGCGGTTAGCACGCGGTATATGCGAATTTCATATGCAACAATTTGCGGAGCCCCTAGGGGGGGCGACGTTTTTATTTTTACAGGTATTCGAAGCTGACCACCGTTCGAGAGAGTAGGACGGGGATTGCTATGTAAGCATGGGTAGCTTAATTATGGGATTTGTATTCGAATTGTAATGCGAATTTGGAAGTCCAAACTGTATCAGTTATTTAAGGATTGTAGTAGACTAGGTATAGTATTGTATTGGAGTTGTAATTGAATTATGGTTGAGTATGCAAGGGAAAGTAATGTAATGTGTAGTGTACTCGATATGTTCAATTCATCAGACTGATAGTATGTAGTAGTGTAGCTGGCCTTGCTAGTCACGTGGGTGACTAGCGGCATTGTACACCCGCCGTTGTGTATGTATTATCCGCTGTGAAGGTAAGTATCTGTATAGTAATGACGGTATTAGCGGTAGGGGTGTTACAATTTTCAAGCCACAAGTTAACTATTACCAGCATTTAAGATTGACAGAAAACATTTATTCTTTTCAAATTTACATGTTGGCTTTCATATACAACTTAAAATGCATTACCAAAACACCACAAATGGGACCTGTTAAATCAAAGGGCACCACACTAATTGAAAGAAACATATGTTGAAACTGATTTGTCAAACAAGGCTAGGAAATACAATGAACATTACTCTTTTTTTTAATTTTTTGGCCCCTCTTTTGTCTTCTGCATCTTCCCTTTTCTTGAATGTAACGTAATGCCTTCTCTGTCAGTTTTTCTGTAAATTCGATAAGATCCCCATCTTGATACAGTAAGTGTGCAACAATACACTTTTTGTAGAAATCCCTAAACTTCTTGCTGGTAATATCCTCAGTCACTTTGTCACTTACGTGCCAACACTCTATCAGCACACACAAATTCAGCCCACTGCTCAAGTCTGGTGAGGCCTTCTTTATATGATCAATGGTCCATTTGAATTTCTTAACATATTCAGATCTACACCCAAACTTTGCAAATATTCTTGAATTATCTCAGCCTCTGTAAAAATAAGTAATTATCTTTTTTGGCTTCAGCAGAGAACCAATCACAATCAGTATGAAGAGCTTGACAAAGATCACTACATCTTTCACTTTGAGATTTTACCCATCAGCTCTTCAATCTTTACATGTGCATGTTGTGTTACTTTAATTCTCAACTCACCAGCAAACCTTTAACTTGTTCTTTGCGCATAAATCTGAGCCCTCACTATCTTAATGTTGTCTTGTTTTGGCCATTCTACTATCCAACTTGGCAGACTATGTCCATTCCATTTCTCCATCATCTTGCACATTAGCAGCCCGCAACTATATCATCATCTTGAATCGGCACCGTTTCAATGCACGAACTTTTATTCTTGAATGATGTACTTGTCAAAGATACAACTTTTCTAATTCATTGTGTAGTTTCTCGGTATCTCTGCATTGATTCTAAAGCACCTAAAGATTTTAAACAAAAAGCAAAGCCTAATACTAAGTGAACCTACATCATTAGCATTGATATGAAATTTAGACATCGCCAAAGTTCCAAAAGGAAACTTAGAAGTACCACTATTTGCTAAAGTATTGCATTTCAAGTAGCCTAAATTGCCTAGTGCAAAAACAACATACGAGAATACTTTACTCCTAGCAGCCGACTAGACAAAAAAATTGCCATCAAAACTTCAGAAGAAACCTTCAAAATGACTACAAATTTCAAACATAACTAGTGATAAATTTTTCCAAATTCAAGCAATAAGAAAACAAAGCACAAACCATAAAAAAGAAAAATTTCGAAGGTGATCTTCGATACCTCAATCCAAACAAGAATAGAAATAGTGCAATTAAAATAGAAACAGACATGCAACTACACCACATACTTTGGTGTAGTAGTCCTTCCTAACTTGGCAAGCAATTTGATGATCTCCCAAATCAAAAGCCTTGAACCTTACCTTATCGATGCTCTACTCCTCAGATGTTAGATGTTGAGTCTGTTGATGTTGCACCAATCTCTGAGAATGTATTCACGCAGCACCAAACAATCTAAAATCATTCAAATACAATATCCAACTTATTCGGCACTGCCCCATCATTCCAAAAATGCATTTCCATCATCCAAAAACACAAAAACCTGTAATAATAGAATTCGTACTCAGCCACTAGTTACCTAAAGTGATGGAGTAGTAGAGAACAATTCAACGAACACTAAAAGAGAGGCAGTGTGGGAAGGGAAGGCACCAAATTCAAACAATGATGGGAGGGAGACAGTGTAGGAAGGGAAGGCACTGAATTCAACCAAGGCTGAGAGGGAGACAGTGGAAGAAGGGGAAAAGGGTGGACAATAGTGAAAACCTCAATAGAGCAAGAGCAGGTTTCGTTAATTTCTTCCAATTTGCCAACCGTAGACTATCAATCTCTTCCGATTCGCCAACGAGAACCTCAAGGAAAGGAAGATAGTGGCCATGGTTTTTGAGAGAAGAAGAGCAAGGGAAGTTGATGGCCATGGTTTTAGAGAGAAGAAAGTTTGGTGTTTTGAGCCGTTGAGGAGGAAAAACCAAAGAAAGACTAAGTTAAAGATTTACAGTGACTTGTATTTGTTCTTTTAATCTCAATCATAGATACAAATAATTTAACTATATAAAGATCTGACGGATAGATTTGAAGCCTTTATATAAAGGCACTTAAAAGGCCTTTCCGGGATCCACGCCCTATAAAAACACAAATGAATTAGAGAATGGCCTGGTTAGTTTATTTTTTCTTTCCACTCCTCGCATATATTAATTGTCATATCAATTTTTTCTTTTTCATTTATCTATTTTTTCTCTCCACTTTTCTGACTTTTATCATGAGTGACTTTTAATGATAAATTTTTACCTGGAAGCCTAGTCCAGTGGTATGCAAGGCACACATACAATGAAGCAAGCACACACAACAAGCATCAAGACATAACATCTACGCAATCAAACAAGTAACACCCATGAATCTGGACGAGCCTAACCGAACCAACCCTTGTGCCATAAAACTGACGGGCTACCCAAAAAAATTCTGAAATCGTGGTATCCGACCGAAACCGAAGTGAACCGTACCTATTTTATGGTTAACCGTACGAGTTCTAACGGTATGGTTAACCGAACCATGTAAAATGACCGGTTTCGGTAACGGTATTCAATTTTCCCATAACGGTTAATCGTAGTTAATTGATTATATAAACAATGAAAAATTCAATATTAGTATTCACCTTATATAATAATTAATGTTAGCCATTGAGGGAATATACATATTATTATATTTTTATGTCACATGTGTTTGATTTGTCACTCATGATTTAGGTGAATGATCAATGTTGTACTACAATATTAATGGTATGGGTCTCATCAATAAAAAAAATATACGGTTACAAGATTAAATGGTAAAACTGAATAGAACTGAAGGTTAACCGGTCTAAACGAAGTGGTAACAGATTTGGATTTTAGAAAACCGATTTAAACGGGTAACCGATCTAAATGAAATGGTAATGGAACTAAATTTTAGAAAATTGAAGACCCGGTTAACTGAAAGTGGTTAACCGAATAAGGTGGTTAACCTCTCATGGGCAGCTCTAAGCATGACTAAGAGTGGTCTTGAACTGCCCCACGGTGAGTTTCCATATCCTCACACTCCTTAGCCCGAAGGCATGGATGTGCGGGGTACTCCACTCAATGAACATCTTCCCTAGTGGAGTAACCCCAGTGCCAAGACACTTTTAGTAGAGACGCACTAGTGTGGGCTAGGCAGTACACTCACCACCTCCCGGGCCATCTCGGTCATGCCAGACACAAGTCCCAACTTAATGTGTCACCCCTCATACTTCTGCAATTTCCTAAGTGCGGAACGAGTCATACGACAAGCGCATGCTGGCATAACTTGACATCAGAGACACCAGCCGATGAGGCAAGGCCCCCTACCTATTGGAGCCCACTACCTCAGCTTGAGATAGTGGGACATGTCCTAAGACATGTTTTGGTCACTTGGTGCCCAGCCGGGACATAGCCGTGTAGGCTATCTGGTGGCAGGTCAGGAAGACACCAACCAACCCCTAGGGAGGTTCATGAACCTTTCAGACCACTTTGGAAACATACATGTCCCTTTGTAGCCCAATCACAAACATAGACTAGGACACTTTAAAAATTCACTAAAATCAAATGCAAGCTCCAATTGCCCTGGAACATTTCCAACATCCCTTATTGATCAAGGGTAACATTCGGCATTCTAAAGTGCCAATCAAAGTTATCAAAGTGCCCTAAGGTTTGAGTCAACTCCATACTAGATGCAGTAGGGTACCTGCAGACGGTGCCTAGATGAGCATTTGGTGCCCGCGGCAGTGCCCAGGCGCCATCTCTCTGCAGCATCAGACACTGGGCGCCCCAGACAAGGTATGGGCGCCTGAGATAGTGCATGTATGCCCCCAGGTGTACATGACAAGACTCGTGGGTGCCTATGACCAGGACACTCGCTTGGGCACCCATGGGCACTCACGGGGCATTAGGCCAACTTGTTGCTCGCACCACGAGTAGAGGTGGCTACAGGGACGGGCCAGCTCGGAACCGCCAGGGATCGAGCCCGGTCAAAGACAGGTTCGGACTAAGACTGTCCTAGAACCGACCTGGAAAAATAGTGGGCCGGTCCGGTTTACTTCCAAAAGACCAGGACTGCACTGGGACCAGCCCGGGACCACATGAAGTCGGGCACGATTGGGCTCGGCTAGGGACCATCCCGGGACCGAAACCGGTCCTTATTTTTAAATATAGCCATCATACAATAGGGACCGGTTCAGAAACCTGCTCGGGATCGAGACCGGCCCAAATTTTGAAATATAGTCGTCATGTATGGGGACCGGCTCGGGACAGTAATCAAATTTTCCAATCTTAGCTCGAATTGCACGAGACATCCTTGTAGTTCCTGCCTCAACAGTTGCTTCTGAATCAGCATGCAGCACAAGTAAACGTGTGTCGGACGATAGAAGATCAAGCTTGGCACCAGATTCAATAAAAGTATGTGTATGCAAGTAAGAATGGTATGCTGCCAAGATACGTTCACAAGGACAAAACCAAGAGAATGCTCCTTTTGAAGAAGATGAGTGGTTGACGTTGAATTCTAGTAGTTCAGATCAAGGAAATACTGACGGTAGTTGTTGTGCAAAATAGTAATGAAAATACCCTGCTAACTATGGGTAGTGAACCCAGTCATTGTAGTACGACAAGGTCGCATCCATAGAGACTTCGTAACTATCTAATCAATTATAAGTTTAGTGTTTGTGCAAGAATAAAACAAAAGAGCATAAATGTCAATTGGGGTTTTGGGTTTTTTAGGTTTATGGTTGTAATTGGAGAGAAAAAAAGAAAGCAATAAACACTAAACTAACTATCTAGGATAGATGTAGCCCAAGATGGATATTTGCACCCGTCCTCCCTTTACTACCGATTGTCGACCCTTGAAATTGTAGCTAAAAAATGGAACACTTAATTAATTAACAACCTAATCTAGGCCTACTAATCCTAAACAGTTTAACCGGAACTTCTCAACCAGCTAAGCCTCGGGTGAATCGAAGCACTAAGCTTAAGTTCCCTAAGGTTGCAATGTAATATAATCTCAAAATCATCAAAATTAGAGTACATTGATTTAGTCCCCTTGGTCTAGGTTTCCATCTCGGAATCACATTTTTGATAGAATCCACAATAATGCTAAACTAATCGGTAGACCAAACCAACCAATTTAACACATAATTGATAATTTGGGCAAAACCTTAAACTAATCCTCAAATCATGAGCAACAAGTTTAAGAATCATAAATACCCAATTATCATCTTCATTAAGTTCAAAGACTTAAATAAAGCACAAACACAAGTTTAAAGTACAACAATGAAGTTTTGGGGATTTTGAGATAAAATTCAAATCCATAGCTACATGGACACTACTCAAGCATGATAGAGATAGAGAAGAGATAAAAGAGAGAAATAGCCATGGATGAGGAGTGAAGCTTCAATGGAGGTGGAGCTCTTCCTTTGTCCTTCTTCTTCCTCTTCATTTCTTTCTCTTATTTTGTGTCGCCTGAAGTGCTTCCTCCGAGTCCCCCCTCTTTCCTCTTCTTTTCCCCTTTTAAAAGCATGATTTTGGGCAAAATTTCGGCCTGATCGACCCACCCTGGGTCGGTCACCCCCTGTTGAAGACGATGCACGTGAGCGATTTTAAGTCCGAACGACCCACCTTGGGTTGGTCGGTTGCAGTAGGTTACGACCGACCCATCGTCTGGGTCGGCCGAACCCAGTAGTTTCCGGAAAAAGTCAGACCAACCCACCCTCGGTCAGTCTTGTGGGCAGGCTAGTCCTTAAAACGATGTATCATCTTCGCTTTAGCTCCGATTTTGGATCTGTTTGTGCCCACGCGTTTGTCTTTTCGTCTACTATATTCCTAGCTACGTTGGTCCTCCTATTTCAGCAATAATTGTGTAAAACACCAATAAAACATCAAACTAGAGGAAAACTAGCTATAGTGGATAAATGAACATGAAAAGTGTTGATATAAAACATATGAAATACACCCTTAAAGCAGGCTCATTTGGACACTCATCAGTAGTGATGAGACGTAGGAGTGCTTGATTAAGTTTTAGCTTAATATGTAATATTAAGATATTGGTCAAACTTTGGACTTAAAAATTGGAACTTAGTATTCAAAACTACTAGTAGAATTGTAACTTAATTAGGATTGTAATAATAGTACTACGTGGGCTTTGATTCCTCCGGATACGTAGACAACTTATCTTATGATATAAGATAAGTGCAAGCCTAAAAATTAAATAAAATCTTATTTTTCTTACAATACATATGATTATTTAGAAAATATTGTCATTCTTATTGTAACTTTACAATATAACTAATTAGCCATAAATTACACAAAGTCCATCATAAAAAAAAAGGTCAGTTGTAGCCTGGGATAGGTCGTGGTCCCAAAAAAAAATGGGACTGAGACCGGGACTGGCCCAAGATACTAGCAGTCCAGGACCGGTCCCTCACTCTAGGGACCAGGGCGGTTAGCCCAGGACCAAGACCGAGACCGGCCCGGCCTGTGGCCACTTCTACACACGAGTCTCACACCTATTGAGAAATATGACCCCATAACAAGCACAAGACATCAAGTAAGAAACATAAATCTCTTGGGACACTTTGGAAAGGCATGAACACTTATTTCAATGATCATCAAACATGATTACACGATACAAGTACATTGACACATTCTGATGACTTAGTACATGGACAACATTACAAGGCCTGAGCAACATTACAAGGGTCAACTGGAAAATAGGCATGACAAACCATCCCCCGCTTAAGCCATTGTCGTCCCTGGAAAAGAGTCTAGATATCTTTGAATCTTAGCTCTAAACTTCCACAACGTTTTCTGCCTTTTCAATGTCATATCTTCTCTTGGTTCTTCCTTCCAATGGACTAGGAAATTGTCTGATTGTTCAAGTTTCTTCCCTGCATTCGATATGCCAGGATGTTCTGTACGGCCTTCTGGAACTCTATCCGATCGTAGTAGTGCTCTTGTCTCTATCACATGGGCATTGTTGGCATCTTCATTATATGGCTTGAGTAGTTCACATGGAAGGTTGGACGAACCTTAAGTCTATCTGAGAGATCAAGGCGATAGCCACATTTCCTATTCGATGGATTACTTCGAAAGGCCCGTCGTAATGTTGGACTAGGCCTTTATGCTTGGAAGGTTTTATATTCTTCTTCAGTTAACATCAACTATCAGTTTCAGCTTTACAAAAGAATGGCCATGGTGTAATTTGTTCAGATTTTGGACATAAATCATTTCTGATCAAGATTTACTTGGGTTAATAGAATTTTTAGCTGCTTCAGGTTTAAGTCATTGGAGCTCTAATAAAATGGATCTCAGGTAATATAAGTCTTAGTAAAATTATATTTTGGTTATTTATGTTCATGATTAATAATTTGTTAATAAATAGTTTAAAAAATCCCAAAGATATTCTATCAAAAAAATACCACTAAGCTTTTGTTTAATTCACGATATACCACTGTGTTTCTAAAATTATATAGGATAACACTGAGTTTTTACTTATTTCACTAGATAACACTATTTCCCATATTTCGTTAACCCCTTCATTAATATCCCTATAAAAATAACTAAACTACCCCTGTTATTAGTTAAACAAAAGTGGTATCTATTGAATTTTTCAATACAACAAACCATTGCTAGACAGTTGATGAATGACATGGGTAGTTTAGTCATTTTCCAGGAATATTAATGAAGAAGTTAACAAAATATGGGACAGAAGGTTTTTAACAAAATAAGTACAAGCCCAATGTTATCCTGTGCAATTATATAAACACAGTGGTGAAATACCCCAAACCTAAATATGGTAATTAAACATCAATATATGTTGTAATAAGGATAAATCATGCCTAATAAACATTGGTAGACAATTTTAAACCATAAAAAATCCAAGAAAACACCATAAAGGCAATTTAAGCAAATACTTGCTCTAGACCTTGTGTAACCTTGGTTAGGACCCAAAGGTAATTTGTAGGCCTTATTAACATGCTAAAGAACAAGTTAAAACAATTACTAAAGAAAAACCAAGCTCAAAAACAAGTTAGAACATAAATTGTGCTTTAAAACTCCTTAAAGCACCCTTTTGAGAAATTGTCCTAGAAATGAGTTTTGAGTGGCGAAATGACCCAAGTTTATACCTGAATCAACATGTGTTCTATTTAGTATCACATTAGGAAGCCTAATACAAAGAATTTACAAAAAAATCACAAATTGGGCACTAATTGTGAATAGTACCCAAATAGTGCCAAACAAGGCCTTAGCTCTTTCTCCATTTAGTCAACGGTCAAATGACTTCCTAAATATCAATAAGGGAGGGGGCCGGTTTACCATGGTGAATCATCACCTAATGGAGCCAGACTTCTACAAAAGAGGAAGGGAAGAAAGAAATTCACTATTTGTTTTTACTAACAAATATCCACTTTATTCTCTTCTCTCTCCTCTCCTCTCATTCATTCCTTCTTCCCAAATGATTTTCTTCATTCTCTCTGCTCCAAAACCATAAGAGCTCCAGCCTCCATGGTTCTTGAACTTGCTTGGCTTGCCAAATCCAACACAAAGCTCCAAATCACAATAAACCACATATTTCTCTTAGTGAGTCAAGGGCTTCAAAGTGCTATTTTCAAAATTCCAAAACCAGAAGTAGGAATCCATTGATGGAGCTCCATTTGAAGAGAGGAAAATTCAGTTTCAAGAGCTAGTTGAAGCTCTCTTTGGTCTAAGGTAAGAAAGAGCACTAAAACTCATCTTTCCTTTCATTTTTGTACATGGTCGAAAATTGCCATTTCAAAAGACTAGAGGAGGTCTTGCCTTAATTCCCTATCAAAGTTCATTCCAAACTCCTAAGGTAATCATCTCATTTTAGTACACTAAGCACCTTTGTAAATGTAACACCCCAACCCTTAAATCTGGGATCATCTCATAAACCTCCAAATAAATATATTAGCATCACAACGGAATTCTCTACAAAGTAGGTGTTACCGCCGTTAGTCACCCACGTGACTAACTAGGCATACTAAAATCTCCAAGATCTAGCTACGGTCTGATGGACCCGAATATACCGAATATTAGTATACACAAAACCTTAACCGAAATACATACATAAATACAAGTACCTCTCATCTTATACAACTTACTAACGTAGACTACCATACGAGTGTACATGCACAACTCGTAGGACAAATTTTGTAACACCCCTACTACGCACAAAACATTATTGGAATCGCAGCGGAAAATAAACAACTAAACAGTGACTAAACGAATGGTGGTGCTACAATGCCGTCAACCACCCACGTGGCTAACAAGGCTGAATAAATACAATTGTAACGGTCTGATGATCAGACTCCCGAGCATAGAACTAATAACCATAATATACATCAACATAATACCGAGTGTTTACAAAATCCTCACTGTATATCGTCACTGTAAACCATCATAATCAAGTATATAACACGCCACGGGAGCACAGGCGCAAACCCGGGCAACATCCAAAGTACTCCAAAAGTAAACTACTCTCTAGGATCTAGAGCCACTCCGCTTCTTCGATCCTCATCCTGCAGTAAAAGAAATATGGATCCCCCGAGGGGGGTCAGCAACCCTTGGCTGGCATGGTTAACGCGCAGCCCATCGACTACCGGAATGCGCGCAACTATTTGTCATGATGACATGGTATTTATTTTAAACACACAACTCATAATATATAACATAACCTGGGTATTGTACACATCATATACACACTTCACAAACATACAGTTCCTTTTAGGAAGAGAACCAACACAGTTAGTCCCCATTGAGAGCCTAGAGAATGTTGCCATGCTCATGCTTAGCTCGTTACATAATCGTTACCGTCCGGTTAGATTGGACAGTTAACTTAACACAAGGTGCCTCGGATATAGTGATCCAAGCACACCGAAAAACACATAGTATGCCCCTGTGGCCCGACGTGAGTCAGTAAAAGCCTTGGTTAAGCTAAAGGAAGGTTAGAAACCAAATTGGAAACTTAACCATAACATAAAGAGAGAATCGAACCGGTTATGACATCGACTCCCATACTCACACGCGTGGCCGGAACAGACCGGACTCCTCACTTTCCCCGTTAGCCCGTGTTAGTAGTTCATCATTGAACTCAACAAACAATCCACGATAATAGGTCAAGTCTTGTTAGACACACACAAGGGAAGAGAGAGTCATACTTAATAACATAATAAATGTAACAACTGTAAACTCTTTACATGGTTTAATCTTACAAAGTCATAAACACACAGAAAAAAAACAAACAACACACAAGCCGGTGTAAACCGGTAGGCAACAGACTGCAAGAAAACCATACCTTGGTCTTGCCTCGACTGATTTCCACCTTGAGAGAATCCTAAACACATTAGTAACGTCGGTTAATTATTTATTTAACTTCAAACTTACTAAGTATTTAACATGATTGTATGACATGTTTTAATGTCTATCTTACCCTAGGTTATCTTCATTATACACCTAGGGTTAACTACATAAGTCACATTCTTTCTGTTTTTTTAACTAGTTTAGGTCCGACCGGACTTGCCGACCGGACTTGTCCATGTCCGGTCGATTCAGAGAGTTTCTCCTCTTCGGAAATTTAGCCGACCGGACTTGCCAAGTCCGGTCCTATGTCCGGTCGATTCCGTAACTCAAATCCGTACACAAATTACAGGTCCGACCGACCTTGCAAGTCCGGTCCCAAGGTCGGTCCATTCCAGAAAGCCAATTCTCGCAGGGTAAACTGGGCCCCGACCGAACTTGCAAGTCCGGTCGCAGTCCGGTCTGCCCCAAATCTTTGTTTTCCTTTTTACATTCAACTCCAAACTTCACCCCATATAACCTAGTACCCCTAACCTCATTTGGGCACTTCAAACACAACTAAGACATCCTTAAACACACATAAAACTCATTTTCTAATTCCTTAAGCCTTTACTTATTTCTTCACAAAATTCCTACACTTACAATATTTTCTCCTAGTTTTTCAAGTGGTGTTTCATACCTATGATAACTACTATCCCAAATGTTTTCTCCTTATTTTAACATCATCTCCCAAGCATCATCTCTCACAACTAACTCCTTATATCCATCTTAACAATTCTTTTCCAAGTTTAACTTTCTCCTTATTACCAAAGTTTGCCTAAGTATTTACCTAAGTCTCTATGTGGCTTTGGTACTTACTAGAACCTCAAGATCATGTCTAAGTCCTTATTACACTCTAGAGTACTTCCTAGTCATCAAAATTCCTTTAAAACATCATGAACTCCTTATTCATTTCCTACATTTCCTAACTCACCAAACCTTATGTAAACACTTAGAACTTCTACTTCTTACCTAAATTTGACATGGATTCCCCTAGAACATTACTAAGCTAAACACTTTGTTTTCCCATTAAACACACAAGAACATCTAGAACACTTCCTTACACAACTTCACCAAATTCACACTACATCACAATATAGTGCATAACTTAAATTGCATGGCACTTAGGCCCTTAAAATGCATGGCTCTTAGGCCCTTAAAGTGCTTAAATCTAAACACTGAATTTCCACAATATATATGCCTTTAACCTGCGATTACACACAACAAGACATATGGTATTTTACTAGTCTCCTTGAGAACATTTACTAGGTCATTTACCATTTGCTCTTTAGGTAGTTTTAATAAGCAATTATAGGCTCATTTCTCCTAAGGCATTAAACAACATAAGTTAGTAGATTTACCTCTTTTTCCAAAACACTTCCTTCTTGTTTCCTTACAAAACCGTATGGTATTTTGATTCCTTGCAAGTTTCTAGACAATATACAAACATTATATGAGTATTCAAGCTATAGGCTTCATCTCATTGTAAACCCTAATTTTACATTGTTTCAAAAACATTAATGTAGTTGTTTTACCTTGATCTTTGAAGAGAGTTTGAATATATAACAAGAGAGGACTCCACTAGTCCATGAAGAGTTTGAAATGAAGCTAGAACAAGGTCACACAAAGAGCTATATCAATGTGGATTTTCGGTCAAGGTAAGAACATGGAGGAAAACATGTATTTTCTTTGAGATTCCTTACCTAGAAGCAAAGGAAGATCAAACAATATGTCAAAATACAAGCTCAAGCTCCTTCAATGGTGAAACACCTTGGCACGAAATGGGGCTCTTGGAGTTTTGAGAAGCGAGGAATGAGGCTTGATGAGAGGAAGAGATTGGTGGGTGTGTTGTTTTTGATTTGAGACAAGTGAGCAAGATTTTACAAGAGGTCAAAGTGGGAGTTTTCTATGGTGGTAGTGGTATTACGAGAGAGAGCAAAGAAGAGAGGTAGAAGATGGTGTTTGAAACCGTGGGAATGTAGGAAAGAAATGAGAATGAGATAGGATTTGCTTTTAAGAAGATATTTATGCTTATAAAGTAAAAAGTAAGTTTAATTAATTTTCTTTACTTACTTATTTTATCAAATAAAGAGTGGTGAGTCACACACTTAGAAAACCGGCCCCCTTTATTAGTATGAGGGTATTTTAGTCTTTGTTTGTCAATTTAATTACTTAATACAACATATGTTATAAACTAGCTTATAAAATCACTATTCACCTAAACAAGGCACTTAGAAGTGAAATTTTTGATTTCCCATTAATATAGCCACCCAAATGTGATACTATATAGTACACATATATTTAAGAGTAATGATGGACATTTAGCCACTCAAAACTCATTTACAAGACAATTTTTCAAAAATGTGCTTTAAGACTTCTTAAAGCACATTTTGTGTTTTAACTTGTTTTCAAGCTTGGTTTTCTTTGGTAATTGGTTTAAATATGTTCATTAGTGTATAAATGAGGTCTTGGTAAGCTCATTTGGTCTTACCCAAGTTTATCCCAAGCTTAGAGCACATTTTGGCTCTTATTGACTTTAAAGCACATTTGTGTTTCCTTTTGTTTAAATTTGTTTACTAAGGTTTCTAAGACTCTTTTAGTCTTATTACACCCTATTTAGGTGTTTAAACAACATAACTAGGTTTGGGGTATTTCAATCTACCCCCCTTAAAGAACTTTGTCCCCAAAGTTCATACTTCCCACATATCTTAATTATTAGAACATGAGAACACATATCAACCACACTTCCATATCACACCAATAACATCTTTACATCATATCGGACAAATGTCCAAACAACAAAACATCACAACATCATTCACTCAGCGGTCTGTAATATTAACAACATGACAATACAACACAGACAATGTATTCAAATACATGTCATACACATAACCGAAACGGCTCTACCCCCCTTAAATAGGGGTACGCCCCGTACCCTTTTTGTAACACCCCTACTACGCACAACACATTACTTGGAATCGCAGCGGAAAATAAACAACTAAACAGTGACTAAACGAATGGTGCTACAATGCCGTCAACCACCCACGTGGCTAACAAGGCTGAATAAATACAATTGTACCGGTCTGATGATCAGACTCCCGAGCATAGAACTAATAACCATATATATACATCAACATAATACCGAGTGTTACAAAATCCTTCACTGTATATCACTGTAAACCATCATAATCAAGTATATAACACGCCACGGGAGCACAGGCGCAACCCGGGCAACATCCAAAGTACTCCAAAAGTAAACTACTCTCTAGGATCTAGAGCCACTCCGCTTCTTCGATCCTCATCCTGCAGTAAAAGAAATATGGATCCCCCGAGGGGGTCAGCAACCCTTGGCTGGCATGGTTAACGCGCAGCCCATCGACTACCGGAATGCGCGCAACTATTTGTCATGATGACATGGTATTTATTTTAAACACACAACTCATACATATATAACATAACCTGGGTATTGTACACATCATAACACACTTCACAACATACAGTTCCTTTTAGGAAGAGAACCAACACAGTTAGTCCCCATTGAGAGCCTAGAGAATGTTGCCATGCTCATGCTTAGCTCGTTACATAACTCGTTACCGTCCGGTTAGATTGGACAGTTAACTTAACACAAGGTGCCTCGGATATAGTGATCCAAGCACACCGAAATAACACATAGTATGCCCCTGTGGCCCGACGTGAGTCAGTAAAATAGCCTTGGTTAAGCTAAAGGGAAGGTTAGAAACCAAATTGGAAACTTAACCAAACATACAGAGAGAATCGAACCGGTTATGACATCGACTCCCATACTCACACGCGTGGCCGGAACAGACCGGACTCCTCACTTCCCCCGTTAGCCCTTGTTAGTAGTTCATCATTGAACTCAACAAACAATCCACGATAATAGGTCAAGTCTTGTTAGACACACACAAGGGAGAGAGAGTCATACTTAATAACATAATAATATTTAACAACTGTAAACTCTTTACATGGTTTAATCTTACAAAGTCATAAACACACAGAAAAACAAACAACACACAAGCCGGTGTAAACCGTAGGCAACAGACTGCAAGAAAACCATACCTTGGTCCTTGCCTCGACTGATTTCCACCTTGAGAGAATCCTAAACACATTAGTAACGTCGGTTAATTATTTATTTAACTTCAAACTTACTAAGTATTTAACATGATTGTATGACATGTTTTAATGTCTATCTTACCCTAGGTTATCTTCATTATACACCCTAGGGTTAACTACATAAGTCACATTCTTTTCTGTTTTTTTTTTACTAGTTTAGGTCCGACCGGACTTGCCGACCGGACTTGTCCATGTCCGGTCGATTCCAGAGAGTTTCTCCTCTTCGGAATTTAGCCCGACCGGACTTGCCAAGTCCGGTCCTATGTCCGGTCGATTCCAGTAACTCAATCCGTACACAAATTACAGGTCCGACCGACCTTGCAAGTCCGGTCCCAAGGTGGTCCATTCCAGAAGCCAATTCTCGCAGGGTAAACTGGCCCGACCGAACTTGCAAGTCCGGTCGCAAGTCCGGTCTACCCCAAATCTTTGTTTTCCTTTTTACATTCAACTCCGAACTTCACCCCATATAACCTAGTACCCCCTAACCTCATTTGGGCACTTCAAACACAACTTAAGACATCCTTAAACACACACATAAAACTCATTTTCTAATTCCTTAAGCCTTTACTTATTTCTTCACAAAATTCCTAACACTTACAATATTTTCTCCTAGTTTTTCAAGTGGTGTTTCATACCTATGATAACTACTATCCCAAAATGTTTTCTCCTTATTTTAACATCATCTCCCAAGCATCATCTCTCACAACTAACTCCTTATATCCATCTTAACAATTCTTTTCCAAGTTTACATTTTCTCCTTATTACCAAAGTTTGCCTAAGTATTTACCTAAGTCTCTATGTGGCTTTGGTACTTACTAGAACCTCAAGATCATGTCTAAGTCCTTATTACACTCTAGAGTACTTCCTAGTTCATCAAAATTCCTTTAAAACATCATGAACTCCTTATTCATTTCCTACATTTCCTAACTAACCAAACCTTATGTAAACACTTAGAACTTCTTACTTCTTACCTAAATTTTGACATGGATTCCCCTAGAACATTACTAAGCCTAAACACTTTGTTTTCCCATTAAACACACAAGAACATCTAGAACACTTCCTTACACAACTTCACCAAATTCACACTACATCACAATATAGTGCATAACTTAAATTGCATGGCACTTAGGCCCTTAAAATGCATGGCTCTTAGGCCCTTAAAGTGCTTAAATCTTAAACACTGAATTTCCACAATATATATGCCTTTAACCTGCGATTACACACAACAAGACATATGGTATTTTACTAGTCTCCTTGAGAACATTTACTAGGTCATTTACCATTTGCTCTTTAGGTTTTTAATAAGCAATTATAGGCTCATTTCTCCTAAGGCATTAAACAACATTAAGTTAGTAGATTTACCTCTTTTTTCCAAAAACTTCCTTCTTGTTTCCTTACAAAACCGTATGGTATTTTGATTCCTTGTCAAGTTCTAGACAATATACAAACATTATAATGAGTATTCAAGCTATAGGCTTCATCTCATTGTAAACCCTAATTTTACATTGTTTCAAAAACATTAATGTAGTTGTTTTACCTTGATCTTTGAAGAGAGTTTGAATATATAACAAGAGAGGACTCCACCTAGTCCATGAAGAGTTGAAATGAAGCTAGAACAAGGTCACACAAAGAGCTATATCAATGTGTATTTTCGGTCAAGGTAAGAACATGGAGGAAACATGATTTTTCTTTGAGATCCTTACCTAGAAGCAAAGGAGATCAACAATATGTCAAAATACAAGCTCAAGATCCTTCAATGGTGAAACACCTTGGCACTGAAATGGGGCTCTTGGAGTTTTGAGAAGATAGGAATGAAGAGCTTGATGAGAGGAAGAGATTGGTGGTGTTTGTTTTGATTTGAACAAGTGAGCAAGATTTTACAAGAGGTCAAAGTGGGAGTTTCTATGGTGGTAGTGGTATTACCGAGAGAGAGCAAAGAAGAGAGGTAGAAGATGGTGTTTGGAAACCATGGGAATGAAGGAAAGAATGAGAATGAGATAGGATTTGCTTTTAAGAAGATATTTATGCTTATAAAGTAAAAAGTAAGTTTAATTAATTTTCTTTACTTACTTATTTTATCAACTAAAGAGTGGAAAGTCACACACTTAGAAAACCGGCCCCCTTTATTAGTATGAGGGTATTTTAGTCTTTGTTTGTCAATTTAATTAATTAATACAACATATGTTATAAACTAGCTTATAAAAATCACTATTCACCTAAACAAGGCACTTAGAAGTGAAATTTTTGATTTCCCATTAATATAGCCACCCAAATGTGATACTATATAGTACACATTATATTTAAGAGTAATGATGGACATTTAGCCACTCAAAACTCATTTACAAGACAATTTTTCAAAATGTGCTTTAAGACTTCTTAAAGCACATTTTGTGTTTAACTTGTTTTCAAGCTTGGTTTTTTCCTTGGTAATTGGTTAAATATTCATTAGTGTATAAATGAGGTCTTGGTAAGCTCATTTGGTCTTACCCAAGTTTATCCCAAGCTTAGAGCACATTTTGGCTCTTATTGACTTTAAAGCACATTTGTGTTTCTTTTGTTTAAATTTGTTTACTAAGGTTTCTAAGACTCTTTTTAGTCTTATTACACCCTATTTAGGTGTTTAAACAAAACAACATAACTAGGTTTGGGGTATTTCAAATTTAAACCCTTACCATCACACCCTTCCTACTCTCAAGCCGGTCGTCTTCCCCTCTTACCTGCAAAATGTAATATGGATGCCCCGAGGGCTCAGCACCTTTGCTGGTACGGTTAACGTGTAGCCCCCAAGCTTACGGGCTACGCACGACTATTTTGTCGTATACATGTGATTGATTATTCATACAACAATAATAAGAAGTATAATAAAACACAACACAATCATGTGAACATTCACAGCTCAAACACATTGAACGACTTAATAAGCGTTTCTTAAGTAAGTGAGTTAGCTTTTAACTCCTTAAGTTGAGAAACATTTAATTCTCATATTTTCTCTTATCTCAATTATGATAACCCTTACTTAATTAAAATTGGTTGTTCCTTAATTCATTGTTTATCTTTTTTGGGTCAAAAGTAACCCTAGCCAATGAGCTATTAACTCCATTGGTTAAATAAACAATATTTCGTAAATTTGGGATTTACGAGATCCCACCGCACCATCTTAAACTGGCCTCCCACCTCGAACTGTAATTCAAGGTGGCCGGGTCTGTTTGTCGACCCTAGGTGACAAGTCCAAAGACAAGTCTCAATGGAGTTGACTCTAATAAAGGTAACCGACCTCCTACTTCAAACATGCATGACCGGACCGTCCCAGATTCCTCACCCCCAAGTTCCAGTTAGTAGAAGTCTCGAAGACATTGTTTGTTAGTTGAACCTCTTTAAGTTATTAACAAACTAGTATTAGGGAGTGTTCCTTGTTCTCATAATATGTTTACTAACATAGTTAGTAAGTCCACAAAGGTAGATTGTGTTAGTTTCATACATCACACAACAAATACAATAAACCGGTTGCATGCTTTATCTTGTTTAGTCAAGACATATAAACAAATAGCACACAAGCCGAGGGACACCTCGTTAGCAAGCAAGCTACAAGAAAACCATACTGTTCATCATTGGTCGTTCGGTTGTCTACTCTTCTCCAGAGTCTAAATACTCAAATCCTATAACATTTATCCAATCAGGTGGTTAATTACTTTTAATTAACCTTGCTTATTTAATAACTAATGATTCCCGATTAATAATCACTAAGTCATTGTAGTTTAATCTTAATCACATAAGTCATTAACTTCTCATTATTTCTTAAGCTTGTTGTTTATGCCTCTAATGACCATTACATATCATTAATTAACTCCTAACAACCTTATAATATCAATACCCAACAATTCCCTATGTTAGAATGTCATTAAACAACATTCTGGTGCATTTTTAGGTTGGTCCAGGTATGTGTCCGAGGTTGTAAACCCAGACCACCTCTTCGGTAATGTTTCTGCCATGTTTTTGCATTGGTCCGGGTTTGTGTACCGGGATGTAAACCCAGACCAAGCCACGAAAATAACATTCTACCTTATTTTTAGTGTGGTCCGGGTTGATGTACCTATTTACAAACCTGGACCAACACAGATTATGCCTAATTTGCTAGTGTTTCAACTCTTCCCAACCTCAATTCTTATCCAATCTTTTCCTAATCTTTCCACATGTATAATAACATGTTCTAACATCATTTTAGCACTTTAAAAGCCTCCTAATTCATTACTAACCTCATACTCAATTCCTTGATCATTTACTCAAATTCTAGCTAAATTCCTAACACTTGCAACTTAATTTCTTAGACTTCTAAGATGTAAATTTTGCTTACAATCTTAACTATCCCAATTGTTTCCTCACAACCATTTTGTCCAAACCTAGTGCATCATTAGTAATCTTTATCTCCTTTACTCAAGATACTCAAAATTCTCAAGGTTATATTGCATCTCCATGCACAATTTCCTCTCCTTTACATTTTCTACTCATCATTCCAAAACTTGTACATATATATGCATCCCTAGTCATACTCTTAACACCTTACATCTTTTTCTCCTTCATCTTGACCATTCTTAATTCCTCTTAAACATTTTCATCTTCCTCATCCAAGTCCTCTCATTACCATCAAGGTTATACACACTAGTTCATACCTAAACCTCTCAAGACATTTTACAACATTCTTCTACAAAATTTTGCACAATACAATGTACCCTCATAACTCAATTTTGTGTGTTTTTAATCCACCCCTTCAACCTCAAACTCCTCCTAATCAACACTAGGTCATTATAACTCCCAAAAACACCTTAGTTAACTCAATCCACTCAAATTCCCATTAATGACTACTAGTAAGGACTAGGTCATATTAACTCATCTAACTCTCAAACACTTGATTTCTATACCAATTTCGCCATAGCCTCTCTACTATATATTATCATGCCCAAATACATAGTCTTTCATCCCAAATCAACACAAGTTAATTAAATCCTTAGTGGATGCTCTGAAACACCAATTTCACTCAAATACATCAATCCACTATACATTGCATTAATCTTAAATTGCATAACACTAAGGCTCTTAAATGACATGGCTCTTAGGCCCTTAAATGACATGAATTAAACACTGAATTTCCATCATATAGAGCTATAAATCTGCAATAGCACAACATCAATCCCATATGCTTTTGTAATTCACCTTATGATTATTTCACTAGCTCATTTATCGTTGGCTCCTTAGTCACAAGTTCATAAGCTTGTTCAAATTCTTCCCTAGGTTAATATAACCCATGGTTTAATGTAAGCACTAGGCTACATTTGTATCAATTATAGCCACCATTCCTTAAGGTATTAAACTACATTAAGGCAAGCAATTTACCTTATGATTTTATGCCTTTTCTCTCTTTTTTTCTTGGTTCTCTTCATTGAAAACCAGCCAAAGGAGTTTGCTCTCTTGCTAAGCTTCTAACCAACATTCAAATAGGTTTAATGAGTACCAAGTAATATACCTAGACTCATGGAATCATCCCTAGGTTATAGTGGTATCAGAGTGTAGTTATGCTCTGATGACTATAATTACTGAACTAGAGTTTGAGTTATGGGTTAAGGGTTGAAAGATAGAGCAAGAGGTACGTTAGTTAGGACTTCCCGGTGTTTACCGGATATCTACAATACCTAAACCCGCCCTCTACTTCCCTACCTTTAAAGTGCAGGGAACGAACGCCAGAGAGAAGTAAGCCTTCTCTTACTCGGGGGAAACCCGATCTGGCAGTTAGTTAACATTAAGCAATACGAGAAATGCCTCGTCGTACAACGGTTTACAATAATTTGAAGGTCCTAATTGGAGCGCAACGTTGAAACAATCGCTACCAATGGAATCCTGCCAATAGGAGAACGGTAATTACCGGCAACCTGGGTCGACATGCTACGCAGTCGAGGTAACCCGTCATACCCATAAAAGGGGAAAACACTATGAGTGCAATGGAGAGGAATAGAGAAGCAACAGGAACACCGACAGTAGTCCGAAGGAACCATAACAGCGGGATAGTGCCGCGCATGAGTATATAGACTACCTACAAGTTTACTACGAAACAGGGAACTCCAACCCCATACAACTTGAAAACTTACGAGGACCTGACGGGCATAGCTTAGGCGACTATGAAAATGCAAACAAACTGTATACCGAAATAGGACTACGACGTAGTGCCTAAAGGAGAATCAGTACTTAGCAACAACGACAAAATGCGTGAGAACGAGTGAGGATTAAGGCATAAGCAAATAAAAAGGGGTCCCCTCAGAATGAGGAACACCCTGATGAGAGACTATACAGTGGAGATAACCACAGGGCTGCCCAGATAATAAGTTATTCAAAACTAAGAGGGCAAGGGAAAAGCCAATTACATGGAGATTAAGAGGAAGTACCACTACCGACGTACACAGTACCGATTGCCCATCTTGCATGGCGCACTTGCCATAGCAAGTGCTGCCACGATGAAGCTTTACGGGAAGCCATCATGGCAAGATAGTAGAATGCTACAACTACAAGGCATATTAATACCGGATTACAATCCTTAAGAACTGGAGAACGAAACCTTGGAAAGGCCGACGGCCTGACCATGACGAACTAAGTTGGCACACCAGTCAGTGGAGAGCTGGACTTGGTTAGAATACTAAATGATGTAAACATCAGCAACGGTAAAACTTACTTCAACAACAACTGACACTACAGGTAAGAACACCAATCTTGAACCTCAAAGGGAAGAACCAAAGAGATCGCTCAACGGTGCGAGCAGAACCCTATCTAAGTAATAACTTACAAGGAATGTATTATGAAATATGATGAAGATAGTTAACATAACAACTTTCAACAAGAACAGGATAAAACTCCCTGGTTGACCACTAAGAATACTAGTAACAACATGCTTCATTGAAGATGTTGGTAAACCCGGAACCAGAATCAGAGGAAATGAACTTAAAACAATGACCTACCAAGGATCAAAGACATACAATCCCGAAAGAGAGAAGCTCAGAGGACTACCCCATAGAGCTGGCATAGTCGAGCTGAACAAAACTCATAAATGAGAGTTATCATTGTTGCCTAACTCATTAACACCCAAGTATGATTAATCATTGACGGGTGGCGTAGTCAACAAGGGTTGAACGGAGCTTTGAGACAGAACCACATGATAACCAGGATAAATATCCAACTCAGACATCGTAAGGCCGATGCCTAATACGAATAAAACCTTAATTGCTAAAAGACGCAAGTCTACGAAAGTGACTAGGGTTGTGCTAAATGAATAATTGTAAGGGTAAACTATGTACAACAGAATGAAATAATAAAGGGAAAATTCACGAGATACCCCTGTTTTCTTTCGTAATTCACAATATACCCCTGTGATTTTAGTAATTTAACTTTAAACATGCTTAAATGTTGTCCAAAATTGATGAAACTTTACAGGACGATGCTAAAGTGTTATATTTTGGTCCAATATCAAATTTGAAGCTTTTTAAGCTCACATTTGACCTGTGGGACCCAATGAATATGTGACTGTTCATTGGGTCCCACAGGTCACATGTGAGCTTAAAAAACTTCAAATTTGACATTGGACCAAAATATAACACTTTAGCATCGTCCATGTAAAGTTTCATCAATTTTAGACAACATTTAAGCATGTTTAAAGTTGAATTACTAAAATCACAGGGGTATATTGTGAATTACGAAAGAAAACAGGGGTATCTCGTGAATTTTCCTAATAATAAAATAAGAAAATAAACCCTACAACTCTATACGGGTAGCAAAATCCCGATCGGAGTATAGTGTGAGTAGATTACTACCGAGAGTATCGAACCCAAAGGACTTATTAGAAAATCAGTCTTAATCCTGGTAAAAACCTATTCTAAAACAGGGGGAATTGAAATAACAATTTAACTAAAACTACTAACTAAATAAAGACTCGTTCTAGATTTGCGATTACTTCAACCAAGTAACAATATGATCTCACCATAGGATTACAAGACTCGAGTTTAACTAAACAAAATGAATGCGCAGGGTAGACTGCGGGACATAAGATGCATGACACGTTCAAGGACTTTGAATGTGCCGGAC
Source organism: Limonium bicolor (assembly GCA_023374045.1). Lineage (NCBI taxonomy): Eukaryota > Viridiplantae > Streptophyta > Magnoliopsida > Caryophyllales > Plumbaginaceae > Limonium > Limonium bicolor. The sequence continues at coordinate 453,082,764 of CM041776.1, read as the reverse complement.
ACCAGGCACCTGGCAATGCACCCGACATGTTCAAGTGTCAATGGTATTTCCATGCTTCAGTTCTGACAACAGAAACTCACTACCTATTATTGAATCGAACATCTTTCATGCCACGAAACTAACAGGATAGTGGGGGAAAATGGGGTAAACTTGACAATCTTAGGTGTTGCTCCCACTGATGCGCAAAAGACAACGGTAAAGATGAGTTAAGACTCCTTCTTTCAAATCCTACTCTTAACTGGTGTAATCCTAAGTAGAACCTTGAATTAGAAGAATAAGCGATCAACATATTCAACTGTAATGACCGAAATCGTAATGTACGCTTGTATTTATATTGAGATAATCTTATTGTTTACAAGGAAGGAATCATCCCTAACCAAGAACTAATAAGAAATTCTACTTCACCATCCACACAACTACAAGAAGAAAATACAGGAGGAAATGGTCATAGCCATAACCCGACAAGATCTTCTTCTTCTCTTCGCATGGATGGTTCTGCAGAATTTCCTTGGACATCAACAATGGAGAGGAGGCGGAAATGGAGATGTGAGTGGAGTGTATAGGGTGTTGGAATGTCTACATAAGTGCAACCCTTCGGCCTATTTATAGGCAATAAAATCTCCATGTGCCGGGTGAAAATCATTCTGCACCACGTGTTAAATATGCGTAACCGTTAATGGTCAAAACTGCCAGGCGAAACGTTGCTTGTGTCGGACAGGAGACATCCGGCACCGTACCCGGCAATGGTCTAACCGTCAACCGTAAATAACTGCCACCGTATGGTCAACCGTGGTGACTTTTCACATATGCCGGATGGGATGTACCCGACAACATACCCGGCTGGACTCCTTTTCTGCTCCACGCCTATGCCATGCAGGAGACATCCGGCTTCATGTCCGGCATCAATTGAATTATTGCCTAAGAATTCGTTCCTTGCATAAAAAGCTCACAAAACATAAGTCTGTACAAATAACTTACTTTAACACATAATATAACATAAATACTATCTATTTAACCTTATTTAGATTAATATACTCCTAAATCTAATGCATAAAATATGATAAGTCTGCGGCTTATCATGCCGCCCATGGTAGGTTAACCGTCTTATTCAGTTAACCGGGTCTTCAGTTTTTTAAAATTCAATTCCATTACTATTCCATTTAGATCGGTTAACCTGATTCAGTTAACCGTTTAATTCAGTTTTCTAAAATTCAATTCGATTACCATTCCGTTTAGACCGGTTAACTTTTAATTCGGTTTAGTTTTATCGGTTAACCTTGTAGCCGTATGATTTTTTATTGATGAGACCCATACCATTTATATTATAGCACAACATTCATCATTCACCTAAATTATGAGTGACAAATCAAACATATGTGACAAAAAATATAATAATATGTATATTCCCTCCATAGCTAACATTAATTATTATACAAGGTGAACATTACTATTTGAAGTTTTTTATTGTTTATGTGATCAGTTAACCATGGTTAACCGTGCGGTTAAACATTTTGGAAAATTCAATACCGTTACCGAAATCGTAACCGGTCAAGTTACACGGTTCGGTTAACCATACCATAAGAACTGGTACGGTTAACCTGGAAATAGGTATGGTACATTTCGGTTTCGGTTGGATACCATGTTTCGGAATTTTTTGGGCAGCCCTAAAAGTGACGGTATCGTCACAGACACTGATTAACCTCCTATAGTGGGAAGCAAGATGCAACAACTTACCATGAGACCCATACTACATCTAAAATGTAACCTAACGGTGGACAGAGTTCAGAGAACCAAAATATTATGAGGATAACCTATAGATGAGTAAGAGTATAGCAGCGAACCGAGCACCGACTCTCACTTAAGAAAATTAAACGCTAAGAGCCTACGAGCCAAGGATGTTAACCACATCAGTGCCCAGGCGCAAGAAGGTATAAAGGGGCGTATTTAAGCCATGAATGAAGTACAATTCGTTGATACGAACGGTTACCAACCTATAATTGATTGTGGAGGAATTGCCAAATGAGCACCAGTGACAATGTAAAGATGATACAATAGACAGGGGCGGAGAACAAACCACTCCTTTTAGGGTGGGATACCTCTCCTTGTTGTGAGGCCTTTGAGTGGGAATAAACCCCTCAAAATGGGCTTTCACTTATTAGAGATAGGATACTTTTCTGTTAGAGAACAGAACCCGTAAACCTTGAAGTTTCCTTGGAACATTTCAGTTACATATATAAAGAAGGAAGACTACATAGACAAACCTTATATCCAATACCTGGATTTATGAAGCAGTAACCATCAAAGATAAGCACTGTGAGTGCACAATATAGCACGACAAGTGACCAATGCTCAGAAGAGCTAGTAACTCAATGTAGTAATTTTTCCTTATCCAGCCAAATTACTTGGTAAGCTATACCCTAAATGATAAGAACGTGAGAGAGACTAAACATCTTCACATTAAGAGATAACAATCTAACGACATAATACGGCAACCACCATACACCCGAAACTAGAGGACTCCCAGTGTGTTTACACTAGGAAGGGATTATGAATATAAGACGAGACATTAGAGTAGACGATTGAGGAGTTGCACCACCAATGGGCAACCGAATAAAGGCAAGCTACAGTAGTAGCAGAGGCCGTGAAGACAATACCTGTCTAATGGATTAAGTTATGGTGCGCAGCAAAGCGACCATCATATATGAACCGTCAAGTATTGACACGAAGACAATTAGATCTGGGATTTGAACTTGATATAAGTGAAGAAATGAGACGGTAGACAAACTATGTATTAATGCTAGTAATCTAGACCGTGTGATGAAAGATTTTACAGAAAACACACTGCTCATTCCTTAAGGAACTGTAGACACCAAAAAAACTCACCCCATAAAGCAAATTCCGAGATAATAATTCAAATATGAGGGGTCGTTGCCTTTCTTTTTCCCAAAATGTATTTACGTGTATGGCAACATGAAACCATCGTCTTATGACAAAATTTTAAACTATTTTCAAGCATTTAGAAAAACCCAATTTCACAAAACAATTCAAACGATAATTTGTTTTAGACTTTTTTTTATTATTAGTATCTATTTATTATATTCATTTTTATATCCTTAGTCGTGGGCATTTCATTTAATTTATTTTACGTATATTATTTTGTCTTTTTTTCATGTATTATTTTGTAAAGAAAACAATTCATTTTACCGATTAAATTCTTTCATTTGTTACTGTACATCTACATTTTAAACACTAGCATTTTTAAGGAGTATTCAGTTCGAAGTAGAACATTAGTATTGTTTCACTCATTTGTATATTGAATTCTGAATTGGCATAGCTGGTAAGTGTAGGTGAGGAAGAAGCCACAAGTCTTGGTTTCTAAAATGGTCATGAGCAATATAGGAACTGGCTTTTTTGTTTTATTTCGGTCAACAAGCACAATTCACCCAAAAGACCAGCCCTCTTGTCTCTCTCAAAACAAATCAAGGCCCAAGGCCTTTGGAGCCCATTCCTTCCGAACGGGGTCCATATTTCTAAAGAAAAAATCCTACTGTTTTCCTCTCTCGATGATGTAGCCGACACTGCTCCCTCAGATCACCACCGGTCGATACCTCAACTTCTTCTTCCAGGCATTTTCTTCCTCAGTCGATTGTTTACTCACACTCAACCTTCAACCTCGATTAATCTCAAGAACTACAAAATCCATCGCTCATCAGCCGCCACCACCACCATCGGCTACCGCTTCCATCAAACACCTTCTCCCTTCACCTTGGACCTCCATCACCTTCTACATAAAGAAAAAAATCCAAACTGAATCTTCTATTTCTGGGGTTCTCAAGTCGAGAATCACCATTGGTTTTTGAGGATTTACGAATCAAGCCGCCATCAGACTGGGGAAAATTCCTTTTCCTCTTCACCAGGCCATGATCGTTTTCTTTCTCCCCTTCGTCTTAAAAAATGGAGAACCTCAACCTGGTCAAACTCTCAATCTAACCAACACATTCTCCCTCTTCCTCATTTGAGCATAAAATTTTGTATCCCGGTCCAGGCGCTTCGAACGTTGACCTCGGTTGAGTCCCGGTGTGGATGCGACCCTCCTTTGATGGTCAGGTTTCTCATCCTCACACTCTATCTCAGACGGTAAGATTTTCACCCTTGTCTTTTTGAACCTATTGCGGGGCTTTCGAGTTTAATCGTACTACCTACTTACGGTCTCTAATCCAGTAGTGATGTCTAAGTTTTGTTGTTGTGTTTGGCAACTCGAGAAGATCTATAAAGCTCGGGAGATTTCTTGAGTTTAATCGGTCCTTTTAACCAGGTTGTGTTTGAATTTGTTCCACCCTAAGGGATTCTCTTTTCGTTTCCTGTCCAGATTCACTAATCTCATCGATTATCAGGGTAAAGCCATTTAATTACCATGTTTAATAGTACGTGTATTGGTGGTCGGTCAACTGCTCTCGACCGCAACCGTTGAGGCCGATTTGCTACCTTGCTAATTGTGACTAATTTGGACCATGAAAACCCACCTGGAATTCAGGATCTGTTGCGCAACATATTTTTGGGGGTTTGGGAACGTTTGGCTGTTATTTCACCTAATTGTTGATTGCTGATAAATTTTTGCCCAGTTGATGGTAGTGATTAATCGGGCGATATGGATGATTTCCTCGGTCCCGGTAATGACCGATTCGGGTTTGGGCTAGTCAATTTTATTAGTGGTTGAGGTTTGTACCGATGCTCAGTTTTTGTTGGGTCTCAATGATCCGCTATATTCTGATTTGGGTCCCCGCCCTTTACCGGCCTTTTGGGTATTTTGGGGGCCCGCGCATCTTATGATCTCTTTTCTTGGATTTTGTTAGTTGACCCTGTTGGACTTGTTTAGATGTTGGATTCGTGCAATGTTGGGCTTGGGCTCCAGCGATGTTGATCTCATGGACATTAATCTATTGGTTCATTTTTTTTTATTTATCAATGTTTACCGGCTGTATCTAATTCGTTATCCTTATTTGATTATCTGATGAGGTACACTTCCTTGACACTTGGGCTGGACTTAATCGGACAACTTTAGGCTGGTACACTTCCTTAGCGACTTGGGCTGGACTTAATCGGACAACTTTGGGCGGGTACACTTCCTTGGCGACTTGGGTTGGACTTATCCAATGACTTTGGGCTTCTTCCTATGGGTTTGGAAATTTCAATTCAGTTCTAATTAATGCATTTCAGTTACCATTGCTCTTGCGCATTGATAACGGTTTGGAATTAATTTGAAACTAGCATGACTTGTCTCTTGTGCACAGATAAGAACATGAATCGAGTGATAGTTTCCCTATGCTATAATTGTCAGATAAATCACTCATCAGTTTGCGGTCTCTCATTAATTCCGCATCTTAGAGGGAAATGATATAATCCCTTATAGGTATGATTCCACATGACTCACAACTTCACCCCATTGATACTACACTTTGGTTTGAGTCATAATCTAAGATGAAAAATTAATTTGAGTAGCAACCCCAATGCTTAATTTATCTTACAACCCTTAGTACACTAGTACAAAATACACCTATTTCGGCGCCCACTATTTCGGCGGTTGTAGAGGCAACCGCTGAAATAGGGCTCCGAAGACACCTAATTCGGCGGTTCCTAGCTAGGAACCGCCGAAATATGTGTCTTTTTCAATACACTAGAAATCTCGGAGCCCTATTTCGGCGGTTGTCTTTACAACCGCCGAAATAAGGTCATTTCCCAGATTTATTTCCGAAAATTTTGAAATGCCGCTTAATTTTTAGTCTATTTTGGCGGTTGTTACTAACAACCGCCGAAATAGACTTTATTTAATTATATATTTGCTCACCGGCCTCATCTCTTCAACCTCTCGATTTCCTTTCCCTCTCGAACGGCGCCCTCAACTCACCATCGAACTTTTTCAATTCCTCTCAAACCTCGGTGATGTTCGAGCCTTAACTGGCAACAACATACTCGCTCACACCTCCCCTCTCCTTCTCACGGGATTCGCAACCCTGCGGTGATGGTGAAGCTTTGAAACTAGACGCGGCTGGAACCGAGAACGGGCGGGACGAATCGATGAGGGTGCCAAAGAGCTAGAGCCAATAACTTCTGGAGATTTTCAAAGGTGTAAATCAGTCCATTCGTTTTGCTTGTTTGTGTTGTTCCATCTATAGTTAGAGTCGAAATAATCTACTCAAACTGAAGCATTTCATTGCGAACCAGTAATATACTCAAACTTGCAGGCGAACATACATGCTCTGCGCTCGTGTTTGCGCCTCTGTTGAAAATCACTGGAACTGCTGCGAGGTTGAAGACGACACAAAAATCAATTTTTTTTTTAAAAAAGGACCTATTTTGGCGGTTGTTAGCTAGCAACCACCGAAATAGGTGTGTTTTTTTTGTTCTAACACGGGCCTATCTCGGCGGTTTTTAGCTAACAACTGCCGAAATAGGGTGTCTATTTCGGCGGTTGCACAACCGCCGAAATAGGTCTGAGAACCTATTTCGGCGGTCTCCATTTCAGTGGTTGTACAACCGGCAAAATAGGCCCAAAACAACCGCCGGAATAGACGTTTTTTGTACTAGTGGTATTTGTTGGCAGCTCGAAACTCTTTTCTATGTTCTCGGTTGGGGTGTGGGAGATGATTAGATTGCCCCCTTTCCTCCCATCGAGAGGGGCCGTATGATCCCATTGCACACACCCCAACCCTCTTACATTTCATTACTAACTTATTCCTTTTTTCTTTGCCTGTGATCTATGTTATGTACATTGTGGATTGTGGAACTGGAAACTGCTAAGACTAGGAAAGCAGCATTTTGGCTCGGAGTACTTAGGTATTTCCTCAGTCTTTAGAAAACGGTTGGTGCATCTCTTTGGATCCCTATCAGCTCGAGTGAGGCAACGTCAATGTGACCCCCATAGCGGCTTATCTTTAATTAACAATTTTTATCAGTTTTAATAAATGTTTGTAATCATTTGGTCATTGTAATCTCTTATGTAATTAGTTTTATGCTTTCATGATATTGTTTTGTTATTGTGATTTTTAAAATCTTTCTGACTAATCGAGTATGTGTTATTTTGTATGTATGTCAATATTTTCCATAGCTTTCATTTAAGTATCAACCATGTGCTATTTTGTATGTCTGTTGATGTTTTTCATAACTTTGGTGAGCATTTGCTATTTTGTATGTATGTCGATATTTTCCATAACTTTCGTTTGAGTTTGATTTATAGCTACTGAACAAGATTAGAACAGGTGGCCATAGACTAGCCTTTAGACCTACCCACTTATTTCTGGACATATCAAATCCAGTTTAGAAAAGCTTCTAGGTTTGGGGATTTTTCTCACTCAAACGTGCCGTAGAGTCTGGTCGGTGGGGAATGCCCTTCCTTTATAAAACTTTCCAAACAATCCATCATAGTAATAAGATTCACAATCAATAATCAATTCAAAATCCAATGAGTCAAATTCAATTTCAAGATCAGTCAAATTTAAGCCCATAATTTAAGCTTAAAAATAAGGCCCATCTGGCCCACATATTGGGACCAATTTGAAGCCCACCTTCAAACCCGGCCCATATTCAAATTAGCCAAATCTGGCCCAATTATATTTCAAGATCATCCTGGCTCGATTTCACCTCCAAAATTAGTCCAAATATCAATCCAACTCAAATCAATTCCAAATTCAATCCAATTCAAAATCAGATTCAGTTCAATTCAAAACTTCATTCAATTCAAAATTCATTCAAATCCAGTTCAATTCAAAATTTATCTCAATTCAATTCAAACGTCATCTCAATTCTGATTCAAATTCAATTCCAAATCAATTCAAATTCAATTCCAAATCAATTTCAATTCAAGTTCAAATTCCAATCCAATTTTAATTCCAATTCAGTCTTAATTTCGATTCAATTCCAATTCAAATCAAAATTCATTCAATTCCAATTCATTCAAAAAATCCATTCAAAATTCATTTCATTTCCAATTCAGTTCAAAGATTCTTTTAAATCCCTAAATATTTCAAACCTCATAAACTTCAAGCTCCTCAAAATCTCAAATACCCCAAACTCTAAATATCTCATGGACTCAAATACTCTTTCAAAATCCAATTACCCCGCACATTCGAATGTCTCACAGACCCGAGTGTCTCACTGACTTTGTCATCCCAATGATTCGAATGTCTCACAGACCTGAGCGTCTCACAGACTCGAGCGTCTCACAGACTCGACCGTCTCACAGACTCGAGCGTCTCACAGACCTGAGCATCTCATAGACTTTGACATCTCAAGGTTTCAAACGTCTCATAGACCCGAGCGTCTCACAGTCTACAACATCCCACACTTCAAACATCTTTAAAAAATTCTCAAAATCCGGACAACACTCAAATACCTTCAAACTCCACAAACTTCCACGCTCCATAAAATCTCAAACTCCCTAAAACCCTCAATTTCTCAAAAACATCAAAACTTCCAAATCCAAAAAAAACCCTGAACTACATAAGGTCTGATCTCAACAAGGAGTTGAGTACGTAGGCAGCCCACCTAGGATGTGACCCCATTCTAATGCAAAAAACCTATTTCCCAACTCTAAGGTGATATTCATGTCTGTCAAACATTCAAATCCCCTCTGACTCCCACAACTCTCAACTTCTTCAACTCTCAAAATCAGACTCCCAATCTTTCATTCTATACTCATCCGAATTCGCTAACACCTCTTGGCGCTAGCTTGATAGAAAAGCTAGCCTCACCCACTCTTTATCTCTCTTCCTCTCGTATCCTATTCTATCCTTGTGGCCATTCAAAATGAATCTCTTTAATAAGGTTTTGAAAGAAGGCAATCCCGACAATTGGAGACCGAGGTTTCCTCGGGCACCAATCCGAAGTCGTGGTCGTTGCCACTTCTAAGGGGTGTAACCCAGTGCGAACCCACAATAGAATCTCTGTAATGACCAAATAAGTTCTATCCATAGGAAATAATTTCAGAGTCAACTAACGGTTCTTAGAACCCTCCTTCCCTTCTTTCCTAGTATCTTAGGTCAAACTAGGTGGTGACTCTAGTCAATTTCCGCCCTTAGGGCATAAGTCCACGTGGAGCCCATTGAGAGCGGGTGTAGTGCACACTTGCACTCTCCCTTATGCTTTCTGGGAAAGACGGACGATTTGGTAGGTATTTGAGGGATGCCGAGGTGACAGGTTTTCACCCTCCACAGAATGGCATTTTCTAGGATCTATGCTTTTTAGTCGGAACCATGTTTAGATAGACCCCCTCATACCGAAAAATCACCCTCCACAGAATGACGACTCTGCTGGGGAAAACTTGAGTAAGTTTTTCTCATAAACTTGGTCAAGAAAGACTGAACTCCATTCAAAATTGTTGGGGTTTCCCCACTTGTGATACCCAGTGTAGGGGTCACCTCCCACATCGACCGGAGAGCGCACGAACCACACTTATAGGTGTGGGGATACTCTCCCCTTGTGAGAGGCCTTTTGAGTGGTGTGAGTACATCACCCTCAGAAACAAAACCGTGCGGGCTGCGGCCCAAAGCGGACAATATCTCACATGTGGGTTAAGACTGGGCTGTTACATATGGTATCAGAGCGAAGTATCGCTCTGATGACTGGAAATACCGAGCTTAGGAGATACCGAGTTAGAAATTAGAGACTTAGGGCTATGGGTTGAGAGGTAGCGTGAGAGATGCGCTAGATAGGAACTTCCAGTATGTTCTGGATACCTACAATACCAAACCCGCCCTCCACAACCCCCGCATTAAAAGCTCGGAAAGAACGCCAGAGAGACGGGGAAACCCAATCTGGCAGTTATTTAATATTTCAATATGAACCAGAACCTGTCATGCGGTAAGTCCCGAGAACCGGAAAGCCCGGAGACGGATCCCGCTGGAATGACAATGACCGCACATAATGGTGAGAGATCGAGAAATCCTAATCCAAGGAGACCGAAATCTGTGGCAACTTGGGGCGACATGCTTAGCAGTCGGAGAACCTAGCTGGCCGAGCAACAGCAAAAAGAAAGCACCAACCGTGCAACAAGGCGGACTCAATGATAATAACAAAAACCGGGACACATGTCTACGAACCGCCATGATACGTAATATCACTAAGGGTATACCAACCAATTAAGAACATAGTTGAGAGTTGGTACGCCCACCCTGCCACACCCGAAGAGGTTGCAATACCTAAAGGGCACAACTTAGACAGCTATGAACATAGCTACGGGACATACCCGAGTAGGACTACAGAAGTAGTACCTAAATAAGTTAAACCTCGGTAACCACAGTAAAGACGTGGGAACGAGCGACGAGATAAAGCATAAACATTAAAGTAATTAAGGAACTCCGAGAATGGAGAAGCACCTAAGGAATGACAGTCGTGTCAAGATGAATGACAATAAGCTCCAAGGAGCAGTTATCCAACTAGGGGATCAAGGAAGAGCCAACGAGGCTACCAATAGAATGTGAACAATACCGTGACCGGTATGAGTTAACCCAAAAACCGCCTGTACCGCGCACTTGCCTCGGCAAGTGCAGTATAACGGACAGCTAAGAGGAACTTTGACACGCAATAAGTACTTAGCAAGTACCAAGACGGCAAAAGAAGCCAAAATAGCACCACAAACCTTAAGAATTCTGAAATGAAACCTTGAAAAGGGCCTAACAGCCTAATCACTGTATAAAGAACATAGCGGCCCAAGAAGCTGGACTGGGTAAGAATCAGCCGGCATTGAAATGCTATGAAGAGCTTACTTTTAAAACCTGAATTTCTTTCAAACATGAAATTTTCCAAAAACCCCCAAAGTTTTAAAACCAAACCAGTGAACCACGGTAAGTTATCATAGGACGATACAAGAGGAGTTGGCAACAGAATACTTCACTTAGGCGTGACCGACACTACAAGTGTACACAACGAGACTGGAACAACCGCACTCCAATGGAGCTTGCGGGCCTGACAGACCAGTTATGAGTTAGTCGGGTAAGTGGTAACGTATCAATAAGATACTCCATGTATGTATACAAGTAGAGTACGGTACACGGGAAGTAGCCCACTCCATACTACGGACGAAAGAGCCAATCCAAACCAAGACAGTTGGACACCTCGAATGATCGAAGAACGCAAGAAGCTTACCGAGTTAAGGGAGTCTAGAATCCAGTAAGGTCACGGACCTAAGGATAAGGCGTTAAAAAAAAAAAAAGTGCGAGAAGCACAGAGTATTTGTATAGACATTGAAAATGTCTCAGGAAATACCTAATAACTGGGGAATACCAGCGTAAAATAATACGGCGAATGCCTAAATGAACTTATTAATGTACGATAAACGGGATAGAATTCCCACTTTATACCTCACTGAAGAGAATAATGACCTGACCCAGAAGGTGTTAGAAGGTACCAAGGATCTACCAATAATGGGAGACATTACAACCCTAAACGGGATAGTCAAGGACATAGCGACAAGGCGAAGTCGCAATTGAAACATAACCATAAGTACAAGCCAGATGTAATGGCATTACTCAGTAACACCCGGAGCAATCCGAGAAGGGTGCCGGGGATAGTCAACAGTAGTTGAATCGAACATCGTGTTGAGAACACAAGTGTTTAAGCAAACACTCGGGTAGAACCGAAGAGACCCTCGTGTAACACGGGATACCCTAAAATGCCAGAGGGCATAAACAACTATCAAGTTATTTAAAAGGGCCTTCCATGTCTGGAAGTGTGACGAGACACCATATCTAAAACCCAGTAATACCTCCAAACCATTTAATGGTATACGGAGAAGCAAAAACCTATATAAACAGCCCGCATGGAGCATGACTCGAGGCAAGGTGGCTTGTAAGCCGATAAAACCAACTACAATACGTAGATCCAAACGTTGTAAAACATATGCATAAAGGCATAAGAGGAACAGTGGAGAACGAACCACTACCTTAAGTGGGGGATACCACTTGTTATTATGGGGCCTATGGAGCGGCATTCGCGTGAATCCTCCAGAGAAAGGCTACCACCTAAGTATGTAATGTGAAACCGCTAGAGCGGTGTAGCAAAACTTGAGCATGTGTATATTGCCAATGAGTATACGAACTATAGTAAGTAATCAGTTGAGTAGTGAACACTGTATGTGTACCATATGAACTGCAGAGTAAGCAGTGCGCAAGTGCGTAGAGAGATTTAAAGAGTAGTGTATGTTGTTGAGCCACAGTGTAAATGGCGTGAACACCTAGGCGGAAGCTAAAGTAGTAGCGGATGCCACGAAAATGAGAAAGACCAAGGTACGCTGAGCGACCATTGTGAGAGTATATTCAGATAGTGATCAGAAGTTGATGAGAAAATGTGGTAATGGAGACATGATCATTCCTATCTCATGAGAGATTTACTGTCAAGGGTTTACGCTTCTGCACTCTGTATGACTGAGTGTTTTGGTATTGCACTTGTGCGGTGATGATCGAGTGGGAGAGCCAGGAATTGAGAAATGTCAACAAAGCCTGTTGAGTGAGAATTTAGAGAGATAACCGTGCGGCCATTGGCTAAAGATGCACAAAGAACGTGGGCAGTAACCCACAGGGCCCAGGATCGATATGTGGAAAAAAAATGCAGAGTAGTATGAATGAAGAACTCTGGCACAGAACCAAGAAACAAACATAATCCATGAGCCACTATTAAACGAGGAAGCACTGCATGCTAAGTAGTAGCTTGACCTCAACCGACAACAAGTCGGGAAAAATAAGTGAATAATCACAAAGGTATACAGTGTTATACGAAGTAGATTCCTAGAGAACTGGAGAGGCAATCTATAAATCATCGAATTCGCATACGGTAAGAGATACCAAGCGACGATTGATATACATTGAGAATACCAAAAATGAATTAAGCTCTAGTTATCAGGTCACGCAGCAGAAGCTTGTGGACCGTGATTCAGGGTTAAGTATACCTATGTCATAAACCCTTTGAAACCTTAGAGGCTAGAACCGAACCCGGTTATGAGTTAATTAACCGTACTGAAGTTAAAACTTCATAATACTCGAATTAATGAACCAATGTTCAGTGATAACATATGGTTGGTTACGCGGGCGTAACCCCTTTTAAGGGGGGTAGGGCGAGAACCGCTTAGAGTATGTTTTACGTATTGGTGCGTAAACTACTATGTGCATAGCACAAAAGAAATTATTTTGATGATTGGAACTCATGTTACATAAACATGTCTACCCATTCATCGTGTAAGTATGAGTATTATGCATGAGAGATGCGAGTAATGTGTATGTAATAAATATGAAAAGAGGAGTAGAGAAACTCCTGGGGAATGAGAATCCCTATAGTATATGTCTAGTGAGATTAGACATGAGACATAATGAGTATGAATCGGCATGAAACCGATGTGTAACCTAAGAGGGAGTGAGTTCCCTAGGTGATTTTATTTGAGAATGATAGATGGAGTGAGTTCCATCCTTTGGAGTTGTATGTTATGTGTTTTAAATTGAGCAACATTTGAGTAAATGAAGCCATAAGTATGGAATGCTAGGCAAGGTAAATAGAGAATAATGGGTGACTTAAGTTCCATGATAAAGATAAATTGAAACAGAGTGTTTTATGAATACGACTAGAAAGAGTAAAAGATAGAAAACGAAAATGTTTGACTATCTGATTGTTTGAAATTGACGTGGGAGGTGGAACTTGATCTGCTAGCGATCAAGGGAAACCGAACACAAATTGGGGTGGAAGGATAGTTTAACACTGATGCTGATCACATCAGGGTTAGATGATTCCTGAAGCTCCCTATAAGTGGTCACAAGTAATCACGCTAAGAAAAGATACAACTACCATGAACCGGATTTGGAGTTGTGTGATGTTTTAAAAAGAATTTTCAAACAGATTTTAAAAAAAGAATTTCCTTCAAGTATGAAGATGGAAATGAAACTGGTTTTGAAACCGCTATCACCCGCCGATGGCTGAGCCTTAAGTCTTGATGACCGGTAGAACGGTGGGCGTGTATTAGTTTTGAAACCATTGCACCGTACGTGCGGCGGTCCTAAGTGACCGGTTGGGGCGGTGTCAGTGTGTGATTTTTCCAAAGGCAGCGGGACGGGAGAGTACCCTGAGATGTTCCTGTGTTGAGTGAGTCAACCAGAGTGCCTGAGGATATGTATATGTGTAACGTTTTGATCAGAACCGAAGGGACCGTGGGCCAGAAAGAGTAAGTGCCCATTTGTCATGAAACGGCCGTGAACCAGAAAGAGTAAGTGTTCAACGTGACCGGTACCTGAGGGATCAGTAGTATATCACTCAACATGGATTCGAGGACTGTAGTGCCTTCTTGTCTTCGGACCGATTCCATGGAGAGAGTAAAAAGAGTGTTTGTGATTGCTATACATGCTGTGATATGTGTGTGGTAATGTAGTATGAAATGAGACTGACTTTGAGTCAGTAGGGTTATACATGTACTATAACCTTGGCATTGAATGCCATGAGAGTAACCATCTAGATTCACCAACTTTGAGGACAAAGTTCCTAAGGGGGGTAGATTGAAATACCCCGGATCTAAAAATGGCGATTAAATTACTCTAATATGATTATAAAGGCCTAATGGTGCCTAAAGAGTATTGGTAAAAGAATAAAACCAAAAGAAAAGAGAAAACGCTTGAAAGGCGAAAAACGCTAAAATGTGCGTTAAATGAGTATAAGAGATATATGATCGAGAGGGCCCGAGATGGATTCCTAAGGCTTAGTTAGGCCTAATTAATATACGGGAATGATTCCCGAAGAAAACGGATCCAAATAATGGATTAAACGCTAACGGAGTTTAAAGCACGTTTTCGAGAAAACCCGAAAACGCGACTTTAAGTGGTCAAATGGACCCGTAAAAATTATAGTTGATTAAATAACTATAATTAAGTATTAATGGAAGCTTAATAGCCATTAAAAATAAAGAAACGAAAAAAATCCGAAAAACGGGCCCGTTAGTGAATAGTGCCAAACGGGTAAAATAACGAGCATTTTCTGTAAGAAAACGAAAAACGCTCCAGCTTACTAATATAGTGGGGCCGGTTTTAATTAGTGAGTCAACACACTCACACACTCTAAGCTAGTAATAAAGAAAGAAAGGAAAAAGAAAGAGAAAAGCAAATAGTAAAAGGGGACTTTATACCCCACTTTATTCTCTCTCTCCTCATTCTTCTCATTCCTTCGTGAGACTCCCCCTCTCTTTTCTCTCTTCTGGTCTTCTCCTTCCTCCACGGTTTTGAGCTTCTCCAATGGCTACCCCACCTTCCTCACCTTGTACAAGCTTCGTTAAAGCTCCGATTCAAAAACCGAGCATAGATTCTTGCTCCTCTCACCAAGGCCTATCTTCCTCTCTTTTCAAAATTCAAAAAAGAGGAGTTTGATTTTCATGGGTGTTGCCCATTTGAAGAGAGAAGCACTCCTTTTGTAGCTTGAAGCTTCCTCTTTCTCCAAGGTAATAATATCTAAAGAAAATTTCATTTTCTTCACCTCTACTTGTTGGCCGATTTTGGCATATATTAATGCCTTGTTTCTCCTTGTTTTGAGCTATCCTCTAAGTCTCCAATGGTGGGTTGGAGCTCCTTCTTTGATTCTTGGCAAATCAATTCTAGGGTTTCCAAAGGTAATGTTCAAATTTAATGCTTTGAACCCTCCTCTTGAATTCATGAGTTTTTTCATAGCTAGGAGAACTAATGAGTACTCCTTATATCCATTGGTATATTGGTCTAGAGAATTGGGCTAGTGATTGGCCATGACCGGTTTTGGATGAAGAGAAGAGGAGAAGAATGTCTAAAAAACTTAAGGGAAATTAAGGTAAGAACCAACCCTAATGTGTATCCTATGTGTTTTAGCATTTGGGAAGGGTTAATTAAATGAATGAACCCCACTTGAGTTGTGGTGATAATGTGCTTGCTTAGTAATAATGCAAGTGAGAAAACATTTGTGAGTTAATGTTTATTTGGGAGCTATGTTTTGATGAATTTGCTATTGGTGTAATGAGTTTTGCTTGAGTAATGAGGAATATTGAGTGCTGATAGAACCCTTGTGGTTTGGCTAGTTTTAGGATGATTTAAATGGTGGTATGAGTTTTGGGCAATGTTGGAGAAGTAGCCAAGTTATGGCAAAATTTATGTGGAAACCTAAGTGGTTTCAGTATGTTTTGTGTGGAGAATAACCTAGGGTTAGCTAGGTGTTGTTGGAGTTTGAATTGGGTAAATGATCACCCAAGAATATGAGAGGATGATTGTGGTGAGGTGTGCGAAAATCTGTAGCAAAAAGAGGTAGTGTAAGTGCCTTAGGAGCTTCTAGAAAACAAAGGAGATTTAAGGCTTTAAGAGTGAGTTTTGGAACTTGGTATGAGGTGTGCATTATCTTGGAAGTTTTGGAGTGGTTAAATGAAGAGAGAACATAATGCAAGTGTCAAGAGAGGTTAGAAAATGCACAAGTGTGCATTAGTGCAAAAGGAGAATGCAAATTTGTGATTTTGGGCAAGAATTTGAGTAAGGGTTTAACCTATGATTTGAAGGGGTTTAGAGCATGATTAATGGTGGATTAAACATGTGAAATCTTGTGGAAAGATTAGGGAAACATTGAGTGTGGATTAAGGGTTGAAATGGGGTGAAAAATAATGTATGTTGCAGGTTTTAGCAGGGTCCGGGACCTAGTCCATGGACAAGGACCCGGACCACCCCCTGTTTTTAGGCCGAGAGTGCAGTGCTATGTTGGTCCGGGACTATACTCCAGGACAAGGTCCCGGACCATGTGAATTTTCGCCCGAGAGTTCTGTTTGCAATTGGTCCGGGACTTAGGGTGAGGACCAAGTCCCGGACCACCCCCAGAATTGCACCGTGAGTTTTTAAAGGTTGCTAATGATGGGGGTTTGAATGTTAATGATGTTATAAGATGTTAAGGCCTTGTTTGGTGACATGTAAAGGCCCTAGGAAGTGCAAGAGAGTGTTAGAAGTGATTGAGAAGTGAGAACTCAAATTAACAAAAGTAAAACCGAGATAACGGGATAACGGGGTAAGTACGGGAGTAACATTTAATAATGTACCGTATGAGCTTAGTATTAATATAATGTTTGAAACATTATCAGAGAGTCGTGCGCGACCCGAGCATGGTGAGATGCCACGGTAAAGTAAAAACCCCGGTGAAAGGTATGATTTTCTCATGCCCCGTATGCTAACCGAGTTACTCTGATTTGTGTGTTTGTGTGCCGGCTTAATCAAGATTAAAGCATGAAAATAATCCCTTGTTTGATTATGTATGCCTTGATGTGTTGAATGAGCTAACATACTTGTATGCCGGTGTGGTCTAACTTAGTGCATAGACCGACTCTTAGTGAGTACTGATTGACTAGAAACCCGTTGAACGGGTAATCACATAACCAATGGTATTATGCAAACACACACAAGCTATCGATTAAGTATAACGATAACACAAACATATGAACTCCCTAAAATGCGAGGAGATGTACGGGTTGAGTATATACCCGATAACGGTTAGAGAACCTTATTGAAACAATCCACGAAATAAATATGAGTGGAGAGATAAATGACCTCCATCGAGAGGATTGAAGTTAGTCCAATAATGTAAACATATAAGAAAGGTAAAAGAACCTAAGGGACTATGTGACTCCCTTGAGATACGGTCGACCTCTTATATGAGGATTTTACCTGGTATAAGAAAATATCCGAATGTACAAGCATATGATTGTGAGGGTAACACTTAAACCTAAGATTACCCGAATTTAAGTAAAGTTCCCAAAGTCATTAGAACATCGAGAAATGATGCTTCTAGACTAATATACATGATATTACTATAACTCCGAGAGAGGAGTGTATGGGAACGAGAGTAGTCCGAGAGTAGTCGGACCTAAGTAAAAGAGATAGGAACTAAGAGAGAGTTCCGTGAGCTAGTTGAACCTTCCCACCATGCTAGACCCAGAGTAGGGTCGAAACCGGGGAAGTAAGACTATGCTAGAGAGCCATGAGTTTTGGCTTAAGTATGTAAGAGAGTAACAAGCGTGACGTAGGAGACCTGTAGTGTCTCGAGAATCTACAAGAGCTTGAGTATGAATAACCCAGAGTGTGGGTGAGATAATGAGTATAAATAACCCGAGAGAAAGGGTGAGAATATGTATGAGTAACCCGAGAGAAGGGGTGAGAATATGTATGAGTAACCCGAGAGAATGGGTAAGTATAAGAATGAGTAGCCCAGAGAATGGGTGTGTATACGAATAAGTACCCGAGAGAGCGGGTGAGGTATTGAATAAGTAAACAGGCATAGTGAGGAGTAACCCTCAATGCCTAAGAGTACCAGTTACCACTAACAACATTGTTATGTTAGTTAGGAATCGTGTTCCGTGATTGGATGTAGATTCCTTGTGTGATATACATATATATTGTATTGCCATGATGCATGTTGTTGATTAAAATGAACTCCATGTATATCCGACCCAAAGTAGTCGGCGTACCGCGGTTAGCACGCGGTATATGCGAATTCATGCACAGCGTAAGCTGACCCCCTAGGGGGAACGTTTTTAGTGTGCAGGTACTTGAAGCTGACCACCGTTCGAGAGAGTAGGACGGGGACTGCTATGAAGCATGGGTAGTTAGATAGTAATTACGAATGCATTTGAAAGAGGTGTAAGTCCGAGTATGTTGTCGGCATCCGTATATTGTAGACTCGGTATAGTAAAGTAAGAATTGAGTATTGTGCTGTATGAAGTACTCGGTTATTCCAGTCCATCAGACCGTTACTGTATGTGAGTCAGGCCTGGTTAGCCACGAGGGTGGCTAATGGCGTTGTATCACCCCTCTGTTGTATTAGAATTCCGCTGCGAGCTTAATGGTAAATTGTAACAGTTTAAGAGGTAATGATAGATTAGCAGTTGGGGTGTTACTAAACCCGGAGTTCCAATCATGTTTATCACTTCATCATTTATTTTTACGATTGCTTAATTTAACTCTGATTCGCATTTATTTGATTTAGTTTCAAAAAAAACAATTCACAACCCCGAGTTTCCAGTTTCTTAGGATTAGGATAGGGATTAGGCTCATTTATTCAAGTCCCACGGTTCGATACTGGTTGCTTAACTTCTATACATAGTGACCGGGATTTTTGCAACCCGACAGACTTATTGATTTATTATTTTCTAGATTAATTTGTTTAGTTTTAGTAGATCAATTTACCTGTTGCAGTTATAGATTATATTTTGGCATATAAAACCATATAGTTTCGGTATTTTTTAGCCTAAGAGATGTACATAATTTTTGTACAATTTTTAGAAGCTTAACAAAGCTTATAACATAAAGATTTACTTAGTAAACTTACTTTACAGTTGAAAGTGTACTTATGAATGTAGCTTAAGTCTTGACTTCCTCTTAAGTGTTTGAATCTTGAATCCCAAGCTTTCTCCTAGGTAAACTTGATGCTCCTCTTCGGGTTTATGCAAGAGGTGAAGGTGTTTAGGAGTTAGATCTTGAATAAAGATCTTAAGTAGATTTGGAAGTAGTTTTACAAGACTTTACCTTAGGCTTTTCTCCTTAAAATTCGGCACTCCTAAGGTAGGTGAAGAACAAGTTTTCCTTCATCAAAATGAAGAAGAAAAGAGACTTATAAGAAGTAGAACTTGGTTACACATAAAAATGTGCTTTAAGGATTTTCAAGCTTTAAAACCTACCTTAAGATAACTTGAGATACTCCTTGGATTAATGTTGTTTTGGACAACCCCTTGGAGATCTAATTGATGCCGAACACACCTTGATATGCTAGGAAGAGTTTTGCTTCAAGACTTGCCGAGAAATGCTAGGAAATTACCTTAAAGATGAAGGTAGAAGTTAAAACTCCATTAATGGACTTAAGAGCTTCAAAGGAAGAAGATGAAGCAAGAAGAGAGAGGAGGGAGCCTTACCAAACCGTGGAGGAAATGTGCAAGGGGGAAATGAGACCTAGCTCACGTAAATGAAAGAGGGCAATTGGAATTTGATTTTGTTTGTCAATTTTTAATGTCAAATGACTTTACTTTTTCTTAGTTTATTTCATGGTTGATTGGCTCAATAAATGTCCTCTTTTCCAGCATAGAAAATCGGACATGTGAGGTGTGACAAAGCATGAGTTGGAAGAGAATGATTATGAGCTAGAAGACAAGGTAAGAAAAGGTGAGTTTTATTCCTTGATTTTTCAATGTTATAACTTGTCTTCTTCCTCTTTGTATATGCACGGTTTAGGGTCTGAATGGAGCTCATTTGATCGGCATTCATGAGCTAAGAAACAAGCAAGGAAGGTTACTTGCTTAAGAAATCAAAAGGCAAAAAGAAAAGGAATCTACTTTTTGCTTTTAGCATTGTTTTTGTATAGCCAACTTGGCCATGTTCTCTAGCATAATTCGACAGCTCTCTGGTCAAATGAGTCACACATTTCTTTGCCATTAAGTATTATAGCACATGGGATGATGAGTCATTATGTTTTAAGCCTTTTTAAACTTTAAAGGCAAATTTTATACTAGTTTTTGCTCTCAAAATCGGCCCCTATAGAGAGCCTTGTTGACTAGTCACACCAACTTATTTAGAAGGGCATTTTAACCCTATTTAAGATTACCAATTCGTGGCATGTCAAAAACTACAAGGTAATTGCGTAAAACGCATTTTCGTGACACCCGAAGGTGTGTTTTTGTGCTCTAAGGAAATTTGGGAAACCAATTGTTTTTATGAGTTCCAAGTGTTTGTAAACACTTATTATAGTAAATAAACATATACTAAGATGTTACATTGAGTTATATGGGGTTATATCAACCCGTGACATAATTTACGGGCCATCGGCCCCGGGCCAAAAAGGAGCGCTAAGAAATCCTCCTGTGGTTTTTGCTGAATTTTGAGAAACCACTTCGTGGGTTCTCTTTATAATGGTTAATAATGATGTTAGGAACTCAAGGAATCAATTTTATAGGAGTTCGTGCCACCTCGGCACTCCTCCGGACTTTTCGTGCTTTAAGGAGCGGGCGTGAGCACTCCCGAGCGTTTTGCGTTTTGACTGAATTTAGCTTAGGGAATATATTTGTTATTCATATAATAATTGTATGACCATTTGGTTTGAATATTAGAGGGTCATACAAGGTCATGTTTGACCATATGCTTCTAAGGCGTTTTAGCGTTTATGGAGAAACGACTATTTTTACGTAACGTTCTCATGCATGGGTTTGCATGCGTACGTGAAATGATTCATATTTGGATTATATTCCAATAAATATGATTTATATAATATTATTTAGATTTGGGGTATTTCAAAACCAAAAAAATGTACGCCCCGCGTAACAAACATAACCAACAAACCAATTCACGTATGCCATGCATACGAAAACAGTTCACTGTATGCCATGCATACGAAACAATTCACTGTATGCCATGCATACTAAACAAACAAACCTCGTATGCCCCGCACACCACCAATTCTTTATATGTAATGCATACCAACAAACAAAACTTCGTGCACACACGTGCACAGCCAAGAGGCTCTACCCCCCTTAAAAAGGGTTACGCCCCCGTACCCCACAAGTATACAACAACCGCTCAACAAGGAGTGTGGATACTTGGCTCTCAAAGAGTTCTCCAACTCGTGGATTATCCTCATTCAGAGAGACGGGTATGACTCTAGCCCCTCTGGGCTCCATAATATATAAAGGTGAGGCACTGGTCCATTTGTGCTCTCTCCAAGTTCATTCTAATGGGCCCACTCGCTCCGTATGAGGTGCATACCCATGAACATAGGCTCAATTTGCCTTTTCCATTGCTGTGTATCCCCTTATTAGGATCACTAGCATACATGCGTGTGTCTTCTCTCACTGATATTCAGCTTGAGGTGTAATATGACATCGGCTATTGTTAGTACTTAGTGCTTTGCACTTGTCTTTAAATATTAAGACGTACCAGCCTATATGTTCACGAGATGCTTGTCATCCGTGTCTCCTGGTGGTTTGTTCCGGAGTAACACACTGTTGTAGTTTCTTTTTTACACACTCGTGTTGATATCCATTGCTTCTTTCCGTATTCCCATTAGATTAATAACTGCCCAAGTGTAAAACCAAAACACTCAGTCCTATAGAGTGCAGAGGCGTAAACTCTCAGCAGCTAATATCTAATGAGTCCAACGGATAAGATGATCGAATTATCCTGTGAGTGGTACATTCCAACTCCACTGTTCCTTGCTTAAGGTATCTGCTACTATATAGCTTTGTCCTCTTATCCTTGCGTAGTCACGCGTTTATGTCCAAATCATCTAGTAGATTTCCTCTGGATTGCAAAGTTTGCTCGATCCTTAAGAGGGTTCTACATATTTTCATCCATAATGGGTTTCCATGTTTCTATCCTTAGTGTTCACGTCCTTGAAGGTTTCCCTGTCTTCACTGTATACTGTCCACTGCTCTCTGTGTTGAAAGTTCTTGTTTCTCTAGCCCGTTGGTTTAACTGCAGCTCTTCTCGTCCATCTTCGAGGTAATCTGTCTTACTGTCCGTAGTATGGAGTTGACTACTTCTCGTGTTCCTAACACTACTTGTCTACTTGCATGGGGTACCGTACTGATACATTACTACTTACCCGACTAACTCATAAATAAGTCTGTCAGGCCCACATGCTCCTAACGGAGTGCGGTCGTCCCATGTCTTGTTTAGTAAACTGGTAATGTCTGTCACACGTGTATTGTGAAGTATTCTGTTGTCAATCTCCCTTGATGGATATCCTTTTTCTTTTTTCTTTTTTCTCTTTTTTTTGTTCATGTTATAAGTTATCTTGTAATAAGTGTTATTGCCCTGGTGGCATCAGTGGTAATTCGTATCATAAACCGTAAGCCATAAAGCGTGCTTGTAAGTAAAATCTGTGCTATATTAGCAAACTTGGTTCTTCTATCGATCTCATTGAGTGCAACACATATTCCTTTTCTCCCTGTTTATCCTGATCATATCTCATCCATAGTTCATATTCATTCCCTCATCCGTTTAATTGGATGTATTGCAGATTGTATAATAGCTTGAGCAACTTGGCTCTTCACTTCCCAACCATCCTCACTGACGGTGTGCATCTACAAAGGGTATGCTTGTCCATACGGACTAAACATTTATCACTAGTAGTGATTAGCATTAAATGCGGGTATACACTGATGGTATTTGGCTAATAAGCCCTGTCTGAAAATTCCCAACAATTAAACTGGTGTGGTTTACAATCACAGTGGCTGTATAATTCTCCAGTTGCATAGGTCGGACTAACGGTCTTTCCATAGTTGCATAAGTTTCTAATCTTAGGGTTTGTATGAAAAAGTTTGAAAAACATTTTTTTTTGGTATATATATAAAAAAGACTAAAAAGTAGTAGTTTGTTGCAGTTGCATTTGCAGTGCTGTTACTGTTGCCTGCTGCACTTGCTCTGTCAAGTGCGCAAGGCAGATGGAAAATTCAGTGGTTTACTTGTCATAGCGCTTGCAATAGCAAGTGCGCCATGCAGGTGGAAATTCTGGTTCAGTAATCATTGGTCTCATTGACTCTGCGTCGTCGAGTATGGCTACATGATAATGTAAGCTTTAACATCCTGTTCATATATATAATCCCTCAAGGTTTCAAGGTTACTCGTATCGAGTTCACAAAACTAGTTCCCAAAAGTCACACACAGGAGGCAAGTGGTCAATGACACACCCCCACATACTTATAACATAGCTCCTTCTAACATCCAAAGTAAGTACACAAACATAGTAAGTAAAAGTCTTCCACCAGCGGTCTCATGGAGTTCAGGGTACTCATGCCCTATCTACTCCCTTGCCTCTCTGGGCTCCAGCATCAGTAGATGTCTGGCCATCCTGACCGCCTCGTGGTACTCCAGATCCTCCAACTGAGGTCTTCTGAGTATTCTTTGGTGGCCTGTAGTTACGGCTCTCAGGGTTCATCCAGCACTCGAATTCCCTGTGGCCCTCTTTCTTGCAGCACCGACACTCAACTTTGCGGCCTTCGCAGTCGACCCCAGGATGGTCCTTCCCACAACGCTTGCAATAGAAATGGCGCTGGGCTGTCCGGTGCCTAATGGTAGTATTTAGTTTAAGTTAGTATCTGATGATATAAAGGTTAAGGTCACAATTCAATTTAAGAGGTAGGTGTTCTCACCCTTAGGAGGTGCAGATCTCAAAGGCTGAGCATCTATAGCTGGGCCGGTCAACCGAAGGACGGGCTCTTTTCCTTTGCTCCCTGGTGACCCTGCTGCCCTTTCTTTGCAAAGAATTTCCTGTTTAAGGTTTCGGGTCAGCATTCATAAGGTATTTAATATGAAAAATATTAGAATGGGATAAGTCCTTACTTCCCTTTTTCTGGCCTTCGCCTGGAGATGCTCCTCCACCCTCAGACTCTCCCTCAGGGTTCTTTCTCTTCTTTGTCCCGAGAGTCTCTTCCCGAGTCTGGAGCATTAGCTCCGTCCTCGAGGCAGCATCGTAACACTCCTGGAATCTCATTGGTAAGTTCTCACAAAGTTAATCGGTAATGTAGTAAGTAAAGATTTTATGGCTTTCATGTTAATACCTGGATGGTAGTGTAGAGGGTAGCACCCATCGCCATCTGGATGCGAAACAATAGTCCTCCCCGGAACTTCTCGACCTTCACGGTCTCTGAGTAATCCACACCGGGGATGAAGTCCAGTAGACCAATGAATCGAGCGTAGTACTCATCCACGGTCAGACCTCCCTGAGACAATGTCTCGAACTCATGGCGCTTCTTCTGCTTAAGATGAGCTGGGTAGTACTTCCCTCTCAGCAACTCTACAAAGGCAGCCCACGAAAAGTCGGGCGTAGCCAGGTGATGGTCCTTGACCAACCTCCACCAAGTGCTGGCTGCATCCTTCAGATGGAAAGCAGCAATGACGACCTTCTGGTGGTCAGGTACTTGTAAAGCTTCGTAGGTTTTCTCATGTTCAACAATGAAACGCTCCAAAGCTACGGGGTCTGGCTCCCCTGAATATGTAGGTGGTCGGGTCTCGCTAACTGACTTCAGCCAGTTCGTTTCCCTGGGCTGTGGCGGGTGGGCTGGTGCTCCTCCTATTTGAGTACCCAGCTGTGCAAGAACAGCAGCAACCGTCTCTGCAACTCCTGGAATGACGGGGTCACCGCCTCCACCTCTTCCAGTACCACGCCCTCTAGTTCCCCCAGACATCTGTAGTACAGTATGTCACATAAATACTCGGTAAATTACCGTACACAACCAGTAGATATTGAATTGCCTTAAAGGCTAAGCTATCACGCATTTGCGTTACTAGACACAATATCTTCCTAAGACGAATCGTCTCGTACCTCCCAAACATTCCCAATATTTCCCAAGTCCTAAGCTCACTGTCTTAACCTACTTTCTCGTCATCAGAGCGGTACTCCGCTCTGATACCACTTTTGTAACACCCCTCTCCTAACACGATATAGTCTCACGTAGCAATAATAAAACGTCTCGCAGCGGAAAATAAATAACAATAACAATACTCAGTCGGGTGTCACCGGCCATTACTCGCCCATGCGAGCAACGAAGCCAAACTACATCCAACTTCCAACATAAACAAACTGCTAACCGCCGTGATAACGAGAAAACTCCTATACATCATACTAAGTCCATAAACCATAAACATCGACAAGTGAGCGTCTACCCAATCTCAAATATACACATCTTACCATAATACAATTCACCATCTTCATTTCATATAGACAAACTCCATGTGCAGTAATAATTAAGGTAAAACTCCAATTACCCTGTTCCCTCTCTTCGGCTTCGACAGTAATCAACAACCTGTAATGGTGTAGTATCAGCGATAGACGCTGAGTATGCGGGCCTGGACCCTAATGGTCACTTCGTCATTTTACCATCTTATTATTAGATTGGTTTCATGCTTTACCATTTTACAGTTATAACCAGTACTGTAATATAAATGTATAATATACATAATCATCCATCCAAATATCCACAAACATTTAACCATTCATCCAATATCACAAACAACAATGTATATCGAACGTATCGAGTAATAACAATATAATGTACAATGTACAATCGTCGTAGCGTTCACCATCCATGTTATTTATTTTAGTTTGGCCTTCAAGGCCCCATCCATATGTACAATGTACAATCGCCGTAGCGTACAGTTTCCATAGTTAATTTACCTTAGCCTTTAGGCTCCATCCAACCATGTTTAATTAATATCAGTAGGGCGTCATGTTAGGACAACCCGATAACCTCACCATGGACAGTAGTCCTCCCGTACACACAAAGGTGCTCATTTCGCCAGAGGTCCGGAGGCCCCTGACTCTCTTATGTCTCGTAAGACGTCCATATAAAGGCCGTAGCCACCTGACCCACGATCCAGTTTGGGCTCGTTGGGTATAAACCTGGAGCAGAATCCAATCGGAAACCCCTCAGTGATCACAAATGCGTAACCAAGTAGTTCGTAAACTACCGGGATTCCTCACCTCAACTCATACCATCTCTCTCTCATATGTTTAAGATATGCTCTTAGTCTTATGGAGAATAATTATTAGTTAGCTGCCCAATGGGTCTCACGCATACCTAGAAGTAATCTAGGTTATATTCATGTTCGAGATCCATGCTCTAGAGACCGACAATGTCGTGACTCGTTCCTAAGTATTTTACTTAGGTTACCATATACTTAATATTAATACTATGGTATTATATCAAGTAACCGTCATGTCATCACAATAACGTATATGTATGTTATATAAGTCGATCTATAGTCGACGTAGTGTTAGTCCCGTAGGACGCTCGTGCATAAGTAAATAATGCAGTAACACTTAATCACATACATGTATCCACACATAACACACAAGTTATATCAACCAAATCCGAGCCCAAGGAGCTTCCTTAGGACAACTCGGATCAAACCCCTTTACATACCGTTCACCAAGACCTAGGATGCGCAGTGTAGTCCACTAGCTCGCCAAGCGTCCTTGTCTGAAGTATGATCTAAATGGTATCAAAACTATAAGTCAGTCTCCATGACTAACTAATCCGGTATTTCCGAATAACAAGTAACCCCGACAGTACATCCCCGTTTTCTACAGTTATTTGTTACGGGTTTTCTAAACCAGTCGGCTTTGTTACTTAAAACTCGTATGTCAAAATATCTCAACTGTTAAGTCTAATTCACTATTTTTCTTTAATCTTATCCACCATTTATATAGGCACATAACCTATAGTTGCATGTATGCATGTATATTATATTATATTGTATTATTTCCCACCATCCATTATAGTACATTGTATTATATTAACCATTATCTTTAGCAAATAATATTTGCATCCAAAACTCATAACTTATAGTTTATAATCTATTTCCATGTAATAACCACCACCATTATATTATATGGTTTCCAACCACAATATATACCCATCCTTATATACATTATTCTTGTGCATGTATATATATTACCACGTAGGTAAATTCGTGAGTTTAATAAACTCTTATATTATATGTTACATTTTTATTAGATGATTATTCCCATTAGTTGTATTTATTTATACAACTTATATTAAGATTATTATCCTAATATTATGTAACATTTTATGTTGTTTATTTACAATTCCTAAGGTTTATTCCATAAATACCTTATTATAAATCTTATTTATTTATTGATTGTCACATTATTTAATGTGAATATCCTTACTTATATTAATTCCTAAACCACCTTAATACCATATAATTGTTATAATTTTTATAACATAGTAGACCATAGTCTAAAATCATTTTCCAACTCTTATTTCGGTACAGCCCTTGAATTTATTTAAATTCTATTTTGACCACATAACATTATGTAATGTTATGCCATATACTAATATCATTTGATATGATATTTTTATTTCCTTTAACTTATAACCCATAGTTTTTATGCAAAACTATTTATATTGCCGCATGGGCACCATATAAAAAAAAAAATATTCTTTTCCATAAACCTTAGTTTCCTTTATTTACAAAATCTCCCCATTACTTATACCATGTATATATACCATTTAATATAACATTTTTAACCTTATTTAAATATAACCTATGGTTAAATATCCATTAAATTTCCGAACAGACCCTATGTCTATTCTAAATTATTTTTCAACCCACCCAACTTTCTATAATTGCCATTTGGCCCAATTTATAAAATATAGGTTTAATAATATCATTAAAACTTTATATTATACATATATCTTAACAAATACTCTTATAATTCTAAAATCACCAAATTTTCTCATAGGGTTATAAATATCTTTAGTATTCAACCCATATATCTTTCGGTATTCACATTTCCACCACCTATATTTCTCCAAAGTGTCATAATGACATAATACTATATATTATACATATATAGTTTATTTTAATTCCAAAATCAACCCAATAAATTCCTAAAAATTCCTAATAGCCCATGGGTGTTTATAATACCATTTTACACCCTTAATTTTCGGTAATAACATATTTACCACATATGTTATAAAATTGTTACAATTAAGTACATAACTTATTCTAAAACCTTAAATAAGTTATCTAACTTATTTAATTTGGTCAAAACCTACCATATGGTCAAGGTTGACCACCTTAATATTTCCTTGACCACCAATTCCTTATAATTACGGTTTATAACCCATACTTTTTAGAAATTACCATTTAACCACCAAAACTTTATAAAATCTTATAAACTTTATTTTAAATCCTTTAACCTCTAATTTTCGGCCTTATTCATTTCAAAGCCCCCAAATTTAATTCGGTAATATATAATTCACCTAAAACCCTTTAACCCCTTATTCATTTCGGTAATATATAAATATCACCTAAAACCTACTTTAAACTAAACATAAATAAATAAAATGGCCTAAAGTACATGGCCTTATTACAAACATTTGCTCACAAAATAAATTACACATAAATGTCCCAAAAATGCTTATAAATCTCGGCCTCACCACATATTTTTCATTTAATTACCAAACTTCCACATAATGTCTTAAATTTGACAATTATGCTTGTTTAATTAGTTATAAAATTTATTAAACCATTACTTAATCACCTAAGGTCAAAATAACCTTAATATACTCCTTCACTCACGGCATATATGTATAAATATGTATAAACACATATTAATATACCAAGTGTAGATTTAAGCGATTTATACCTTGATTTAGCAAGGTTAAGACCTTGTTTGGTCTCGCCACCTTAAGGAGAATTTCTCCTCAGCTTGATTTACTTGTATTCATGTAGAAAAAAAGACATGATTAAACTCCAAACATGAGCTAACCATGAGAAGTAATTTAAGTCATGAAAATCATGGATTTTTACCTTAGATCTTCAAGTTTGTTGGAGATATACCTCGGCCCTATTTTTTCCAGAAAGAAAGAGTATCAAAACACTCCTAAAAACAAGGTACAAAACCATGGGTAGCTAGCTTGGAAGATGGCTAAGATTTACCTTGTTTAAGATGCCAAAAATGGTGTTTTTTGCATGGATCTAGCTACTCCTTGTAGATCTTGGTATACCAACTGAATCCACATGAAAAGGAGAAGAAAATAAGGCTAGGGAACCAAGGTTTACAACCGAAATTTACAAGGAAGAAGAGGTAGGTGCTTAAAGCACATTTTTACCATAAATGGTCAAGACTTGAACTTCACTCCTTAGATCTTGTTACAGCCAAAAATAATCCTTCCTTTAACCTCCAAAACACTCTACATAAATGTATAGAAATGGTTGGAGTCTAGATCAATGGAGAAAGGAAAGAAAGATGAAGAAAATGGACATTTTATGCCTTAGAAGCTTACCTAGAGCAAGAGCTCTCGCCAATGGAGCTTGGCTGCTTACCTACGGTCAAGGAGGAGCCAAAGAGAGCATTTGGAAAGGAGTCTCACGGCTGGAATGGAGACTAATGAAGGAAAGTAACCTAAATTGTCTTAAAACACATTTTTGCCTTTGTTTAATACATTAGTGTTTGATGACTCATTGCTGATTGATTGTAGTTGTATAATCAATGGGGACAAGGAGCATAGGCAGCCGGCCATGATTGGAGAAAGGTGGTGGTGATTGATTCCTAATTGATTCAATAATGGAGTAATAATGTGACTTTAATTAATTAGTCAAAGGTGAGTCACCATTCATTGTCTTGTCTTGCTTGGAACCACCGTATAATAAGAAGGGAGCTCTTCAATCGGCAGCCTTCACATGGGTAAGGTAAGCAAGTGGTAGACAACTTTATGTTTAATATGTTAAAGTTTACTTTTTCTTATTTTATGTAAAAGTAATGAGGTATATTTAATTATCACATGGGATTGGTCACATGGCTTCTTAGGAGCCTTAATGAACCGATTTTATGAGGTCCAATTCATGGTCAATGGTCAACATTGACCAATTTAGTCAATGTTGACTCAAATAGGCCCCCTTTTAGGGTTTTATTATATTTTAATATTAATTTGTAAAATTTGTAAATTTTTTTTAATTTTATCTGATTATTCCTAATATGATATAATATGATATATTATCATATTTAAGGTAATTATGACCTTTAAGCCCATTAAAAACCAATTTAGAAGGCAATTACACAAAAACGTGCTTTAAGGAGTTTTAGTGCACATTTTGTGTCGCAAGGTGTTTCTGAGCTTGTTTTTCTTTGAAAACTATTTTTTTGTGTTCCTTACATGATATTTGATCATGGTATCCAATTTTATATCATTTAGAGGTCATTGAACCTTTAAGGTATCTTAGAGCACATTTTTGCCCTTCTTGACCTTGAAGCATGTAAATGCATGTTCTTTGTGCTGGAGTGTTGTCCAACAATTGTAATATGTTTAGTAATGCGTTAATATACTTAGGACAAAGTTTTAGGTCCTAAGGAGTTCATTTGGGTATTTATTTACCCTAAACAGTCAAAGGGTGCAACATCTTGCTTTGTGTTGACCACTGTTGTTCTCAGTTGACTTTTAAGGCATGTTTAGGCCTTAATCAATGTGATTAGATATTTAATCCATGTTTTATTAATTTGGGGTATTTCATTTAGCATACAAAATGGTATCAAGACTTAACAAGCGACAAACCAAAGGAAAACGTAAGCTAAGTGTGGAATATTATCAATGCGCGTATGAAAATTAAGCATTAAAGACCACTAAAACCATTCATATTTCACACTTATCAATACAAACAAACTCCATGTGCGGTAATTAAAGTAATCCCTAACTACCCTGTTCCCGCACTTCGGCTTCAGCAATGATCAACAACCTGCAATGAGTGTAGTACCAACGATAAACGCTGAGTATGCCGGGCCTGGACCCTAATGGTCACTTAGTCATTTTAACCATCTTATTATATTGGTTTCATGCTTTACCATTTTATAGTTATAATCAATACTGTAATATACATGCATAATATTCATAATCAACCATCCAAACATTCATAAACACTTAACCATCCATCCAGTCCAAACATTCATTTAATATCACAAAACAACAAATGTATATCGAACATATCAAATAATAATCCTGAATAAACGCCGTAGCGAACACCGTCCTTTGTTAATTTAATTTGGCCTTTAAGGCCCCATCCATCCAAACCATGTTAATTAAATACCAGTTGGGCGTCATATTAGGACAACCCGATAACCTCACCATGGACAGTAGTCCTCCCGTACACACAAAGGTGCTCATTTCGCCAGAGGTCCGGAGGCCCCTAACTATTCTCTTTTGCCTCGTAAGGCGTCCATATAAAAGGTCGTAGCCACCTGACCCACGATCCAAATAGGGCTCGTTGGGTATAAACCTGGAGCGGAACCCGATCGGGAACCCCTCAGTGATCACAAATGCGCAATCAGGTAGTTCGTAAACTACACTGGATTCCTCACATCAACTCACACCATCTCTCTCTCATAATGTTTAAGATATGCTCTTAGTCTTATGGAGAATTTAATTTATTAGTTAGCTGCCCAATGGGTCTCACGCATACCTAGAAGTAATCTAGGTAATATTCATGTTCGAGATCCATGCTCTAGAGACCGACAATGTCGTGACTCGTCCCTAAGTGTTTTACTTAGGTTACCATATACTTAATATTAATACTACGGGTATTATATCAAGTAACTGTCATGTCGTCACAGTAAACGCATATGTATGTTTATATAAGTCGATCTATAGTCGACGTAGTGTTAGTCCCTTAGGACACTCGTGCATAAATAAATAATGCAGTAACACTAAATCACATACATGTATCCAAAACACATAACACACAAGTGATATCAACCAAATCCGAGCCCAAGGAATTCCTTAGGACAACTCGAATCAAACCCCTTTACATACCATACACCTTAGACCAAGGATGCGCAGTGTAGACCACTAGCTCGCCAAGCGCCTTCGTCTGAAGTATGATCTAAACGGTAATAAAACTATAAGTCGGTCTCCATGACTAACTACATCCGGTATTATAACACCCCATCCAACATTAACACACTTAACAACAAACTGCAGCGGAAAACTTCCTTCATCACATTACTTAACTCGTTGGTGTTACACGCCGTTAACCACCCACGTGGCTAACAAGGCTATTACACATACATTGTATCGGTCTGATGGACTAGATTCCCGAGCGACTACACATTACTATCCCTTTCCATTAACAACAAAACATACACAAGGCTTCCAACTGTACCGAGTATTTACAAACTGTTGCCGATAACAATTTCGGTCTTACTACACCTACTGTACATTTATAACTTAAATAATTACCCAGGTACAACGACTACCCCGTCCAACTCTCGAACGGCTTCCAGCTCCTTATACCTGAAATAGGAAAAGAAAGAAAGGGTGGCCCCCAAGGGGATCAGCACCTTTGCTGGTATGGTAATCCCGCAACCCGCATGCTACCGGGCCACGCACAACTAATTGTCGTCTTAGCATGTGGTTGATTATATTTGAATCATGCATGTAAACTATAAACACACAACACATAACATTCCACCTCAATGGGCTCAACAACAGATAACACATCCTTACTTGATAAGTCACTCATGGTGTTCATTACCCCTAGAGTGTTTCTCCTTTAATGGAGCTACTTCCTTAATAGACGACACTCACCCATTAATCGGGTTATCCTTAAACGTCTCTTATCACAAACTGGGATTCATATCCATGATCCACATACTCCACATTTTACAACATATAACATACACTACATAACAACACTTTTCATGTTTCAACGTGCACATAACAACATCGCAATGGGAATTGCATTACAACAACAACACATAACATAACGGGAACGGTTCTCTTAGGAACCGACCCAAACATAGTTAATTCACTGGTGAGCCTAGAGAATGATGTCACCCTCATGATAAACTCATTATACAACACTCATTACCGTCCTAATAGTCGGATGAGTAACTTAAGTTAAGATGGTCCGGATATGGTGACCCGAGCACACCACATAAACACATGTTCCCCCTGAACCGATCATAAGTCAGAATAGCTAAGCTTTGGAGTAAGCTAATGGGAGATCGTAACCCGTGAGGGAAACAACCATAACAGAGAGGAGGGTAAGGCTAAAAGGATACCCACTCTCAAACAACGCGCGACCGGCCTAACCGGATTCCTCACCCCCCGTTAGTACATATTTACTTTTAGATAATAGTTAGAGCCCCACTATGGAGTCTATCACATCCACACACCATACAGTATTACAACTGGGTTAAACATACGAGGGAGGTCCTTACATACACACACAAATATCACATAATTAACACTCGCATAGCCGTGGTTAGAACGTCCCAAGGTTCGGGTCGTTTAATCCGAATACCGAACTCTCATGTGATCCTAGACTCAGTTAGCTAAGTTTAACACTTTCGAGGTTAAATGGTATCGGAACTAGACACCCACATATATGAATTACTGTAAACTCATTACATGTTTTATCTTACAACGTGGCAAACATACAGAAAAAAAACACATTGGCATACAAGCCGGTGTAATCCGGTAGGACACAGGTTGCAAGAAAACCATACCTGTCACCGGGGTTTCACTCTAACGTGCCATCACATGTTCCTCGTAACATCTTTGAACAACTGGTAACATTACATTTACTTTTATTAACATCGGGGTAACATGGTTGTTTAAAGTCTAATGGTCATAACTTATCCCCGTTAACTAGTTAAATAACTTCACATTTTAACTTGTTTTACTTTTACATTTTAATACAACTTTTCCCCCACTAAATTATCATTATAACTCACTTAACATGTCCTTAACAATCTTATAACATCATTACTTGATAATCCCCATCATCCTATAACCTTAAACAATGTTTTTGGTCCATACAGCGCCTTGTCCGAACTTGTGTCCGGACTTCCCAAGTTCGGACGCTATTCGAGGCTCAAATGGGTGTAAACAGACGTCCGTCCGAACATGCGTCCGAGCTTCCCAAGTTCGGACGCTGTCCAAGGCCAAAACAGAATATAGAGATAGGTGTGTCCGAACGTCCAAATTCGGACGGTAGTTCGGACACTGGCCGAGGCTTAGATAACTTACGCGCAACAGGGCATGTCCGAACGTCCACGTTCGGACGGTAGTTCGGACGTGCCAAAACCTTCATTTTCTATACCTTTAAACACTTACTCATTTCTTGCCTAAATGCCTAAAACTTATAGTATTTCCCTCTTAGGTTTATAGCATGTTCCCACACATTATTTAGCCCACAAAAAAAAAATACTTCATGTCCTTCCAAGAATTTTCTTCACAAGTTTAAACATCTTCTTACCTAAACATCATTTCCTCCTTGTACATCAACATTACCTAAACCTTAACAAACTCCTCCGACTTTAGTACATCCCAGAACACCCATTGGATTTCTAGAACTTCCAAGAAAATGCCTAAATCCTTCTTGCCTTTTAAAACACCTTAATGCACCTTTCTTTCCCTAGTAAAACACTTAACCATTCTCAACACTTCCAAACTCACCAAAACTTATTTTAAACACTTAAAACTTCTTATACATTATCTAAATTTTGACATGGGTTCTTCTAGCACATTGCTATACCAAAGCACATAGCTTTCACCATTAGACATTCAAGAACACCTAAAATCCATCAAGAGTATTCTCACACACAAACACTTAGGTTTTCACCCTTTTACAACAAAACACTTAATCACTTAATACACATTCCTTACACACAACATATTGTTTTTCCTCCTTTAACCATCCAAGACACTCATCTTCACAAGGAATGTTCTTTACACACATCTAAATCCTTAAACTACACTACATCACAATATAGTGCATAAACTTAAATTGCTTGACACTTAGGTCCTTAAATAACATGGCTCATAGGCCTTTAAATTGCATAAACCTTAAACACTGAATTTCCCACATAAATAATGCCTTTGACCTGCAATTACATACAACAACACATATGACCTTTAATAGTTTCATTGAGAGCATTTTACTTGGTCATTCACCATTGGCTCCTTAGGTATTTTATTAAGCAAATCAAGCTCATTTTTCCTAAGGCATTTAAACTACATTGAGATAGTTTGTTTACCTCTTTTCCTCTCAAACTTCTTTCTTGTTTCCTTGAACCGAAAATCAGCAAGGAGTTTGATCACTTGTCAACTTTCTAATCAATATACATATAAGGGTAATGAGCTTAAGAATTCACACTTAAACTCATATACAAACCCTAGTTTAACATAAGTGTTTTAATACACTAAAATGATATTTACCTTTGAATTTGAAAGAGAACTTGAATATGTAACAAGAGAGGTTCCCACCAAGACCTTGAATGATTGGGAATGAGCTATGAATGAGCAAGAGAAAACACCATTACATGGTGAATTTTCGGTCAACAACAAAAGTGAAGGAAATGAAGTTTTCTTTGGGTTTTCCTTACCTTGAAGCAAGGGTGATCAACAAGGCACAAATATATAGACTCAAGCTCCTTACATGGTGAATCTCCATGGCACCGAAATGAGGCTTTTGAAGATTTGAAAAGATAGAAGAGTAGAGCTTGCTCTAACTAGAAGAATGGTGGTCTTGAAATTGAATTTGGACCATGGAGATAGGAGTTACAAGCATTCAAAGAAGGAGATGGTGTAGTTTCTGTAGCAAAACCGGTTGGAGCTTGGGAGAAGATGAAGAAATCGGTGGGGATGAGAAGGAATGAAGAAAGGTGAGGTGAGAGGTAACTTTAGTAGATATTTAAAGTTGTAAAGTAAATAGTGAATTTACTTGCTTTTTCCTTTCTTATTTAATTCATTAGTTAAGTGTGATGAGTCACACTTGGAAAACCGGCCCCCTTAGTGTTTTAGGCCAAGTCATGGTCTTTGTTGACCAATTAACTTACTTATATTGACTTATGTCATAAACTAGCATTTTTTGTTACTATTCACAAAAACAAGGCACATTCTTGTGAAAATTTTGATTTCCCATTGATTTAGACCTCCAAATGTGATACTAAGTAGTACACATGTTAATTAAAGAGTAATGATGGACATTTAGCCATTCAAAACTCATTTACAAGACAATTTTCCAAAAATGTGCTTTAAGACTCCTTAAAGCACATTTTGTGTTTTAACTTGTTTTCAAGCTTGGTTTTCTTTGGTAATTGGTTTAATATGTTCATTAACATGTAAATAGGGTATAGGTATGACCTTTAGGTCTTATACAAATTTATCCAAAGCTTAGAGCACATTTTTGCCCATATTGACTTTAAGGCATTTATTTGTGTTTTGTTTGGTTTAACTGTCTACCAAGGTTTCCTAAGGACTTAATTAGCCTTATATAATCATAATTGAATATTATTAAGTCTTGGTAGGCTCTTTGGGTCCTAACCAAGTTCACTTCCAAGCTTAGAGCATGTTTTTGCTCAAACTGTGTCTTAGTGTTTTATTGTGTTTTACTATGGTTTAAATCGTTCACTGATGTTTCTAAGGCACTTTTTAGCCTTTAAATACCATAGTTTAATGTCTAAACAACACATCAAGGTTTGGGGTATTTCAATCTACACCCCTTAAAAGAACTTTGTCCTCGAAGTTCACACTTCCCACACATCATTGGATTAGAACACGGAATAACTCAAAAAAGAACTTCCATAACCAAACGTACTTTACATCACAACCTCGGACTTAATGGTCCGGGTAACATATTCACATGCATACATAACATGACATAACATAACATAACATACTTACATGATAACCTCGGACTTAACGGTCCGGGTATCTTAACAACATTGTACTCACATAACAATCCTTAGACTCTCTGGTCTTGGGTAACATAACAACATTTAGACACATAGGTCTTGATAACATAACAGCCTTTAGACACATAGGTCTATGTAACACAACAACATTTAGACTCATAGGTCTTGATAACATACACTTTTGGAACTCAAGGTCAAAATAATATTTATTACACATACCACACAACATGTCATAGCATGTATAACAATCAAAAATATCTTTTATATACACTGTGATCCCGCAGAACCCGGTCGCGATGGACACCTTCTGGTCCCCGTCCCTTGGGAAATCAAACAATCACACTTAATCTTTAACATATATACTTCTCATGTCACCGGTCCGAAGACAAAGGCTCATGCGTCCTCGGCTCGTGAGCAAGTACTATAAAATTATTCTTTACTAGGTTAAGTATAAGAGAATCCTTTATTTCAAATGTTAACCGACTGTTTTGAAAACACCAATTGAAAATCCTTTTGAAAACACATACAACTCCAAGTCCAACTTATGCTTTTTGCTTTTTTTCTTAGCGTGGTTATTTATGACCACTTATAGGGAGCTTTAAGTAGTATGCTTTCTTATGTATAGGTTGTGACTATGTATCACTAGACCCTTGTGGTAAGTTTCGAGTTGTGTTGTTTAAGTTATTAACTATACTGTAGACGCTCGGTACTTGGGTTGTACTTTATGTTGTATTTGGACTTCGTTAAAGTTGGACTTCCAGTCATACAGACCGTAACTTGGAGTTGGTATTGTGGTGGAGTCAACCACGTGGGTGGTTGGCGTCTGTGACACCCGGGTGAATGTGAATCCGCTGCTTAGACTTTTGTAATATCATTTGGTGCAACGTTCGGACTATTGTTGAGCTGATCGGGGGTGTTACACTTTCGGTATTTACAATACCACCACATACTTTTCTCCAAAGTGTCATAATGACATAATAACTATATATTATACATATATAGTTTATTTTAATTCCAAAATCAACCCAATAAATTCCTAAAAATTCCTAATAGCCCATGGGTGTTTATAATACCATTATACACCCCTTATTTTCGGTAATAACATATTTACCACATATGTTATACAATTGTTACAATTATATACTTATCTTAATATAAAACCTTAAATAAGTTATTTAACTTATCTAATTTGATCAAAACCTACCATATGGTCAAGGTTGACCACCTTAATATTTCCTTGACCATCAATAACCATATATTACGGTTTGTACCCATACTTTTCTAGAAATTACCATTTAACCCCAAAACTTTATATAATCTTATAATTTTTATATAACTCATTTAAACCTCTAATTTTCAGATTTATTATTATATAGCCCCCAAATTTAATTTATTTACACTATAACCCCCAATTCCTTGCGGTAATTTATTTTTAGCACCTAAACTTAATTAAAAGCTTATAAATGCATAAATAAAATGGCCTAAAGTACATGGCCTTATTACAAACATTAGCTTATAAAATAAATTACACATAAATGCCCAAAAATGCATTAAACTCTCGGCCTTACACACATCGTTTCCTTATTTACCAATTTTCCACATAATGTCTTAAATTTGACAATAATGCTAATTAATTAGTTATAAAATTTACTAAACCATTCCTTAATCACCTAAGGTCAAAATAAGACCTTAATAAACCATTTCACTCATGGCACAAATATATATATATATATAACACATATTAATATACCAAGTGTAGGTTTAAGTGATTTATACCTTGTTTTTTGCCTAGTTAAGCCTTGTTTCCTGTAGGCCCCGCTTAACCCGTAACACTTGTACCCCCTTCTTACTCTCGCGACGGCCGCCTCCTATGTTCACCTGTGTAGTAAAAACAGCCCCCAAAGGGGGTCAGCACGAATGCTGGTACGATCCTCTCATGGTCCCCAAGCTAACGTGGCTACGACGACTAATTGTCGATAGCATGGAGGTTGATTAGATGCACAACATAATAGTAAGTGCAGTAAACAACAAACCAAATATGAACAATCAAGGTTCAAACATAACGAACGACTTAAATGTGTTCCCTTAATTAGAGAGTTTATTTTTAACTCCTTAAGAAATGTTCCCTCTTAATCTTAGTCCATCCTTATCTTACCTCAATCTTAGTCTTATCTTAGCCTCAGAAAACAACCATCATTTAAAAGGAATGGATGTAGCTTATCTCAGTCTTATAATACAAACCATCCTTTGAAAAGGAATGGTTGTAACTTATCTCAACCTTATCTTAATCTTAGAATACAAACCACTCTTTAAATAGAAATGATTGTATCTTATCTCAATGTTTATTTTTGTCGGGTCAAAAGCAACCCTAGCCAATGAGCTATTAACTCCATTGGTTGAATAAACAACTTATCTTATAATTTAGGATTTAGGTGATCCTACCGCACCATCTTAATGCCACCTACCTTGGAATGTATGCCCAATGTAGCTGAGCCGGCAACCGACCCTAGGCAACAAGTCCGTAGACAAGTCCTTAATCGGAAGTCGGATCTACTATAGATACCGACCCCTTTTTTCCTTAGCATGCATGACCGGAGTCAGTCCCGGGTTCCTCACTCCCCCCTTAAGTTCCAGTTAGTAGAAGTCTCAAGACATTGTTTGTTTGGTTAACCTCTTTCGGTTTATAACAAACTAATATTAGGGAGCGTTCCTTAGTCTCACTCAATTCCTTACTAAACGTTGGTTAGTAAGTTCTGACGGTAAGTTGTGTTAGTTTTCAAACATCACACAACAATACATTAAACATAATGTTCCGGTTGCATGCTTTATCTTGTTTAGTGGGCACACAAAAACAAATAGCACACAAGCCGAGGGACACCTCGTTAGCAAGCAGGTCACAAGAAGAACTGTACCGTTCACCGTTGGTCGTTCGGTTGCTTAATCTCTTCTGGAGTCCAATTTCCAAGTCCTAAAACATTCATTCAGTTTTAGGTTGTTAATAACTTGTCTCAATTCAACTTACTTAACTTACTAAACCCTTAATGATCCCCACCTAACACCTCTTAAGTTTTACAACTTAATCTTACAAACTTAACCTTAAACCTTTAAGCTTACACTTAACTTAATCCCTTAGGTCTTTATACCTCTAGTAATCATTGGCTCCTTAATGGGGTACCCTTAAAACCACTAAACTCTGTTAGGGTTTTTTTTAAGTCTTAAGGGTCGTCCGACCCACCGTCCGACCCACCAACTAGGTCGGACCCTTCTAGAGACTTTCGGGTTTGAAAAACTCCACTTGTCCGACCCATGTCCGACCCAACCACTGGGTCGGACCATTCCAAAAATCCTCCCGTCTTTTAAAACTCCTCTGTCCGACCCACCGTCCGACCCACAACTGGGTCGGACCATTCTAGAAACACTTCACTGGCGTCTAACAGAGCCCGTCCGACCCAAACTTGGGTCGGACCCCTGGGTCGGACGCTACCAAAGCATGTCCAAAAATTGTTAAATCTTCACCAAACTTCTCCTAAAGCCTCCTAATGTGTTCTAACATCATTTAGACCCTTAAACCCACCTTTAATCATCCTCCAAACTCATTAAAATAACCTCCAAAGACCATTCCATCCTTTTTCTCCATTCTTGCAAGAAATTCCTAACCCTTGTTAATTAATTCCTTATATTTCCAACATGTACATTTTGTCTAAAACTTCAATTAACCAAAGTGTTTCTTTTCAACCCATATAACTCCTCCTTAACATCATTACATTCCATATTTGCTTTGTTAAAACCTTCCAAGGTCATCTTGCATGTCCATGCACAATTTCTCTTCTTTTCATTTGTTACTCATCACTCCTAACTCTTGAGCTTACTTATACATTGCTTTCCACTACCTTAACACCTTGACATTGTTCTTCATTTACCTTGACCATGCAACACCCTCCTTAGACATTTCCACTTCTTTTATTCACTTACTCACCATTCTCATGATCATACGCTCTTTTACATTCCTAGTCATTTTCCTTGACATTTGACAACATTCTCCCACACCTTCCTCTTCCATCACCTAAATCCACCCATTACCATCTAAACTAAACCTCATTAGTCCACTACTAGCTTCATCACACTTACACAAGCTTCTCAAAACTCTCATTGTTATACTCCCTAGTTCATACCTAAATTATCTTAAAGCATTGTACACCTTCTCCTCCAAATTTGCACAAGTCTTACCATTCCTCATACCATGACTTTGGTGTGTTCAATACACCCATCTAAACCCTAATTTCCTCATAGACCATTCTAGGTCATTATAAACCTCAAGAACTCCTTAGTTAACTCATTTCCACTTAAATTCCTTTGTATGACTCCTAGTAAATCCTAGGTCATATTAATTCACCACCATCACTTAAACACCTTGTTTTCTACTCAAATTTCGCCATAGCTCCTCTATCATATTATCATGCCCAAATGCTTTGTTTTCCTCATTCAACCATCTCACACACATCAAGTTCTTCCTCATCCTATCTCATCACCCAAACCAACTCATTCATAACAACTCAATATTTTGCAATAATCTTAAATTGCATAGCACTAAGGCTCTTAAATGACATGGCTCTTAGGCCCTTAAATGACTTAAACTTAAACACTGAATTTCCCACATATAAAAGCTTTCAACCTGCAAATACACCCATCAATCTCATAGTAGTTATAATGCTCTTAAAACTCATCTTAAACTTATATTACTAACTCATTCTCATTGGCTCCTTAGTCACAAGGTCATAAGCTTGTTTAAGTTCTTTTTTTTCTTAGGTTATATAACCCAATACACAATGTAAGCTCTAAGCCACATCGGTACCCACCTAAGCTCATCCCTTAAAACTTAAACCACCATTAGGTAAGCATTTTACCTTATTTTCTCAAGCTTATCTTAACTTCCTCCTTAGACCTTTTCCCTTGGGAATCTCGGCCACCATCTTAACTTCCCTTGCCAATGTTCTAATCAATACACAATGATTCTCATGAGTGCTAAATAATTCACTAACCTTAAGGAGTAAACCCTAGGTTGAAAATGTGTTTTAAGGTATTAAATTGAATGTTTTACCTTGGATTCTCAAAACAAGCTTGGATATGAATCAAGTAGGACCTCCTCTAGCCCTTGGAGAATAGAATCAAGCTAGAACAATGGATAAAACGAGGCTCCATGAGAAGGTAGTTTTCGGTCATGGTGAGGAAGTGATGGAAACATGATCTTTCTTACATATTCCTTACCTTAAGAGAATGGAGATGCCAATGAACTCTCCAAGCTTGAATTTCCTCCATCAATGGAGTTTTCTCTTGGCACCGAAATGGAGCTTTGAAGGAATTGAAAAGATAGAAAGCTAGAGCTTGAGCTAACTAAGAATAATATGTGTTTAGTGTTTGATTTGGAGCTAAAATGAGCAAGTTATGGACAAAGCAAGGTGAAGCAACAATGGAGGCTTCTCTTACGTGAATGGAGAAGAGAGGAGGTGAAGAAAACCGTGTGAAGAGGAGGAATGAAGAGAGAGAAGAAGAAAGGTAGCTTATAAGAGATATTTTGCTTTTAAAGTAAATAGTAACTTCTTACTTTTTCCTCTTCTTTATAACATTATTTGACTACTCATGGTGACTCATCCTCCCTTAGAAAACCGCCCCCCTATTAATTTAGGCAAGTCATGGTCTTGTTTGACCAACTAATTAGACTTAAGTGATTAAAGACTAAACTAGTCACTATTTGGCACTATTCACAAATTAGTGCACATATTTCTGAAATTTTTGATTTCCCATTGATTTAGGCTTCCTAATGTGATACTAATTAGTACACATGTTGATTAAAGAGTAATGATGGGCATTTAGCCACTCAAAACTCAATTCTAAGACAATTCCTCAAAAAGGTGCTTTAAGGAGTCTTAAAGCACATTTTGTGTTTAAGCTTGTTTTTGAGCTTGGTTTTCTTTTCTAATTGATTTAAAATGTCCATTAGCATATTACTAAAGTCTTATAATGGTATTTGGGTGCTAATCAAAGTCACTCCAAGCTTAGAGCACGTTTTTGCCCAAATTGCCCTTAAGGCACTTTCTTGTGTTTTCCTTGGTTTAAATTGTCTACCAATCTTTCAAAGGCATATTCTAGCCTTACTACATCATAATTTGATGTTTACTTAG
Source organism: Limonium bicolor (assembly GCA_023374045.1). Lineage (NCBI taxonomy): Eukaryota > Viridiplantae > Streptophyta > Magnoliopsida > Caryophyllales > Plumbaginaceae > Limonium > Limonium bicolor. The sequence continues at coordinate 453,039,367 of CM041776.1, read as the reverse complement.
CATACTTAGGTTTGGGGTATTTCAGCCACGGCCTGGTTAGGATAAAATTTCCACAACATCATTTACATGTTTTCAAACAACAATTAAGGCATAGTTAGTCTCCAAGCAAGATCTAACCATAAGAAGTGTTTAATGTCAATTTTCAAGGTAAATTTTACCTTAAAATACCAAGGTATATATGGATGTCTTCGGCCTGTATTTACAGTAGGTAAAGAGCATCAAAAGAGCTACTAAAACCAAGCTTTAAACTGGTGTAACTTAGATTAGAAGATGGCTAATTTTTACCTTGTTTAAAGTGCCTAAAATGGTGTTTTTGGCTTGGATCTGGCTATACCTTGAAGCTCTTGATATACCAACTGAATAAGTATGTTAAGATGAAGATTATAAGCTTAGAAAACAAAGATTTACAACCGGGATTGATGAGAATCAAAGGATAAGTGCTTAAAGCACATTTTTATACCTTAAGAACAAGATTAGATTTCTCCACCTTCTTCCCTTGTTAATGCCGAGATACACCCTCCATTTAACCTCCAAAACAACCTAGAAACATTGATGGAAATGGTTGATGCTTTGCTCCATGGAAAGAGGAAAGAATTGTGAAGAGAATGAACATTTAAAGGCTTAATAAGCTTACCTAGGTAGCAAGGTGTTCTTCTCTGCCTATGGAGTGTTAGCCACGGTTTTAGAGAAGCAAATGGAGAGGATGGAGCTGCTGTGTCGGCAGGGTTGGAAGCAAATGAGGATAATTAAGCTTGTTTAGCTTATATGTTATTATAAGTTACTTTATGTAATAGTAACTAGGTGACTCACCAAATTAGCTAGTTAATTGATTGGAGATTGATTAATGGGTGGGTTTGACAGCTGGTTGAGGTCGGCAATGGGGGTCTTGGTCAATGGGTGACCTTTGACCATAGTTAATATTAAGTAACCAAATGTTATTTTTGGGTACTATTCATACTAAATTGCCCATTTTGATTTTTATTTTCAAACTTTGATTTAGACTTTGTAATATAGTCTATCATGTCAAATTAATGATATAAATGATATACTCCAGTCTTTAAAATGACAAAAAGTCATTATCTTAGAGCTCATACATAAAACGTGCTTTAAGGTGTTTTAGTGCACATTTTGTGTCACAGGGTGTTTCTGAGCTTAGTTTTCTTTGAGAACAGTTTTTTTTGTGTTCCTTACATGATATTTGATCATGGAATCCAATTTTATATCATTTAGAGGTCATTAGACCTTTAAGGTTTTCTTAGAGCACATTTTTGCCCTACTTGACCTTGAAGCATGAAAATGCTTGTTCTTTGTGTTGGAGTGTTGTACAACATTTTAATATGTTTAGTTATGTGTTAATAAGCTTAGGAAAAAGTTTTAGGTCCTAAGAAGTTCATTTGGGTTTTTATTTACCCTACACAGTCAAAGGGTGCAATATCTTGCTTTGTGTTGACCACTGTTGTTCTCAGTTGACTTTTAAGGCATGTTTAGGCCTTAATCAATGTGATTAGATGTTTAATCCATGTTTTATTAGTTTGAGGTATTTCATTAATCCAGACAAGCATACTTCGAAAAAAGTGGACAAAACTACTAGAGCATTAGATACAGTACTTTCTACATTAGTGAAAGAATATGTCACTAGAACCCACTATATGAGCTAATCTAACAATTCTTATAGTATTAAATAGTTCATTTTGATAACTACATTGTTTTATTTATTGAAAAGTGAATCTTTTGTTTAAGAAAAGTGAATCTTATGGTTAAAAAAATGAATCTTACCACAAATTTATGTGAGAACAATATAAAATCTTACATTTATTGAAAAGTGAATCAAACGTTAAAAAAGTGAATTTTATATTTAAGGAAAGTGAATCTTACCATAAACTTATGCGAGAACAATATGAACCTTTCATTTATTGAAAAATGAATTCAATATTTAAGAAAGTGAATTTTATGTTTAAGAAAAGTGAATCTTACCACAAACTTATGCGAGAACAATATAGACCTTTCATTTATTGAAAAATGAATCAAGAAAAAGTGAATCTAATGTTTAAGAAAGTGAATGTTATTTTTAAGAAAAGTGAATCTTATCATAAACTTATGCGAGAACTATAAGAACCTTTCATTTGTTGAAAAGTGAATATTTTTTTTAAGAAAAGTGAATCAAATGTTTAAGAAAAATGAACCTTTCACATTAAACAATGTGAATTCTTTGTGTTTGAAAATGTGAATAGTTTGTTAAAGAAAAGTGAATCTTATGCGAGAATAATATGAATCTTTTGTTAATGAAGGTGAATCATTTATAATCTGAATTGAATTTAATTTAGCAGAAAATAATTCACTATTATAACACGATTGAGTCATTTTACGTAAACATAAGATTCACTATCATACTAGTGGACTACTATCTACAATACTTGTAGCAGTAACTATAATTTTATACCAAAATTAGTTCACTTTTATAACACTACTGATTTACGTAACATAAGATTCACGTTGCACTAACACATCAAAATGTATAGGAAACGTATTATATACTCATTTCAAAAACATAAAATTTCAAGTTTACCAAAATGTATTCATGACACAACTTTTTTGAAAAGCACGAATTATGATAACCTGCACTACAAACCCTAAAAATTGCCTTCAACTTTTTTTTTGCTTTTCTAGGGTGGTTTTTAGGTTTAGGATGGGTATCTTTTTTTTTGTCGTTTTATATTTTATATTGTCATCACTAACTCGACAATTTTTTAGGATTTACAGTGCAGGGTTTAGGATCACTCGACAGTTTTTTAGGGTTTATGGTTGAGGGTCTGCACTACAAACCTTAAAAATGTCTCTGACGTATTTTTTAGCATTCCTATGGTGGTTTTTAGAGTGTGTGGTGTAGGGTAATCTTTTTTGAAGGATTTTTATACTTTATATTGTCATTACTGACTCGACAATTTTCCTTAATCGCTAAACCACAAACCCTAAAAATTCCTTCGACGTTTTAGTAAATTTATGACCGTAAATAATAATTATTTTTAAATTATTAATAAAGAAGATTCATTTTGTTAATGAAATAAGATTCACTTTTAAAATATATAATATACTCATTATAAAAACATAAAACTTTAAGTTAACTAAAATAAATTCATGATACATCTTGTTTTGAAGAGCACAAATTATTATGAATAATGACTACTTTTTTTACACTTATATTTTGTAAGTTATAGCATTTTGAAATTTTTTTTTCTCTCTTCAAATAATAAAAGACTACATAACACTAGGGTTGTCAATCTTGACACGAACCCGAAATCTGACCCAAAACCGACACGCTAAAACGCGGGTTTGAGTTGCAATTTTCAACCCGAAAACATTTTTGGGTCGGGTTCGGGTTGTGTTGCTAAAAACCCTGGTTGGTTTTGGGTTTGACCTGTCAACCCGATTTCAACCCGCAACCCAAAAACATTATTAAAAAGAAAAAAAATATATATATTCTTATAGTTATGCGACATAACCCTAAATATATCAATCATGTAATCATTTATTTTTGATATTTTTATATGTTATGTTATATTATCTTGGTGATTTTGTGTAAAATTTATATTGATAGTACAATATTTTCAATTTTGGGTTGATTTCAGGTCAATTTCAGATCGATTTCGGGTCAATTTTGGGTTGATTTCAGATTGGTTTCGAGTCATCGGGTCAATTTCAGGTTGATTTCTGGTTGGCAGGTCAGGTTCGGGTTGACAAATCATAACCTATTTTGGGTTTGGGTCGGTTTCAGGTTGGGGTGAAACATGAGTAGGTCGGGTTCAGATTGAAGTCAACCCGACCCAAAACCCGAAATTGACAACCCTACATAACACTCTCTATGTATGCAATTTAACTTGCAGAAAAAATATTATACTTTTCTTTTTTGCTTTTTTTTTGTTGCACTCATTCTTTTTCCTTCATTACTTTTAATTGAGTCAATAATATAATGTGACACTCAAGCTTCTTTGCGATCTAACAATCTAGAGCAATTAGTCGACTCGATAGCTTATCCATTTGATCGTTTTGAAAGACGAGAAAAACAAGAATCATGTATTAGAATCCAACGTGCAAATAAGATTATAGGAGAAGTGTAGATACAATCCATAAATTAATTTTCTTTTTGTAATTTGAGGTCAAGGCCTTAGTGGCTAAGAGCGGAAAATAAACATACCTATCAAACCAAAGTTCATTCCTCCATATCATAGAGATGTCAATCTTGACTCGAACCCGAAACTTGACCCCAAATTAACGCGTAAAAAGCAGGGTTTAGGTTGAGATTTTTTATCCAAAAATTTTTGGGTCGGATTCAGGTTGGGTCATTGAAACCCGTTTTAGATTTGGATTGAACCTGCCAACTCAAAACCCGCAAAAAATTTATTTAAAAATAAAAATATATTATATTTAATGACTTAAATGTAACAACCCGAATAAACATCCAACAATACAAACATCGTTCCTCGCCATACTACAAGTTAACTATGCAGCGGAATAGACTCCATCCGGGTGTCACAGACGCCAACCACCCACGTGGTTGACACGACCACACTTCCAACACCAAGTTACGGTCTGTATGACTGGAAACAGCCCTCTATCAAAACCCATATACAACATAAAGTACAATTCCCAAATTCCGAGTGTCTACAACAAAATTACCAAATTATAAACTAAGAATTACATCTCGGGTTTAGTAACAACCCATATGTTACACATACTACTACAACTTAAAAGTCATGCCCTGATGGACTACCCCCATGGTAGCCATCCCGGCTACGCTCCGTTATCGTCCGGCACAATACCTGAAAAAAATTGGGTTGTAAAGGACTCAGCAAACTACGCTGAGTATGAACGTGTGTAGCCCGTATGTTGCCGGGCCACACGACTACTTGGTCGAATATTATTAAGTCAATTTACATGCTATGTAACACCCCCGAATAATGACCAACCAATAAACGACGCGCCAACAGCTATCACGAGTTATCTACGCAGCAGTTCAAATCTCCATCCGGGTGCCACAGATGCCAACCACCCACGTGGTTGACAGACCACATTACTAACACCAAGTTACGGTCTGAATGACTGGGAACAGCCCTCTATCAAAACTCGTATACAATTTAAGATACAACTCCCAAATGCCGAGTGTCTACAACAAAATTAGCATATCATAATCTGAAAATTACATCTCGGGTTTAGTAACAACCCATACATTGAACATACTACTACAACTCAGAAGTCATGCCCTAATGGACTACCCCCATGGTATCCATCCCGCCTACGCTCCATTATCGTCCGACACAATACCTGTAAAAATTGGGTGTAAAGGACTCAGCAAACTACGCTGAGTATGAACGTGTGAAGCCCGCATGTTGCCGGGCTACACGACTACTTGGTCGAATATTATTAAGTCAATTTACATGCTATAATAAAGCAGTAAAGCAGGCCACAATACATCATGGTTCCATACACACTCAAAGGTAGCAAAGCATTAACAACAACGACCAAGCAAAACATGCTGGCATCATAGCAACAACAGACACGCAACCAAGCACAACAAGCTGCTAGTATAACAATAACAATCATGTAATAATAAAATGTGTGCGTAGGTATGTTATACCCATGATCCTCACTATGGGATCATTCGAGCGTTGTGTGTTTTCAATTCTTTTCTCTTGTTCCCATAATATATATTCTCTTTTTCTTTCCATGCACCCGGCCTGGGGATATAGTTAGATCCCGTGACCATATCATGTAGGTGCCAATCTTTCCTTGTTTCTTTAAGGATTATTTGTGAATTCTTTTATTACCGCACATTGGAGGACGTCTCCTCCATAGCAAATCCTCCATTCCCGGCGTCATCCGTCGAGAAAGAGGGGTCATCTTTTGACCCCAGGTTATGCTCTCCAATTAGCTGATCCTCCAATCCCGACATCATGTCGAGAAAGAGGGGTCATCTCTAGACCCCAGGTCATGCTTCCCAAATTGCCAATCTTCCAGTCCCGGCGTCATACGTCGAGAAAGAGGGGTCATCTTTAGACCCCAAGATGTGCTCCACAATAGTCGGTCGAAGGATCTGATGCAGATACCAACTCCCGTTCATTCCATACCGCGCGGCCCGAGCTGTTGTCTTCCCGGGTTATTCTCTTGTTTCACCAGTTGGTATTTTACTTTTAATTATCATTATAATCTCGACACCATAGTGGGTGTCATTAGCGGTCCTCTATAGTTAGAGAGGAGTTTTCCCTTTATGTAGTTCCCTTGTTCACATAGTTCGTTGTGTTTCATCTCAAGGTTTCATAAACGAGAAAGGGACTAAACTACTGTGTGCGTGCAAGTAATATGCCGCAAGGATATATAACAAGCATATAAGCAAGTCACAACAAGCAATCCAATTTCATGCTTTAGTCTTATAGTCATTGTCAACAAAGCACACAGCACACAAGCCGTGTAACACGGCAACATACGAACCACACATGTCCATACCTTATAATAGCTGATGCGTATGTACTCGTACTAAGGTTTCCCGTCGGCCGCGAGACACACTCCTATAATCGTTAACAGCGGGTTAGTTCGTTCAATCATTCGTTATTGTTCGTGCGAGTATTTGTAACACCTTACTTAATCCAGTACGTTGTAGTTATCCTTATTGGCCCTACGTCTGTAGTTGGACTCGGGCTCTTGTTTAAGTAGTTCCTTGTTAAGAGGTTTCGAGCTCTGTCCTAGCCAGTTCCTTCCGGTGTTTGCTAGATTGTTTCTAGTTAACCTTTATGTATACAGCCACTCATTACCTTTCCCGTTTAACTTACGAACCTCTTGAACTCTCACAAGTGTACACGTGAAGGTTCGTTCCCCTTAGCTATCTTAGCTTTCAATCCCATTTCTCATTTGCTTAGCATTCACCCCAAGGGTTTTCTACCCCTTCCATCTCACCCTAGGCTCCTCTTAAGTACATATTGATCTTGTTCCCTTTTTGTTGCTATCCTAATTCTGAATCCTAGAACAAAACTTACCATATTCTACTCCTAGGCTCCCATATTAGTAAACCTACTAACTCGGGTTATACTTCTAGACCTTACGTTATTAATTCTTCACATACCAACACTAATGTTTACGGTTTGGCACTTAACACCTAACCCTATCCGAATTGACTCTCAATTTCCTAGTTAGCCCTTAGACCATCGTTTTGCTCTAACACATCCTAGCCTTCACTAGTTGTTGGTCACCTTCACCATCTCGGTTGTTAATTTAACTTACTATACTCTTGTCAACGACTACTACCGAATTGACACTAGATTCCTAGGAGTTACTAGTCAACCTCCAAGATCCTTTTTAAGTGTTTTGACTTACACCATATTTAGCTATACCCCTATGTTTACGCCATCAACTGAAGTCTAACTCCCCTAACGGTTTTTTTTATTATTATTTTTTTTACCAATGTGCTTAGACGCGTTAGCTATGACTTGGGTTCTCCATTAAATCAAGGCCTCACTTTTAACCCCCTACAGATCGATTAAACTGAGACACCAGTTTCAGAATCTGAAACACAACTCCATGCGTATCTCCCCTTCTGTTTTCCTTGTAATGCATTAAGTTGATGTCCTATCTTTCCCAAGTGCTTATAGACCTAATTAAGTGTATTAGTAAGGTTTTAAGTTTATTAACAGGCCAACACAACACTCTTAGCATCTCTAAAATCCAGCTATACAAAAGCTACCGGTTACCGCAAAAGAATAGGAAAACCGAATCAGTGCATTACTTCTTTATTCCTGATTTCAGCTAGCTAAGTTGACTTCTAACTTCTCCCTGGTTGTTTACCCATCTAGCTGAGTGTGTTATCGAGGTTTTAAATTCACAACAGATCCACAACAACATGGTTTAAGCCACTGAAACTTCATTATACTGAAACTGGATGCAACTAAAAAAAAAACTGAAACACGGTTTGAGTGTCTTTTCTTTTGTCCTTGATGCTGCTTATTAACCTCATTTCTATTTTTCCCCCGGAATGTTTACCCATTTAGTCAGGTGTTTAAGTAAGGTTCTTAAGCTTAAGCCCATTCCAAAACCTCACTGATAACCCCTTAAGCTCTCCTATACTGAAAAATGCAGATTGCAGAAAACCGCAGCTGAGCTTCTGCACCAGTCCCTTAGTTGGTTCATACAGGATTGTTTATTTTCGAACTCGTTAGCTTTCTGTTTAGATCTAAGGCAACTGTCACATTAGTTACCTAATGTAGCAACGTTTTACTAGCTATTAACCTAGACAATTCCATACCTATTCGACAGTGGGATGCACAATGTTTCAACCGAGCACGTTAGTTTTTCTGCTGTCTTACTAAAGCAATTTATAACCAGGTTTTCCCTTGGTCCCAACTTGTTAACTTCCCTAGGCTTAAACTGACGTATTCCCAGCATTAATTTGGCCCAGTTTTCAGCACATAACGCTTAGTCACTTCTTCAGTTTTGACTGACAATTCATCTTGGTTATTCTGTGACATCAGTCCACCATTCCCTTAGCCTCAGTCACAGGACATAAGCACTCATATTTCTCAGGAACAGAACATCTACCTCTCAGCTCAATTTGTTAAGGATCCTACACCTAAAACCCGCCTACCAATTCTTTTCTTTGTTTAGCCGGTTTTCCCTAGCCTTTCTGTGACATGATTTCCTAAGTTCCTCAGCAAGAGTCTAAATAACATATCAGCTCAAACTCTCGAGCACAACCGCATACATTTTTCGGCAGCCAGAAACATAAAATTCTACCTCCCACGCATCAGCCTTATTGCTGTCTTATTAAGGCAATTCATAATCAGATCTTTCCTCAGTAGTTTATTAGTTCATTACCCAAGGGTTATGCTCACAAGTTTTCGGCAGATTTTATGCAAGGTTTTTTAACTTTTTAACTTGATGTTCAGCCAACTAACAACTAGCATATCAGCTTGACAACCAACTAGATTATTAACACATTATTGCAAGCTTTTGTTCCAGTTCCTGTTAGACAACACCCTTGACAAAACAATAACAAGCAACCATGGATTAGAGGTCACAACCTTGGGATTTCCGGTGTTGTTTTTCCTGGGTTGTTTCTGGGTACCCCGTTCAGTAGTTTTTCTTTCACCTAGACAAACCCAAATGTCAAGATAAGTGGTTGTTCATTTCAGATCAGATATTAGGAGTTAAAATGCCAAGGTTTTCAGCGGGTCTTTACCTTACTTGGAGGGGATTACTCCCTGGGTTTTTTTTTTGAAGCCTTAGTTGTCGAATACACCACAAAACAAGGCCCTACATGAACAGTATGAACAACCAAGAAATTCAGATCAACGATGCCTTTAGAAGCTCTAAAACAGAGAGGAACTAAGGCAAGAAAGCTTGACAGTTTGTGGTCTCACACTGGATTCGATTTCAAGATAGTCCCTAATCTGGTTTTGGGTGATTTTTGGCGCACGCCTGAGGCGGTGTCCAAGTGGAACTCATGCATGCAAAAAGGTTGGACAACAAGGGAGGTCAGAAATGATTTTCGAACAGAACACATAGAAGGAAACAGGAATGAAGGAGACAGGTTGGAGTATTACCTTGAGTTAAGCTTAAGCACGACAGGAGTGGGTCTCCCTTGCAGATCCTCAACACAATCCATACGGGTATTTACAGAAGGTTGCATGCATGAAAAGCAGAAGTTAAAGACTGAAGATTTCTCAGATACAGAAACCAGGAATGAAGTGGAGGAGTTGTTTACCGATTTCCTTACTGTTTGGTGCCAATCGGGTTTTTTTTTCTCCAGAACTTGCGCCAGAGTTTAACATGCAAGGAAAGGTTAAGGAAGAGTGAGTTTGTGGAAGTTTATAGGGGGGCCATTGGAATTCTTCGAGCACGACAGAGGTGAAAGGTCAAAGGGAGTGTAGTAGCTTCCTTACCTCATTAGTTTGCCTTGAGCTGCTTCCATCTTACGCCAATATAGAGGAGCTTCTGCATATTGTCAATTTACTCCAGATTGCCGAAGCTGAATGACTCGCACCAGAACTTTGGGAACTCCAAAGTCCTGCTCTAGACTTGCATGCAATCGGGAAAATAACTAGGAGAAGGTGAGGGTTGCGTGGGTATAGTAACCAGGAATCACATATGCGAGGAATGGGGAAATTTGTCTGAAAAGCCGGGAAGACAATTTGCATGGAAAGGATGGAAGGGATGGAGTGGTCTGTTGGCTAGGGCTACAGACTCACGCGATGAGGGGAGCAAGTGACAACGGTTGGAAACAGGGGAATAGTTAGTATTGTTGGGTAATTGGAAAGATTAATGAATAGCTTAGTATATCAATGTAATATGGGCTGATCAATTGGAGTTTCAGGCACCTCCAGAGTGGGGGCTGATAAATTGTTAATCCTTTTATGTTATACATATGAGTAGTGTAGTGAGTCAATAGAGTTAAGTGGTACATCATGTTATTGAATATGAGCACCAGCTAAAACGGTAAGGGCATTCCAAGTGGGTACGAAAGGTACCGGGTTCGAACCCCGGCGGGAGCGCACTTGCTCTTTTTTTTTTAATCAGTTATATACATGTCCATTTGTATATATGTGCGGCTATAATACTATGTCGCATTTTTAATTTCACATGCGACTACTTTATTTTGTGACGTTATTAGTTGTTATATACGACGTTGTACTTTGTAACGTTACGAATGCATATTTTCATATACGTACATGTATAAGTACGTGACCGTGTTAATATGTAATGTTGTCATGTTTTCAGACATGTATATACTAAATTTAATTGTTCGCACATGATTTAATTTAAACTTCACCAATTTAGACTGCTAATTATTCGGGGTATTTCAGCCTACCCCCCTTAAAGGAACTTCGTCCCGAAGTTGTTACTTCCTTAACTGATGTTTTCCATTCTTGTTAATCCTAGGGATTAAGTCCCACATTTCATAATTCTCATTACCCTAGTGTGTTCATAAGCATTATGCCACAATAATGGCTTCTCACAAGTTTTCATAGTAGTCTAAGGTATTAACAATGTACAAATAACAATCTGAGGTGTAAACCACAGTACACACATTCATTCCTAACCGAGCGTACATACACACACATGACAACCTCATACACACAACCAACGCGTGGTTGTAGGAACACACACAGTGTAAAGATTAAGTCCTGAATACGTTCTCTCTAACCAAGGGATCATGTCTATTTCACCATTTGTGCTTATAAGCACCACGCCACATCTGTGGCTCAAAAATACTGCAATGTACCAATAATATTCATGTACTGCACTCATAGCAACCAGATGAACAAGTCATTCATTTATGACTACCATACGTTCAAACCAATTCACACACATAGCATTCAAAACAACACCACAAAACGTGTAATAATAGGTAAAACGTAACACGCCTACCCCCCTTAAAAATGGATTACGCCCACGTAATCCTTACTATACCATCCGGGAACCTTGGTTCAAGGTGTTTAATTCTCATGGGTATGCTGGTTTCTATGCAATGTAACTCACATTATAGTCTCATCAAGGTCTTGACCATGTTAAGGAGTAGTTTCTGTTTCAACGGTTCTTATCGGTTTCCATACCGATCTGTAACGGATTCGGGTTTAGCCTCTCTAGGGTTTAGGTATTGGCCGATAAGTCGTTTGTTATTCATCTAGGAAATGTGAGATGCGGTCCACCAGCTTTTGCTGTGCGACTCCGATTTCCTTCAGGTTCAGTTTTCCCTCAGTATGTCTTCCAAGGTGGTGCATGGCTTAATTGTATCCTTATCGTTTAGGAATAAAGGCCTCTTGACTACCGTGGAGCATTTGAATTTATGCACGATTTTAGTGGCTTGTAATCTGTCTTTCCATTTCCGTTGGTGGTCGGATATTCATTTTTTATTTGTGCGCTTTTAAGCGTCTGAGTTATTCTTCTTAGCTGCCCTTTAGGTTCATATTTATATATTCTTGTAGTAATGGTTTAGTGCCTGGTGTTTTTCAATGTTACAAGCATGTCGTTGTTACGACAATATGTTTGATTGATGTTACCGATCATAGTTATAAGTAGTTAGCTAGTTTATTCTCCTAGCATTGTTTCCTATTTCCTCCCTTGATGCGTACAGCCAAATTAGGCTTTTCTTCGTCTTTAAGTAACCTTTTTTTTCCAGCCTAATTATGGCCTTGACACTGTTGGTTGACCTCCTTTAGTTTAAGTCTAAAGGTTGCCGAATTTTATATGTTAGAAGTCCCTATTATTGTAAATTGTTTGAGATAGGATATTTAGTTTCCTTATCATCATCATTGTTCTTATGATTGTATCAAGCAGCAGCTCGTCGATTAGCTCTGCTTAGTCGCAAGGTCCAGTGTCTTGCATTTGGTTTCTGTAGTACATGTTTTCATGTATTATCTATTTGGTTATTAGTAACATCACACCATTCTTCCTACAATTTCAAGTCTTTACATCTTTGTATGTGTTTACTTTCTGGGTTTCGAACCATGTATCCACGTATTTTATGTGATTTTATCATCTAGTAGCAACAACGCTTTCTTCACACTTTATCAAACCAAATTCATACAATTTGACACCTATTTGTAGTTATGTGTCCACTTGTAGCGGGTTTCGAGAATCATCCAACACTGACGTGATCAGCGTAAGTGTTGGGCTACCTCTGCACCCCAATTTGTGCTCAGTGTCACTTGACCTGGCCAGGGTCGAGTTCAACTTTGCACGTCCGATTTACACAATCAAACAATTATTCACATTTGAATTCTTATCCCATTCATTTCTAGTCCTCTGGCAATCAATTCATTGACTAGTGTCACCATCTAAGCCTTTCGATTAATCATTCAAATCCTCTAACTGTACAAACCTCTAGGTGTGTACATATATATATTGGTTCATCCATGTATATATTTATACCCATGTGTTATAATCCTCTTGATTTTCCAAGTTCCTCTTATAACTGTATATATAAAATTCTTGTACCGTATGTACATATGCATGTTCCCTCACGTATACTTGTAGTCTCATAAATTTTTGTGTTCGCCAATGGGATATACGATTGTATACTTCCATGTTTTCACACTGTTACTATTTCCTCGACGTTCATAAATGATCTTAGCCCATCAATTGATTTTGTTGACAATTTCCAACTTCCAATACCCACTTATTCATGAATATTCGATTGAGTTTGGACTATTCCTTGTTGGAGTGCCTAGTTATTTCGGATGGTTTTATCTTGTTCGACCGTTTAGGTCCTCTTCGATCCGACTCCATATTACTAATTTTAGTTCTTTGATTGGACTATCTATAAGGTCCAATTCTATATGTATATATATATATATATATTTTGTCATTATAATCTTGTTAAATTTAATTTGTTGTTCGGATCCGTCTCTTAATCTTTTCTGGGTCATGTAACCCTTCTGTTACCTCTTCATTTTTATTTCTTTTGTGTATCCACCAAACTAGTGGTAAGCATTCAGGAATTACTACCACTAAGATCCCAATATTTATTTTCGGTCGTTAAGTTATAACATTCACTCAGGTTGGGTGTGTTTGACTTACTAGTTGTGACCTTCTTTAATTGTATTTCATTTACTCCTTGGGTTTTACTGATATCAAGTCTTCTATGATGTATGTGTATATCCTTGTATGATCAGTTTGCTAAATCACGTTTAGAGTTCCCCGTGTTTATTTATTTACGTTTCCCTCGGTGAAGTTTGCCTTTGATTGAAAGTTCATTAGCTTTACTTATCCAAGGTCGCCTTGATTTTAAACATTGACCATCTTCGTCGAGGTTATATTTACTAAGTTACCAATCTCATTAGATGCTCTTTCTTGGCCTATTTGTCATTATTATTGCTATCATAACCTCTCCAGAATTAATGGGGTCGTTCTCCACAATTTATTTTAAAATATTTGTCATTCCAATGTGATGTGTTTTGGAAAGATTATACCATAATGGCAGCTTCGTAGATTGTTGTTCAGACATTTTCATAGGAGTCAAATTTATAGGGTGATGTTGGAGTGTACAATGATATAGCGCATTGTAGTAGCTGGTACACTGATTAAAATGTATGAAGTAAATGTCTTATAGTTGGATAATCTGCTTAAGAAGTTTACAACCGGTTGGGGTTTTGAGGTGTCTCTGCTAAAATTTGGTATGGATTTTAAGAATTTTATGCATCTGATAATTGCTACCTAAGCATGATGTTTCCAAAATTTAACTTCCTTTTTGTCACGGTCTTATGCATGTCTGAGACGCTCAGTTAAAGCTCAGACAAATATGGATCCAAGCGTTCTTTGGTAGGCATGTCTTGTGAGTATACCGATTATTGGAACTAGAGTTTTCAATTTCGTGTCTTCACTGCATTACTTAGTGACATTTCGTATCGGTTCTCTCATAGTCATAGTGAAATATAATAGACGATGTAAAGGGTTTGTTTATTATAACCGAATTTTTCAGCCATCAACGACATTGCTTGCTGGTATTCTAACAATTCCTCTTTTGGAATGTGTTCATCCATGATTGACTCTTAACTTCCTGTTGTACAATTCTTCCCTTATTTGATCTTCATGATCATGATACTCGTTGAATATTTGAGGGATCTGTTTATGATCCTTATACCCGCGCGTTTTTGATTTCAGGAAATTGCAAATAATATTTGAGGATAACTATCTAGATATTGTACATACCACCAGACTTTGATTTGCACAGTTATATTGTGGAACTTGTTACTCGTTTAAATGGTGTGGCATTATATTGTTGCAGAGAGAAGGGTAACGAGCAGAATTTGTCCTTCGTGGGACGATCACTAGGTTCTTAAGGAATAAAACAGTTCGAACAAGAAAAGGGCGAAGGAGATGTTGTTGTGTATGTTCCTCGTTCGCCGGTGGCAAGAAGAAAGAGAGAATGACCAGTTATGGTCTTCCGTTTCAACTGTCTGAGATTGAGAGATTCAGACGAATAATCGAATATAAAAGAAGAAAGAAGGTGGTGGCGGTGCATACCGCTCGCCAGTTGAGGCGTTGTATCTTTTAGGTACTACAGGGAAATAAAGAGAAATATAGGAAGGAGCAGGGAATTCATTGAATCTGAAATATTAGATGTTTGTGTATAACATTGTGTCATGCTTTATCAAGCATTAAAGATTGTACCAATTTTATAGTGTAATTTTTGTCTCGACTTACATTCTCTTATTTCATTGTTTTACGAGAGGTTTTCTTAAATTACCCTCTCAGGTGTTCGAATTGCAATATTTATCTCAATACCATCCTTAGCTTAATTAATTGCTTGTTTGAGCTTTATTTATTTTATAAATTTTAGGGCATTTCGGTCCTCTTTGCTTGTGAGGTAGGGTCCTATCGACTGCTAAGCATGTCGACCCAAGTTGTCGCTAAAATTGGTCCCTCTACGGGTATTATCCTTTTGACAACGTCTATTGTATAGCATAGTCATTTCTTCTCGGGTTGATAGGATAGCATTAAGTAGATGCCAGATCGGGTTTCCCCGAGTAGGAGGAGGCTTTCTACCTCTCTGGCGTTCTTTCTCTGAATTTAAGAGACAATTAAGGATGTGAAGGTTGGGTGTAGGTGAAATACCCCAAACCTTGATATGTGGTTTAAATATTAAACTATGGTATGTAAAGGCTAAAAAGTGCCTTAGAAACATCAGTGAACAATTTAAACCATAGTAAAATGCAATAAAGCACTAAGATACAGTTTGAGCAAAAACATGCTCTAAGCTAGGAGTGAACTTGGTTAGGACCCAAAGAGCCTAAAAAGACTTAATAATAACCAATTATGATTTAATAAGGCTAATTAAGTCCTTAGAAAACCTTGGTAGACAATTAAACCAAACAAAACACAAGAATATACCTTAAAGTCAATAAGAGCAAAAATGTGCTCTAAGCTTGGGATAAATTTGTATAAGACCTAATGGTCATACCTATACCCTATAAATATGTTAATTAACATATTAAATCAATTACCAAAGAAAATCAAGCTTGAAAACAAGTTAAAACACAAAAAGTGCTTTAAGGAGTCTTAAAGCACGTTTTTGAAAAATTGTCTTGTAAATGAGTTTTGAATGGCTAAATGTCCATCATTACTCTTTAATTAACATGTGTACTATATAGTATCACATTTGGAAGCCTATATCAATGGGAAATCAAAAATTTCACAAATATGTGCCTTGTTTTAGTGAATAGTAACTTTAATAAGCTAGTTTGTAACATATGTTGTTATAAGTAATTAAATTGGTCAACAAAGACTATTATACCCCTAGGTAGAGATGGGGGCCTGTTTTTATCATGGTGAGTCATCAACATGTAAAAGAAATCAATTAAGGAAAGGAAGGAAAAGTAAATAAAAGAAGAAAGTTACTTTATAACATAAATATCTTAACAAAGTGTACTCTCTCACCTCATTCTCTTCTTCCTTCTCATTTCACACGGTCTTCATCCTCTCCTCTCTTCTTCAAAAATGATGGGCTATAGTAACCTCTCTTCTCCATCTTCATTTCCTTGCCAAATCCAACTCCATGCTCCAAATCAAATTCTAAGACCATATTTGTCTTAGTTAGACCAAGCTCTACACTTCTATCTTTTCAAATCTTCAAGAACTCAATTTTGGTGCCATGGAGATTCACCATTGAAGGAGCTTGAGCTCATATTTTCATGCCTTGTCATTCTCTTATGCTTCAAGGTAAGGAATCTCAAAGAAAAATAATGTTTCCTCCAGGTTTGTATGATGTCTGAAAATTCACCTCACAATGGTGTCTTTACCTTGCTTGTTTTAGCTTCTTTTGAATCTTCCAAGGGCTTGGTGGAGTCCTCTCTTGATACATATCCAAGCTCTCTTTCCATTCCAAGGTAAAACAATCATTTTAATACCTTAAGATAATATATGTAACTAGGGTTTACAATGAGATGAAGCTTAAAGCTTATATACTCATTATATTATTTGTATAATGTTTAGAAGTTGACAAGCAACTAAAAGCCTTGCCAATTTAGTCAAGGAAACAAGACAGAAGTTTGTGAGGAAAAGAGGTAAATGTTCTAACCTAATGTGGTTTAAAGTCTTAGGAGAAATGAGCTTATATTGCTTATGAAAATGATTTAAGGGGCCAAGGGAAAATGACTTAGTAGAAGCTCTCAAGGGCTTAGTAAAAGGCATATGTAATGTTGAGTGTATTTACAGGTCAAAGGCAAATACAATGTGGGAAATTCAGTGTTTATGATTTATGCATCTTAAGGGCCTAAGAGCTATGTTATTTAAGGGCCTAAGTGCCAAGCAATTTAAGTTATTCACTATATTGTGATGTAGTGTAGTTTAAGGATTTAGATGTGTGTAAAGAACATTCTTTGTGAAGATGAGTGTCTTGGATGGTTAAAGGAGGAAAAACAATATGTTTGTGTGTAAGGAATGTGCATTAAGTGATTAAGTGTTTTTGGTTGTAAAAGGGTGAAAACCTAAGTGTTTGTGTGTGAGAATACTCTTGATGAATTTTAGGTGTTCTTGAATGTCTAATGGTGAAAGCTATGTGCTTTGGTATAGAAATGTGCTAGGAGAACCCATGTCAAAATTTTAGATAATGTATAAAAAGTTCTAAGTGTTTAAAAAGAGTTTGGGTGAGTTTGGAAGTGTTGAGAATGATTAAGTGTTTTACTAGGTAAAGAAAGATGTATTAAGGTGTTTAGAGTGCTACAAGGATTTAGACATTGTCTTGGAAGTTCTAGAAAGCAAAGGAGTTGTTCTAGGACTTAGGCAAACTTTGGAAAACAAGGAGAAGGAATAAACTTGTAAAAGGACTACAAGGATGACATAAGGAATTTAGTTGTAAGAAAAGATGCTTAAGAGTGGATGTTCAAATGGAGAAGAAATATTATGGTATAATGGTTACAATAGGCATGAAACACCATTTAGAAACCTAAGGAGGAAATACTATAAGTGTTAGAGATTTTGGTGGAAATTGGTTAAGTGTTTAAAGGCTTGGAAAATGAGTGTTTTGGCTTGTCCGAACATCCGTCCGGACATGGACGTTCGGACAGGCCCTGTTGCGTAAAAATTCTCAGAGTCTCGAACTGTGTCCGAACTTCGGAAGTCCGGACACAGGTTCGGACAAATGAGATTTTACTTTGAAATTTTCCTTGACCCATGTCCGAACTTCCGGAGTCCGAACACATGTTCGGACATGCGTCTGTTTCCAGTTTTAAGTCATGGTGTTATACCCAAAATTTTAACCCCCCCCCCGAAAGAGAGTCTCTACTAATAGGATAGTAGCGAGGGTTCCCGGTTCGATCGGCACATTTCAGAGTACTAGGGACAGCTTAGTCATCTCCAGGGGCACTTTCGTAATTTTTCAAGGCTCCTAAGCCCCCTATAGGCTTTCTCTCTCCTCCAAATAAGGGTCAAATCAATTCAAAATGCTTTGAAATTTTAACCCATGACAGAGGATGACATTTGAAGCATAATGGCGTTGGAATTTTGATTTTTCGAATTTCCAATAATTTTCTAGTAATTTCTGATTGAATCTGACGAGAAATTGAATTTAAAAATATTCCAATATCCAAAAAATTCGATTCCACTTTAGAAAATTCAGAAATATCATCCTTTACCCATGTGTAAAATTTCATAATCAAATTCCTTTTGGAAGCCCTTGAGCTAAAATGTCGGTAAATCTCGGTTTTTACCGGATTTTTCTATCTTTAAGGAATCCTATATAAGGAACCTTATCCCATGATCAAATCAGAACCTCAAGAACCCTAGACCCTCAAAGAAGGCAGCCGTCTCATTCTCTTCACGTTTTTACACATCCAAGTACCAAAATCACATCAAAAATCCCCCGAAATCACCATCCAAACACATTTTTCAACTCCCAACACATCAACAATCATCAAACATCAACCAAACCACCTCCAAAACGTGAAGAACACCTTCAACAATCAACAACCAGAAGCTCGGGTCGAACTCAATCCGGAACCGGCGTCATCGGAGCCTCTGAAGAATCCCGACGTGAAGAATCCTCCTGAATTCGAAGGTAAAACAGGTTGCAATTCTATTTTTCTAACTCCCCACGACCTTATTAACTCTCTGTCAAATTTTGGGTCCAAACTAACCTTTTTACGCTTTTGTATTGCTAATTACTTTTGTTTCTGCCTTGTTACTTGTTCGTCAAGTTTCGTGCATAATTCGACTTCAAACTGCAATCTTTCAATTACTAACGAATTGTATACCTTTCAGGCTACACGTGCATAAATTTTGAGCCGAAAACACCTTCGGGAACAGCCTCAAAGCCGCCGTCCGAGGGTGGTCCGGGATCTCGGACCTATGGTCCGGGACCACGGACGGGTTGTCCGTGGCCACGGACACCCACGGACGGTGGCGGGATTTTAAAATTTTAAAAATTTAGGTTTTGTTAAACTATGTCCGGGGCCACGGACAGGATGTCCGTGGCCCCGGACTTTTCAAATTTTTGTTTTCTATTTAATTCGACTTTTATTTTCACATAGGTTAACTAGGGTCCGTGGTTACAGACATTAGGTCCGTTGCTACGGACGAAAACAAAATTTGACCTAATTCTGCCTCCGAAACCCTAGTTTAGGTAATTTCAACTTTCACTTTTATTTTCAGTCAAAAAATGCTAAAAAAACAAAAAAAAAAACAGAAGCTCGCGCACTTAGGTTAAGACGACTCGTAATTAGCCGTAATTAAACTAAGTAGAGGAAAAACGACTTCTAGGGGTAATGAAAGTAATTGAACCCTAATTAAGTCGAATATCAAGCCCCCGAACCCGAACTCCCCTTTCCTAATTTGATCTAGGTTAAAATTAGGTGGCGACTCATGATAGGTTCCGGTGAGCTAGCTTAGGTTTTAATAATCATTGTTATATGACATAGTTATTAATCTTAGGTTATAAGTGGACCTAAAACCCGGTTAGATCCAAATCAGTTTTAACCAACATAGGATAGGGTTTAAAATCGAGGCTCACAGACTGGCGACTCTGCTGGGGACAAACTTCTTAATTTTAACTTGTTTAATTTTAAGAAAGAGGGCTTAACTCGAAATTGTTTATTTGGCTTTATTACTTTGTTTGTTTACTTTTGTGCGCACTTTAATTTCTGCACCTTTGCATCATATGAGAGCGAGGGTCCACACAAACCGATTTCACCCCGGGACCCGTTTGAGGGTCCCCTGTCAGGGACTCACACCTTTTAGGTGATGTAAATAAGCGGGGGAAAAGAGGAGGATGTCGTCTAACCACATCCCCTTAATACCTGGGCTTTAGCCCCAAGCGTTTTCCTGGCAGTGCCCTTACCTAGCCCATTGTTTGGTCAGTCAAAGACCCGACCGTAGACGCACACCTTCAGGTGATGTGAAAAAAGTGGGGAAGCCCAAAGAGAATAGCGTGCAAGCCCTATTCCTTTGTGGCAACCTGGGCCCATGCCCCAAGCACCTCTCCGGATCGATCCATACCTGGTTTAATCTTAACATCTAGTGAGGATGTGGGCCTTGTTTACCTGCATGATCAGCCCACTACCCAGCCTAGAAATTGATAGGAACTTCTCCTACATCAGCTCAGCTCAACCCGATATCGCGGCTTTATTGTTTACGGCCCAAAGACCCTGCTTGATTTGAATGTGTGAGTTATTTGTTCGGGCTTCGGCCCAAAAGTTTAGATTTAGGTGATTTATCTTTCAGCCCAATTTGAATTACCAATTTAGTTCTGGGCCCATGGAAAACAAATCCACCTGAAGCAATCCATAAAAATCCATCAGGCCTTTCCATTTCAAGGCCCATTCTAGTTCAGGAAGACTTTTCACTCGGGCTTTGACCCACGATCCTAGACACAGGTATCATCTTCAGCCCCAATCATAATTACTCGGCCCAAATTCCAATTCACATCCAGGACATGGTTTAGAAATCACTTCAGCCCACGCGCTTTACTTTTAACCCAAACACATTCTGGCCCAAGCGCCCAATTCTCAGAACATTTTAGCCTAGGCACCAGTTCACAGCTCATGAATCATTCCGGCCCATGTGCCTCTCTTCCAACTCATTTCGGGTCTCAGTGCCAACCCACAATTTTCAAAACATTCCAGCTCATGTGCTTTTCTTGCAGCCCAAACAAGTTTTAGCCTAAAACTTCTTTGTGGCCTAGAATTTTTAGCTCAGGTCACTTTTGTTTTCCAACAGATAAGCCCAAATCTCAAAGAATGGCAGAGGGAGGAAATCCAATCAACATGGATGCCCAGTTTGCCGCAGAATTCAATGGGATGCTGGAAAAGATTGAGTGCATGGAGAGGGCCAACAAGCCAGCCGGTTCTGACTACTTTTCCACTGGATTATATCCCAAGGTTGATCTCCCTCCAAGGTTGAAATTGCCAACACTTCCTCTATACAAAGGTTCCTCCAACCCACAACTTCATTTGGCAATGTTCGATAGGGAAATGTCCATCCTTTCGCTAAACGACATGCAGAAGGCCAAGGTATTTGCTCACTATCTTGATGAGACCCCTCAGCATTGGTACATAACTCAAAGGATAAATACCAAGACCTACGAGGAGGTATGTGAAGCTTTTCTGCATCATTTTGAGTACGCTAGAAGTTTTGGAGTCACCAGGGCTGATCTTGCAAGCACACAACAAACAGAAGGTGAATCAATGTCTGATTTTGTTAAGCGTTGGATGATGAAGGCAGCCGCAATGCTCACACAGATGGACAAACAAGATCAAATCCGAATGGTAATTAAAAATATGCAGAAGCAATACAGTGACGAGCTGAAATTCACATACTTTCCTAGCTTCAACATGTTGATGGGACAAGTTAATGTCCTAGAAGAAATGATTCACCAAGGGGAGTTAAAACTTGGGAACTCAAAAAACACCGGGAATGGCTCGGGGACAGCAGCCTGTATCCAAAGTGGCACCCGAAAGAGAACTAGGCAGCATGAGGTAAACACCGTTCAACAGATAAAAGGACCAGGACAAATCGTTGGGCCAATGGAATCATCCCGAAAGAGCTCCCGTCGGAGAGAGTTCACAAACATCGGTCAACCATTGAGCCAGGCTTTTGAAAGACTCCAGGAACAAAACATGCTGCAACCTCTCACCCCTCGACAAAGGGACCCCCAAAAAGGAAGGAATCTGAACCAGTATTGTCAGTATCACCAGCTTCTCGGTCATGACACCGACAACTGCAAAATTCTGAAGCAGCACATCCAAGATCTTATCAATCAAGGTTTTCAACTCCCCGAGTAGGAATCCCATGTCAAGCACCATCAGAGAGTGCTATCTTCAAGGGTTTTCTCCGTTTTCTTCTCTTTACTAGTCATTTTTGTGTTTTTCCAATGTTTGTAGTAGTTAGTTTCCTTTATCATTTTCTGTAGTTTCTCTAAGTCTGTAATTTCCAACATTATCTCATGATTCATAAATAAAATCATAGTTCCATTTTCACAATTCCTGTACAAACCATTTTTCATTCATCGAAAAAGAAAAAAACAAAAATGCTTTCCAGGGAAAAGTATCCGGAGTAATCATTTCCCGACTATGGAACAGAACGATTTATCTCTTGTTTCTAAAAGTTGAACATGCCACGCTAAGCATCACAACTCACCCCAAAACATCCAAAACAACCCACGAAGCGGTTCCAAATCCACATCTATCGAATTGTTGTCACAAACCCCAAATCAATACTGGGGGCAATCTGAGTTTAGAATCGTTGTCTTCGAATCTTTTGGTTAAGCTTGTGAACAAGTCTCTGAGTGAAGATCTCGCGAGAGTGTCTTGAGTGGTAAAACCATGAGTGAACGAGCGTATCATTCTTACACGACTCCGGTGAGTCCACATTCAAAGGTGAGGTAAACGGTATAACTCCGACCGAAGGAGATAATTTGTAAATTTACGCTTAGACCTGTGAAAAGTAACAAAGAACGGATATACAACTATCAGGAATGACGAAGCACCTAGGTACACCACCACATAGCCAAAAGCTTGTAAACCCTGTCATTAAACCCTAGGCACCCCCGCTGAGCCTTTCATATATCCCTTTTCGATATTATGAACTCCACAAAATAACCCAGCCAATGATGAATGTCCGACCTGGTGACCAAAGGAGGCGAGGAGCCCGACTCTCAGATAACACTCTCATCAGTCCAAAGAAGCAATGCCGCTATCAGCATGACGAAGCGATCCGCAAATGGTCCCAGAGTGACACAGGATCAAAAGAGCTCACATCAAAACAGCTCTCGAAGCCCAAAACCGGGAAACACAAGAACCCCGAAGGCAAAGCCAAGAAAGGATAAAACAAAAGGCAAACCCGAAGTGCCTCGAAGAAATCCAAATGACGAAAAGAGAAATGGTGTAAAGGACAACTTCAAAAGTCCAGGTCCAGAAGCTCGAAAACAACGTCAACATGAAGCAGCCAGACGACTTCAAGACAAGGAAGATGAATCCGAGAGAAGACGCAAGTTGCAGCTTTGGTCACCCATTTAAGCTCCACATACCTCAAATATCCCTCCATGATCCCGTCGTCTTTCATCACACCCTATGGCCACGTTATAAGCCTCAAAGACTTCCGACTTGGTAGTTGTGTATCCAATCACGTGAAAGTAACAAATCGAATGCGTAAATTCATCAAATATCAAATTCAATGGTCTAGAAGTTGTGACCGTAAGTGAGAAACGAGTGTAAACACCAAACACGTCGAGTGTAGGTTAGGAAGCACCAAATCAGAACATAAGCCTTGACCCTGTGAGGACGAGACTCGTTCGCACGTTTGATCAAAGAAAATACTGGGGGCAATCGATCGGAATGATCAATTGCCATGAACTCTAGCTCAGATTGTCTTAAGGGAAAAATACTGGGGGCAATTGTTGGTTCCAACAATTGCTATGACAACACCAATTGGAACCCAAAGCTCAAACATCACCACCATCATCCCACCACAGGCACACATAAGCCCTTACCACCACATCAAGCACCTCAGGCCCACACAAGCCCTTACCTTCACTTCATACACCACACTGGCCCACATAAGCCCTTACCTCCACACCTCCACTACACAGGCCCACATAAGCCCTTACCTGCACATCAAACACCACAGGCCCACATAAGCCCTTACCTTCACATCATACACCATACCCCACCGGCGGCATGTTCATCTCGTAGGAGATAAATTACAAGTCCGAAGTCTATAGTTAGGAAATGATAATTCACTTTCCTTTTCACTAAACAGAATTTTCTTCAAACACTGCCACGTTTGGCACCTCTTTCAACAATTTCTTGTCTTGAACAACTTTCCTCTAACCACTTCGGTTTCATAAACCTCATCATGGCCACATTTGGCACACTTTCTAGCAATGTCTTGCTTTGGACAATTTTTGATCCTTAACATTGCCATGTTTGGCACATTTTCCAACGATTTCTTGTTTTGGACAAGTTTCCTACACACACTTTGATTGTATTTTGACATGCACATCATTTTTGCCACGTTTGGCACTTTCATAATCAACTTTCATCATGATCATTTGCATAAAGTTTACCTTGCATCCGTCCGTACGAAACTCCTCATCATAGACCAGAGATACAGATTCTCAGCCGAAGGTACAAATTCTTCAGAGATACAGATTCTCGCCCCGAAGATACAGATTCTTCAGAGATACAGATTCTCACCCGATCAGAGATACAGATTCTCGGCCGAAGATGCAGATTCTTCAGGGATACAGATTCTCAGCCGAAGGTACAATTCTTCAGAGATGCAGATTCTCAGCCAAAGATTCAGATTCACTAGAATAGATGAACTCAACCTCAGGCTCGTCATGAACCCAATTTCCTACCATTCCACTTAGGCACCCATAGGTCTAACTTTACATTCGTCAATTTAGGCACACATCACATCGATCTCATTACATCTCTTTTCCAGGTTCCCGACACCTTATAATGCTCGTGTATTCATCTCAGGTTCCCGACACCTTATAATGCTCGGTGTATCCATTCAATCTCAGGTTCCCGACACCTTATAATGCTCGGCGTATTCATTCAGGTTCCCGACACCTTATAATGCTCGGCGTATTCCAGGTTCCCGACACCTTATAATGCTCGGCGTATTCCATTCAACTTCAGGTTCCCGACACCTTATAATGCTCGACGTGTCCCATTTAATCTTAGGTTCCCGACACCTTATAATGCTCGGCGTATTCCATTCAACTTCAGGTTCCCGACACCTTAGAATGCTCGGCGTACTTCATTCCATTAAAGGTAGTCAACGCCTTAGAATAGCTTGACATCATATAATCCTCATAGGTAGTCAACGCCTTAGAATCGCTTGACATCCCTTCCACTTTACTCATAGGTAGTCAGCGCCTTAGAACAGCTCGACACAACTTGTCAGATTTCAATTGCATGCGGGGTCTTTTAAGATCCAAAATTTTTGGGGTATCACTCAAGCATCATCTCATTTCCATTACGAAGTCTAGTTGTCGGGGGGCAATCTGTTATACCCAAAATTTTAACCCCCCCCCCCCCCGAAAGAGAGTCTCTACTAATAGGATAGTAGCGAGGATTCCCGGTTCGATCGGCACATTTCAGAGTACTAGGGACAGCTTAGTCATCTCCAGGGGCACTTTCGTAATTTTTCAAGGCTCTAAGCCCCCTATAGGCTTTCTCTCTCCTCCAAATAAGGGTCAAATCAATTCAAAATGCTTTGAAATTTTAACCCATGACAGAGGATGACATTTGAAGCATAATGGCGTTGGAATTTTGATTTTTCGAATTTCCAATAATTTTCTAGTAATTTCTGATTGAATCTGACGAGAAATTGAATTTAAAAATATTCCAATATCCAAAAAATTCGATTCCACTTTAGAAAATTCAGAAATATCATCCTTTACCCATGTGTAAAATTTCATAATCAAATTCCTTTTGGAAGCCCTTGAGCTAAAATGTCGGTAAATCTCGGTTTTTACCGGATTTTTCTATCTTTAAGGAATCCTATATAAGGAACCTTATCCCATGATCAAATCAGAACCTCAAGAACCCTAGACCCTCAAAGAAGGCAGCCGTCTCATTCTCTTCACGTTTTTACACATCCAAGTACCAAAATCACATAAAAAATCCCCCGAAATCACCATCCAAACACATTTTTCAACTCCCAACACATCAACAATCATCAAACATCAACCAAACCACCTCCAAAACGTGAAGAACACCTTCAACAATCAACAACCAGAAGCTCGGGTCGAACTCAATCCGGAACCGGCATCATCGGAGCCTCCGAAGAATCCCGACGTGAAGAATCCTCCTGAATTCGAAGGTAAAACAGGTTGCAATTCTACTTTTCTAACTCCCACGACCTTATTAACTCTCTGTCAAATTTTGGGTCCAAACTAACCTTTTTACGCTTTTGTATTGCTAATTACTTTTGTTTCTGCCTTGTTACTTGTTCGTCAAGTTTCGTGCATAATTCGACTTCAAACTGCAATCTTCCAATTACTAACGAATTGTATACCTTTCAGGCTACACGTGCATAAATTTTGAGCCGAAAACACCTTCGGGAACACCATAAAACCCCTGTCCGTGGGTGGTCCGGGATCTCGGACCTATGGTCCGGGACCACGGACGGGTTGTCCGTGGCCACGGACACCCACGGACGGCGGCGGGATTTTAAAATTTTAAAAATTTAGGTTTTTTAAACTATGTCCGGGCCTACGGACATCCTGTCCGTGGCCCCGGACTTTTCAAATTTTTTTTTCTGTTTAATTCGACTTTTATTTTCACATAGGTTAACTAGGGTCCGTGGTTACAGACATTAGGTCCGTTGCTACGGACGGAAACAAAATTTGACCTAATTCTGCCTCCGAAACCCTAGTTTAGGTAATTTCAACTTTCACTTTTATTTTTAGTCAAAAAATGCTAAAAAACACAAAAAAAACAGAAGCTCGCACACTTAGGTTAAGACGACTCGTAATAAGCCGTAATTAAACTAAGTAGAGGAAAAACGACTTCTAGGGGTAATGAAAGTAATTGAACCCTAATTAAGTCGAATATCAAGCCCCCGAACCCGAACTCTCCTTTCCTAATTTGATCTAGGTTAAAATTAGGTGGCGACTCATGATAGGTTCCGGTGAGCTAGCTTAGGTTTTAATAATCATTGTTATATGACATAGTTATTAATCTTAGGTTTTAAGTGGACCTAAAACCCGGTTAGATCCTAATCAGCTTTAACCAACATAGGATAGGGTTTAAAATCGAGGCTCACACATGGCTTGCGTCCAAACTTGGGAAGTCCGGACACAAGTTCGGACATGCCACTGTTTTGGCCAAAAATGTTGTTTATGGTTAGGAAAAGTTGTCTAAAAATGGTGATTAGTTAGTAATGATGATATGAGGTTATTCAAGGACATGTTAAGTGAGTTATAATGACAATTTAGTAGGGGAAAAGTTGTATTAAAATGTAAAAGTAAAACAAGTTAAAATGTGAAGTTATGTAACTAAGTTAACGGGGAAAAATTATAAGCATTAGACTTTAAACAATCATGTTACCCCGATGTTAATAAAAGTACATGTAAT
This sequence comes from Limonium bicolor, assembly GCA_023374045.1. Taxonomy (NCBI): domain Eukaryota; kingdom Viridiplantae; phylum Streptophyta; class Magnoliopsida; order Caryophyllales; family Plumbaginaceae; genus Limonium; species Limonium bicolor. The sequence goes on along the minus strand of CM041776.1, from coordinate 453,011,804 downwards.
GTTACCAGTTGTTCGAGAATTGTTCGAGGAACATAAGTGGACATGATAGAGTGGACTCCGGTGACAGGTATGGTTTTCTTGCAACCTGTGTCCTACCGGATTACACCGGCTTGTATGCCAATGTGTTTTTCTGTATGTTTGCCACGTTATAAGATAAATCATGAAACGAGTTTACAGTCGTCATTGTCGTTGTGTGTTTACGTGCCGATACCGGTAACCTCGAATGCGCATGAAGGGCTAGTTAACCACTATTAGGTAAACGTAAGAGAACGGTATCCGGTGATAACGTTTCCGACCTAAGGAACGTTCTAACCACGGCTATGCGTGAGTTAGTCATGTGATGTTTGTGTGTGATGTTTGTGTGTGAATGTATGACTCTCCCTTCCCTTGTGTGTGTGTCTAACAGATCTTAACCCAATGTTTGTGATTCGTTATTTGAGTTCAATGTTGAACTACTAACAAGTGCTAACGGGGGAAGTGAGGAGTCCGGTCTGTTCCGGCCACGCGTGTGAGTATGGGGGTCGTTGTCATATCAGGTTCGATTCTCTTTGTATGTTATGGTTGTTTTCCAATTTGGTTTCCAACCTTCCCTTTAGCTTAACCAAGGCTATTTTATTGACTCACGTCGGGCCACAGGGGCATACTATGTTATGTTTGTTCGGTGTGCTTGGATCACTATATCCGAGACTGTAACACCCCAACCGTTAAACATGTCATTACCTCTAAACTGTCACTAAATGCTCTTACTCACGTAGCGGAACTCTAATTACAACGAGTGGTGAAACAACGCCGTTAGCCACCCATATGGCTAACCAGGCCTTTCTTACGTACCGTAACGGTCTGATGAACTGGAACAACCGAGTACACAATACATAAACAATACTCAAATCATTTCTTTACTATACCAAGTCTACAATATATGGATGCCGACAACATATTCGGTCTTACACCTCTTTCAATACATAAGTAATTAAATCTAACTACCCATGCAAACCACCGTCCCCGTCCTACTCTCGAACAGTAACATCTTCGGTGTACCTGAAAAATAAAAACGTTGCCCCTAGGGGCTCAGCTTAACGCTGCATATGAAATTCGCATACCCCGAGCGCTAACCGGAGTACGCCGACTACTTTCGTCGGATATACATGGAGTTCATTTTAGTCAAACAACATGCATCATAGCAATACAATATAAATGTGTATTACTCAAGGAATCTACATCCATTCACGGAACACAATTCCTAACTAACATAACAAGGTTGTTAGTTGTATCAGTTTTCTCTTAGGCCTTGAGGATTATACCTCACTATGCCTTGTTTACTCATTCAACATCTCACCCACTCTCTCGGGTTACTTATTCATATACACACCCATTCTCTTGGGCTACTCATTTTATACTCACCCATTCTCTCGGGTTACTTATACACATTATCTCATCCACACTCTTGGGTTATTTACACTCAAGCTATTGTAGATTCTCGAGACACTACAGGTCTCCTGCGTCACGCTTGTTACTCTTAATACATTCTCAGGCCAAAACTCATGGCTCTCGGGCATAGTCTTACTTCCCCGGTTTCGACCCTACTCTGGTCTAGCATGGTGGGAAGGTTCAACTAGCTCACTGTAACACCCCAACTCAATCCAAATGTGGTCTCGCAACTTAACAGCATATATATATACATGTCACAGCGGAATTCTTTACACTCCAGGACCTTGCCACGGTCTGACTACAGAATATACCGAACAATAGTGCATTACAACCTTAACCAAATACATAATCTTCTTACAATCCTCTCACATCCTATACATCTTACTAACTCAATTGCCATACGAGTGTACATGCACAACTCGTAGGCCACACTTAACCCTTAACACTTGTACTCCTTCTTACTCTCGCGACGGCCGCCTCCTGATGTTCACATGTGTAGTAAAAACAGCCCCCAAAGGGGGTCAGCACGAATGCTGGTACGATCCTCTCATGGCCCCCAAGCTAACGTGGCTACGACGACTAATTGTCGATAGCATGGAGGTTGATTAGATGCACAACATAATAGAAAGTGCAGTAAACAACAACTCAGATATGAACAATCAAAGTTCACACACATTGAACGACTTAAATGCGCTCCCTTAATTAGAGAGTTAACTATTCAACTCCTCAAGTAATGTTCCCTCTTAATCTTAATAGTACAAACCATCCTTTAAGAAGGAATGGTTGCAACTTATCTTAATCTTAACTTAATCTTAATCTTAACAATACAAATCATCCTTTAAAAAGGAATGATTGTAACTTATCTTAATCTTAACTTAATCTTAATCTTAACAATACAAATCATCCTTTAAAAAGGAATGATTGTAACTTATCTTAATCTTAACTTAATCTTAATCTTAACAATACAAATCATCCTTTAAAAAGGAATGATTGTAACTTATCTTAATCTTAACTTAATCTTAATCTTAACAATACAAATCATCCTTTAAAAAGGAATGATTGTAACTTATCTTAATCTTAACTTATTCTCAGAATACAAACCGTTCCTGGAGGGGAATGGTTGTAACCTAAGTCCAAACCTGGGATTTAGGTGATCCCACCGCACCATCTTAATGCCACCTACCCTGGACGGGAATCCAGCGTAGCTGAGCCGGCAACCGGCCCTAGGCTACAAGTCCGAAGACAAGTCCTTAAGCGGGGGGCGGATCTGATTCAGATACCGTCCCCCTTTTTCCTTAGCATGCATGACCGGAGATCGGTCCCGGGTTTCCTCACTCAAGTTCCAGTTAGTAGTAGTCTCAAGACCCTGTTTGTTGGTTAACCTCTTTCGGTTCATATCGTCCCTTATTAGGGGGCGTTCCTTAGTCTCACTCAATTCCTTACTGAACATTGGTTAGTAAGTTCTCACGGTATGTTGTGTTAGTTTTCAAACATCACACAACAATACAAGAAATATAATATATTCCGATTGCATGCTTTATCTTGTTTAGTGAGCACACAAAAACAAATAGCACACAAGCTGAGGGACACCTCGTTAGCAAGCAGGTCACAAGAGAACTGTACCGTTCACCGTTGGTCGTTCGGCTGCTTACTCTCTTCCGGAGTCCAAACTCCCTAGTCCTAAAACATTCATTCAGTTTTAGGTTGTTAATCACTTAACTTAATTCAACTTACCTAACTCTTAATGATCCCCACCTAACACCTCTTAAGTCTTACAACTTAATCTTGTAAACTTAATCTTAAACTTTTAAGTTTATTCTTAACTTAATCCCTTAGGTCTTTATACCTCTAATCATCATTGCCCCCTTAATGGGGTACCATTAATACCACTAAACTCTCTTAGGGTTTCTTTTTTTTTTCTTAAGGGTCGTCCGACCCACCGTCCGACCCACCCTCTGGGTCGGACCATTCCAGTAACTTTCGGGTTTGAAAAACCCTACATGTCCGACCCACGTCCGACCCAACCAACTGGGTCGGACCATTCCAGAAACTTATTTGCCCTCTAAAACTCACCCGTCCGACCCATGTCCGACCCAAGACCTCTGGGTCGGACCATTCCAGAACCTTTCCCTGGCGTTAAAACAGAGGCCGTCCGACCCAAACTTGGGTCGGACCCCTGGGTCGGACGCCACCAGAACATGTCCAAAAATTGTTAAATCTTCACCAAACTTCTCCTAAAACCTTCTAATGTATTCTAACATCATTTAGACCTTTAAACCCACCTTTAATCATCCTCCAAACTCATTAAAATAACCTCCAAAGATCATCCTAACCTTTTGCTCAATTCTTGCAAGAAATTTCTAACACTTGTTAACTAATCCCTTATTTCTCTAACATGTGCATTTTATCTAAAACTTCAACTAACCAAAGTGTTTCTTTCCTACCCATATAACTCCTCCTTAACATCATTGCACTCCATCTTTGCTTGTTAAACCTTCCAAGTTCATCTTGCATGTCCATGCACAATTCCCTTCTTTTCACTTGTTACTCATCACTCTTAAACTCTTAAGCTTGCTTATACATTTCTTTCCATTGTCTTAATACCTTGACATTGTTCTTCATTTACCTTAACCATGCAACACCCTCCTTAGACATTTCCACTCCTCTTATGCAACTTACTCATCATTCTCACGATCATACCCTCTTATACGTTTCTAGTCATTTTCCTTGACGACTTACAACATCCTCCTACCATTTTCACTTCCATCACCCAAGTCCACACATTACCATTCAACTAAACCTTACTAGTCCACCACTAACATCACCACCTCTTACACAAACTTCTCGAACTCTCATTGTTCTTCTCTTAGTTCATACCTAAATCATCTCAAAGCATTACACATCATTTCCTCCAGATTTGCACAAGTCTTACCATTCCTCATACCATGACTTTTGTGTGTTCAATGCACCCATCTAAACTCTAATTCCCTCATAGGGATCTCTAAGTCATTCTAAACCTCAAGAACTCCTTAGTTAACTCATTTCCACTCAAATTCCTTATAGTGACTCCTAGTAAATCCTAGGTCATATTAATTCACCACCATCACCTAAACACTTATTTTCTACTCAAATTTCACCATAGCTTCTCTAGTATCTTATCATGCCCACACACATTGTTTTCCTCATTCAACCATCCCACACACATCAAGTTCTTTCTCATCACATCTGATCACCAAACCAACTCATTCACAACAACTCATTATATTGCAATAATCTTAAATTGCATAGCACTAAGGCTCTTAAATGACATGGCTCTTAGGCCCTTAAATGACTTAAACTTAAACACTGAATTTCCCACATATAAAAGCTTTCAACCTGCAAATACACCCATCAATCTCATAGTAATTATAATGTTCTTAAAACTCATCTTAAACTTATATTACTAACTCATTTCCTTTGGCTCCTTAGTCACAAGTTCTCAAGCTTATTTAAGTTCTTTTTCTTAGGTTATACAACCCATTACCTAATGTAAGCTTTAAGCTACATTAGTACTCATCTAAAACTCATTCCTTAAGCTTAAACCACCATTAGGTAAGCATTTTACCTTATTTTCTCAAGCTTATCTTAATCTCCTCCTTAGACCTTCTTCTTGCATAGATCTCGGCCACCACTTAAACTTCCTTTGCCAATGTTCTAACCAATATTCAATGACTCATATGAGTATTAAACAATACACTAACCTCAAGGAATAAAAACCTAGGTTAGAAATGTGTTCTAAGGCATAAAAGTGGATGATTACCTTTGAAGTCTCAAGGTAGACTTTGGCATTGAATGAAATAGGACCTCCACTAGTCCTTGGTGAATAAATCAAGCTAGAACAAGGCATAACAACATAGCCCCATGAGAAGGAATTTTCGGCCATGTACAAGAAATGATGGAAACATGGTTTTTCTTACATTTTCTTTACCTTAAGAGAATGGAGAAGCTAATGAGCTCTTCAAACTTATTTTTCCCCCTTCAATGGCGTTTTCCCATGGCTCCAAAATGAGGCTTTTCAAATTTTGAAAAGATAGGAAGCAAGGCCTTGGTCTAACTAAGAGAAATCTATGCTTAGTTTTTGATTTGGAGCTAAAATGAGTAACTTATGGACATTTGAAGATGGAACAAGTATGGAGCTGGTTGGGCACGGTTTGGAACAGAGAGAACAAGAAGAAAACCGTGGAAGAAGAAGGGGAAATGAAGAAGAGAGGAGAGAGGTAGGCTAATAAGGATATTTGCTTTATAAAAGCAAATAGTAACTTTCTTTACTTATCTCTCCTTTTTCCCTTATTTGATGAAGTCCATTGTGACTCATCCTTAGAAAACTGGCCCCCTATCTTAAATAAGGCTAGTCATGGTCTTTGTTGACCAACTAATTAGCTTATATTGATTAAAACTTAAACTAGTCACTATTTGGCACTATTCACTAATCAGTGCACATATTTCTGAAATTTTTGATTTCCCATTGATTTAGGCTTCCTAATGTGATACTAATTAGTACACATGTTTATTAAAGAGTAATGATGGACATTTAGCCACTCAAAACTCAATTCTAAGACAATTTCTCAAAAATGTGCTTTAAGACTTCTTAAAGCACATTTTGTGTTTTAACTTGTTTTCAAGCTTGGTTTCTTTGGTAATTGGTTTAAAATGACCATTAGAATATTACTAAGGTCTTATCATGATATTTGGGTACTCACCCAAGTCTCTCCAAGCTTAGAGCACATTTTTGCCCTAATTGCCCTTAAGGCACTTTTTGTGTTTTCCTTGGTTTAATATGTCTACCAATCTTTCTAAGGCATATTCTAGCCTTAATACATCCTAATTTGATGTTTACTTAGCATACTTAGGTTTGGGGTATTTCACTCACGGAACTCTCTCTTAGTTCCTAACTCTTTTACATAGGTCCGACTACTCTCGGACTACTCTCATTCCCCATACACTCCTCTCTCGGAGTTATAATAATATTATGTGTTTTAGTCTAGAAGCATCACTCTCGATGTTTCTAATGACTTTGGGAACAATACACAAGTTCGGTTAATCATAGGTTTTAAGAGTTACCCATACGTTTCATTTACTCATACATTCGGTTATTTTCTTATACTGGGTAAAATCCTCATATAGGAGGTCAACCATGTCTCAAGGGAGCTACTAATCCCTTAGGTCTCTTTCACCTTCTTCACTAGTTCAGATCTTCGAACTATCTTAAATCCTCTTGAAGGAGGTTCACTTATCTTTCCACTCTCATTTGTTTCGTGGATTGTGTCATTATGGTTTACTAACCGTTATCGGGTAATTACTCAACCCGCATATCTCCTCACATTCTAGGGAGTTCATATGTTTACGTTATCGTTATACTTTAACGGATAGTTTGTGTGTTTGCACGTTTTCGTTATCATAAGCATTGACCTGATCTATGGGTCTCTAGCCAAACGTTACTCACCACGAGTTGGTCCACACACTATGTTAGACCACACCGGCATACAAGTATGTTAGCTCATACAACATACAACAAGGCATACATAATCAAACAATGGGTTATTTTCATGCTTTAATCTTGATTAAGACGGCACACAAACACACAAATCAACGTAGCTCGGTTAGCACGCGGAGTATGAGAAAATCATACCTTTCACCGGGGTTTTTACTTTTACCGGGTCATCTCACCATGCTCGGTTCACACACGATCCTCTGATAACATTCAAATGCTTATATTAACATTAACGCGTTACGGTAAGTAAAACTAATACTCCCGTACTTGACCCCGTTATCCCGTTATTCCTAGTTCAGTTCATGTGTTCTTAACTCACAACTTTCTCACTCACTTCTCAAACTTATTTACACTTCTTAGGACCTTTATTAGTCACCAAACAAGGCCTAAAAATCATCTAAAACCATTTCCATTCACTTCCCCATCATTAGGGCACTTAAAAACACTCTCTGGTACATTTTTACACTGGTCCGGGTTTGTGTCCGGGGTTACAAACCCGGACCAGACACGGTTTAAAGTCTCGGGTGCATTTTACATGTGGTCTGGGTTTGTGTCCTGGTATACAAACCCGGACCAACCCCTGTTATAACTCTCGGGTGTGTTTTTGATGTGGTCCGGGTATACATGCTAGTTTACAAACCCGGACCCTTAATTCAGAAACCTCTCGGGTGCATTTTAGGGGTGGTCTGGGTTTGAGTCCTGGTTTGTAAACCCGGACCACTCCTCTGCTACAACGTTCTGCCATGTTTTAGGCCTGGTCCGGGTTTCTATCCTGGTTTACAAACCCGGACCGGTTGTTGTAATGTAATTTCTTCTTGTTTCTGATTATGTTACCACTCTAAACTTATACCCACTTCTTCCTCAATCTTCCTTCATGTAATTCAACATATTTTAACACCTTAATCATGCCCAAAACCTCCTTAAATCATGGACAAAACTTATCACTTAATTCATGCACAACTACACCATTTCCACCCTCTCTGTTACACTGATGCACAACAGCACTTCTAGCTTCTTTGTTTCTGTAGTAGTTTTCCAATCCTTTCTTTCCTTCCATTCCAACTCCACACATCAATACACTCAAGCCCATACATTCCTAGGCAAATAACTACTCATGGTGAATCCAAACACACCTTGTTTCTTTCTCTCACAAACACCCAAAGCCTCCAAATTCCTAAATCAAATTCGACAGAGCTTACCTACTTTCCTAAGCAATTTCACCACAACAAAACAGCTCATAAATCAGTTCTTCACCCCTGTTTGATTTAGGAATTATCAACTCCAAACACTTACCACATTAACACATTAAATTCCCCCTTGCTCACACATATATAACAGTTAGCCTCAAGGCTTTTACCCACACTTAAACATCGTTAAACAATCTCATTACTTGTTCAACCTTGTAGTTTCATGACTACACTAACACATTGACATTCAGTCCACATTAAAAATCTATTTCCCCGAGACAACAATTCAACACAAGGTAAGCTCAATTACCTTGCTAGTTTCGGTTTCTCTTCCTTCCTTCCTTCTCCTCTTGTTCTTTCTTTTTCTTCTTGGTCTACCAAATGAGGCAAGCTACCGCCATGCCCAAACGACACACAACCACCATCAAGTCAATTACCACTCTTGATATCAAACCCTAGCTAGAATTTTAAGGAGGGTTCTTAAGGTTTTTAAGGAGGCATTACCTTGCACTTTTAGATGGAGCTCTTGGGCAACAAAGCTAGAAATTCCATCCCTTAATGAAGATCAACAATCGGCTGGACATGGAAGAAAGGGGATGCTCACGTTGGAAAATTTCCAAAGAAATATAAGAGAGGCTAAAATGGTGAGCTCTTAAGTTTATTTTTACCTTGGAGTAATAAAGAGGAGATGGAGGTCCAAAAACACTTCTTCAAGCTTCAAAAGGGCCTACTGCCATGGTGATGGAAATGGAGGTTTTCCAATTTTGAAAGGTGGAGAATGTTCCTTGAGATGAGAGGAAACCAACGGTACACTTTTTATGGAGATTGGTGCTTGTTTGAGGGTTCAAAATTAAGATAGAAGGGAAGTGCTGTGTGGAGTCTTACAAATCGCCATGGCTGCAGAGAAATGAAGAAGAGAGCTCTGGTGGGAAGGGGAAATACGTGAGTGAATTCAAAATGGGGAGGAGAGAGTATTGAAGCCCCCTTTACTATTCCCCCTCTCTACTTTATTTTTTTTGTCATCTAGTGACTTATAATAATTAATTGATTAATTAAGTGTGTGAGTGAGGCAGTATATATTAATAACCGGCCCCCACACTGTTAATATCCCGGGTCGTTTTTTCGTCTTTTACTGACAACGCTTGTTGTTTTACCCGGTTCGGCACTATTCACTCACCGGACCAGTTTTTCGGATTTTTCCTTGTTTCTTTTTTTTTAATGGTTATTAAGCTTCCATTAATACTTAATTATAGTTATCTAATCAACTATAATTTTTACGGGTCTGTTTGACCACTTATAGTTGTGTTTTCTGATTTTCTCGAAAAGCGTGCTATAAAACTCCGTTAGCATTTTTAATCCATTATTTGGATTCATTTTCTTCGGGAATTATTCCCACATATTAATTAGGCATAACTAAGCCTTAGGAGTCTATCTCGGACCCTAACGAGATCATATCTCTCCTTTATTCATTTAATGCGCGTTTTAGCGTTTTTCGCGTTTTGCGCATTTTCTCTTTTCTTTTGGTTTTATTCTCTTTACCAATACTTTCAAGGCACCATTAGGCCTCTATAAATCGTATTAGAGTAATTTAATCACCATTTTTAGATCCGGGGTATTAAAATCTACCCCCCTTAGGAACTTTGTCCTCAAAGTTGGTGAATCTTATATCATTACTCTCATGGGCACGCTATGCCAAGGTTATAATGCATGTATAACCTTACAGACTTCACAAGTCAGTCTCATTTCACCCTACACATACCACACACATATCACAGCATGTATAGCAATCAAAAATACTCTTTTACTCTCTCTATGGAATCGGTCCGAAGACAAGAAGGCACTACAGTCCTCGAATCCATAATGAGTAATGTACTACTGATCCCTCAGGTACCGGTCACGTTGGACACTTACACTCTCTGGTCCACGGCCATTTCATGACAAATGGGCACTTACTCTCTTTGGCCCACGGTCCCTTCGGTTCTGATCAAAACGTTTCACGTATAAATATCCTCAGGCACTCTGGTTGACTCACTCAACACAGGATCGTCTCAGGGAACTCTCCCCGTCCCGCTGCCTTTGGAAAAATCACTCACTGTCACCGCCCCAACCGGTCACTTAGGACCGCCGCACGTACGGTGCAATGGTTTCAAAACTAATACACGCCCACCGTTCTACCGGTCATCAAGACTTAAGACCGTAGCCATCGGCGGGTGATAGCAGTTTAAAAACCAGTTTTCATTTCTATCTTCATACTTGAAGAAATTCCTTTTCAAATTCTGTTTGGAAATTGTTTTTAAAACATCACACAACTCCAAATCAAATTTATGGTAGCTGCATCTTTTCTTAGCGTGATTACTTGTGACCACTTATAGGGAGCTTTAAGAATCATCCAACCCTGATGTGATCAGCATCAGTGTTGAACTAACCTTCCACCCCAATTTGTGTTCGGTTTCCCTTGATCGCTAGCAGACCAAGTTCCACCTCCCACGTCAGTTTCAAACAATCAGATAGTCAAACATTTTCGTTTTCTATCTTTTACTCTTTCTAGTCATACTCATAAACATTTCATTTTAATTTATCTCTAATTCCTAGAACTTAGGTCATCCGTCATTTCCAACTTACTTTGCATACTTTACCTAAGCAACTCGTGGCTCATTTCCTCAACTTGTTACTCAATTTACAACACACAACATATAACTCCAAAGGATGGAACTCACTCCATCAATCATTCTCAAATAAAATCACCTAGGGAACTCACTCCCTACAAGGTTCCACATTAGTTTCATACCAATTCATACTCATTATGTCTCATGTCTAATCTCACTAGACATATACTATAGGGATTCTCATTCCCTAGGAGTCTCTCTACTCCTCTTTTCGTACATATTCTATACTCGTTACTTGCATCTCTCATGCATAATGATCATAATTACACAATGAATGGGTACATATGTTTATGTAACATAAGTTCCAATCTTCAAAACAATTCTTTTTGTGCTATGCACATAGTAGTTTACGCACCTATACGTAAAACATACTCTAAGCGGTTTCTCACCCTACCCCCCTTAAAAGGGGTTACGCCCGCGTAACATACCATATGTTATCACTGAACTAGAGCTGATCATAATGTGTCCGGCCCGGCAGCCCGGTCCGACCCGCCCGTAAAAAAGTCCGACGAGCCCGAACCCGATAGGGCTTCCGGGCGGGCCTGGACATAAAATTAGGCCCGAATGAAAAACCGGGCCGGGCCGTGGCACATTTTTTGAGCCCGTGGGCAAGCCCGGCCCGGCCCGATTTTATATTATTTATTATTATATTTTAAAATGTAATATATACATATTTAATTTTTATATAATATATACAAAAATTATATAATATATAAATTTTAACTAAGTTATATATAATATATTAATTTTAAATAAGTTATATATATAATATATAAATATATTATAATATATTAATTTTAAATTTTTTTTATAAATTTATATTAAAAAATTTAAAAACCGGGCCGGGCGGGCCGGGCTTTGGCAAAGTCTGGAAAAAAATCGGGCCTAGCCCGGCCCGGCCCGAGAATGTAAAAATTCGGGCTTGGTTTTTGAAAATAGGCCCGACGGGCCTAAAATTATCCTCTGACCCGGCCCGAACCCGGCCCGTCCGCCCGAATGATCACCTCTACACTGAACATTGGTTCACTAATTCAGGTATTATGAAGTGTTTTAACTTCAATACGGTTAACTAACTCATAACCGGGTTCAATTCTAGCCTCTAAGGCTTCAAGGCTTTAGGATTAGCCATTTACTCAGATTGCCAGGTATACTTAACCTTTGAATTATGGTCCACAAGCTCCTGCTGCGTGACCTGAAAACTAGAGCTTACTCGCCCTTTTGGTGTTCTCAATGTATTATCCACTCCCTTTCCATCCCTTTTGACTTGGGAATAAAGGTTCTCAATCGTCGCTAGGTATCTCTTACCGTATGCGAATTTGATGAGTTATAGATTTCCTCTCCAATTCTCTGGAAATCTATTGCTGATAAAACTGTATACTTTCGTGATTATTCACTTACCTTTTTCCGACTTACATCGGTTGAGGTTAAGCTACTACTTAGTAGTGTGCTTCCTCGTTAATTTTTATGTTTGTTTACTTGTTTCTGTGCCAGAGTTCTTCACTCATACTACTTTGCATTTACCATCTATCGATCCTGGGCCCTGTGGGTTACTGCCCACGTTCCTCGTGCATCTTGGCCAACGGCCGCACGGTTATCTCTCTAGATTCTCACTCAACAGGCTTCGTTGACATCTCTCAATTCCTGACTCTCCCACTCGATCATTACCGCCAAGTGCAATACCAAAAACACTCAGTCATACAGAGTGCAGAAGCGTAAAACTCTTGGCAGTAAATCTCTTATGAGATAGGAATGAATACGTCTCCTTTACTATTTTTTCTCATCAGCTTCATTTCATTATCTGATTACTCTCTTACAATGGTCGCTCACTGCGTACCATGCTCTTATTCATTAACAATATTCACTTATATGGCATTAGCTACTACTTTAGCTTCCGCTCATATACTCCTGCCATTCATACTATGGCTCGCCATTCACTTGGCTCAATAGAATATATTACTCTAAACTCTCTACGCTTACTGCGCATCGTTTACTCTGCAATTCATACTGCACACATACAGTGTTTACTACTAATCGATTACTCTCTCGGTTTCCTTCCACTGCTATCAACGCCTTTCTATGCCCTATCTCTATTCGACTTACCTTGGCAATTAACACATGCTCAAGTTTCATTGCACCGCTCTAGCGGTTTCACATTACATTCATGGGTGGTAGCCTTTCTCTGGAAGATTCACGCAATTACCGCTCCATAGGCTCCACAATAACAAGTGGTGTCCCCACTCTAAGGTAGTGGTTCGTGCTCCACAATAACTCTTATGCCTTTATGCATATGTTTTGCAACGTTTGGATCTACGAATTGTAGTTGGTTCTATCGGCTTACAAGCCACCTTGCCTCGAGTCATGCTCCATGCGGGTTGTTTATATAGGTTTCTTCTTCTCCGTATGCCATTAAATGGTTAGGAGGTGTTTCTGGGCTCTTTGATTTGGTTGTCTCATCACACTTCCGTACATGGAAGGCCCTTTTGTATTTTAATATAAGTCTATGCCCCTAACGTATCTAAATATTAATTCATGCCTTCTGGCAATCTAGGGTATCCCGTGTTACGTGGGATCCCTTCGGGTTCTACCCGAGTGTTCAGTTTACACTGATGTTCTCAACATGATGTTTCGTTCAACTACTGTTGACTCCGGTACCCTTCAAGGATTGCTCCTGGGTGTTACTGAGTTATGCCATCACATCTGGCCTGAATTCATGGGTGTGTTCAGTTCTTTACACCGTCTTGTAGTTGCATATAGTTTGAACTATCCTGTTTAGGGTTGTAGTATCTCCCATTATTGGGTAGATCCTTGGTACTTTTCCTTTACCTTCTTGGTCAGGTTGTCATTCTCTTCAGTGAAGTTTAATGTGGGAATTCTATCCCGTTTATCGTAACATTAATAAGTTAATTTAGGCACTCGCCATATTGCTTACACTGGTATTCATTCCAGTCATTATGTATTTCCTAAGACATATCCAATGTCTATACCTAATACTCTGTGCTTCTCGCACTTCTCTATGCTATATTCTTAATCCGTCATCTTACTGGATTCTTGACTCCTTTAGCTTGGTAAGCTTCTCTGTGTTCTTCGGTCATCCGAGGTGTCCAACTGTCTTGGTTTGAATTGGCTCTTCCGTCCGTAGTATGGAGTGGGCTACTTCCCGTGTTCCGTACTCTACTAGTATACATACATGGAGTATCTTTTTGATACGTTACCACTTGCCCGACTAACTCATAACTGGTCTGTCAGGCCCGCAAGCTCCTTCGGAGTGCGGACGTTCCATGTCTCGTTTGTGTACACTTGTAGTGTCGGTCACACGCCTAGGTGAAGTATTCTGTTGTCAACTCCTCTTGTATCATTCTATGATAACTTACCGTGGTTCTCTGGTTCGGTTTTTAAAAATTTGGGGGTTTTTGGAAAATTCTATGTTTGAAAGAAAAATTTGAGCTGAAAATAAAATCTCCACGGCATTTCAATGCCGGTTGCTTCTTACCAAGTCTAGCTTCTCGCTGACGGGTATGCTCTTAATACAATGGTCAGGCCATTAGGCCTTTCCAAATTTCCATTTCAAAATTCTTAGGGTTGTCTTGCCATACTGGCTTCTCTCGCCGTCTTGGTACTTGCTAAGTACTGGTCGCTTGTCAAAGCTCTTCTTAAAAGTCCCGTTAATACTGCACTTGCCGTGGCAAGTGCGCGGTACAGGCGGTTTTTAGGTTAACTCATACCGGTCACGGTATTGTTCACATTGTATTTGGTAGCCTTGTCGGCTCTTCCTTGATCCTTTCATTGGATAACTGCTCCTTAGAGCTGCTTCTCATTCCTCTTGACATGACTGTCATTCATTTAGGTGCTTCTCCACTCTCGGAGTTCCTTAATTACTTTAGTTCAATGCTTTACCTCGTTGCTCGTTCCCACGTCTTTACTGTGGTTACCGAGGTTTAACTCATTTAGGCACTACTTTTGTAGTCCTATTCGGGTATATCTCATAGTTATACTCGTAGCTGTCTAAGCTATATCAGTGAAGTATTGCAACTTCTTCGGGTGTGGCAGGGTGGGCGTACCTACTCTCAACTAGGTTCTTAGTTGGTTAGTATACCGTTAGTGGTATTACATAGCCATGGCGGTCCGTAGACATGTGTCCCAGTTCCCGTTAGTTCTCATGAATCCGCCTTGTTGCACGGTTGGTGCATACTTCTTGCCGCTGCTCGACCAGCTGGGTTCTCGCGACTGCTAAGCATGTCGCCCCAAGTTGCCACGGATTCTGGTCTTCTTGGATTAGGATTTCTCGACCTCACGTCATTGAGCGCGGTTATTATCGTTCCAACGGGATCCGTCTCCGGGGTTTCCGGTTCTCAGGATCTACCGCATGACAGGTTCTGGTTCATATTGAAATATTTAATAACTGCCGGATCGGATTTCCCCGTCTCTCTGGCGTTCTTCCCCGAGCTTTTAATATGGGGGTTTGTGGAGGGCGGGTCTGGTATTGTAGGTATCCAGAACATTCTGGAAGTTCCTAACTAGCGCATCTCTCACGCTATCACTCAACCCTTAGCCCTAAGTCTTTGATTCCTAACTCGGTACTTCCTAGGCTCAGTATTTCCAGTCATCAGAGCGATACTTCGCTCTGATACCATTTTTGTAACACCCCAACCGTTAAACACGTCATTACCTCTAAACTGTCACTAAATGCTCTTACTCACGCAGCGGAACTCTAATTACAACGAGGGGTGAAACAACGCCGTTAGCCACCCATATGGCTAACCAGGCCTTTCTTACGTACCGTAACGGTCTGATGAACTGGAACAACCGAGTACATAATACATAAACAATACTCAAATCATTTCTTTACTATACCGAGTCTACAATATATGGATGCCGACAACATATTCGGTCTTACACCTCTTTCAATACATAAGTAATTAAATCTAACTACCCATGCAAACCACCGTCCCCGTCCTACTCTCGAACAGTAACATCTTCGGTGTACCTGAAAAATAAAAACGTTGCCCCTAGGGGCTCAGCTTAACGCTGCATATGAAATTCGCATACCCCGAGCGCTAACCGGGGTACGCCGACTACTTTTGTCGGATATACATGGAGTTCATTTTAGTCAAACAACATGCATCATAGCAATACAATATAAATGTGTATTACTCAAGGAATCTACATCCATTCACGGAACACAATTCCTAACTAACATAACAAGGTTGTTAGTTGTATCAGTTTACTCTTAGGCCTTGAGGATTATACCTCACTATGCCTTGTTTACTCATTCAACATCTCACCCACTCTCTCGGGTTACTTATTCATATACACACCCATTCTCTTGGGCTACTCATTTTATACTCACCCATTCTCTCGGGTTACTTATACACATTATCTCATCCACACTCTTGGGTTATTTACACTCAAGCTATTGTAGATTCTCGAGACACTACAGGTCTCCTGCGTCACGCTTGTTACTCTTAATACATTCTCAGGCCAAAACTCATGGCTCTCGGGCATAGTCTTACTTCCCCGGTTTCGACCCTACTCTGGTCTAGCATGGTGGGAAGGTTCAACTAGCTCACGGAACTCTCTCTTAGTTCCTAACTCTTTACATAGGTCCGACTACTCTCGGACTACTCTCATTCCCATACACTCCTCTCTCGGAGTTATAATAATATTATGTGTTTATTCTAGAAGCATCACTCTCGATGTTTCTAATGACTTTGGGAACAATACACAAGTTCGGTTAATCATAGGTTTTAAGAGTTACCCATACGTTTCATTTACTCATACATTCGGTTATTTTCTTATACTGGGTAAAATCCTCATATAGGAGGTCGACCATGTCTCAAGGGAGCTACTAATCCCTTAGGTCTCTTTCACCTTCTTCACTAGTTCAGATCTTCGAACTATCTTAAATCCTCTTGAAGGAGGTTCACTTATCTTTCCACTCTCATTTGTTTCGTGGATTGTGTCATTATGGTTTACTAACCGTTATCGGGTAATTACTCAACCCGCATATCTCCTCACATTCTAGGGAGTTCATATGTTTGCGTTATCGTTATACTTTAACGGATAGTTTGTGTGTTTGCACGTTTTCGTTATCATAAGCATTGACCCGATCTATGGGTCTCTAGCCAAACGTTACTCACCACGAGTCGGTCCACACACTATGTTAGACCACACCGGCATACAAGTATGTTAGCTCATACAATATACAACAAGGCATACATAATCAAACAATAGATTATTTTCATGCTTTAATCTTGATTAAGCCGGCACACAAACACACAAATCAACGTAACTCGGTTAGCACGCGGAGTATGAGAAAATCATACCTTTCACCGGGGTTTTTACTTTTACCGGGTCATCTCACCATGCTCGGTTCACACACGATCCTCTGATAACATTCAAATGCTTATATTAACATTAACGCGTTACGGTAAGTAAAACTAATACTCCCGTACTTGACCCCGTTATCCCGTTATTCCTAGTTCAGTTCATGTGTTCTTAACTCACAACTTTCTCACTCACTTCTCAAACTTATTTACACTTATTAGGACCTTTATTAGTCACCAAACAAGGCCTAAACATCATCTAAAACCATTTCCATTCACGTCCCCATCATTAGGGCACTTAAAAACACTCTCTGGTACATTTTTACACTGGTCCGGGTTTGTGTCAGGGGTTACAAACCCGGACCAGACACGGTTTAAAGTCTCGGGTGCATTTTACATGTGGTCCGGGTTTGTGTCCTGGTATACAAACCCGGACCAACCCCTGTTATAACTCTCGGGTGTTTTTGATGTGGTCCGGGTATACATGCTAGTTTACAAACCCGGACCCTTAATTCATAAACCTCTCGGGTGCATTTTAGGGGTGGTCCGGGTTTGTGTCCTGGTTTGTAAACCCGGACCACTCCTCTGCTACAACGTTCTGCCATGTTTAGGCTTGGTCCGGGTTTCTATCCTGGTTTACAAACCCGGACCGGTTGCAGTAATGTAATTTCTCTTGTTTCTGATTATGTTACCACTCTAAACTTATACCCACTTCTTCCTCAATCTTCCTTCATGTAATTCAACATATTTTAACACCTAATCATGCCCAAAACCTCCTTAAATCATGGACAAAACTTATCACTTACTTAATTCATGCACAACTACACACATATTCCACCCTCTCTGTTACACTGATGCACAACAGCACTTCTAGCTTCTTTGTTTCTGTAGTAATTTTCCAATCCTTTCTTTCCTTCCATTCCAACTCCACGCATCAATACACTCAAGCCCATACATTCCTAGGCAAATAACTACTCATGGTGAATCCAAACACACCTTGTTTCTTTTCTCTCACAAACACCCAAAGCCTCCAAATTCCTAAATCAAATTCGACAGAGCTTATACTTTCCTAAGCAATTTCACCACAACAAAACAGCTCATAAATCAGTTCTTCACCCCTGTTTGATTTAGGAATTATCAACTTCAAACACTTACCACATTAACACATTAAATTCCCCCTTGCTCACACATATATAACAGTTAGCCTCAAGGCTTATTACCCACTCTTAAACATCGTTAAACAATCTCATTACTTGTTCAACCTTGTAGTTTCATGACTACACTAACACATTGACATTCAGTCCACATTAAAAGTCTATTTCCCCGAGACAACAATTCAACACAAGGTAAGCTCAATTACCTTGCTAGTTTCGGTTTCTCTTCCTCCTTCCTTCTCCTCTTGTTCTTTCTTTCTTCTTGGTCTACCAAATGAGGCAAGCTACCGCCATGCCCAAATGACACACACACCACCATCAAGTCAATTACCACTCTTGATATCAACCCTAGCTAGAATTTTAAGGAGGGTTCTTAAGGTTTTAAGGAGGCATTACCTTGCACTTTTAGATGGAGCTCTTGGGCAACAAAGCTAGAATTCCATCCCTTAATGAAGATCAACAATCGGCTGGACATGGAAGAAAGGGGATGCTCACTTGGAAAATTTCCAAAGAAATATAAGAGAGGCTAAAATGGTGAGCTCTTAAGTTTATTTTTACCTTGGAGTAATAAGGAGGAGATGGAGGTCCAAAAACACTTCTTCAAGCTTCAAAAGGGCCTACTGCCATGGTGATGGAAATGGAGGTTTTCCAATTTTGAAAGGTGGAGAATGTTCCTTGAGATGAGAGGAAACCAACGGTACACTTTTTATGGAGTTTGGTGCTTGTTTGAGGGTTCAAATTAGACAGAAGGGAAGTGCTGTTGGAGTCTGACAAATCGCCATGGCTGCAGAGAAATGAAGAAGAGAGCTCTGGTGGGAAGGGGAAATACGTGAGTGAATTCAAAATGGGGAGGAGAGAGTATTAAAGCCCCCTTTACTATTCCCCCTCTCTACTTTATTTTTTTTGTCATCTAGTGACTTATAATAATTAATTGATAATTAAGTGTGTGAGTGAGGCAGTATATATATATTAATAACCGGCCCCCACACTGTTAATATCCCGGGTCATTTTTTCGTCTTTTACTGACAACTTCTTGTTGTTTTTAACCCGGTTCGGCACTATTCACTCACCGAACCAGTTTTTCGGATTTTCCTCGTTTCTTTATTTTTAATAATGGTTATTAAGCTTCCATTAATACTTAATTATAGTTATCTAATCAACTATAATTTTTACGGGTCCGTTTGACCACTTATAGTTGCGTTTTCGGGTTTTCTCGAAAAGCGTGCTATAAACTCCGTTAGCATTTTTAATCCATTATTTGGATTCATTTTCTTCGGGAATTATTCTCACATATTAATTAGGCATAACTAAGCCTTAGGAGTCCATCTCGGACCCTAACGAGATCATATCTCTCCTTTATTATTCATTTAATGCGCGTTTTAGCGTTTTCGCGTTTTGCGCATTTCTCTTTCTTTTGGTTTTATTCTCTTTACCAATACTTTCAAGGCACCATTAGGCCTCTATAAATCGTATTAGAGTAATTTAATCACCATTTTTAGATCCGGGGTATTAAAGAGACACTTATGTTAAGTTATCCGTTCATTTAACGAGACGGTAACGAGTAATGTAATGAGCTTAATCATGAGACTGGCACATTCTCTGATACAAGTGAATTGACTATGTTTGGGCCGGTCATAAGGAGAACTGTACGCCGTTATGTTATGTATTGTTGTTATGATGCAATATCTATTGCGATGTATTATGTGCACGTTGAACGTGAAAGTGTTTTATGTGTTGTTATGTGATGAATGTTATATGTTATAAAATGTGGAGTATGTGGATCATGGATATGAATCCCAGTTGGTAATAAGAGGCATTTAAGGATAACCCGATTAATGGGTAAGTGTCGTCTATTAAGGGAGTAGCTCCATCAGAGGAGAAACACTCTAGGGGTAATGAATACCATGAGTGACCTATCAAGTATGGATATGTTATCTGTTTGATGAGCCTATTGAGGCGGAATGATTCGTGTTGTGTGTTTTAAGTTACATGCATGATTTAAATATAATCAACCGCATGCTAAGACGACAATTAGTTGTGCGTGGCCCGGTATCATGCGGGCTGTGGGATTACCATACCAGCAATGGTGCTGAGCCCCTTGGGGGCCACCCTTTCTCTTCTTTTCCTATTTCAGGTACAAAAAGCTGGAGCCGTTCGAGAGTAGGACGGGGTAGTCGTTGTACATGGGTAATCATTTAAGTTGTATATATACAGTAGGTGTAGTAAGACCGAAATTGTTATCGGCACCAGTTTGTAAATACTCGGTACAGTTGGAAGGTATGGGTATGTTTTGTTGTTAATGGGAAGGGATAATAATGTGTAGTCGCTCGGGAATCTAGTCCATCAGACCGGTACAATGTTTATGTAATAGCCTTGTTAGCCACGTGGGTGGTTAACGGCGTGTAACACCAATGAGTTAAGTAATGTGATGAAGTATATTTTCCGCTGCAGGTTGTTGTTATGTGTTTGTTGATGGATGGGGTGTTACAGTAGGTGTTTGTTAGGCATCAAGTATCATGGGGAAGAGCCCTAACTAACGCGCCTCACGTACTACCCCAACCCTTGACTCACTGTCAGAATTCCTAATTCCAAGTTTTCCTATACTCGGTATTTCTCTGTTCCAGTCATCAGAGCGTAGTTACGCTCTGATACCACTTTCTGTAACACCCCGAATAATGACCAACCAATAAACGACGCGCCAACAGCTATCACGAGTTATCTACGCAGCAGTTCAAATCTCCATCCGGGTGCCACAGATGCCAACCACCCACGTGGTTGACAGACCACATTACTAACACCAAGTTACGGTCTGAATGACTGGGAACAGCCCTCTATCAAAACTCGTATACAATTTAAGATACAACTAAATGCCGAGTGTCTACAACAAAATTAGCATATCATAATCTGAAAATTACATCTCGGGTTTAGTAACAACCCATACATTGAACATACTACTACAACTCAGAAGTCATGCCCTGATGGACTACCCCCATGGTAGCCATCCCGCCTACGCTCCGTTATCATCCGACACAATACCTGTAAAAATTGGGTGTAAAGGACTCAGCAAACTACGTTGAGTATGAACGTGTGAAGCCCGCATGTTGCCGGGCTACACGACTACTTGGTCGAATATTATTAAGTCAATTTACATGCTATAATAAAGTAGTAAAGCAGGCCACAATACATCATGGTTCCATACACACTCAAAGGTAGCAAAGCATTAACAACAACGACCAAGCAAAACATGCTGGCATCATAGCAACAACAGACACGCAACCAAGCACAACAAGCTGCTAGTATTGCAACAACAATCATGTAATAATAAAATGTGTGCGTAGGTATGTTATACCCATGATCCTCACTATGGGATCATTCGAGCGTTGTGTGTTTTCAATTCTTTTCTCTTGTTCCCATAATATATATTCTCTTTTTCTTTTCATGCACCCGGCCTGGGGATATAGTTAGATCCGTGACCATATCATGTAGGTGCCAATCTTTCCTTGTTTCTTTAAGGATTATTTGTGAATTCTTTTATTACCGCACGTTGGAGGACGTCTCCTCCATAGCAAATCCTCCATTCCCGGCGTCATCCATCGAGAAAGAGGGGTCATCTTTAGACCCCAGGTTATGCTCTCCAATTAGCTGATCCTCCAATCCCGACATCATGTCAAGAAAGCGGGGTCATCTCTAGACCGCAGGTCATGCTTCCCAAATTGCCAATCTTCCAGTCCCGGCGTCGTACGTCGAGAAACAGGTGTCATCTTTAGACCCCAAGATGTGCTCCACAATAGTCGGTCGAAGGATCTGATGCAGATACCAACTCCCGTTCATTCCATACCGCGCGGCCCGAGCTGTTGTCTTCCCGGGTTATTCTCTTGTTTCACCAGTTGGTATTTTACTTTTAATTATCATTATAATCTCGACACCATAGTGGGTGTCATTAGCGGTCCTCTATAGTTAGAGAGGAGTTTTCCCTTTATGTAGTTCCCTTGTTTACATAGTTCGTTGTCTTTCATCTCAAGGTTTCATAAACGAGAAAGGGACTAAACTACTGTGTGCGTGCAAGTAATATGCCGCAATGATACATAACAAGCATATAAGCAAGTCACAACAAGCAATCCAATTTCATGCTTTAGTCTTATAGTCATTGTCAACAAAGCACACAGCACACAAGCCGTGTAACACGGCAACATACGAACCACACATGTCCATACCTTATAATAGCCGATGCGTATGTACTCGTACTAAGGTTTCCCATCGGCCGCGAGACACACTCCTATAATCGTTAACAGCGGGTTAGTTCGTTCAATCATTCGTTATTGTTCGTGTGAGTATTTGTAACACCTTACTTAATCCAGTACGTTGTAGTTATCCTTATTGGCCCTACGTCTGTAGTTGGACTCGGGCTCTTGTTTAAGTAGTTCCTTGTTAAGAGGTTTCGAGCTCTGTCCTAGCCAGTTCCTTCCGGTGTTTGCTAGATTGTTTCTAGTTAACCTCTATGTATACAGCCACTCGTTACCTTTCCTGTTTAACTTACGAACCCTTGAACTCTCACAAGTGTACACGTGAAGGTTCGTTCCCCTTAGCTATCTTAGCTTTCAATCCCATTTCTCATTTGCTTAGCATTCACCCCAAGGGTTTTCTACCCCTTCCATCTCACCCTAGGCTCCTCTTAAGTACATATTGATCTTGTTCCCATTTTGTTGCTATCCTAATTCTGAATCCTAGAACAAAACTTACCATATTCTACTCCTAGGCTCCCATATTAGTAAACCTACTAACTCGGGTTATACTTCTAGACCTTACGTTATTAATTCTTCACATACCAACACTAATGTTTACGGTTTGGCACTTAACACCTAACCCTATCCGAATTGACTCTCAATTTCCTAGTTAGCCCTTAGACCATCGTTTTGCTCTAACACATCCTAGCCTTCACTAGTTGTTGGTCACCTTCACCATCTCGGTTGTTAATTTAACTTACTATACTCTTGTCAACGACTACTACTGAATTGACACTAGATTCCTAGGAGTTACTAGTCAACCTTCAAGATCCTTTTTAAGTGTTTTGACTTACACCATATTTAGCTATACCCCTATGTTTACGCCATCAACTGAAGTCTAACTCCCCTAACGGTTTTTTTTATTATTATTTTTTTACCAATGTGCTTAGACGTGTTAGCTATGACTTGGGTTCTCCATTAAATCAAGGCCTCACTTTTAACCCCCTACAGATCGATTAAATTGAGACACCAGTTTCAGAATCTGAAACACAACTCCATGCGTATCTCCCATTCTGTTTTCCTTGTAATGCATTAAGTTGATGTCCTATCTTTCCAAAGTGCTTATAGACCTAATTAAGTGTATTAGTAAGGTTTTAAGTTTATTAACAGGCCAACACAACACTCTTAGCATCTCTAAAATCCAGCTATACAGAAGCTACCGGTTACCGCAAAAGAATAGGAAAACCGAATCAGTGCATTACTTCTTTATTCCTGATTTCAGCTAGCTAAGTTGACTTCTAACTTCTCCCTGGTTGTTTACCCATCTAGCTGAGTGTGTTATCGGGGTTTTAAATTCACAACAGATCCACAACAACATGGTTTAAGCCACTGAAACTTCATCATACTGAAACTGGATGCAACTAAAAAAAAAACTGAAACACGGTTTGAGTGTCTTTTCTTTTGTCCTTGATGCTGCTTATTAACCTCATTTCTATTTTTCCCCCGGAATGTTTACCCATTTAGTCAGGTGTTTAAGTAAGGTTCTTAAGCTTAAGCCCATTCCAAAACCTCACTGATAACCCCTTAAGCTCTCCTATACTGAAAAATGCAAATTGCAGAAAACCGCAGCTGAGCTTCTGCACCAGTCCCTTAGTTGGTTCATACAGGATTGTTTATTTTCGAACTCGTTAGCTTTCTGTTTAGATCTAAGGCAACTGTCACATTAGTTACCTAATGTAGCAGCGTTTTACTAGCTATTAACCTAGACAATTCCATACCTATTCGACAGTGGGATGCACAATGTTTCAACCGAGCACGTTAGTTTTTCTGCTGTCTTACTAAAGCAATTTATAACCAGGTTTTCCCTTGGTCCCAACTTGTTAACTTCCCTAGGCTTAAACCGACGTATTCCCAGCATTAATTTGGCCCAGTTTTCAGCACATAACGCTTAGTCACTTCTTCAGTTTTGACTGACAGTTCATCTTGGTTATTCTGTGACATCAGTCCACCATTCCCTTAGCCTCAGTCACAGGACATAAGCACTCATATTTCTCAGGAACGGAACATCTACCTCTCAGCTCGATTTGTTAAGGATCCTACACCCAAAACCCGCCTACCAATTCTTTTCTTTGTTTAGCCGGTTTTCCCTAGCCTTTCTGTGACATGATTTCCTAAGTTCCTCAGCAAGAGTATAAATAACATATCAGCTCAAACTCTCCAGCACAACCGCATACATTTTTCGGCAGCCAAAAACATAAAATTCTATCTCCCACGCATCAGCATTATTGTTGTCTTATTAAGGCAATTCATAATCAGATCTTTCCTAAGTAGTTTATTAGTTCATTACCCAAGGGTTATACTCACAAGTTTTCAGCAGATTTTATGCAAGGTTTTAACTTTTTAACTTGTTGTTCAGCCAACTAACAGCTAGCATATCAGCTTGACAACCAACTAGATTATTAACACATTATTGCAAGCTTTTGTTCCAGTTCCTTTTAGACAACACCCTTTACAAAACAATAACAAGCAACCATGGATTAGAGGTCACAACCTTGGGATTTCCGGTGTTGTTTTTCCTGGGTTGTTTCTGGGTACCCCGTTCAGTAGTTTTTCTTTCACCTAGAAAGACCCAAATGTCAAGATAAGTGGTTGTTCATTTCATATCAGATATTAGGAGTTAAAATGCCAAGGTTTCCAGCGGGTCTTTACCTTACTTGGAGGGGATTACTCCCTGGGGTTTTTTTTTGAAGCCTTAGTTGCCGAATACACCACAAAACAAGGCCCTACATGAACGGTATGAACAACCAAGAAATTCAGATCAATGATGCCTTTAGAAGCTCTAAAACAGAGAGGAACTAAGGCAAGAAAGCTTGACAGTTTGTGGTCTCACACTGGATTCGATTTCAAGACAGTCCCTAATCTGGTTTTGGGTGATTTTTGGCGCACGTATGAGGCGGTGCCCAAGTGGAACTCATGCATGCAAAAAGGTTGGACAACAAGGGAGGTCAGAAATGATTTTCGGATAGAACACATAGAAGGAAACAGGAATGAAGGAGACGGGTTGGAGTATTACCTTGAGTTAAGCTTAAGCACGACAGGAGTGGGTCTCCCTTGCAGATACTCAACACATTTCATACGGGTATTTACAGAAGGTTACATGCACGAAGAGCAGAAGTTAAAGACTGAAGATTTCTCGGACACAGAAACCAGGAATGATGTGGAGGAGTTGCTTACCGATTTCCTTGTTGTTTGGTGCCAATCGGGTTTTTTTTCTCCAGAACTTGCGCCAGAGTTTAACATGCAAGGAAAGGTTAAGGAAGAGTGAGTTCGTGGAAGTTTATAGGGGGCCATTGGAATTCTTCGAGCACGACAGAGGTGAAAGTTCAAAGGGAGTGCAGTAGCTTCCTTACCTCATTAGTTTGCCTTGAGCTGCTTCCATCTTGCGCCAATATAGAGGAGCTTCTGCATATTGTCAATTTACTCCAGATTGCCGAAGCTGAATGACTCGCACCAGAACTTTGGGAACTCCAAAGTCCTGCTCTGGACTTGCATGCAATCGGGGAAACAACTGGGAGAAGGTGAGGGTTGCGTGGGTATAGTAACCGGGAATCACATATGCGAGGAATGGGGACATTTGTCTGAAAAGCCGGGAAGACAATTTGCATGGGAAGGATGGAAGGGATGGAGTGGTCTGTTGGCTAGGGCTACAGACTCACGTGATGAGGGGAGCAAGTGACAACGGTTGGAAACAGGGGAATAGTTAGTATTGTTGGGTAATTGGAAAGATTAATGAATAGCTTAGTATATCAATGTAATATGGGCTGATCAATTGGAGTTTCGGGCACCTCCAAAGTGGGGGCTGATAAATTGTTAATCCTTTTATGTTATACATATGAGTAGTGTAGTGAGTCAATAGAGTTAAGTGGTACATCATGTTATCGAATATGAGCACCAGCTAAAACGGTAAGGGCATTCCAAGTTGGTACGAAAGGTACCGGGTTCGAACCCCGGCGGGAGTGCACTTGCTCTTTTTTTTTAATCAGTTATATACATGTCCATTTGTATATATGTGCGGCTATAATACTATGTCGTGTTTTTAATTATACACGCGACTACTTTATTTTGTGACGTTATTAGTTGTTATATACGACGTTGTATTTTGTAACGTTACGTATGCATATTTTCATATACGTACATGTATAAGTACGTGACCGTGTTAATATGTAATGTTGTCATGTTTTCGGACATGTATATACTAAATTTAATTGTTCGCACATGATTTAATTTAAACTTCACCAATTTAGACTGCTAATTATTCGGGGTATTACATGCTATAATAAAACAGTAAAGCAGGCCACAATACATCAGGGTTTCATACACACTCAAAGGTAGCAAACATTAACAACAAGCAACCAAGCATAACATGCTGGCGTCATAGCAACATCGAACACGCAACCAGGCACAACAAGTTGCTAGTATAGCAACAGCAATCATGTAAATGGTAAAATGTGTTCGTAGGTATGTTATACCCATGATCCTCACTATGGGATCATTCGAGTGTTGTGTGTCTTCATTTCTTTTCTCTTGTTCCCATAATATATATTTACTTTCTCTTTCCATGCACCAGGTCTGGGGATATAGTTAGATCCCGTGACCATACCATGTAAGTGCCAATCTTTCCTTGTTTCTTTAAGGATTATTTGTGAATTCGTTTATCACCACAATTTGGAGAACGTCTTGTCCATAGCCCATCTTCCATTCCCGGATAGCTCTCTCTCTCTCTGTTGTTTTTAAATGTTACTAGCCACTGCCCCGGATACCAAGAGTCCGTCTCCCTATTCCTTTTCAATGTTACTAGCCTCTGCCCCGGATACAAAGGGTCCGTCTCCCTATGCCTTTTTATGTTCTGGTCTCTACCCCGGATACAAAGGGTCTGTCTCCCTATTCCTTTTCAATGTTACTAGCCTCTGCCCCGGATACAAAGGGTCCGTCTCCCTATGCCTTTTTATGTTCTGGTCTCTACCTCGGATACAAAGGGTCTGTCTCCCTATTCCTTTTCAATGTTACTAGCCTCTGCCCCGGATACAAAGGGTCCGTCTCCCTATGCCTTTTTATGTTCTGGTCTCTACCCCGGATACAAAGGGTTCGTCTCCCTATTACTTTTAATATCATTGGTCTCTACCCCGGATACAAAGGGTCCGTCTCCCTATTCCTTTTAACGGGTATTGGCTTATCATTATCATTGATAGTTCGACACCATAGTGGGTGTCATTAGAGGTCCTCTATAGTTAAGAGGAGTTTTCCCTTTATGTAGTTCCTTTGTTTTGTTTATGAGGTTCGTTGTGTTTCATCTCATGGTTTCATCAACGAGAAGGGACTACACTACTGTGTGCGCGCAGGCAATATGCAACAATAATAGCAAGCGGGTAAGCAAGGAAAATAAGCAACCCATTCACATGCTTTACACAAGCTCACAACAGACAAATAAGCACGGTAAAACAAACATCCGTTTTCATGCATTAGTCTTGTGGTCATAGTCAAACAAGGCACACAGCACACAAGCCGTGTAACACGGCAACATACGAACCACACATGTCCATACCTGATTTAGAAGCAAAAGTTGTCTCACACACACGGCCCCGGTTGGCGTTCGTTACAGTCCTAAAGTTAATTAAAACAACTTGTCAGCTTATGGTTGCATGTGACGACTGTAGTGACATTTTCCTAGTTTATCCCATTTTATCGGGTGTATTTTCTTGGGTAAATTTTTGGGTGTTCGACTTATATTAGTCCCTTAGAAACCTTCCAAGTATTTACCTTAAACTTTATCAACTCCTCGGACATTTACATTGTCAGTTCATACGTTAACTACGTCCTCTCCTCTAGCTAATGTCTTAGAGTATTATGAGCACTAACAAGCAACAAGTTTATCCAATTTGACCATTCTCCCATATTTTCCTCATAATTACATCGTAACCCCTTTTATTTTATAATCAACACTTTAATTATTCAAACCCTTATATTATACCCCTGAATTAGTTTACATCATTACTTAAATTCCCAAACCTTTTAGGATTATACACTAATCCCTTCACATATTAAAATCTCCCTTTATGCACAAAAGTTTCGATAATTACATATACTCCCATAGTAGTAATTTTTGTTATTCTCTTTGACTTAATATTCCTTGAAATGCTTAGAATAATTATCCACATCATTTTATTTGGTCAACCGTCATAGGTGGTCAAGGTTAACCATCCAAACACTCAATTGACCCTATTTTCCTATATTTACGGTAATACCCTGACTTTCACCATATTTACATTTTTAAATCCTTTGATCTTATAGAATTTATTTTCAAGCTTATAAGTTATTTTCTAATACCCAAACCTTCGGCCTTAATATAGTTTGGCACCCCTAGTTTATTTTAATTACACTTTGACCCCAATATTGGACCCTTTGTCCATAAATGACCTTTGTAAGGTTCACAATTTATTTAAGTTATACTTTCCACTTATAACTAATTTACTTAACACCTAAATTCATTAACAACTTTCCTGAACATCCTTAGAGGATTATTTTCACTATAAACTCACTTTTGCACCAGGATTTTATTTAACTCACATATTCTCTCCAAACTTTATAATTAACATCTAAAGCTGTAAATAATTAAATAACATAATTCTAATGCAACATTACATGACACACTATAAACCATCAAATGACATTAAAATGTCCAAATTAACTACATACCCCGTGGCTTTCACTTGTCTTTATCCAAATCTTTTTAAATTAATTTCCTTTCCCATTTAATTTCAAATATAGTTCTTATAAGTCATTTATACTTAGATATATCGACCATACATATCCCCATAATTAATTATAATAATTAGGGCTTAATTAACCCATCACCCGCATTAAGCTCTCGGTCTTCCTTTTTGTACGGATTACCATAAATCCTTTTAAATCAATTTATACATTACTCGTCACTACAAGATACAAGTTCAATTGGGGCAATATAAGTTGCCCCAATAGATCAAAATTTTGCTCTAATCAGGTAATTGGAGCAAGATTAATCTTGCCCCAAGGTTGCACTAGTTGATTCGCTACAGTAACTAATTTGGTGCAACTTTTAATTTCGCCCTATTTGACATGCACTATTAGTGCAACAAAAGATGCACCAATTGATGAAATACAAACAGGGCAAATATAAGGTGCACTAAATGACCCTATTCAATTAGTGCAATCTATGATAGTAGCCCCATTTGATCAATAGAAAAAAGGGCAAATTCTCTAGGTGCTCTGTTTGGTGTGACCATACGGTTATTAGATGAACAACACAATTAGGGCATGTAGAATATTTGCACTATTTGATGCTAACAAATAGAGCACAATTTACATGTTGCCCTATTTATTCAACACCAAATGGTGCGACATTCCACGGTGCACTATTTGAGAACATACTAACAGTGCCCAAACTATATATTGCACTATTTAAGGACGTACTAATAGTGCACAAACTATATATTGCACTATTTGATGTTTAACAAACAGGGCACCAGTTTTGTTTAGCCCTGTTTGATATCCTTCAATGAGTGCAATTTAAATTTATTGCTCTATTTAATACAACATTTGGGGCAAAAATAAATGCCCTATTTGATCTTTCACCTTTAAAAAAATAAAATTATGCATTTATAATATTAATAGTCTCATTATTTGGTCAATTAAAATCTTAATAAACATGACAATTACGAAAGATGGGTCAAAAATATAATTTATTATTAATATTTTTCACAAAATCCGTACAACCTTTGTATCAACCATACACAACAACCTCTGGTGTCATGGTGAGACTTCCACAAAATCTATCATACAACCTTTCATAACTGTTCAATATATCCTAAATGTATCAACAATATACAACTACTACAAAATCTGGCATACACAATCTTTTTGTCTCCACCTTCACACATCTGTCATACTCATGATCTCAATTACTTGTGAAGTCCTTCAAATCTGTAGCCAGCCTAAAAAAAATAGCAAGCAACATTTTAATCAGATAACAAACAACATTTCAAATAGGCTTCTGATTTCAGATAGCAAACAACGTCTCAAGATGCAAGTGCTGTATAAACTCTCTGCAAATGTCAATCAAATAGCTTTCCGATTTCAATCAGATTGCAAACAGCAGAAAGAAAATACACAGACACAGAGTAATATCACAAACTAAAGTAAAATGTCGAAGAAGATAAGGTAATATGTTAGCATAATCTGTTAGTATCTTACTTCAACTCACAATCTGTTAGTATCTAAATTGTTGTATAAACGCCAAATGTAGCACTATAAAATTATTTATTCAACAGACAGTTTCTTATGATCACCTATTGCAACAACCTCTCATTGTTAGCGTAAGCATGCAAATAAAGAATCTAAATGCAATACAGATACAACAAAATAGTCGAATGAGAAGCTAAGCAAATTTCACAAAACCCTTGACAATTCAGAAAGATTTATCTCATACTTTGAGGATGGCTAACGTCTTTATGTGCAGAAAACTCAAAAGAGAAACGATACCAACTAACAAGCAGCTCAAGCATTAAGGTTTCTTGTTTGTAGAGTTATATTACAATGGCACACAAACTCAGACATAATAAACTTCATAGCAAACAAAGCAGTATGTCTTATCTTTATATTTCAGTAACCAATTGCTTTACATGCCACTTCAGAAACTACCCTCATAGTAAACCAGAGCCATGAAAGTAACGGACACGAGAGTAGCTCATGAGTTACCTTTGTGTATTGTTTGTAAGCACTTTGACCAGTAAGAAGTTGCCCTATTTAAAGTCTATTAAATAGTGCGAAAAATAAAATGCACCAATAGATACTGTCTATTAGAGTACAATTTTACTTTGCCCCATTTACTCTAGGCACTATTAGTGCGACTGATAACAGTTGCACTATTAGAAGTCCATCAATTAGTGCACAATGTATTATGCACCCATAGATACTCTTTATTAGAGTAAAATTTTACTTTGCCCTGATTAGTCATTCTTGCATTTTACATGTAACATATGAAAATAGGGCAATACACAATATTGTTCCGGTTGATGCTATCAAATAGTGCAAGTATTGATATGTGCACCTTTTATGGTCAAATAGTGCGGTGTGCGTATACTCTATTTGTCATAACTTTTAGGTGCAACTTATTAATTGCACTAATTGATAATCTAAAATTGCCCCAAAAAGTCAATATTGTTGTAGTGCGTAACCATCCCAGACTCAAAACAAATAGTAGCATATCCTAATTATAGGGCCTAAAAAAATAGCATAGTAATTCCTTTAGAATAGTATTCAAATATAACTAAAATTATATTAACATCACGGTATATACAGAATTTCCTTCAGTCTTATTTCTAAACCATTTTTCTCACATTTTTAGCATTGATACTTATATACACTTAATCAATTATCATTATCTCCTTTTTCCATCCTAATTTATAACCATCTCAACTTTCGTATTATTAATTTAAACTAATGCGTATGTATATATATACACCCGTTATTTGCGTACGAATTATAATTCAGCATTACACATATTTGCTCATTACTTATTATGTGTTATAACTCCAAAATAACTCATATATATATATCTAAGTATATACATTACATGCTACACGGTTTCTTTTAATCTATTATTTGGACATCTACCCATCCAATTACTATATCACCTTAAGGCCATTTTTAAGTCAAGTTTTTTGACTCCAAACTCTTTCAGCCTCTAGTGTTTTTTTTTGTAAGTCTCTTTGTCCCAAAATTTTGAGTGTGTTAAGACATCATTTGACTCATTCTAAACCAGATTCTCCCCGGCTTAAATATTAATGACATACCCTAAGTTTTAGGATACTAAAAATACATTTAGCTAGTAGAATGAGTCCTACTACTTAGCTAGCGTTCTAAAATGTTTTATAGCCTAAATACCTGTCCATAATACACGTAGAATCCTAGCTTACTTAGTACCTGATTTTAAATCTTTGTATCCTTACTTCCTAAGCCCATAACCAGCTAGTTTACTTAGTTAGACATTATATTATAGTTACTAGCCTATACATAGCTCACTAATAGCCATTGTTATCCAGTTACTCTCAGTTACCCATCTAACTTACGACCATTATTCTTTACATGTGTTCGACCGAGAATATCACACGCGCAAGTATACACTCAATCTCCTCAGTTTTTTTTTCGAGCCGTGGACTACAACTACCAACAGGGAAACGAGTTCAATTTCCTGCGGGAGAATGAAGGTAAAAGCGTAGGCTTGTGTAGCCACAATCTCAGGGTTCCGTACCTTGTCTTTTAAACTCTTTTCATGGGGTGCTTTCGGTGCATTCCTGGCTTGGGAAAGGAGCTGAGAACCAGTGGTTTTGTTGGCTTACTTCACTTGCTGCGTTGGTGTTTGGAACATGAAGGGATGGGTGCTGTCGTTCCAACTAAACATGGAAGAAGACTAGCTGGTAAATGCCAAGAGGAGGAAGGAACGAAAAGCAGCAACAAGGAGTTGGAGGTACCACGTACCGTTTCTGTTGTTGTTCTGTCCGGTGGGAATCGAGGAGAAAGCTCCCCTGGAACTGCTGTGGTTGGTGTTGTTTACACCGACAAGTAGAAGGAGGAGAGGTGTTTGAGTTTACCGTTTTTTTTTTTGTTGTTGTTTCATTCTCTTTTCTCTGGTCACTTGCTCCTCTGTTAGCTCCGTGAGTGAATGAGTAGGTTGTTGCAGTAGGCTATGCTGGTTGCTTCAGTCGAGAAGTGAGGAAGGGAGCTGCATCGGTACACAAGAGAAAAAAAAAAGGAGTAGCACTCATCGGTTGATTGTGATGTTGTTGTCTACGGTTTCATGCAAGGAAGGAGTGGGCTGGAACGATGCATGGGAAGGAAAGGAAGAGAGAACCCGAAGCAAGCAGGAGCAGTCCCGTTTTTTTTTCTTCGAGAATGCAACAGGAAAGAAGAGAGGTGGTGTTTGCCTTGCAACCGAGAATGCATGGTTATGCTCTGTTTGTATGTTGAGCTACGGTAATGAAGCTCTTTTTTTTTTTTTGTCGCATGAAAGGTTGGAGCAGTTTTGGGGTACCTGCGGCCGTGGACCATAGAGAAGAACAGAGCGGGTGTGTCTCCTTTTTGTTAGCTTGGGTTTGCCAAGATTACCGTGGGTGTATTGTGTCGCTGTTCGCCAGTCAGTGTAGAAGAGGAGTATTATTCTCGTGTTTTTCCCTCCAGGTATACGCATGAATCAGAGGAGATGAGAGGAGAGGTTGTCGTTGTTGGGAGTTGCTCACGAAGACTTTGTGCCGGGTTGTAAAAAGAGGAGAAAAAGGCTGCTAAGCCTTGGTCTGGTGTGGGGATACAGAAGAGGTGAAAAGAACGTTACTCTAGCAAGTGGAGTGGGCTCAGGCGTGGGGTAAGGGCCTCGGTGTGCTCAGTCGTTGGAAACAGGAACGGAGAATTTTGTGCATATGTAAAAAGGAGGTAAAGTCACCGATACTACGGTTTTACAGCAGTGATGTCTTTGTCGGGAGGAGCATGGTGCTGCTCGCAAGGGAAGTAAGTGTTGGTGGAGTGTGTGGTGCTGTTCGAGAATTCAAGCAGAGAAGTGTTTATCTCTGCTCCCGCTGTTGCGGTTTCAAGCTGAGAAAAGAATAGGATGAGGTGGAGCGGAAATGGGAAGCACGTGCAGTGTGCTTGTATGCTGATGAAAAAAAAGAAGGGAGGAGAAGTGTTGCACTGAACAAGAAGGAAGGCAGAGAGATGCTCGAGAACTTGTTGTCCACTGTTAAAAGAAGAAGAGTCCAATGGTGGCCGACATTGGGTTGGTCTGCAGTTTCTTCCTTTTTTTTTTTTTTTTGTAGTTAGCTAGATAGTTTATAGTTAGGTTAGTGCAATTAACTATTGAATATGAGCACAACTTAATTGGTTAAGACATTCGCTAGGCATACGAGAGGTACGGGGTTTGAACCTCAACGGGAGTGTCTTTGCTCTTTTTTTTTTCTCTTTTTTATAAGTTATATATGCCTATTTATATGTAACACCATATAATATACGTCGCGTTATTAATTTTATACGCGGCTACCTCATTTTGTTACGTTGTTAGTTATTTATACGTACATGTCTATATATATACGCCCCCTTTTATTTTTTGTCGCATTTTAGTTATATGTAACTATGCGACGTTATTATTTATTATTTACGACGTTGTAAAATTGTAACGTTACGTATATGTATTTTCATAAACGTACATATATAAGTACGTGACCGTATTAATACGTAACGTTGTCATGTTTCCGGACATGTATATACCAAACTTAATTGTTCGCACATGATTTAATTTAAACTTCATCAATTTAGACTGCTAATTATTCGGGGTGTTTCATTAAATTAGTGTTTAATGCTTAATTTATAACTAAAATAAACATTAAATCTGTAGCTTATGATTAAATATAGTACATAATAAATAATTAATATTAAAGTATTATATTTAATTATTAAATAATCCTAAATTAAAAAATAGTTAAAAAAACGGGCGGGTTCGGGTCAACCCGCTATGAGTTCAGGTTGAAGAAATATAACCCATTCAGACCTCAGGTCAGGTTCAAGTTGATCTAAACTATTTTGGATCAGGTTCGGGTTGAGCTCAACCTGACCCGAAATCCGATTTTGACACCCCTGACCATCACCCACTATAATTTCTATCATTTATCTACGTAGGTAATGTATCTGTCCATACTTACCAACTATATCTTTCCATCAGTCCTACTTATCAAACATGCCTAGCGTATAATCATCTCTTTGCACCTTCAATTTGAGAAACACACTCATTAAACATTATGCTTATGCATTCTTCTACTAGGCATGTTTCATTCTTCTATATATATAAGAATGAAAAAAGAAAAAGAAAATAAGGCATAGTACGATGAAAGTGAACTAACCTAGCATAAAAGGATCTGAAAATTATAAAAAGAACATGCTAACAACCAAAAATGACATAAAACACATACATACAAACTTCAATTTGGATGAGCAACACCAACTAACAAAATAAGATACATACATTAACAAAAATATCAACTATAAACTAAAAAGATTACATAAGTGAAAATTTATTCTTCTTCTGGCTTTAGTGCATCAACCAAGTTGACCTTACCAAACAAGAAGTAAGGCAAACAGGCTTGTCTTGGTCAATTGATGCATAGTAGTAAAGAGATATATGATTGCTAATACCATTCCAAGTGAAAACTCTTTGCCACACTCAAGACGAGAAACACTACACCTACAAACGATTGCGAAACGTGAGCAAACCATGCTACTCTAGTTAAGGATTTAGGTTCAAATTAATAAGAAATTCTAAACTTTGTTGGAGTTAATTTTGTCGCCACCTTCTTATTATTAATTTGGATTTCAAAATCATCTCCCATCTAGAGAAATAACAACAACATTAATTAATAATGTTTTGATACTCGCGTTTGTAGGCTCTAATAAATAATCCCTTGTCAAACCACCTTTAACCTATTGACGTTTACGCCGCTTAATAAAAGTATCACTCCAGAGATCAAACAACTCTTTGCCTAAAAAGTAAGAAATTACACCGGATTACAATATTTGACAATATGCTACTAGAATATTGTACCTATTAACACATATTAAATAAGATATTAACGTTATATGTTCTTTGGACATTTGTTAACTTTATAATTCAAGATTTAAGATTTGGGCTTTATGATTTAGGGTTTATGGTATATGATTAAGTGTGTCGGCTTAATATTTAACATTTAAATTTTAGAATTTAATCGATATAAAAGTACAAGATTGAGATCTCCTTCATCTTGACATATCTGTGGGATATCTGATAACATTTTTAAACACATAAAGTTAATATTTATTTGAATTACATATGAGTCATGCATTCTCTTTCAATAACTAATTATCACATAATTCCTCTTATTCATATTAATTGACGTTTTGATGGTGTACACGGATATTAAGGGAAAATCACCTAAACTAGCCTTGATTAATACTCCCTCCTATTCAAAATATCTGTCATTTTAGAGATGAATATGGATATATTTAAGTCCAGATTCATCTCTAAAACGACAGATATTTTGAACAGGAGGGAGTAGATAAAAAGTTAAGAGAAAAAGAGTCAATCAATACGAAGTAATAGTTACTGTCTGCTTCTAACGGCACCTCTTTCCTGAGTAAACACTTCAAAAAATGGTATGTACTCATCTCTTCCTCTTTCCTCCTGAAAACATGTTAATTGTAGGTATCATCTTCCTAAAAAAACATTGCTGATAAAAAAACAGAAAATGTCGGTTACTCCTTAACTACGATATTAGTAGAACTAATCATTTCCCCCTGTGATCACACCTGAGAGCCGTCAACCCGGCACAACCAATCAGGCTCCGACACCAAAGAACAAGGTCCCCACCATCTCGCTGGATCCAATCCGAATTCAGCCGCTCGACCAAACTCAACCCGGTCGCGCCAGTCCTGCTTCAGCCAAGGCCTCGTCCCTCGCAGAGGTTAAATCCTCCATCATCTGGCCAGCGCAACCCTGGCTGATCTCTTGTCATATCTCTCTCGATGGCGCCCCTTCCCGGATGACACCATCTAAGAATCCTCGGCCAACTCGCTCTCCACAACCGACCTGATTCCGACACCACAAAGGCACTCATGACTTCCAAAGCACGCCACATCGTTCTGTCTCATCAATCCCATCAAACAGCTAGCCACCTCGAGCCACAAATCCCGTCTGACACGCTATCAATTCCCCATGACTAGTGTGTCCTTTCCCTAGTTCGTGCAGACACAGAGAGGCGAAGGAAGGTTCCATCCTAGGGAAGCCGCTCCCAAGTGACGTCGACCCCATCCTACATGGTGGCCCCTTCTGTCATCGCCCCAACTAGAAGGCTAGTACTGATCCGGGAAGAGTGAGCCGACTCGGTAATCTCCCCCCTGTTAGATTACCTTATATTAGTTAAGCTATTTAGTATTGTTATATTAGTGCGTCTTTGTCTGTTAGTAGTTTTAGTGGTACGGTGCGTTTTGTTCTCTCGTTCTGTTGACCGTTGGTCGAGCTTGTATAAGGCTGAGGGTTGACATTGTAGAACGTAGATTGGTGTGGTGAGTGTTCTTGGTTCCTCTAGGGTTTCTCTCTGTATTCTCCTTCTTCCTCTGTGAATGATGATCCAAGCCTTCCACGTTGTGTAAACCAGTCTCGATTATTTTTCATGGTATCAGAGCAGTGGATCATGGGATCCTGCTTCTGTGTTTCTCCTCGCGGCTAATGCTTCCCCTTTTCTTTCTTTTCCCAAATTCTTGCTTCGCGTTTGCGATTTTGTTTTTCTTCGATTCTTGCTACCTTCTTTAACCTTCGACATCGATTCTTTTCGTCTTTCCACTGAGAAATCATGAGTACACCACCGGAAGACAAGGACAAGAACAAAGATAAAGGAATCACCGACGAATCTGAAGCTGGGAATAGTAACAGCGGAAACATCAATGTCGGAGATCCGCTGTATCTCTCCAATTCTGACCAACCGGGACAATCTCTTGCTAGCAAGTATGATGGAGGTCCAGGATTCACCCGCTGGAAGCACCAAGTGGAAATCGCCTTGTCGGCAAAGAATAAATTGGGCTTCGTAGAAGGAACTGTGGTGAAACCAACCGACAACGACGACGATCTTCAAGCCTGGAAACGATGCGACAGTATGGTGAGAGCGTGGCTCCTTATGAGTCTTGACAAACGGGTTGCAGACACGGTGCTCTTCAGATCCTCGGCGGCAGAAATCTGGAAAGATCTTTGCGCCAGATATGATCAAGTCGATGCAACGCGGCTGTTCGAACTAGAGAGGCGCCTCGTGAACACGATTCAAGCTGGGGAGAGTATTGGAGACTATTTTGCGAAACTCAGAGGGATCTGGGATGAATTGGAAGCAACTACAACCCTTCCTATCTGCGCCTGTGCAACCGATAAAGCCTTCAAAGACTATATCAAGACACAGCGACTAATAAAATTCCTCATGGGTTTGGACGAGAAATACGCCGGTGCCCGAGAAAGCATCCTGATGATTACACCTCTACCCAGTATAGAACAGGCGTTCTCCATCCTTATTCAGCAAGAAAGGCAAAAGGCCTTCACTACTAACACCCCGGTCGAGACAGAGACTCCTGTGGCCTTTTCTGTTAGCCAAACCAGGAAGGGTTTTGGCCGTGGGCAAGGAAATGGGAGCAGACGAAATTACATTCAGTGTACATATTGCCACAAGCCAGGACATTCAGAGGAGAAGTGCTACCAGAAGAATGGCTATCCTTCAGGGTGGCGGGTGGCGAAGGAGAAGCAACACCAGGCGAATGGAGCCAGCGAGCAGAAAGGGGAACCTAGTAAAGACCCATTCAATGGAGTTCTCACCACGGATCAAGTAAATCAGTTGCTGAGTTACATCAGCAAGTCACAGATTGTCAACAAGGACCAACCAAGCTCAGAATCGAACTCCAGTTTCATTGGTATGACTTTCTTCCAAAATAATCTCAGTTTAACTGGGAGTATTTATAATATATTTAATGCCTCTGATGATAATAATATTAAGTTAACTGATTGGGTCATAGATACAGGAGCATCTGACCATATGTGTGGAAATCTCGGTGTTTTCTGTGATGTTACTTTGCTTGATAGACCACACACTGTTGGGATGCCTGATGGGCACCCACAGTTAGTTAACTTAATAGGAAATGTTAAAATAAACAACCTGATAACTTTGAGAAATGTTCTGTTTGTTCCAAGTTTTAAATTTGGATTGATTTCTGTTAGCAAGTTGTCTGAACAAATGAATGCCAAAATCTGCTTTGATTCTGTTGGATGTTTCTATCAGGCTTGTGAACAAAGTGAAGGACTGAAGATTGGTCAGATGGTTAG
Source organism: Limonium bicolor (assembly GCA_023374045.1). Classification (NCBI taxonomy): domain Eukaryota; kingdom Viridiplantae; phylum Streptophyta; class Magnoliopsida; order Caryophyllales; family Plumbaginaceae; genus Limonium; species Limonium bicolor. Next base: position 452,972,330 of record CM041776.1, on the reverse strand, counting down.
AGGGTTGTATATTCTTGATAGATTTTGTGATAAGAAAGGAGGTTACAATCCATTAGTTAATTCTGTAAAGAATGACTCTCACTGTAATAACTCCTTGAGTCTGTGGCATCTTAGACTAGGACACCTACCAAGAGAGAAAATCTCCAAGTTGGGGCTAGTTAGAGAAACTAAATGTGAAAAATCCTTTGTATGTGAACCGTGTAGTAGGGCCAAAAGCCACAGATTGTCTTTTCAATCTAGCTCAATAAAAGCTAAAGACATTTTTGAACTAATTCACATTGATTTATGGGGTCCCTACAATGAATATACTCATGACGGTTTCTGTTATTTTCTCACAATTGTAGATGACAAAAGTCGTGCCACATGGACACACTTATGCAAGTCCAAATCTGAATGTTTTGGTTTAATTATAAGTTTCATTTCCATGGTTGAAAAGCAGTTCAAGAAGAGTGTTAAATGTGTAAGAACTGATAATGCCCACGAGCTGGGAAGCTCAAAGGTAGGAATTGAATATTTTAGGCTAAAAGGGATTAAACATCAAACAACTTGCACTTACACACCGCAACAGAACGGTGTTGCAGAACGGAAACATAGACACATTTTAGAAACAGCTCGTGCTCTGATGTTTCATTCCCTTCTCCCCAAGAAATTTTGGGGAGAAAGCATTCTCACTGCCACGTTCTTAATTAATAGGATGCCCCTCACTAGTATAAACAATAAAACACCCTTTGAAATTATTCATGGAGAAAAACCAGATTATTCCACACTTAGAAGTTTTGGGTGTCTCTGTTTTGCGAATGTCAATAAGGATCAGCATGATAAATTTCTATCAAGATCTGTCAAGTGTGTTCTCTTGGGATATGCACAGAATAAAAAGGCTTACAAACTTTATGACTTAGACAACGACAAGGTCATATTCAACAGAGATGTTCTGTTTCATGAGAAAGTTTATCCTTTCAGAACTGTCCAAGGAACTGATTTAGATACTCCACCAAGTGATCCCTTCTTGTTTGAGAATGATTGCTTTCCCTTCATTAACATTGATGCAAGTGATGAGAATATAAGACAGGATAGACAGGATTGCAGCAGAGAAGAAGGAAACAATGAGAGTTCTCAAGATTCCACAAATGACCTGCCCACTGAAGAAAACGCCATTGAGGAACTTGCTCCAGAAATCACACCAAGGGAGGATGCCATAGTCAGAAAATCAGGAAGGTCCAGACACCTTCCCAAATACCTAGAAGACTATGAAGTTGGTTTAACAACTGTGAAAAAAGATAAGTTCCTCACTCAATCTTCTGTAGATGCTTTCTCTGAAATATTAAATGACAGAATTTCTGCTGCATGTTCTGTTAATGTTTATGATACTGAAATTGGTCTTGAGCCTTTTGTCATGGATGATAAAGATAGCATAGTTAGAGCTGATTGCCTGTTGCTCACAGTAGGGGTAATTACCTCAGACCAGAATCACCATAAGTGCTTACATGCCAGTCTTAATACTGAAACTGAACCTAGCTGTTATGAAAAGGCTGTTAGTGATCCAAGATGGAAAAGAGCCATGGAAGAAGAATTCCTAGCACTAGAAAAGAACAACACATGGGACCTTATCAAAGCCCCAAATGGTATTAAACCAGTCAAATGCAAGTGGGTATACAAGATCAAACATAAGGCTGATGGTAGCATAGAAAGATTTAAGGCTAGGTTAGTTGCAAAGGGGTACACTCAAAGGTATGGCATAGACTACATGGAAACATTCTCTCCTGTGGTAAAATTTACTACTATCAAGGCATTAATCATTATAGCCACAAAGAGGGATTGGGTAGTTAGTCAGTTGGATATAAATAATGCTTTCCTTCATGGGGACTTAGAAGAAGATGTATATATGGAAATCCCTCTAGGTCATAAGGAGGAGAAATCTGGAAAATTATGCAAACTGAACAAATCTTTGTATGGTCTGAAACAGGCCTCTAGACAGTGGCATCACAAGTTAAGTATTCTGCTTAAATCCTTAGGTTTTATACAGTCCCTTAATGACTATTCCTTGTTCATTAGAGTGAGAGGAGAAAAGGTATGTTATCTTGCAGTTTATGTTGATGATATCCTGCTAACAGGAAATGATCATACACTGATTGAATCTGTTAAAAGGGCACTGAACCAGAAATTTAGGATTAAAGATCTGGGCAGATTGAATTATTTTCTAGGGATGCAGTTTATTCATACAACAGAAGGTGTTGTTCTTATGCAGAAGAAATACTGTGAAGATTTACTAAAGGAATTCAATACATCTGATAGTAAAATCTCAGTCAGTCCCCTCTGTTCTAACCTCAAACTTATGAAAAATGAAGGGAAACCTTTGAAAGACCCGTTTACTTACCGCAGGCTGGTAGGGAAGATTAGCTACTTATCACACAGCCGACCTGATCTTTGTTTTACAATACAAGTTCTGAGTCAATTCCTTGGTAGTCCCACAGATGTGCATTTTAAGGCTGCTTTACATGTGTTGAACTATATCAGAGGAACTCTGAATTATGGGTTACTGTTTAATACTAAGAATGATTTTTCCTTGACAGCTTTTTGTGATTCTGATTGGGCAGGATGTCCAAACACAAGGAGATCTATCAGTGGCTTCTTTATACAGCTTGGAGGATGTCCTCTCTCATGGAAGTGCAAGAAACAGACTACCGTGGCCTTGTCTTCTGCAGAAGCGGAATACAGAGCAATGAGGAGTGTGACTGCGGAACTCAGTTGGATAACAAGGCTGGTACATGAACTAGGAGTAGAGAACATCACTCCAGTACCCGTGAAGTCTGATAGTCAAGCCGCAATATACATTGCACGCAATCCAGTCCTCCATGAGAGGACAAAACACATAGAGCTGGACATCCATTTCGTTAGACAAAAACTACAAGACGGCATGATTAAGCTGGTGTTCGTGAGCTCCAAGGAGCAACTTGCAGATTTATTAACAAAGGCCCTGCCTGGAAAGTCTTATCCGTTACAAGTCAAGAAGTTAGGCTTGAAGACAGAAGTGGAGTAGCGCAGCGGCTAAAGGTTTCATAGAGTTTTCAAATCTTAGTAGGCTGCTCCTCCTAAGCTTTGAGGGGGGCTGTTAGATTACCTTATATTAGTTAAGCTATTTAGTATTGTTATATTAGTGCGTCTTTGTCTGTTAGTAGTTTTAGTGGTACGGTGCGTTTTGTTCTCTCGTTCTGTTGACCGTTGGTCGAGCTTGTATAAGGCTGAGGGTTGACATTGTAGAACGTAGATTGGTGTGGTGAGTGTTCTTGGTTCCTCTAGGGTTTCTCTCTGTATTCTCCTTCTTCCTCTGTGAATGATGATCCAAGCCTTCCACGTTGTGTAAACCAGTCTCGATTATTTTTCACCCCCTACAAATATCAGTCCCTTACCATTTAGAAGAAAGGCCTGATAAGAGCCCCATAAGACGAACATAAGAATACTCACACTCTCCCCTCATTTTTATTATCCCGATTCTACCAAAAACTCCATCAACACCCCGTGAACTAGATCATTCAAGATCAAACTACGTAAACCCCAGTGTCCTGTTTACTACTAATAATCACCACGCTTAGGCTGTTAAACATCACACCATAAATAAAATTAGCTTTAGTCAATCCGTGGATTATCTGGAATACAAAGATTACCACTCTAGCAGTCACTTATTTAGATTATGTGACAAAGAGTTAAAATGTCAATTATACTGAATATGAGGGAGTACAACACAGTCAAATGAAAACAACCACAAATAAGTCAAATCAAACAGAGTCTGGTAACTTAGGGATTCAAGGATCTACTGTTTAAGATTATAAGGTGTCGTTCAGATGCATCTTTCATAAATGTTGATGGTTAGGATTGGTATGATTAGGGTTGGTTAACCATAATGGTTGTTTTTCATGTGTACTTTAGTTGTGATTTAATGGATTATGGGGTGTTTAGTGGAAGCAGTGTTTGATGTATATCTTGGTGTGGTTAATGGTTGTAAGTGTGGTTAACAAATAGAGTAATGACAAGTGGCTTTATCTAGGGTTTAAGTAAGACCAAAAATTTAGTTGAAGAAATAGTAGATTGACATGCGTAAATAAAAGTAGACATTAATCCCACATTCATCTTCATTTCAAGATTAATCCTACAAAATAAAGGTGACTTAAGTGAAGTCCAATGTGAGCTACTAAAACAAAAGAATCATACATAGCATTGATTTATAAATAAAGCTCCAAAATCTAAAATCCATTAAAGAACATAATTCATATGTGATCTATTTACTAGCACATCTCTCTCTCTCTCTCCCTAGGCAGAAGGCTGAGTGGTCTATCTCGATTTGCTTTGCATGTCGAGTTTTCTCGGTGGTAGTGCTTTCTGGTAGTATGTTCAGGGTTCTTGGGCTGTCGAGTTCAAGTTTCCCTTAAGTGTTCTTTGTTGAGGTGTCATCTTTGGTCTAAGCCCTTGTTCTTAGTGGGGTTTAATTGTTCTTGTTGGATATGCATGATTGTGTCTCTATGGTTTGCATCTAATCCCCCTCCTAATCTCTTTCTTTTTAATTCCTGGCGTCTATCACTTCATCCTCATTGAATGTTCATCTATTTCCTTTCCGTTTTTCTAGTGGGCTTAAGCTCATGAGGTGTCGATTACAAGTGCTTCCTTCGTACTCTCTTTGTTGAAGTGTCATCCTTGGTCTGAACCCTTGTGTTTAGTGGGTTTTGATTACTCTTGTAGGGCATACATGATTATGTCTACAAGGCTTACATGTAATCCCTTTGTTAGTTGTTGTTCTAATATTCTTCTATTTAAGCCCCGAGTTCTATCCTCTTTATACTTCTTGCATGCTCATCAGATACCTCTGTGTTTGTCTCCAGTGGTTTATTTTCATGGTTTTAATCCCGTACCTCCCTGTTCCCTCCATCTCCATATGTCTTTGATTGATTATTCAAGACGTGCTATTTTTTCTTCTCTCCTTCATCTGTATCATCGATTTCCACCTTGGTTGTCTTTCTTTGAAGTAGTGGGTGAAAAGGGCAAAGTTATTGATGAACTTGTCCAGCAGTGCCAAGGCATGAGTCTTACTACTGAAGAGGATGGAAGTATGGATGTAGATGATATCTTGGAGCTATCCCCTATGGTTCCTTATTCGTGCTGCTTGCTTGGAAAGGTTTTTACTTCTCGCTCTATCGACACACGCATATTGGAGAAAACCTTAGCACGGGGTGTTGCTATTGGAGAACAAGCTTTGGGTCGGTGTTGTTGAAGACAATCTCTTCCTATTCGAGATAGGTGATAAGGAGCGGCTGTTCGAGATTTAGGCGAGGGCCGGTGGACGGTGAAAGGGAACTGGTAGTGTTGGAGACAGTTGATGCTACCTGAAATGGTATCGAAGACGTTCCGCCAACAATGTTTCCACACCAAGATGTATAGTGGTTCAGCCAACAATACGGCCTACATCCACTTCTAGACAGAATCTTTATTCATCTCCTCACTGTGTGGTAGTACAAACCTAGAGAGCATAAGAGTATTCTATCTCTTCTAACTTGGTCCCCCTTACAAATGAGCCCCAACGCCCCTATTTATAGACCTTTGGAAGTAAAACTAGCAATCAACTTGCTTGTCCACGTGGCATAGGTCTGGACTCTTTCTTCTGGTGACAACCCTTCAAGTAACAATCCTACTGGTAGAGATCCTCCAATAGCAATCCTACCGGTAGAGATCCTTCATGTAGTAGTCCTACCAGTAGCAATCTCTCAGGTGTCAAGTCTACCGGTAGCAATCTCTCAGGTAGTAGTTCTTCCTGTAGCCTTCAGATAGTAGTTCTACCAGTAGCCTTCAGGTAGTAGTTCTACCAGTAGACTCTTCAGGTAAACCCTTCCGGTAGCCACCGTGACCTTTTAGCCATGGTATATTTCATACCATTACATCAGTCCCACAAGTTCTACTTTGTAACACTAAAAAGTGGAACTTATACAAAAAAAAAGAAAATAAAGTTTACACCTTGTACTTTTTTCTTTCTTCTATATATCTCCAGTCCCACAAGTTCTTTTTCTTTTGCCTAAAAAAGGAAAAGAACTTTAAAATGCTAACTTGCATAAGAGCTTTCTAGTAAGCAAAATACCACAGCTTCCGGTCACAAAGAAGTCCCACATGGTCTGGGAGTGTTTGAAGTCCCACTTGTTCTTCAAACAAAGGTCCCGGATCCTTAATCACACCCTGATGAGAAATCCGAAGATCTGGAATTCTGAAGGATCATAATAATTCTAGAAGACCATAATAATCTCAAGAAGTCCGAGATAATAATAATGGGATATTATCTCCTGCTAGAATTACTTTATCCTTTGGACCTGCATACTCAAATATTGACAGATTAAAAGATATTTGTCTTTGGGGCTGCTCGGAGCGACCGGGCTTCCCAAAAGTGTGCTGATAATATTATATACTTTTGTAACACTCTCTACCATTGTACAGATGGCGAGATCGTCGATTTGTCACTCTACCATCTTTAAAATGGCGAGATCATCGAATATACACCCAACTGTCATACTAACAGTGAGATCGTCGGATACAAACACCCTTACAGCCATACTAACGGTGGGATCGGCGAATACACACTCTACCATCACAGATGGTGAGATCGTCGATTACATTCTTTGTCTTGCTTTTCTTTTCTTAAGACTCTTTGGCTATTGGTTTTGAGTAAATCAGAAAATGGTTTTACAATTTTTTGTTTGTAAACTTTATATGCTGCTACCAGGGGATGATCAAGTTTTGTAAACCTCCAACGACAAAAGAATATTTAAAATGACATCGGAAAGTTCGGTACTTTGTTTTTACCGGTGGAAAATGATATTACCGGTGGACTGATTTAACCAGTGTTCTAGACTTGCTGGAAGCTCATGTCTGGAATTGATATCGGGCTGGAGCTCCTACCGGTAGTATAGTATGAATAACTTTATTTTTGCTTTTCGCCCAAAATTTCTACCGGTAGATTTTAACCCAATATTTCTACCTGTGGTGGAGGTGAGAAGATGCTATCGGTGACCACTGGTACTCTCATTGAATTTCTCATGCTTCCGGTAGGCCTTGTTCTAGCACCTTGTTGTGCACCAATTGCTGTCTCGGACGCGAAGGCTTCTTCCAGTAACAAAAGGAGTGGTGCTTCCGGGAGCAAAAATCCATCACCTCTCGATCTTAACCCGAAATAATTTTTAATCTTGAAGGTGAGGGGTCATTGTTTGATTCTTCCTTCGGTAACCCCTTGGCTACGATTGGAAATTTTCCTCTCCAGAATATGCCTGGGGCCACAATTACTACCGGGCTCCATCTTTCTCATCAATTTTTGGGAGTACATCGATCGGGCAGAAAATAGGTAAAGCTCGAAGAGGTCTGGCTTCTGGGGTCTTTTTCTTCTCTACCGGATGCGTACTACCGGTGGAGATCTCAATTTGCTACCGGTGAAAATTTCATGTTGCTACCGGTGGTGTTCTCAGTTTACTACCGGTGGAAATTTCATGTTGCTACCAGTGGTGTTCTCAGTTTACTACCGGTGGAAATTTCAATTTGTTACCGGTGAAGATTCCAATTTGTTACCGGTGGAGATTATTTCCTTTTTCGACTCCTCGTATTGGAATTTTCTTCAAAATCGATCATCCTCAGTATATCTCTTTTGATCGAACAATTACTCTTTGTTGTAGGACTTTTCCACCGCACTCGACTCCTCCGGTTAAGACCATATTTCGGGGTGACTTTTAGGGATTTGATTTTCAGTTCCGATGATGTCCAGGTTTATCATTTCCTCGACGTGCTGCTACGGTCGTGGCTTGCCTTTGAAAGCAGAAAATTCTCGGGAGCTTATCTATCTGGACCTTTGGTTCTAGATACCAATCCTCTACTGACAAGTCACAAGGACTTGGCCTTTTCCTTTTGAAGTATTGTCTTCCTGAACCCATGCGCCGTTTTTCCTATTGTTAATGTGTCCCGAGAGATACTCCTGATGGGGCTCTGGCCAGAAGGATTCTGCATCGGTGGATGACACGGTCGAGCTTTATTTTTGGTGGCGCCCGGTACTTGGTTAAGGAGGTTACCAGGAAGAAATTGCAAATTGCCAGCTTCGACTTGTCCTGCATCCTCTGTGTAGTTGTTTTCAATGCCTATGAAACAATCCATAATGCGGTTTGAAAAGGAGCCACCACGACTTTCTGATTTCCTGTAACCGTGAATATTTGATGTGAATTTGAATTTTCTTGAATGCACAACCTTGTCCTCTTGCTTGTAATTTGCTAGTCGTTCTTTCTGTGAGATTGCAGACCGGATCTGTCATGGCCATATCAAATACTGAATATCTGTTACGCTCGTATTTATCTGGACTGGAAATGAGGTTGCACGCTGGTCCTCTCTTTCCTGCTGCTTATGGTCTTCTTCTTTTCGCATACTCTGATTATTTTCATAGCAGCAACAGAGAGCATACATTTCATTCATTCACCATCTGTCTTTTAACAAGAATTGTAAAAACATACTCCCTCCGTCCCACCTTGACTGTCCTATTTACTATTTGGACATGTTGTTTGACTTTAATTTTTAACATATAAGATAAATTAATTTTGAAAATTTAAATTTTGCATATGATTCCTTACATGATAAACTATATAATACAAAATTTAATTTTATAAAATTATTTTACCTTATATGTTTAATATTGAGGTGGAAAACATGCCAAAAAACAAACAGAACACTTATAACGGGACGGAGGTAGTATATTAAAACCCATGATACGCAACAAACACTTATTTTCAGTAGCAAATCTCTCAATTCACAACAGGGACAAGACTCGAACAATAACGAAGTAAAGGGAACTGCGGTGGTAGATTTATTATCACCGGCCAAAACATACTTCGGTTTATAAGCAAATACCAACACAATATTGGAAAACTGAACAAAGAATGCAATAACGCACAAAGGTTTTTTTTTTTTTTGAACGACACTTGAAACTTCTATTAAACTTCAAAGAAGAAACACATCAGATACTTTATTTTGAAAGGGACAAAACCCCCTATTCTCAATAAAGTGCTGTTCAAAAACAAAAGTCTTATAGTCACTTCTACAAAGTTGAAATACTAGGCACCCGATAACCAACAGTGCAAACAAAGTTTGAAGATTGGGAAATACAACTAGAAAGCATAACATACTAAGCAAAACATCTACCGCAACTAGAGAAGACCAGTCTGGACATATCACTCCTAACAGAAATCTGAAGTAATCATGCTTCATTTCAGAGCAAATGCAGAGGCTACCCACTAGGACAGCAAGCTCCAATGCATGTTGACATGTTCTGATGAAAGCTAAACTCACCACAAGGGTGTTACTCGATATCTTGTTGTTCACTTGTTGAGACCATTGGTTGAAACTTAGTCTCTTAGAAGCATGTAGATCATTCACTTGGGTAATACTATCACCACACTTCATCTTCCAAATTGAGGCTCCATTGAACAAGAGAAATAAACTTCTATAGTATAGACTCCCCAAGATAACTGAAGAATTGGGCCAGTCAGCTCTACTAATATATTCCTCCCAACCATCTTGATTCGAACTAGCTCTGAAACTTGAATCCTCTTGAAATTCAAGAACATCTAACAAAACAGTGTAAAGTAGTAATCCAAAGACCCAGAAAAAGTAAATTTTTCACAAAAGAATCAAGACTACCCGTGTGCACCTGCACCACTCAACATTCCTATCATGGGACTTGGGGAAAATAGCAAAACTGTAATCTTCATCAGTCCATCTTGACCAACAACTCCCCATCAGAAAGAAAATACAAGACCAGCACAAGAAACAAAGGTTTAATAATCTGAATTTAATAATCTGTTTTAAACTAAGGTTTATGATCACAACCATGTATTCAAAAGATAGCCCAATTTTTTCCACCGTGAGGCCGCAACTCAATATTCCTACCGGGAGACTGATGCGATACGAGGTGCATCTGCCTCCAAAATCCTCTAAAGAGGCCAATTCAATTATCTACAAATGACTCGATGATTATTACAACCTAAGCTACTCCTTAAGTACTAACAGACCAACTAAACAATTACTAAACAGCCCCTACAAACTAATGACAGTCCTAACATCACTCCCCCCCTAAAAACAACCTTGTCCTCAAGGTTGGAAAAAGAAGAAGAAATCTGCCAAAGGAAGTTGAATGTAAGAGCTTCTAAGCAGTAGCAACTGTTGTTGTGGAGAGTAATATGGAGTACTACTAACTACAGAAGACCAGCGAACATATCATTTCCTTCTTTAATATTTCGGATTGCTTTACCAGCTGACTAGAGGCAATTGAACGATCCAGCATGCTTCTGGAAAAATCACGGTAGAACTTATCAAGTTTTCTCTACGTTTTCCCTCACAAGTTCAAAGCCATACCCATATTTCCATGTTACCACCAAGATAGGAATGACGGCAATAATGATCTTTTCCTCAGTAGTCATACCAACAACTGTATTGCTTGTTGGAAGCAAGGACCCAGTGATACAGGCCGCCGCACTTTGGATACAAGCAAACTGCAGGAAATCGTCGGTGAGTTATCCACAACAGAATAAAAGTCCGCTAGAATAGAATATGAATAACTTGCTGGTGGATCGGACACTCCCGGGCTGGGACTATGGTTATATGGAGAGAATGGTAACTCAGGTGAATTAGGATGCGAGAAGAGACTGCCGCTTGAATTAGAAAACTTCCTAATTTTTCTGGTCCTCTTGGCCTCCTAACAATCATCCTCTGTACAGTCACCATCTTCTCCATCAAATCCCTAAATTCAAATAGCCCTCGATCAATTCCATTGGTGGCCAGCCCCAACTCGTCACCAATGCCCTCAAAACAGACTACAGGACGCGCCAACCAAGAGCGACCAAAATAGTTGATCGGCGATTTCATTTTCCTATACTTTTCCTTCAAACGTTTCTTCCTCTTTCTTTTCTTCTGATGCAGCTTTTCCTGTTTCCTTATTTTCTCGGCAAGCATAAGATGACGAGGTGCAAGAATTCCAGTTAACGAAGAAGTTAAACGAGTGACAGTGGAAGAAGTCGAATTAATGGAGTCCCTGTGAGAGGGAAAATCTGACGACCACACTGGTTCCTTGAGATAGCAACGATGATGGTGGCCGGTACTAAGTAACACGGAAGCTACTTCACGACCAGGAGGTGGAAGAGACTGATCTGTCAACAACAATGACGAAAAATTAGGGATTTGGATACCCCCAATCTGATCAATATGAGGAAAAGAATCAGGTGACCACTCTGTTTTCTCTTTAATGAGCGAAGCACCACATGTCAAGGGATTCGCCGCATCTGTATTCACAGCAGCACTGGAATGCATCTCCTCTTCAAAAATCCTCCTCAATCGGCGCACAACAGTAGAAGTGCTGCCAGACGAGTCAGATGACCGAGACAACAAATTAGGAGTTATCGCTTCTTTTTTGGACCAGATGATCGACAGTACCATTCGTCTTTGTGGGTTCCTTCGGCGCAAGAACAATCTCCCATGAAAGATTGCTCGCGCTCCCTAGATTAAGGTTTTCCGCCACTACCCCAAAATTTTCAGTTCTAGTGCACCCAAATTCATTGTGCTCTTCAATATCTTTTGCCGCTCGAATAAGACCACAAAGATCGTTAATCTCAAAAAGAATCAAATCCCTCTCGATTTCCTCTTTTAGCCCACTCCTGAAAATTCCCATCAACATGCATCAGAAACGTCCGACAAATTCGCGGAATAGAACTCAAACCACCTTCGGAAATCTTCCACACTCGATTCTTGGCGCAGACCGTAAAGAATGTCTAATCGATCTTCTCCAAATTCAATACTTACTCCTGCTTCTTGCGACGATCGACGCAGAAGAGTCTGCAAATCTTTCTAAATTTGGAATACAGCCGCAGTAAGATTGTCCATCTTTCCGTCGATACTATCCACCTTGCCATGATAACCGTCTGCCCCTTCTCCCATGCATCCATGGTGGTTTCACTCCCGCTTCTGGTTGTTGCCATGGACGAGACTCTCCACTGCCCAAAGAGAAAAAGGCTCTGATACCTATGATGCGATTCGAGGTGCATCTGCCTCCAAAATCCTTTAAAGAGGCCAATTCAATTATCTACAAATGACTGATGATTATTACAACCTAAGCTACTCCTTAAGTACTAACAGGCCAACTAAACAATTACTAAACAGCCCCTACAAACTAATGACAGTCCTAACAGAGACCATGGCTTAACATTTCTACCGGGAGTTGGATCGATCGAGACCAAAAAAAAAAAACTACATGAAGTTTAGTATAGCCTAGTACTTTCGAAATAAGGAAAAGACCAGTATATTAAAAATTGCAAGTTATGCACTGAATTTAGAAGATTCAGACTTATCTGTTTTTCAGATTGCACTGATTGGCTGAATTAAGATCTCCCCATGCTTCACCGGTAGATCTCTATGATACTCCGTTACCGGTACTCCCCTGGTAAAAATTATTCCGGTAAAGTAATGTCTTGCGCCTTGGTTTGCTTATCTCCATGCTTCCGGTAGAGCCTATATCTTGTTGTTGCAGCGTAAGACGTATATATCATATATAGCGATATGTTTTGAACAGATCAGAAATTAGTAGTACAGCAGTCAGTACAAAGCATTAAAACATACTGAAAACCGCATCATATCCACACAGAATTATAAACCTGCCTAAAAACTGTAATGGCTATACAATCGAAGCAGTTCTCCAGCTGATTTGTGCCAATTTATCATTTTGTAAGAGAGTTAGCAAAGCCTAACCCGATCAATTAAAAGCATAAATAAAATATGTCCTACTGGTTATGAACAGAGCGAAAAAGTTTTTTTGTTTTTTTTTGTTTTAACAGAGGGGTTTGCAGAATCCAAGCTAGTATTCTGGTGGTTGAAGAACTGTCATAATTGGCATATTGACATCAGCAAAGTGATTTCCTAATCTCTGGTTATCTGTAAAGATTATTGTAAGAACAGTTATAAGGACTCCACGAAATTGTCCATGAATATACCGGGGTTTCAGGTTGCCTTTCTAACAGATTATCCCTCTTGACAGTTGAAATTAGTGGTTGAACGAAACTGTAAAACTACCGCCTATCACCTAAAAATGGATATAGAATTATTGGTGCAACACAAAGTAAAAAATAACAATGTCCAGCTGAACCATGAAACTGTTCAGTAAATCGTGACAGCAACACGATAGCAAAACTGATATGATGCCTTACCAATCTGTGTATTGCGGTAGTTGCTGAAAAATTCAGTCAATTTAAGCAAGACAATACCCATGAATCGATATACAAAAACAGCTGTTTCCAACAAGCTGTCTAAGTGTTTTAATTTAAACTATTTACAGCCTGACTAACGGATATGAAATGACAACTAAAAGTAAGCAAGCACGACAGTATTTTTATGACATAAATGGCTCCATTTACCATTTGCAAGAACGGAGAAGAGAGTCATGTTATCACAGATATGAGAGAATATTTAAATGCAACATAATATTTATCCCAAGTGCGCAGGGATGGGTCATTTGCAGCAGTGCAAAATATAAGCAAGACTTGCAAGCTCAGACAGCACTTCCAGATTTCAGCAGAGTGTTGGAATGACCAGTAAATTTGAGCAAAGGTAATGTCTATGTATAGATGGACCGAAGCAGCTAAAATTTTGCTTCCTACTAGCAGACCATGTGAGTGCTCATATTCATTATTTTAACCAACAAAGCTTTGGTAGCAGATGCAAAATGGAAACTTTCTTTTTGTTTAAAAAATAATAATAAAAACATGCTGACATGGATTCTGCTCATAGGAAGCGGAAAACATGCATACTTGATCTTTAAGCAGAATTCCGATTGCACATTTATCAGAAAAAATCTAGGTAAAATTCAGATGAACATAATTCATGGGAGTATTCATATTGAAGCAAAAGTGGTCATTTAGTCGATCTGTTGAAACACATGTTATCCATAGTTAGCAAAAGTAATGTACATGAAAACTAAAGCCATCTTCTAGAAGCAATTGCAGCTTGAAAGATTCATATAAAGCAACTGAAACTGCTGAATCCAAGAATGGAGCATTTAACCATGGTGTCCGAAGTGCTTTAACAGAAACTTAATTAGAGCGGTAGAAATACCCAGAGAATTGTGCAAAGAATAAAATAGGAGCACTGTGATTTGATCTGAAAGTGCAGAGATATTAAGTGCAGCATGGTAGTAAAACCAGAGATCAGGATGTGATCTTTTTCATATTCTTAATAATTATGACGGTTCATAATCAAGGCTAAGAAGTAAAACACAAACAGGTTTAATCATGTTCCAACAGTGTCCATCAAAGCCAAACATAACCAGGTTTGTACACATCAGAAAAAGCTGGAGCATAAGTAAAAAACTGAAGCAAAAGTAGCATTATTTTTCTGGAAAAACTACTGAAATAAGTGTCATTTTCCAACCGGTGAAAATTAAAGGCAAAAGGCAAAATAAAGAGTTTATGAAATTAAGCAGCAGTATGCACAAAGAGAGGTAACAGCCAGAAGCTTTTCCATTTTCCCCAAGATTTAGTACCTTATCCTTACCTTGTGCTGACCGACCGGTCATCCCCCTTTGCTTAGCAACCGAAACACACTTGTTTCAGAAAGCGATGCAAGAGATGCCATGTAGCAGCTAGAATGTGTAGAAATATGATGCCAAAAATGTAGATAGCATCGAGCATATATCTGAAAGTTTTGAGCTTTTCGAGACAGAAGCCTGATTGTTTTGAGGAGATGTTCATAAATGCCTCAGTTCTCAATTTCAAGCCACTTCATGAAAATCAAAATCAGGGAAATCAACATGATCAAGCTTTAAGGATCGAAGGGAAAAGGAAGCTTGTAAATGTCTAACTAATCATTTTTATCATATCAAAATCTAGAACAAACAGCACGAGGTTAAATCAAGAGGTGATCATAGCATCGACAGTTCGAGAAGAATTTGAACAAGATTGTTCGCAAGGAATTCCCAACAGACTTCAGATATGTTTCTCAGACTCGGATTAGTTGAGTATTAATGAAACAGTTTAATTAACACATCAGCACTATCGTTCAGTCAATATGAAATTAGAAACTAAAAATTAAACGTAGAAACCTGATTTGAGCATTGAGTGAAGCTTGTTTCTTTGGATTCTTTTCGCCATGAGAGGTGATATCACCGGTGGAGAGATACTACCGGTGGAGTGATTTCACCGGTAGAGAAAAATTACGGGTAGAGAGAAATTACCGGTGGGATGATTTTATCGGTAGAGAGAAATTACCGGTGTGAATCTGTCTATAATAGCAGTAGCAATTTTTATCAAAACAGGTTAATGTCAAGTATATGAAATATGAAACATAGCATTCAAGCCGTAGTACTCAGACCGTAGCACAGTCAGGAAAAAAAATGTGTAAGCATTTTCAAAAGATCAAAACACAACGGATTTCCTAAGAAATGTTGTAGGAAATGATACTCGCTCTCGGAGAATACTTCCTCCACCGGAAAGATGGCGTTACCGGTAGGGAGATATTGCTGATAGGTTGACATTTTTAAATGTAGGTTTCTGCTTTTGATTTTGGAGGGCGATGAATTCCCCCAAGCGATCGAAATCCATCTGGACGAGCTCCGTGGTCGATTTCTCAAGAATTCAAAGATTATTGTCTCTCGCGAATATCATTTTGATTAAGCTCTGGTTCTCTTTTTGAATTTCTATGCACTGCTGGAACTCCGATCTTATGAGCTACTTGGCTTCAGACTATCCTTCCTGGCTTTCGTTGATTACTTTTTTTTGTATGATTCCGATGGAGCTTGACTGAAAATGTTGGATTTAATTTTGCTATCTTCTTATCGTCGGCTGGTCTCAAACTCTTCTTCTCGATGGACTTCTGTGAGAATCGCGAGTTTCCGGATCGCATACGTGGAATTCTACAAACGATTTTGATGAGTCTTGAATGCACGATTCTTTGCTTAACGGATGAATCCCGATAAACATCTTCGGCTTTCTTTTTTTTACTCAAGATCGTACCCTGTCAGATCCTCAAAAAACCGAGAATCAACTCTTCTCAAAAGAACCAATTCATCCATCATTTCTCGAACTGTGGATAATCGTGGTTGATGTCCGATTCCGACAGACGGCGCCAAATGAAATGGTATCGAAGAGGTTACGCTGACAATGTTTCCACACCAAGATGTATAGTGGTTCAACCGACAATACCGCCTACGTCCACATCTAGACAGAATCTTATCTTTATTCATCTCCTCATTGTGTGGTAGTACAAACCTAGAGAGCATAAGAGTATTTTATCTCTTCTAACTTGTGCCCCCTTACAAATGAGCCCAACGCCTCTTTTTTATAGACTTTTGGAAGTAAAACTAGCAATCAACTTGCTTGTCCACGTGGCATAGGTCTGGACTCTTTCTTCAGGTGACAACCCTTCAAGTAACAATCCTACCGGTAGAGATCCTCCAATAGCAATCCTACCTGTAGAGATCCTTCAGGTAGTAGTCCTACCTGTAGAAATCCCTCAGGTGGCAAGTCTATCGGTAGCAATCTCTCAGGTAGTAGTTCTTCCAGTAGCCTTCAGGTAGTAGTTCTACCAGTAGCCTTTAGGTAGTAGTTCTACCAGTAGACTCTTCAGGTAAACCCTTCCGGTAGCCACCGTGACCTTTTAGCCATGGTATATTTCATACCATTACACTACCAAAGCCCCGAGTGAACACACCTTCCAGTGAGTGCCTATATGGGTTGGTGTACACGGTGTTCCCATCATGTTTCTGCACAAGGAATTTGATCAACGTATTACAAATTGTATCGGGTCCTGTATGGAGTTTTCAGAGAAAATTCATCGTTTTAAAAGAGATTTTCTGCGTGTGAAGGTGAAGATTGACATTACCAAGCCTCTTATGCGTTGTGTCAAAATCACTATGGGTGGGAAGAGTTCTATTTTGCACCTTTCATACGAGCGCCTGCCCAGTATATGTTTCTTATGTGGGCGGTTCATGCATGGCTCCAGGGAATGCCCGCTACGCTCGGATGTGGTGGAGTCTGATCCTCCATATGGTCCATGGTTGCACGCTGGAGGATCAGGCTTGAGTCATTTTCTTCCTTCTGGGTTGGGTGAAAGTTCGGGTGTGCGGGCTGGTAGGGGTTCCACTGGGAGTGCTGATGGGATGACGTTGCTGGTGGCCTCTCATGAGACCATGGGATGGGGTCCCTTACTGACTCAGGTGGTGGAGCTTTGAGTTCTGCTTCTGATCATGCTAGATGTGGCTCTATAATTTTGATTTAGAAGGACTCTCTTGCTTCTGATCGAGATGTAGGAAATGGAAGCCAGAAGTCATCGACTATGATGCAACCTTGGAAGAGTACTTAGACCGTAAGGGTGAAGAACCGGTGCCAAATCGTGGTAGATGTGTCGATGCTTCTATATCAAATGAGGCGACCCAGTGTGGATCCCGGGGTCACCGGGAGCAATGTCTTGTTTTGTGGCAAACTGTCACGGGCTTGGTGATGCTCGGACAGTTCGCTGGATCCTAGAGACCATCCGGGAGCAATCGTATAATTTCATCTTTTTGATAGAAACCAAGTTATTTGTTTTTGACATGCGGGGTTTTGCAAGTCAGTTGCGGGGTTACCACTGGATAGCTGGAGGAAGTGATGGGTGTAAGGCGAGGGTGGCTTTATTTTGGAGCGAGGAGCTTTTGGTTAGGATCTCTTCGTACTCTAGCTGACATATCAATTGTTTTGTTATTGATCAAGGAGGTAGCATGAGGAGATTATCTGGTCTTTATGGATGGTCCGTGTTGCACGATAGATGGCGTACTTGGCATCTTTTGAGGTATCTGTATTCTCTATGGAATGGGTTGTGGATGGTATGTGGTGATTTCAATGAATTCCTATCTCACAATGAATATCGAAGTAGTGCGGCTTGCTCTCGTCATAGTATATATGCCTTTAATCTATGTATACAAGAATGTAATTTGGTTAATCTTGATTAATGTAATTTGGTTAATCTTGATTTTGTGGGAAGTATGTTTACATATAACAATAGGAGACGTGGGGGTAAAAATTCAAAAAGTCGGTTAAATCATTTTTTACGGAATGAAGAACGGTTATGTGTTTATCCGCATGCTACCAATTACCATCTTCCGTGGGGATGCTCTGATCATCGGCCATTGAAACTAGTTTTCCGGTCGGCTATTCGAAAGGGTCCTAAGCCTTTTCGTTTTGAGGATTGCTGGGTGGGTGATGTTGAGTGCCAAGATATTGTTGCGCATGTATGAAGATCTGGTTCAGGTAAGTCGAATGCTTATACTAGTAAGGTGGTGCTATGTGGTAAAGCTTGTGTTGGTGGGATACTACTAAGGTTCGGATAGAGGAGAATGAGTTATGGGCTATTAAGTTGGAGTTGGGCGCTATTGCTTCTATGGAGCCGACAGAGGATAATCTATTATGATGGTCTGATCTTTCACATCATATGGATCTTTTACTGCACAAACGTGAGATCCGATGGTGTCGAAGGTCTAGACAAAAATGGCTCTCCTTAGGTGATAAGAATAGTAGTTTTTCTTTCACTGTTTTAAGACAAGGGCAATGAGGAATACTATTTCTTGTTTGTGCAATCCTTCTGGTCATATGGTAATTGATTGGGGTGGCATTGAGAATGTTGCACATGGATATTTTCGGGATCTTTTTAATACTACTCAATCTTTTTCTAATCCTCATTTGTTAGCTTGTGTTAAGGGTTGGGTTCCAAATTCTGTTAATTTTAGCATTACTGAGCCATATACAGAGCATGAGGTTATTGCATCCCTAAAGAGCATGCACCCCTTAAAGGCGCCGAGACCAGATGGCATCAATGGTACTCTTCCAAACTCCTATTGGCATATTATTAAAAATGATTTCCTATCCACGATTCTTGGTTTCATAAATCATGGCATCCATCCTAAGGGGATCAATCATACTTTAATTGTTTTGGTTCCAAAGAAAAAAGGGGCTTGCTCTATATTGGATTTTCATCCTATCTCTTTATGTAATACTATTCATCAGGTGATTGCTAAGGTGCTAGTTGATAGGGTTAAGGATGCCATGCAGTATGTTATATCTCCTAAACATACTGCTTTTGTGAAAGGTCGTTTGATTACAGATAATATTATTGTTGCTAGTGAAATTATGCACATCATACAAGGGTCAAAGGCGGCAAGGTATGAGATTCCATGAGCGTTGGGTCTCGTTGGTCCAACAATGTATTTCTTCAGTTTCTATGTATGTGCTTATAAATGGCTACCCTGGTAAGTCCTTTTGCCCTACAAGGGGCCTTCGTCAAGGAGACCCTCTCTCCCTCTATCTTAAGACTATTCTTGCTTCTCGGTGGAAGACTCCTATGGATGTGTCATGTTTTGTGGTCAAGACGAAACCGTTGCACATGTTCTTTTACGTTGCCCATGTGTTCATGTATTATGGGAGCGCGAGCAATTCACGCGACCTCTGAATATAGTCTCAAACCAAAACTTTTGTGATTGGCTTCATGCTCAGGTTTTGTCTGATCCTTTACCTTTCGTGACTGATCTTCTCTGTTTCCCATGGAAGGTCTGGTTAGCACACTGTCAGGTCTTGCATGCAGCAGCTGGAGATATTTTAATACCCCGGATCTAAAAATGGCGATTAAATTACTCTAATATGATTATAAAAGGCCTAATGGTGCCTAAAGAGTATTGGTAAAAAGAATAAAACCAAAAGAAAAGAGAAAACGCTTGAAAAGCGAAAAACGTTAAAATGCGCGTTAAATGAGTATAAGAGATATATGATCTCGAGAGGGTCCGAGATGGATTCCTAAGGCTTAGTTAGGCCTAATTATTATACGGGAATGATTCCCGAAGGAAACGGATCCAAATAATGGATTAAAACGCCAACGGAGTTTAAAAGCACGT
The DNA here is from genome assembly GCA_023374045.1 of Limonium bicolor. Taxonomy (NCBI): domain Eukaryota; kingdom Viridiplantae; phylum Streptophyta; class Magnoliopsida; order Caryophyllales; family Plumbaginaceae; genus Limonium; species Limonium bicolor. The sequence goes on along the minus strand of CM041776.1, from coordinate 452,952,376 downwards.
TTTTCGAGGAAACCCGAAAACGTGACTTTAAGTGGTCAAACGGACCCGTAAAAATTATAGTTGATTAAATAACTATAATTAAGTATTAATGGAAGCTTAATAGCCATTAAAAATAAAGAAACGAGAAAAATCCGAAAAACGGGCCCGGTTAGTGAATAGTGCCAAACCGGGTAAAATAACGAGCGTTTTCTGTCAGAAACCGAAAAACGCTCCAGCTCTCTAATATTGTGGGGGCCGGTTTTATTGGTGAGTCACCACTCACACACACTCTAAGCTAGTAAATAAGTAAGAAAGAAAGTAAAGGAGGAGAGAGAAAAGTAAAAGCAAAAAGCATAAAACAATTTCCTCTCTCTCTTTCCTCCCATTCTCTTTTCTTCTTTCTCTCTTTCCCCTTCTTCACGATTTCTCCCTCTCCCTCTGTGTGCTGTACGCCATTGGAGCCAAGCAAGCTTCTCCACCTTCTCCTACATGCCCAAGCTTCATCCTTGCTCCGAATTCAAAAATAAGTACATATTTGCGATCCTCTCATCACCCTCTACGATCCTCTCTTTTCAAAACTCGAAAATGGTGAGTTTCATTTTCGTGGGTGTTGGCCATTTGAGGAGAAAAGCACATAATCTTGAAGCTTGAAGCTTCCCCCTTTCTAGCAAGGTAAAGATATCCATGAAAAAGTCTTGTTTTCTTCATCTTGTACCTTGACCGATTTTGGTCTCTAATGGAGCCTTGTTTATTTTCTCTTATGAGCATTGTTTCAATCCCTAAAAGCTTGGAGGGAGTTACTCTTTGATTCTGGATCAAAACCCCATCTTAGGGTTTCAAGGTAATCACCAATTTTAGAGCTTTAAGCATTTAAAATTAATGAGGTTAAGTGTTTTTACTTAAACTCATTTCTTGCTTTGAACATTGACATGGAGATGGGTAATTCCATGGTCTTTGACCGATTTTGGGAGAAGAGAAAGAGAAGAGAAGAGGAGAACTTTCAAAAGGAAATTTAAGAGAATGCAAGGTAAGGAACCAACCCAATGTATATTCTATATGTATTAGAATTTGGGAAGGGTAATTAAAATGAATGAACCCCACTTGAGTTGTGGTGATAAGGTTCTTGCTTAGAAATAATGCAAGTGAGAAAGCCTTTGTGAGTTAGTGCTTGTTTTGGGAGCTATGTATATGATGAATTATGCTTTATGGTGTTTAATGAGTTTTGCTTGATTAATGAGGAAATATTGAGTGCTGATAGAACCCTTGTGGTTTGGCTAGTTTTAGGATGATTTAAATGGTGGTATGAGTTTTGGGCAATGTTGGAGAAGTAGCCAAGTTATGGCAAAATTTATGTGGAAACCTAAGTGGTTTAAGTGATGTTTTGAGTAGAGGAAAGACCTAGAGAAACTAGGTGTTGGAGGAGATTTAATTGGCTTAGAAAATCACCATGGGAATACTTGTGTAAAGGTGAGAGATTTGTGCAAAATCTGTAGCAAAAGAGGTGGTTTAAATGCTTGAAGAGTTGTAGAAAACAAAGTAGATTTAAGGCCTTAAGAGTGAGTCATGGAACTTGGTAAGAGGTGTGCATTATGTTGGAAGTTTTGGAGAAATTTGGCTAAGTGTTTAAAGGCTTGGAAAGTGAGGATTTTGCCTTGTCCAAACTTCCGTCCGGACATGGAAGTTCGGACAGGCTCTGTTGGTTAGGAAATTTTTCATTCTCGAACTGTGTCCGAACTTGGGAAGTCCGGACACAAGTTCGGACGTACCTATTTCTTCCGAAGAATCATCCTCGAACTGTGTCCGAACTTGGGAAGTCCGGACACATGTTCGGACGCATGGACGCCTGTAATGAATTCCTCTCGACTCACGTCCGAACTTCCGAAGTCCGGACACAAGTTCGGACGTGTGTCTGTTTTCTGTCTAAAGTCACGGCTTGCGTCCGAACTTGGAAGTTCGGACACAAGTTCGGACAGGCCACTATACGGACCAAAAATGTTGTTTTAAGTTGGGAAATGATGCCTAAAAATGGTAATTACCGAGTAAAGATGGTGTGAGGTTGTTTAAGACCAGTTAGGTGTGTTGTAAAGGTTGTAAATGATGGGGGTTTGAATGTTAATGATGTTATAAGATGTTAAGGCCTTGTTTGGTGACGTGTAAAGGCCCTAGGAAGTGTGATAAAGTGTTAGAAGTGATTGAGAAGTGAGAACTCAAATTGACAAGAGTAAAACCGAGATAACGGGATAACGGGGTAAGTACGGGAGTAGCATTTTATTATGTACCGTATGAGCTTAGTATTAATAATGATGTTGAAACATTATCAGAGAATCGTGCGTGACCCGAGCGTGGTGAGATGACACGGTAAATGTAGAAACCCCGGTGAAAGGTATGATTTTCTCATGCCCCGTATGCTAACCGAGTTACTCTGATTTGTGTGTTTGTTTGCCGGCTTAATCAAGATTAAAGCATGAAAATAATCCCTTGTTTGATTAAGTATGCTTTATTGTATGTTGTATGAACTAACATACTTGTATGCCGGTGTGGTCTAACATAGTGCATAGACCGACTCATAGAGAGTAGTGATTGACTAGGAACCCGTAGATCGGGTAGTCTCACGAACAATGGTAACATGCAAACACACACAAGCTATCGATTAAAGTATAACGATAACGCAAACATATGAACTCCCTAGAACGCGAGGAGATGTACGGGTTGAGTAAATACCCGATAACGGTTAGAAAACCTTACTAAAAAAAAAATCCACGAAATAAATATGAGTGGAGAGATAAATGAACCTCCATCGAGAGGATTGAAGTTAGTCCAATGATGTGAACATATAAGAAAGGTAAAAGAGACCTAAGGGACTATGTGACTCCCTTGAGATACGGTCGACCTCTTATATGAGGATTTTACCCGGTATAAGAAAATATTCGAATGTATAAGCATATGATTGTGAGGGTAACCCTTAAACCTAAGATTACCCGAATTTAAGTAAAGTTCCCAAAGTCATTAGAGACATCGAGAATGATGCTTCTAAACAATATACATGATATTATTATAACTCCGAGAGAGGAGTGTATGGGAACGAGAGTAGTCCGAGAGTAGTCGGACCTAAGTAAAAGAGATAGGAACTAAGAGAGAGTCCCGTGAGCTAGTTGAACCTTCCCACCATGCTAGACCCAGAGTAGGGTCGAAACCGGGGAAGTAAGACTATGCTAGAGAGCCATGAGTTTTGGCTTAAGTATGTAATAAGAGTAACAAGCGTAACGTAGGAGACCTGTAGTGTCTCGAGAATCTACAAGAGCATGAGTATGAATAACCCAAGAGTGTGGGTGAGATAACGAGTATAAATAACACGAGAGAAAGGGGTGAGTATATGTATGAGTAACCTGAGAGAATGGGTAAGTATAAGAATGAGTAGCCCAAGAGAATGGGTGTATATATGAATAAGTAACCCGAGAGAGAGGGTGAGGTATTGAATAAGTAAACAAGGCATAGTGAGGAATAACCCTCAATGCCTAAGAGTAACCAGTTACCACTAACAACATTGTTATGTTAGTTAGGAATCGTGTTCCGTGATTGGATGTAGATTCCTTGTGTGATATACATATATATTGTATTGCCATGATGCATGTTGTTTGATTAAAATGAACTCCATGTATATCCGACCCAAAGTAGTCGGCGTACCGCGGTTAGCACGCGGTATATGCGAATTTCATATTCAGCGTAAGCTGACCCCCTAGGGGGAACGTTTTTAGTGTGCAGGTACTTGAAGCTGACCACCGTTCGAGAGAGTAGGACGGGGACTGCTGTGAGCATGGGTAGTTAGATTGTAATTACTTATGCGTTTGAATGAGGTGTAAGTCCGAGTATGTTATCGGCATCCGTATAATGTAGACTCGGTATAGTAGAGATATGAATTGAGTATTGTATTTGTATGAAGTACTCGGTTGTTCCAGTTCATCAGACCGTTACGGTATGTAAGGAAGGCCTGGTTAGCCACATGGGTGGCTAACGGCGTTGTTTCACTCCTCGTTGTATTAAGAGTTCCGCTGCGTGAGTAAGAGTAATTAGTAACAGTTGAGAGGTTATGACGAGATTGACGGTTGGGGTGTTACAGATATGGAGCGTGGGATGCAAACAAACTAATAGTTATTTGGCGGTTGCTTGGAGGTGTAAAACTTGCCGTGACAATGGAGAGATCGATCTAAAGACTATTCCTCACCAATTTCAATAGATTTATGCTGATGGAAGTAATGATGGTGATGAACGTTATAGGGTTGGTATTGTCTACCGTGATGTTGTTGGTAATATCCTAGCAGTTGCAATCAAGGGAGGCTTTCGTATAAAAGCTCATGAACTTGTGGAAATCAAGGCGCTTCAGTTAGAGGTGACATGTGCTGTCCGAGTGGGATATAGGAACATATGTCTTTTAACTGATTGCAATGCATTAGTAGATAAGCTCGTGGTGAAGGTTGCCCAAGCTATGAGGCTAAGCTTCTTTTGGATGATTTAAAAGTTTATGTAAATGTTTCTTTTGATAATGTAATGTGGGGATATGTTCCAAGACTAAGCAATATTGATGCTCATATGCTAGCTACGATAGGAAGAGGTTTTTTCTTTTTTTTTGAAGTAACCAGCTTTTTATATTATATTAAAAAGTTTACATGCAAGGTGACACATGTAGAAAAGATACAACCCCTTACCCAACATCCACATGTGTACAAAAAGTAAAGAAACTTGCATGATAAGCCTTCATTTTTACCGTGAGCAACCTCCATAGCCGGCACTGGTGCCACCGCCACCATCGCCGCCATCCACGGCTTTACGTATGTTGTGGATCCAAACTCTGCTAGTAACAGTAGTCGGCAAACAAAGCCGAGTGACATCCATCGGCTCCATTGAGCAGGGTTTATACAGTTAAGCTCATGAAGTAACACAAATAGTGAAGAACCTTGTACCCAAACCATACCCAAAACTCACCAAACCTAAAAACAAAACAAGCTAGATAAACTAAAAAACGCTCTCGTTAGAGAGGAAACTAGAAACTAAAGAAAAAGACAAAGAAAAATAACAGCTAGTCCATAGTAGTGAGACTACTGGGCAAAAGAGAAGAGAAGAAAACAGTAGGAAGAAGAATGAAGGATGGGGAGAGAAAAAGGGATGAGAGAGCGTTTTCTCTCTCAAGGACTACATTATGCCCCGTTAGTTGACAAAACAACTGATTTCAGCTACGATAGGAAGAGGTGGTTGTGAAGAGTTTGTATGGGTAGGCATGATCCCTTATTGTATTAAGCGTTTGTGAAAAGGTTTTTTTTTAAAACAACCATTAACCATTCGGATTAAACATGTAAAAATTTCAATACATCTGGTATGGAACTAGTCCATACTTTTTCCCCACCTTCCTCCCTAGCTATGTTCGCAATCACATGTGCATTAACATTGTAACTACGTTTAACATAAGAAATAGAACAATCCACCCCTACATCCACCAAGCTCTTAAAGCCATCCAAAAGAAATTTGTTATCTACTTCTACATCCCCCTTACCATTCACAAAATCCACTACAGCCAAACAACCACCCTGAATACAAAAACAGACACTACCCAACTCCCTAGCAACCTGTAGAGCAAAAAGAAGCGCCATAGCTTCAGCCACCTGCGGCAAACACGTGCGAGATGATCCCTTCATAGCCCCGACCACCACTTCTTTATCGCAGTTGTAACAAACAACACCTAGCCCATACCCCTCACGAACTAGATGTACACTGGCGTCTACAAAAATAGAAACCATGTCATGTCGGCTCACCTCAAATCTTGTCGGAATACTTGGTTCTTGATTCATATTTACCGTAGAAGCAAAAGTATCTAGGAAACTCTACACTTGCAACCATGCCCAAACGAAACTGGAAACTTGTAACACCCCAACCGCTAATCCTATGCTTATCGTCTAATCGTCCTGTTAATCTTACGAGTTTGCAGCGGAAGTATTGCATACTTACTACGGCGGGTGGTATAACGCCGCTAACCGCCCATACGGCTAGCTAGGCCCACCTTACTTACAGTCACGGTCTGATGAACATAATGTACCGAGCTACTAAATTACTTACCAAAAGAACGTATGCCAAATACTTACATCCTGGATCACGAGTATAAATGTGGTTTATTTTTTTAGATTACATTCATTTCTAAGTTCCAAAAGAATGAGTTCCTAAGGCTAACTATCTATACCAATTCCAATCTATCACGATCCAAAAAGGTGTACCCCATGGTACACCGGCTAATCAAAAGCTATAGCCATGTACTACCATCGTACACCAATCATAAATTCACTGTTTACAATCCAAAAGAAAGACAAGGAAATTAACTTCAACTCTCCTAGTCTTCATCCTTCACGGGTACCTGCGTGTAGTAAAAATGGTGCCCCAAGGGGCTCAGCAAACGCTGCATATAGACTCCGCATATACCGCGTGCTAGCTAGGGCACGCCGACTATTTGACGTCCACTAAACATGCTGTTCATTTATTTCATACATACATGCTTGCGTACAACATACATTCATTCACAATACATTATTCATTCCAAGGCAACGATACAATAATACTCACAATACTTACCTTCGCAAGGTTAGCCAAGTTATGCATCCGGGTTAATCGGAGTGCTTATTACTCTTTTACTCATTACACAATACTTACACATTCTCTTTCATACGTTACTTGCTTACCTTTCCATACTCATTTACTTGCTCTTACTTACTCATACTCATGTTAAGCCGGTATGGCCTCTGGGCAGGGACTACACCGTCCCACCACCAGGCTTTACTTGACTCACCAATCCGGGATGCTACCCACTTAAGGGATTTGGGCCGCGGACCAGTTAAGAGTCAGGAATTGGAGCCAACCTCTCGTGACTCCGCATCCTCACGCGTGGCCGAAACTATATCGGACTTCTACTCATTCCAATTTAGTTACCAATTTAAGTTAGGATGGTTAGCTTGTTAGGAATAAGTTAGAAGTCCATTCACACAAATAATCGGTCACGATGCAATACAACATACATACACACATTCACCATCATTCATACATTTCATGAATTATACAAACTAAAATTTAAGAGAATATTCACAACATACAACACTACATATCCACAAGTATGCATATTAACTCCGATTCGTGCATTTGTCTTATTTGGTGATCAATTAGCACGCAACACACAAATCAGAGTAACCAAGATAGCATACGGGGCATGAGGAATCCATACCGTTCACCGTTGTACTTGTATCCGACGTTCCTCCGGTGTTCACACTCAAGGTCCTATCATATACATGCAATTGGGTGGTTAATTACCCTTACTTAACCTTACTAACTACTTTACTAACATTTCTTGGTTTATACTTTCCTAATTCATTATTGTTCAAATACATGTACTTATGTTACTTACTTAAAATTATTTCTTAAGCTTGTTTATGGCCTTAATGACCTTTAAACATCATTAATTATGTCTTAATCATCTTATAATATCATTACCCATCATTACCCATCCTTACCTAAGCTTAGAAATACATTCTGTACAAGTTTTGTGTTGGTCCGGGTTAGTGTCCGGGTTTACAAACCCGGACCACCACGTTTAAGTTACTCGGGTGGATTTAAGGCTTGGTCCGGGTTTCCTTCCTACTATCAAACCCGGACCACAATGTAATTTGCTCTCGGGTGAAATTTTTGCATCGTCCGGGTTTGTGTCCTACTTGCAAACCCGGACAAATTTGTTTTAGAACTTACGGGTGTATTTTTGGGGTGGTCCGGGTTAGCATCTTGGTTTGTAAACCCGGACCATCCCACTGCAACACTTTCTGTCGGATTTTAAGGCTAGTCCGGGTTTGTATCCTGGTTGCAAACCCGGACTAGTTACAGTATTTTGTTTTATGTAAGTTTTTCAACTTGTTTAAATTCTAAACTTCTACCAATCTCTTCCCTAATATTTCTACATATAATCTAGCATATTTTAACTTTGTTTAAGCATCTAAAACTAGCCTAAAACAACACTACAAAAATCTGTTACATTAACACTCTTACTGTAATTTTTTTCCTTCCTCTGTTACATTCCCACTTCTTCAAATAATGCTACAGACCTTCCTATTCTTCTTCCCACTAACTCAATGACTCTTACACTAGCCTAACTTAGTTTGACAACTCTCAATACACCATTCACAACTCCACTCAACTACACTCTTTCTCCCTGTTACAAAATCTGTTACAACACATAACATTCACCTACTTTCTAATCTCTTAAGTGTTCTAATCCTAGGTAAATTTTGCCATAACCTCCCCTATATTTTTACACTCTCATCACTCTTTCTAGTTCACAATTCAACACTTATTTCACCTGTTTCAATAGACATCAATACACAAGCTCCCATATACAATACCAATACTAAAACACTCATAAAAATTCCTGCACTCAAACACTAATTCCCAATCTGTTTTCAATAAGTTTTTACATATATTTTAAGGCTTCAAAATACTTATATCCTCCTACACTCTACACTACTAATATATTAACATTTCCATTGCTCATTTCAATCTTCTAAAAATCTGTTACATATTCATTTACAAGGCTACACAAAGGTGAGTATCCTTACCTTGTTTCTCTTCTAGATTTTCTTTGTTCTTCTTGCTTCTTCCTTCCTCTCTTTCTCCACCGGTTTAGCAACACAAATTCTCTATTCTACAATCCATATACATACACATTTCAATACTCTAATAACTAACCCTAACTATTATTAATCTTTAAGTAGGTTTTAGGGTTTAGAATTCTCATTACCTTGTAAGGGTGTAAATGAAGCTTGGAGTGGTTCAAGAACAAGATTTCCAACTCCACCAACAAGCCCAAAACGGCTAGAACACAAGAGACCAAACAAGGGTTTAGTCTCAAACTCGTTTTGCCCTTAAGGCTAGAAAAAGATGGAGTTTTTGAGAATGTTTTTACCTTAAAAGAACAAGGAGAAGGAGGGCCTTCTAATGGTGGTGTTGAAACTCCAAATGGGGTATACCCATAAAATCGAAAGTGCTCTTTTCTGGATTTTGAAAAGAGGAAAATGTTGCTCTTGAGGAGAGGAAGACAATGGTGTAGTTTTTATAATTTTTGGAGCAAGTTTAATGGGTTAACACAAGGAGAGAAGTGAGGGTTTGTGGGTTGGTGCATAAATCGCCATTGAAGGGCTTCAAAGAGAAAGAAAGGAAACAGAGACAGAGAGGGAGCACGTGGGAATAGGAGGGAGTAGGAGAGAGAGGAAAATATTTTGCTTTTTGCTCTCTTTATGGTTTTGTCCTCTAGTGTATTAGACACAATAATAAAAATAAGAGAGTGTGAGGGTGAGGGCCTAAAAATCGGACAGCACCAGACCCATATGGGTTTTGAAAAATTCTTTTTACATTGTTGGACACATAAGTTTGTGTTATTTATATTTCTACCCCACAACTTCCCGTTTTTGACAGTTTTTACTAATCTCTCGTTTTATAGATTTTATTGGTCCTAAAGCTTCACTAATATTTATTAATGATTATTTAGTTGACCAAAATTGTTACGAGTCTATTTGACCCGCTTAAAGACACGTTTTCCCGGTTACCTCGAAAAACGTGCTTTAAGGTTCGGTAATGTTTTTAATCCATTTTAAGGATCCGTTTTCTTCGGGATTTGTTCCCTAATATTTATTTAGGCTTAATTAAGCTCCTAAATTATTTATTAGCCTAATTAATCACTATTTTTGATTACGGGGTATTTCAATCTACCCCCCTTAAGAAACTTTGCCCTCAAAGTTGCTCAAGGTTAATAGTTTAAGTATTCTACTCATTAGGCAAACCAATTGTCCTAATGCGTCCTTCTACACCTATGAGGTGTTTACTCCTTTCCCATTGCAAACATACACAATTCAAGCATCATACACAATTCACATACACAATACATCATTTCCATTCATACCATTCCACGATACACCATTACAATTCACATTACACATTGCACCCATACATCACACATACACATTACACATACATGCACTACACATTACACAAACATACCAAATACACTTTGCACTACATGTGCCATACGAAATCTATTACAATGCCTACACACTAAGCAATGCTTACCCCGAAGCAATGCAAAAGCAAAAGGGCTCTACCCCCCTTAAAAGGGGTACGACCCGTACCCGTATTTCTAAATACTAGACTCTCTAGTCTATGAACAGCTGTGGGTACTTAGCCTTCATGGCTCTTCCAACTCCCATGTGGCTTCTTCGACATCATGGTTAGACCATAGGACCTTCACCATTCGTATAGACTTATGGCGAGTGTCTCTGGTCTTCCTATCAAGGATTCTCACTGGGGTTTCCACATATCTCATGGTTGGTTCGATGGATAATCTCTCGGGCTCCAGCACATGAGAAGGATCAGCAATGTACTTCTTGAGTTGTGACACATGAAATACATCATGGACACGTCCCAAGTCCTCAGGTAGTGCTAACCTGTAGGCTACGGATCCCACTCTTTCGGTGATAGTGTACGGCCCTACAAACTTTGGGCTTAGCTTGCCCTTCTGACCAAAACGGAAGACACCCTTCATAGGTGAAACTCGCAAGAACACTTGGTCGCCCAAGGCGAACTCCAGGTCGCGTCGTCTCACATCTGCATAGGATTTCTGTCTATCTTGGGCTGCCTTCATGTTAGCTCGGATTTGTTGCACTTCGGCTTGTACTTGCTCAAGATACTCCGGTCATATTATGACCGCTTCACTTGACTCATCCCAACACAAGGGTGTACGGCAAGGTCTACCGTATAGAGCTTGGAAAGGCGACATCTTAATCGAGGCGTGATAACTATTATTATACGAGAACTCGATAAGGTGAAGCTTATCTAACCAACTCCCCTAAAAGTCCAAGGCACATGCCCGAAGCATGTCCTCCAGTGTCTGGATGGTCCTCTCTGTCTGACCGTCGGTCTGAGGATGGAAGGCGGTACTCAACTTCAGTTCTGTACCCAACGCTTCCCTTGTAGCTCTCCAGTATCTCGAAAGAAACCTGGTGTCGCGGTCAGATACTATAGTCTTAGGGACTCCGTGGTGTCTGATAATCTCCTTATCAAAAAGCTCAGCTAGCTTTACTACCTTCCAGGTGTCCTTCATCGGTATGAATCTCGCAACCTTGGTAAGGCGATCTACTACAACCCAGATCATGTTGAGTCCTCCCCTGGCAGGTGGGAGTCCTACAACAAAATCCATGGAGATATCATGAAATTTCCACTCCGGAACTGGCATAGATTGTACCATTCCGCCCGGTCTACGGTGTTCAAATTTTACCTTCTGGCATGTCAAGCATCTCAATACAAATTCTGTCACGTCTGATTTCATTCCAGACCACCAGAAGTACCTCTTCATGTCTTTGTACATCTTAGAGGCTCCCGGATGGACTGACAATGTGGAACAGTGTGACTCTCGCAGGATGCGATCCCTTAGCTCAGCATTGCTTCGGGGGACGCATAGCCTGCCATTCAACCGAATCAAACCATCTTCATGTAGTTTAAAATCATACTTTTTCTTCTCAAATGTACCATTCTCGATCTTGTGTCTGATTTCGGTTAGATAAGGGTCGCTCAACTGAGCGTCTCACACCTCGTCAACCAAGCTAGAAGAAGCGAGTAGCGAATGGAGCGAGTGTGCTCGACGGCTCAGGGCGTCGGCTACAATGTTCGCCTTCCCTTCCTTATACTGCAGGTTGATGTCGTAGTCTGAGAGAAACTCCATCCACCTTCTCTGTCTCAAGTTGAGTTCTTTCTGAGTGAATACATACTGTAAGCTCTTATGGTCGGAGTAGATGGTGATGCTTACCCCATAGAGATAGTGTCGCCATATCTTCAAGGCGAAGACAATGGCCCCTAACTCTAAGTCGTGAGTCGGGTAATTCTCCTCATGCTTTTTCAGCTGGCGGGAGGCATAAGCAACAACCTTGCCATGCTGCATGAGTACGCATCCCATTCCTTTGCCTGATGCATCACAGTACACCTCAAATCCCTCTGTGCCCTCTGGAAGAGTAAGGACGGGCGCTGAGGTCAATGAGTCTTTCAATTTCTGAAATGATAGCTCGCACTCGTGTGTCCATACAAACGGTGCATCTTTCTTCATCAGTGTAGTCATGGGCTTAGCGACTTTCGAGAAGTCCCTTACAAATCTCCGGTAGTAACCGGCTAGACCAAGAAAGCTCCTAATGTCGGTAACAGTCTTGGGTCTAGGCCATGATCGTACAGCTTCTACCTTAGAAGGGTCAACCGAGATACCTGCGCTCGAGATGACATGTCCAAGGAATGATACCTGATCAAGCCAAAACTCGCATTTGGAGAACTTCGCATACAGCTGGTTCTCGCGCAGTGTCTCAAGCACTTTCCTCAAATGAATTTCATGTTCCTCTGGTGATTTTGAGTATACAAGGATGTCGTCGATGAAGACCACAACCGAAGTGTCCAACTACTCGCTGAATAATCGATTCATAAGATCCATGAATTTTGCCGGTGCGTTTGACAAACCGAATGGCATCACTGTGAATTCATAGTGGCCATATCTGGTACGGAATGCCGTTTTCTCAATGTCTTGCTCTTTGATTGCAATCTGATGATACCCTGAACGGAGGTGGATATTGGAGAAGACTGAGGCTCCTTTCAACTGGTCGAATAGGTCGTCGATACGTGGTAGTGGGTATTTGTTTTTTACTGTAACCGCATTCAGCTCGCGGTAGTCAATGCATAGTCGGAGACTACCGTCCTTCTTCTTCACGAAGAGGACCGGTGCTCCCCAGGGTGAAACACTCGGGGTATAAACCCTTTGTCTAGAAGGTCTCTTAACTGTTCTTTCAATTCGGTCATCTCTGCTGGTGCATGCGGTACGGTGCCTGGAATGGGACCGGTACTGGCAATAGATGCAATTTCGAACTCCACGCTCTCGGTGGTGGCATGCCGGGTAGCTCCTTAGGGAATACCATCGGGATCCTCGGTACAAGGGTACTTCATCACTGAACTCTGGATCTCGCTCCAGGTCTTGTACATAACAAAGATACACCTCTTGGCCCTTTCTGAGCTCCTGGTACATAGCCATGGCAGATATGAGTGTGGTCGAAGGCTCTCTCGGTCTCTGGCGGTAAGATACGGTAACCCCAGAAGGACTCTTGAGCAGCAAACGATGCTCGGCGCAGAGGATTCTACCCTTGTGCCGCTCCAACCAATTCATCCCAATGATTACGTCGAATCCCAATCCATTGAATTCGATGAAGGAAATGGGAAACGATTCGCCTTTGATTTGGATTGTGGCTGATTGATAATACTTGGTGCACTTTACTCGCTCCTTCGATGGGAGAGTAACCATGAAGTTCGGTAGCTCATCCGCATCTAGCTTCAACCTCTTCACAAAGGATGGTGATACGAAAGTGTGAGAGGCGCCGGAGTCGAATAACACATTGGCATCAATGCCATTTACTGGGAAGGTTCCCGTTAGGATGGTGCCGCTTCTGCCGGCTTGTGCTTCGGTGAGGATGCTCAGGTTACCTTCGGTACCGAGTCCACAACCTATTGGATTCACAATTGGATAAGTATTGATGGTGGACACAAGTGGAATTAAATCAACACTGCTCTTTATTGATAAACCAACCATCATACATGTCGTGTCTCTAATACACGTTACTAATAGATTACATGATACTAGGAATTTAATACTTTCTAAAGGTAAGGTTCAGGCGTCCTGGTTTCATGTGTGTGGCATTGATTATTGCCGGCGGTGCCGTATTCAACTTGATCTTGTTGATCCCGTGATACAGCATCCTAGAGTTTCCACCCATGATTAGGACATCTCCTGATCTCAATACCAATTTCTCTGCGAGGTCCACACGCTTCTGCTCGCTATACAGGAATACGGCGTCATCACCAATGGACCAAGACACTACGGGCACTCCTTGTTCAAGATTCCGCTGTCTCGTCCTTGTCTTGGTGTAACCCAAGTCGTCCTTCTTTCTCATAGAAGTTGACGATACAGAGATCTGCTTCAAGTGCGGGGATCGGTTCAGGTTCACATTGTTGTGCAAGTTCTACTGCTTGTGTGATGAGTGTCTGAAACTTTGGTGGTATTGTCGGTGGCGTCGCTCCGTCTTGTGTTCGCGTCTCCTGGTATGTCTTGGTATAAGGATTCCAGTCCTTTCCCAAGCACATCATCTTCAGCTTCATCTTCGCTCCACCGGGGAATTCGGGTGTGTAAAATCCACCTTGACCCGTTCCTAGCTCGTTGCATCGTCGAATGATTGAGATTTGCGCTTCGGGTGTCAGGTATCCCTTTAATAAGATCATACCTGGTCGGATGACCTGACACTGCTTGTTGGTGTAGTCGTGGTTGGTGATGTCGATCTCTTCTTGATTCAAGTTTACCGGTATCGGGTAACAGATACTAAAGCTTTCTATGGTTACAAATTTCATCTACGGTGAGTACTAGTTTCAACTACTTCATTTCTGCTTAATATACACTTCATTTATTTACTCATGCATTCACTCATACAGTTACTCTACTACTAGGCATGCTATTTCAAGGATTAAAGGTTTAGATGATTACCTGGGCCGGATTTCGAACCGGACCCATCACGGTCAATCACGTGAAGGACAGGCTGCCTCTGAGGTGCACCCCGCGGAGGTCCCCGGGATCCCTGTCCCTGTGGTGCCTGCTGGGTCGGTGCATCGCCAGATGCAACCTCCTTGCCTTCCCTCTGCCTGTAGCTTTGGTAGTTCCCTTTTTGCTTGGCATTTTCGGGGAAAAGTTGGCTCGGTGCCCGGGCTTCTGACAATTGTAGCACCGGATTTCTCTCCCTTGGCAATCCTTGCCGGGATGGTCTAGATTGCACCTTCGGCACATGTAGCTGCGGCTGTCCGGATAGCTCTTGGTGGGACCGGAGCCAGAACCTAAGGTTTAGAGGGTTAGCACATTTGTGCGTAGATATACTAGATATGTTACTTGTACGAATACGAATTAGGGATAGAAGTTTACCCTTTGGTGGGTGTGATCTCAGTGGCTTTGCTGCCACCGGTGCAGAATAACCAAGCTGAAGAAGCTCAGCTGGTTTGCCCTGCTCTGCATGGGCACTGCTCTCACCCTGGGATTTCTTTTGGGATTGCTGAAAGAAATTCCCTTTCTTCTTTTTCCAGCTCTTCCCCTGGTTCTGCTCCTCGGTGCTGGTGTTTTTGTTGTTAGCTTTGCGCTTCAGCGCGGTCTCTTCATCCCTTAACTGGCAAGTGATCTCAACGCGAGAAGCCGCGTGATAACACTCCTGAAATCCCAGGTATTAGCCGGGATTCTCATTTAAGGAGGAATAAAGAAAGATTCAAAGAATTCAAGGAATTTAAGGAATTGAAATGATACTAAGGGTTAACCGTTATTTACCTGAAGGGAGGTAAATCTGGTGTAGCCCATACCGTACCGAAGGCGATGGCTCAGACCGCCATAGAAGCGATCGACCAACACCTGGCCGGTGTATCCTAGATCAGGGAGGAGACGGAGTGCGGTAGTACTCATCGACAGTCATCTTGTCTGTCATCTTCAAGGCGTCTAGCTCTAGCCTTTTCTTCGTTTTAACATGCTCAGGGTAGTATTTGGAACGGAGGAGTGAGGCGAAAGAATCCCAGTCGAATGTGGGGTCGCTGACATACTCATGCTTGACTAGTTTCCACCAGTCCATAGCGGCATCCTTGAGGTAGTAAGCAGCTACTCTCACTCGAACTCCAGCAGGAGCTTCGAGGGTCTCAAAAGCAGTCTCCATTTCGGAGATGTAGGCTTCTAGCTTTGCAGGATCGCTCTCGCCTCTAAAGCAGGGAGGACGGAGATCTGCGATAGCTTTTACCCAGTTTACTTCTCTGGGTGGCGGGGGCGGGATTGGCCCCGCTTGTGTTTTTGGTTCTGCTGGTTTTGTTGCATTGCTTGAATTACTTGCGGTAGCATCTGCGCTACCGTGGCAGCGACGATCTCAGCTATCGTCTGCGTGCCCGGTCCGTCATTGCCCCCTCCTCTGGGGCGACCTGGACCTCTTCCTGACATCTGAACATTTAGCAGTTACATTAGACTCCACAAGATATGACTCAAAGGTCTTGGAATTTAAGCAAGGTATCGTTCCTAAGAACGTCAAGGGTATCCGTTGTTAACAACGGTAGTTCCTAGTTAGGTTTCTAAGTATCCGTCTTAAGGCGGTTGAAATCCTAACTCGGTAATCCCCTATGCTCGGTACTATGGACATCAGAGCGTAACTACGCTCTGAT